>OU744732.1:53745059-54998392 GCA_916613615.1 Steromphala cineraria | reverse complement strand
GAAGTTATTTTGAAAAGAAAATATGACAAGGAAGAATGGTCAAATATTTATTTAATGGCAAATAGGTGCACAGAAAGTGTACAGTTGAGATGGTTTCATTTAAAAATTATCCACAATATTTTGATGACCAAATATAAGCTACATTTAATGAAATACATTGATTCTCCATTGTGCACTTTCTGCGAGTCCACTCCCGAAACAACTATCCATTTATTATATGAATGTTCTTATACTGAGAATATATGGAAGGAATTATCCAGTTGGTTTGAGAAGTTGTCTGAAGGAAATATTGATCTTTCATATGAAAATGTCATTTTGGGTTTCAAGGGCAAAAATAATAATCCATTAAATGCTGTCCTTTTAATAGTGAAACATACTTTATATAAATTTAGTGTAAAAAAGATAAAGCCCACTTTCAAAGTTTTTCAACAGGAAATACTGAACTACTACAGAGCCACAAAATACATAGCATTTTCAAATGCAAATCCAACAAAATTTTATTCTTTCTGGTCTTCCTTCCATACACTCTTCTCAAATATTGATGATAAATGAATCAAATATTGAGGTTAAACTACAGAATCAATGAATATTAACCATGTATAATTATATTCTTACTCTGTTTATAATATATCTGTACTAGTATTAGATTTCAAACTTCATGTCTGTAACAGTATCTGATTATGTAATTACGAATAACTATATCAGCCCTATGAGGACTAAAAGAATCAGCTGATTGTATGTATCTTTATGTATGTGTTATTGGGTAATAAAAACATAAAATTTTTTTTTTTAAAAGTCATGCGATGAGCAACGAAATTTTGCAAGCAAGATTCTATATTTCCGGATATTCAGATGCGATAGATAGCTTTCATCCTGTATTGATTGCTTAAACATTCTAAAGTAAAAACATTTATTTGATACAGATAGCCAATTTTGTAAATAAATATCTTGTAATTTTTGTTTAAATGAGATAAGAAACTTTGAATGACAGTCTATGTGTTGTTCCAGCCATATGTAACCAAAACCAATAGAAAATAGTAGATCTTTAACATCTGTGACCAAATTACGTTTTCCATTTCTATCATACAAAGTCATCATATTATAAGATTTTTTGGGTAATCTATATCATGGCATATTTAATACTTTCAACCAATATTTTATTACTTTCATTTTTGACTCTATAGATAACGGAAATCTGCCACACTCACCGTATACCATTATGTTTGAGGTAGTTACTTTCACACTGAGAAATCTTTTAATTGCATATAAATGTACCTTTTCTATTTTATGAAATGTCTGGAGTCGCCAAATTTCGGAACCATAAAGAAGCATTGGACTTATCTTAGCGTCAAAAATTCTAAAAAAGAACTGATGTGACAAGTTACCTAAAATGTAGATATATCTCATAATGCTGATTAATATTTTCTTTGCTTGGGTCGATGCATTTTTAGCATGTAAAGACCACGATAAATTATTTGTAAAATAAACTCCCAAATATTTGTAAGATGTAGTTATTTGAATAAGTTCACCTTTATAATACCATTTTTCATTTGCAGCAAGTTTACCCCCATTCTTGAAGACAATTACCTTAGTTTTATCGTAATTAACTGTTAGTTTCAATTCATTACAATATGTTTCCAATTCATTTATTTCTGCTTGTAATCCTCGTACAGTGCTAGAGAAGAGAATTATATCATCAGCAAATAGGAGGAGAAATCACTGTACTATATCTGGATATAGCTGAATACCATTTGAACAGTTTTCATGTATCTGTATTGCTTACTCATTGATAAAGAAAGAAAATAGGAAAGGGCTCAAGATACATCCTTGTCTTACACCTATTTGGCTTTCAAATGTATCAGATATTAGATTATTGTTTCTAACACACATTTTGACGTTGTCATAAAGACTCCTTAACAGTTTACCCATTTTGATGCTAACATAATTATTATCAAGAAGAGTCCACAATTTGCCTATGTCAACTGAATCAAAAGCCTTTGCAAAGTCTACAAAGAGAACATAGAATTTAGAACCTTTAGTATTGTATAACTGTATATTGTATAGGGTAAGTGAATTTAGAACAAATATGTTGTCAGTAGTAGTGTATCCTTTCCTATAACCAGCTTGGGATTCGGTTATCTTATCAAATGATTCTGCCCAGAATACCAAACGTTTATTAATAATGGTAGTGAATATATTACTAAATACTCTCTATAATTTTCAATTTCATTTTTATCCCCTTGCTTATGAATGGGTATGATGATGCCAACCGACCACGAATGAGGAAAAACTCCATTTTCGAGGATGACATTAAACAACAATTCAAGATATATATATATATAGTAAAATATCTGATGAGTGTAGGAAAAATTCTGAAATAGTATTATCAAGTCCAGGTGATTTGTTCAGTTTCAGTTTTGTAATGCTATCTAGAATTTCTTCTCGTGATATTGGAGCGTCAAGAATGTCATTGGCCATTGAGTTATCCAATACTTGATGATTATTCGTATCTGACTGATCAGCTGTATGATTATCTATGTCATCATTTGCTTCAGGTGTAGAGAATAATTTTTAGCTCATCTGGCCTGTAAGGCCCGATGGGCTTATGGCATGGCATGGTGTCTGCCGTCCGTCCGTCCGTCCGTCCGTCCGTCCGTCCGTCCGTCCGTCCATCCGTCCGTAAACTTTGTGGAATTTCGACTTCTTCTCCAGAACCAGAAGGCCTAGAAAGCTGAAACTTTGTGTACAGACTCCTTGGCTAGTGAGGATTATAAATTGTAGCTTTGGTGGCCCTGTGACCCCTAATAAGGGCCACAGGGGCCACACCCTAAAGACCTATTTTCATCTTCTTCTCCAGAACCGTAAGGCCTAGAAAGCTGAAACTTTGTGTACAGACTCCTTGGCTAGTGAGGATTATAAATTGTAGCTTTGGTAGCCCTGTGACCCCTAATAAGGGCCACAGGGTCCACGCCCTAAAAACCTATTTTCATCTTCTTCTCCAGAACCGTAAGGCCTAGAAAGCTGAAACTTTGTGTACAGACTCCTTGGCTAGTGAGGATTATAAATTGTAGCTTTGGTGGGCCACAGGGTCCACGCCCTAAAAACCTATTTTCATCTTCTTCTCCAGAACCATAAGGCCTAGAAAGCTGAAACTTTGTGTACAGACTACTTGGCTAGTGAGGATTATAAATTGTAGCTTTGGTGGCCCTGTGACCCCTAATAAGGGCCACAGGGGCCACACCCTAAAAAACTATTTTCATCTTCTTCTCCAGAACCATAAGGCCAAGAAAGCTGAAACTTTGTGTACAGACTCCTTGGCTAGTGAGGATTATAAATTGTAGCTTTGGTGGCCCTGTGAACCCTAATAAGGGCCACAGGGGCCACGCCCTAAAAACCTTTTTACATCTTCTTCTCCAGAACCATAAGGCCTAGAAAGCTGAAACTTTGTGTACAGACTCCTTGGCTAGTGAGGATTATAAATTGTAGCTTTGGTGGCCCTGTGACCCCTAATAAGGGCCACAGGGGCCACACCCTAAAAAACCTATTTTCATCTTCTTCTCCAGAACCATAAGGCCTAGAAAGCTGAAACTGTGTGTACAGACTCCTTGGCTAGTGAGGATTATAAATTGTAGCTTTGGTAGCCCTGTGACCCCTAATAAGGGCCACAGGGGCCATGCCCTAAAAACCTATTTTCATCTTCTTCTCCAGAACCGTAAGGCCTAGAAAGCTGAAACTTTGTGTACAGACTCCTTGGCTAGTGAGGATTATAAATTGTAGATTTGGTAGCCCTGTGACCCCTAATAAGGGCCACAGGGGCCACACCCTAAAAACCTATTTTCATCTTCTTCTCCAGAACCGTAAGGCCTAGAAAGCTGAAACTTTGTGTACAGACTCCTTGGCTAGTGAGGATTATAAATTGTAGCTTTGGTAGCCCTGTGACCCCTAATAAGGGCCACAGGGGCCACACCCTAAAAACCTATTTTCATCTTCTTCTCCAGAACCGTAAGGCCTAGAAAGCTGAAACTTTGTGTACAGACTCCTTGGCTAGTGAGGATTATAAAATTGTAGCTTTGGTAGCCCTGTGACCCCTAATAAGGGCCGCAGGGTCCACGCCCTAAAAACCTATTTTCATCTTCTTCTCCAGAACCATAAGGACTAGAAAGCTGAAACTTTGTGTACAGACTCCTTGGCTAGTGAGGATTATAAATTGTAGCTTTGGTGGCCCTGTGACCCCTAATAAGGGCCACAGGGGCCACACCCTAAAAACCTATTTTCATCTTCTTCTCCAGAACCATAAGGCCTAGAAAGCTGAAACTGTGTGTACAGACTCCTTGGCCAGTGAGGATTATAAATTGTAGCTTTGGTAGCCCTGTGACCCCTAATAAGGGCCACAGGGGCCACGCCCTAAAAACCTATTTACATCTTCTTCTCCAGAACCATAAGGCCTAGAAAGCTGAAACTTTGTGTACAGACTCCTTGGCTAGTGAGGATTATAAATTGTAGCTTTGGTGGTCCTGTTGCCCCTAATAAGGGCCACAGGAACTTCCTTCAATTCTATTTCCATCCTCTTCTTCTGAAGTATAAGGTCTAGAAAACTGAAACTTATCGCCTATAAACTTAATTTTATGATTGGTGACCCTGTGGCCTCTACAAAGGGGGAATCACATTGGCCAAACTCTACAGCATAATTGATGATGAAGCCTGATGAGCTACAGAGCCAATGGCTCTATTTTTTGAAATATGAATACGAGTCAATGACTCTGTAACTAATCAGGCTTTATTTCATTCATAAAATGCATGGTGAATTTTGGTAAAACAGCTCTTTCAAGTTAATTTCTTTTCTATCACTGCTAGTATTATGGCAGGGAGAAAGATTGCTATTGTAGCTATGCAATCAAGAGGCCCATGGTTCGAATCCCGCCAAGTGCTCTGCAGTCTGCAGTAGAGAGCTGCTCTACGAGCAGTAAGGTTTAGGTGCAATTCTAAACTGAATTTCAGCGCAGTTCCACCCATGGTTCGCTAGTTCCAGCTCATGCTCGCAGGTTTCACTGCAATGCATAGCTACTAGTGTTGCAGGCTTTCTCCCTGCATTAAAGGGACATTAAATATTTTGATGTTTCTAATACAACATTTTATTCAAAACACCTATAAATTGTATCAATCGGTAGATAAACCTTTTAACTACAATTAGGTATATGGAGTATGCTCACAAATTACATTAAGTCGATGTTATTATGTTCAAAAGACATTTTTGTAACAGGAAGTGCGCGCTAGTGAATTGTGATGTCACTGAGCAGATTTCCATATTTGCTTACTACGTCAGCTCGCCTATTATCATCCGCAATATCAATATATTACTAACAATTACCAACATTATATTACCAAGACAACAATAAATTATTTAAAGATTATGTTAAAGTGACACAGAGTAGCTTTCTTAAATTTATATTTGGTTTTGATAAGCTACATGATATCTAATATGCTGATTGAAGTACATATCTCATCACTGGACTTGCAAATATATCCATTTATGCATACTATCTCTAAAATGCTTGATTTTATGGAAAAATCAAGAAATCATCTCAAATACGTTTAATATTCGAAATTATGCATCCAATTAGTCTACCTATTAGTTACAATACCTACTAAACACTATCGAATCGAATATATCTTCCTGTCAGCTTATGACAAGGTTTCAAAATTAGGTTTGGCGAATTTGTGCGCGCCATTTGAGCCACATTGTCCGGTTTTCGATCAAAATCCCGACTTTGAATGCCCGTATTTTCGCTCTATTGTACTGATTGACCTATAACTTGTGATTTTCAGTAACAGTTAGTGGTTCCCGATGTAATAACATCGATTTCAAAATTTGACATATGTGATCCTATCAACATACTCTGTGTCACTTTAATATTGAATTACCAATTAACATAACATTCTTCTAAACATTCCATGTAGCTTTTCTTTTCCTTTTCACTCGTTGCCATCTGTGTTTACATTCAGTGTGTAAGCAGACAACAACATGGATAGAGTAAATTCGTAACCAAACGAACTCGTACCGAAAACGTTTCCTCATTATATTTATAAGTTTTGATAATTCATCATTCATTTCGTCTAAATATGTAACCATAACTATGTTGACACCAAGATTATACTAAACGTGAGCGAAAAACTGCAAATAGCTTTTTAGTCGATATCTTATTAGGCATATTCAAAATTTCGATGCAAATTAGGCAGTTTTTCATTCCGATAAGGACCGAGTTAACTTAATTCATAAACGGTTGGTAATATAATCAACTTATGTAAATTACTTCAACTTATTCTTTCAAAATTCGAAAGATCATAAATGATATCAGGAATAATCGTTCACGTGACTCTACAGTCAGCCATATACGGAAGAGCGACTGCACAACTCGACTTATCAAGCCTTTTGAGGTCTGTAATCCACGTGATTTTGATTCTGAATTTTGACTTCATAGCTATAAAATTATATATATAAATATTTATTGACAATATATTAAGGGTAAATATAAAATACTTTTACACAATGAAATAATTTCAAAATCAGAACGTGCGATGTATGTTATAATGAGTGTATTTAGCCTAAATAGCCTTTATTGTTAAGAATGATTGCTAAAATGATAAACATATCACTAATGACTAATAAACCATCAAATGGACTGCGGATACTTGTTCGTCGTTTTGTTATAGGCAAGAGTTTCTTTTCGGTACGAATTCCCGATGGGAAAAGCTTCGTTTTGGGCACGAATTCACCCACAGCCACAATGACCACAATGCTTTGCGAGAGAAAGTTATAAACTCGATCTACTTATATCCTGGGGAAACACCTCTTCTAAATATTTCGGTTTCTAAGCTTATTTCAGGTCAAACTAAATGGTGGTAATTTGTGTTTATATGTTTAAATGATATAGATTTTTAGCAGTGTTCTTAAATTTGTATCAAAACATTCAATGTCCCTTTAAAACTTGAAGGGATGTTAAACCCAAAAGCACCTGTACACAACTTGTTTCAATTTTAATTCAGCATTTTGCTTCATAGAAGGATAGGAAAAACGATTTCATCAGTTTCAAATCCCCACATCAAGCCTGTTTTTGGAGGGAGGGTTTTAGACCATCTTGGTTAGATAAGCTAAAATGCAAACAATTAATTAGTGACCCAATGCAATCTGAAAAAAAACAATGAGCCTTTCAATCAACATAGCATGAACTTAAAACAATGTCCTTGCACTTCCAGATTTAATTTTAAATTATTTTGGCATTTATGTATTGTTAAGTAATACATACCCTATATAGTTAAATCCTTCAGAGATTCCATGCTGTCTTATTGTGCAGGGTTCTGTCCCTCATTTTCCCTGTCCTCCTCACTGGGCAGTGGTTCTCATCACCCTGTCCATACTGTAACATTTTCCCTGTCCTCCTCACTGGGCAGGTGGTTCTCATCACCCTGTCCATACTGTAACATTTTCCCTGTCCTCACTGGGCAGTGGTTCTCATCACCCTGTGCATACTGTAACATTGTCCCTGTCCTCCTCACTGGGCAGTGGTTCTCATCACCCTGTTCATACTGTAACATTTTCCCTGTTCTCCTCACTGTGCAGGTGATTCTCATCACCCTGTGCATACTGTAACATTTTCCCTGTCCTCACTGGGCAGTGGTTCTCATCACCCTGTTCATACTGTAACATTTTCCCTGTCCTCCTCACTGTGCAGGTGATTCTCATCACCCTGTGCATACTGTAACATTTTCCCTGTCCTCACTGGGCAGTGGTTCTCATCACCCTGTCCATACTGTAACATTTTCCCTGTCCTCACTGGGCAGTGGTTCTCATCACCCTGTCCATACTGTAACATTTTCCCTGTCCTCCTCACTGGGCAGTGGTTCTCATCACCCTGTCCATACTGTAACATTGTCCCTGTCCTCCTCACTGGGCAGTGGTTCTCATCACCCTGTCCATACTGTAACATTGTCCCTGTCCTCCTCACTGGGCAGTGGTTCTCATCACCCTGTTCATACTGTAACATTTTCCCTGTCCTCCTCACTGTGCAGGTGGTTCTCATCACCCTGTGCATACTGTAACATTTTCCCTGTCCTCCTCACTGTGCAGGTGATTCTCATCACCCTGTCCATACTGTAACATTTTCCCTGTCCTCCTCACTGGGCAGTGGTTCTCATCACCCTGTTCATACTGTAACATTTTCCCTGTCCTCCTCACTGTGCAGGTGGTTCTCATCACCCTGTCCATACTGTAACATTTTCCCTGTCCTCCTCACTGTGCAGGTGATTCTCATCACCCTGTCCATACTGTAGCATTTTCCCTGTCCTCCTCACTGGGCAGTTGTTCTCATCACCCTGTCCATACTGTAACATTTTCCCTGTCCTCCTCACTGTGCAGGTGGTTCTCATCACCCTGTCCATACTGTAGCATTTTCCCTGTCCTCCTCAAGGTGCAGGTGGTTCTCATCACCCTGTCCATACTGTAACATTTTCCCTGTCCTCACTGGGCAGTGGTTCTCATCACCCTGTCCATACTGTAACATTTTCTCTGTCCTCCTCACTGGGCAGTGGTTCTCATCACCCTGTCCATACTGTAGCATTTTCCCTGTCCTCCTCACTGGGCAGGTGATTCTCATCACCCTGTCCATACTGTAACATTTTCTCTGTCCTCCTCACTGGGCAGTGGTTCTCATCACCCTGTCCATACTGTAACATTTTCCCTGTCCTCCTCACGGTGCAGGTGGTTCTCATCACCCTGTCCATACTGTAACATTTTCCCTGTCCTCCTCACTGGGCAGGTGGTTCTCATCACCCTGTCCATACTGTAACATTATCCCTGTCCTCACTGGGCAGTGGTTCTCATCACCCTGTCCATACTGAAACATTTTCCCTGTCCTCACTGGGCAGTGGTTCTCATCACCCTGTCCATACTGAAACATTTCCCCTGTCCTCACTGGGCAGGTGGTTTTCATCACCCTGTCCATACTGTAACATTTTCCCTGTCCTCACTGGGCAGTGGTTCTCATCACCCTGTCCATACTGAAACATTTCCCCTGTCCTCACTGGGCAGTTATTCCCATCACGATCTATATAAAGTTTGTTTTTGTGTGTGTGTTCTTAAACAAAAACATATTTACATGAATTAAAATCACACAAAATGCACATTAATTTCAATTGTTGAATTGATAAGAAAAAAATGCATCTTATTGGTAAAAGATATAGCGATTAATTAAAGTCCTTTGAGGTTTATCCTATATTAGCCAAATCTTAATTATATATTTTGTGTGACTGAAAACTTTTTACAAGGAAAACAATTATGGTAAATAATCACTTGTCAAGACAAACTAGTGTAACTTTAATACAATCAAAATAAAAACATACATGTATCCTTTTCATCAAATCAGTCATTTACATAAAATAAATCCTGATAAATATTATAGATATGATGTATTAAGACATTAAAATATGTGGATAAAAAAGTAAAAAGAAAGACTAAAACAAACATTAACCTACCTTCTAATTAATGGAGTGACAATAATGATTTTTCCCAGAAATACGATAACATCACAATATCTTAAGGTTTTTGACAAAATAAAACATTAATTAACTTAAATTACTTTTTATAAATATTCTTTTGTTTGGGCAAAATAAGCGATTTCAAAGTCAAAAATACTTATCACAATACAGAGAATGTATCACTATACATGTATTGTTAGATTAAGTATCACTATTCACCAATAAGAGTGCGAGTGTGGAGAGTTTTGACAAAATATCAATACATCGAGAATCTTGATACCCCAACCAGGCGATATAAGTATTGTTATATGATATCTGTATTTCGATACTTATCGTTGACTTAAAACTACTTACTTAGCAAAAAAAAAGAGGATTTTTGTCAAAGTTATTGTTTTTTCTCTCTCAAATACCCAGAAAATAATATTTCGAGAGATGTCTATCATATTGAATCATATTTTTCTATAATACTATGATACGTATCATATTGTGACATGTCTGTATCGTCACAACTCTAAATTCATCATGTTTCATACTTTTATCTAGGCCTTATGAGGGTATCCCAGACTTGAAAATTTGGTGATCATGAATATTCATAAAATTTACCAAACACTCAACAAATGAGCATAGAAAATGATGAAGCTTTTAAAAAATATATTAATTTAAAAAACAACAACAATATAATAAGCTTAAAATGTTTTCATGATTTTGGAAAGTATTAGTGAAATATTTCTAAGTATCAATGAGTCAATGAGTCATTTTTATGTTTGTTCAAAATTATCACTATTACTATTATCTATGCAAGTGTAAATTGATAACACCCATATAGATATTAAATAATATTAATATTATGACAATTGGGTCCAACCTTATTCCAAATGTCATGCCCCTCTAGGAAACATCCCCATCCTCTGTGTTTTGATCTGTGAGTGAGATCACTCAGTCGAGCAAGATATTTCTTCGTGAGACGGTTCAGGCCTGAAATAAACGTAAATAGGTAATACACATCATGGTAACGATCGTTCCTGACTTTTTAGCTCATCTGGCCTGTAAGGCCCGATGGGCTTATGGCATGGCTTGGTGTCCGGCGTCCGTCCGTCCGTCCGTCCGTCCGTCCGTAAACTTTGTGGAATTCCGACTTCTTCTCCAGAACCATAAGGCCTGGAAAGCTGAAACTTTGTGTACAGACTCCTTGGCTAGTGAGGATTATAAATTGTAGCTTTGGTGGCCCTGTGACCCCTAATAAGGGTCACAGGGGCCACGTCCTAAAAACTTATTTTCATCTTCTTCTCCAGAACCATGAGGCCTAGACAGCTGAAACTTTGTGTACAGACTCCTTGACTAGTGAGGATTATGAATTGTAGCTTTGGTGGCCCTGTGACCCCTAATAAGGGACAGTATGATTTTAATGATAGTTGTGATATTACCCAGTCAAAAGTTACAGTGTTATGTAGCTGTTTTTGTTAATTATTGACTTTAAATGTTATGCATCTAAAATGCATTTGTTGAATCAATCTAAACAATCACATCTAAACAATGAAATTATTGACTATTAATGACAAGTATCTTAATTGCTTATGTTAAATCAACTAAACAATCAAATGTATTTCCAGAAGGAAGACCAAGGGGCATGCCAGCCCAGAAGAAGACCCAGGGCCATGCCGGGCCAAAGGAAGACCAAGGGAGATGCCAGGCCAGAAGGAAGACCAAGGAGCATGCCAGGCCAGAAGGAAGACCCAGGGGCATGCCAGCCCAAAAGGAAGACCAAGGGGCATGCCAGCCAAAAGGGAGACCAAGGGGCATGCCAGCCCAGAAGACCCAGGGCCATGCCGGTCCAAAGGAAGACCCAGGGAGATGCCAGGCCAGAAGGAAGATCAAGGGCCATGCCAGCCCAGAAGAAGACCCAGGGCCATGCCGGTCCAAAGGAAGACCAATGGAGATGCCGGGCCAGAAGGAAGACCCAGGGAGATGCCAGGCCAGAAGGAAAACCCAGGGAGATGCCAGGCCCAGAAGAAGACCCAGGGCCATGCCGGTCCAAAGGAAGACCAAGGGAGATGCCGGGCCAGAAGGAAGACCCAGGGGTATGCCAGCCTAGAAAGAAGACCAAGGGGCCTGTCAGCCCAAAGGAAGACCAAGGGGCATGCCAGCCCAGAAGAAGACCCAGGGCCATGCCGGTCCAAAGGAAGACCCAGGGAGATGCCAGACCAGAAGGAAGACCAAGGGGCATGCCAGCCTAGAAGAAGACCAAGGGCCATGCCGGTCCAAGGGAAGACCCAGGGAGATGCCAGGCCAGAAGGAAGACCAAGGGGCATGCCAGCCCAGAAGAAGACCCAGGGCCATGCCGGGCCAAAGGAAGACCCAGGGAGATGCCAGGCCAGAAGGAAGACCAAGGGGCATGCCAGCCCAGAAGAAGACCCAGGGCCATGCCGGTCCAAAGGAAGACCCAGGGAGATGCCGGGCCAGAAGGAAGACCCAGGGAGATGCCAGGCCAGAAGGAAGACCAATGGAGATGCCAGGCCAGAAGGAAGACCCAGGGGCATGCCAGCCCAGAAGGAAGACCAAGGGGCATGCAAGCCCAGAAGGAAGACCAGGGGGCATGTCAGCCCAAAGGAAGACCAAGGGGCATGCCAGCCCAGAAGAAGACCCAGGGCCATGCCGGTCCAAAGGAAGACCCAGGGAGATGCCAGGCCAGAAGGAAGACCCAGGGAGATGCCAGGCCAGAAGGAAGACCAAGGGAGATGCCAGGCCAGAAGGAAGACCCAGGGGCATGCCAGCCCAGAAGGAAGACCAGGGGGCATGTCAGCCCAAAGGAAGACCAAGGGGCATGCCAGCCCAGAAGAAGACCCAGGGCCATGCCGGTCCAAAGGAAGACCCAGGGAGATGCCAGTCCTGAAGGAAGACCAAGGGGAAAGCCAGCCCAGAAGAAGACCCAGGGCCATGCCGGTCCAAAGGAAGACCCAGGGAGATGTCGGGCTAGAAGTAAGACCAAGGGGCATGCCAGCCCAGAAGAAGACCAAGGGGCATGCCAGCCCAGAAGAAGACCCAGGGAGATGCCGGGCCAGAAGGAAGACCAAGGGCCATGCCGGTCCAAAGGAAGACCCAGGGAGATGCCAGTCAAGAAGGAAGACCAAGGGGCATGCCAGCCCAGAAAAAGACCCAGGGCCATGCCGGTCCAAAGGAAGACCCAGGGAGATGCCGGGCCAGAAGTAAGACCAAGGGGCATGCCAGCCCAGAAGAAGACCAAGGGGCATGCCAGCCCAGAAGAAGACCCAGGGAGATGCCGGCCCAGAAGGAAGACCAAGGGGCATGTCAGCCCAAAGGAAGACCCAGGGCCATGCCGGTCCAAAGGAAGACCAAGGGAGATGTCGGGCCAGAAGGAAGACCAAGGGGCATGCCAGCCCAGAAGAAGACCAAGGGGCATGCCAGCCCAGAAGAAGACCCAGGGAGATGCCGGGCCAGAAGGAAGACCAAGGGCCATGCCGGTCCAAAGGAAGACCCAGGGAGATGCCAGTCCAGAAGGAAGACCAAGGGCCATGCCAGCCCAGAAAAAGACCCAGGGCCATGCCGGTCCAAAGGAAGACCAAGGGAGATGCCGGGCCAGAAGGAAGACCCAGGGAGATGCCAGTCCAGAAGGAAGACCAAGGGCCATGCCAGCCCAGAAAAAGACCCAGGGAGATGCCAGGCCAGAAGGAAGACCAATGGAGATGCCAGGCCAGAAGGAAGACCCAGGGGCATGCCAGCCCAGAAGGAAGACCAAGGGGCATGCAAGCCCAGAAGGAAGACCAGGGGGCATGTCAGCCCAAAGGAAGACCAAGGGGCATGCCAGCCCAGAAGAAGACCCAGGGCCATGCCGGTCCAAAGGAAGACCCAGGGATATGCCAGGCCAGAAGGAAGACCCAGGGAGATGCCAGGCCAGAAGGAAGACCAAGGGAGATGCCAGGCCAGAAGGAAGACCCAGGGGCATGCCAGCCCAGAAGGAAGACCAGGGGGCATGTCAGCCCAAAGGAAGACCAAGGGGCATGCCAGCCCAGAAGAAGACCCAGGGCCATGCCGGTCCAAAGGAAGACCCAGGGAGATGCCAGTCCTGAAGGAAGACCAAGGGGAAAGCCAGCCCAGAAGAAGACCCAGGGCCATGCCGGTCCAAAGGAAGACCCAGGGAGATGTCGGGCTAGAAGTAAGACCAAGGGGCATGCCAGCCCAGAAGAAGACCAAGGGGCATGCCAGCCCAGAAGAAGACCCAGGGAGATGCCGGGCCAGAAGGAAGACCAAGGGCCATGCCGGTCCAAAGGAAGACCCAGGGAGATGCCAGTCAAGAAGGAAGACCAAGGGGCATGCCAGCCCAGAAAAAGACCCAGGGCCATGCCGGTCCAAAGGAAGACCCAGGGAGATGCCGGGCCAGAAGTAAGACCAAGGGGCATGCCAGCCCAGAAGAAGACGAAGGGGCATGCCAGCCCAGAAGAAGACCCAGGGAGATGCCGGCCCAGAAGGAAGACCAAGGGGCATGTCAGCCCAAAGGAAGACCCAGGGCCATGCCGGTCCAAAGGAAGACCCAGGGAGATGTCGGGCCAGAAGGAAGACCAAGGGGCATGCCAGCCCAGAAGAAGACCAAGGGGCATGCCAGCCCAGAAGAAGACCCAGGGAGATGCCGGGACAGAAGGAAGACCAAGGGCCATGCCGGTCCAAAGGAAGACCCAGGGAGATGCCAGTCCAGAAGGAAGACCAAGGGCCATGCCAGCCCAGAAAAAGACCCAGGGCCATGCCGGTCCAAAGGAAGACCAAGGGAGATGCCGGGCCAGAAGGAAGACCCAGGGAGATGCCAGGCCAGAAGGAAGACCAAGGGAGATGCCAGGCCAGAAGGAAGACCAGGGGGCATGTCAGCCCAAAGGAAGACCAAGGGGCATGCCAGCCGAGAAGAAGACCCAGGGCCATGCCGGTCCAAAGGAAGACCCAGGGAGATGCCAGGCCAGAAGGAAGACCAAGGGGCATGCCAGCCCAGAAGAAGACCCAGGGCCATGCCGGTCCAAAGGAAGACCCAGGGAGATGCCAGGCCAGAAGGAAGACCAAGGGGCATGCCAGCCCAGAAGAAGACCCAGGGCCATGCCGGTCCAAAGGAAGACCCAGGGAGATGCCGGGCCAGAAGGAAGACCAGGGGGCATGTCAGCCCAAAGGAAGACCAAGGGGCATGCCAGCCCAGAAGAAGACCCAGGGCCATGCCGGTCCATTGGAAGACCCAGGGAGATGCCAGGCCAGAAGGAAGACCCAGGGAGATGCCAGGCCAGAAGGAAGACCCAGGGGCATGCCAGCCCAGAAGGAAGACCAAGGGGCATGCCAGCCCAGTAGGAAGACCAAGGGGCATGCCAGCCCAGAAGAAGACCAAGGGGCATGCCAGCCCAGAAGAAGACCCAGGGAGATGCCGGGCCAGAAGGAAGACCAAGGCCATGCCGGTCCAAAGGAAGACCCGGGGAGATGCCAGTCCAGAAGGAAGACCAAGGGCCATGCCAGCCCAGAAAAAGACCCAGGGCCATGCCGGTCCAAAGGAAGACCAAGGGAGATGCCTGGCCAGAAGGAAGACCAAGGGGCATGCCAGCCCAGAAGAAGACCCAGGGCCATGCTGGTCCAAAGGAAGACCCAGGGGATGCCAGGCCAGAGGGAAGACCAAGGGGCATGCCAGCCCAGAAGAAGACCCAGGACCATGCCGGTCCATTGGAAGACCCAGGGAGATGCCGGGCCAGAAGGAAGACCCAGGGAGATGCCGGGCCAGAAGGAAGACCAAGGGAGATGCCAGGCCAGAAGGAAGACCCAGGGGCATGCCAGCCCAGAAGGAAGACCAAGGGGCATGCCAGCCCAGAAGGAAGACCAAGGGGCATGCCAGCCCAGAAGAAGACCCAGGGCCATGCCGGTCCAAAGGAAGACCCAGGGAGATGCCAGGCCAGAAGGAAGACCAAGGGAGATGCCAGGCCAGAAGGAAGACCCAGGGGCATGCCAGCCCAGAAGGAAGACCAAGGGGCATGCCAGCCCAAAGGAAGACCAAGGGGCATGCCAGCCCAAAGGAAGACCAAGGGGCATGCCAGCCCAGAAGACCCAGGGCCATGCCGGTCCAAAGGAAGACCCAGGGAGAAGCCAGGCCAGAAGGAAGACCAAGTGAGATGCCGGGCCAGAAGGAAGACCAAGGGGCATGCCAGCCCAGAAGGAAGACCCAGGGCCATGCCGGTCCAAAGAAAGACCAAGGGAGATGCCGGGCAAGAAGGAAGACCCAGGGGTATACCAGCCTAGAAGGAAGACCAAGGGGCCTGTCAGTCAAAAGGAAGACCAAGGGGCATGCCGGTCCAAGGGAAGACCCAGGGAGATGCCCGGCCAGAAGGAAGACCAAGGGGCATGCCAGGCCAGAAGGAAGACCCAGGGGCATGCCAGCCCAGAAGGAAGACCAGGGGGCATGCCAGCCCAGAAGGAAGACCAAGGGTCATGCAAGCCCAGAAGGAAGACCAGGGGGCATGTCAGCCCAAAGGAAGACCAAGGGGCATGCCAGCCCAGAAGAAGACCCAGGGCCATGCCGGTCCAAAGTAAGACCCAGGGAGATGCCAGCCCAGAAGGAAGACCAAGGGGCATGCCAGCCCAGAAGGAAGACCAAGGGGCATGCCAGCCCAGAAGAAGACCCAGGGCCATGCCGGTCCAAAGGAAGACCCAGGGAGATGCCGGGCCTGAAGGAAGACCCAGGGAGATGCCAGGCCAGAAGGAAGACCAAGGGAGATGCAAGGCCAGAAGGAAGACCCAGGGGCATGCCAGCCCAGAAGGAAGACCAAGGGGCATGTCAGCCCAAAGGAAGACCCAGGGCCATGCCGATCCAAAGGAAGACCCAGGGAGATGTCGGGCCAGAAGGAAGACCAAGGGGCATGCCAGCCCAGAAGAAGACCAAGGGGCATGCCAGCCCAGAAGAAGACCCAGGGAGATGCCGGGCCACAAGGAAGACCAAAGGCCATGCCGGTCCAAAGGAAGACCCAGGGAAATGCCAGTCCAGAAGGAAGACCAAGGGCCATGCCAGCCCAGAAAAAGAACCAGGGCCATGCCGGTCCAAAGGAAGACCAAGGGAGATGCCGGGCCAGAAGGAAGACCCGGGGAGATGCCAGGCCAGAAGGAAGACCAAGGGAGATGCCAGGCCAGAAGGAAGACCCAGGGGCATGCCAGCCCAGAAGGAAGACCAGGGGGCATGTCAGCCCAAAGGAAGACCAAGGGGCATGCCAGCCCAGAAGAAGACCCAGGGCCATGCCGGTCCAAAGGAAGACCCAGGGAGATGCCAGGCCAGAAGGAAGACCAAGGGGCATGCCAGCCCAGAAGAAGACCCAGGGCCATGCCGGTCCAAAGGAAGACCCAGGGAGATGTCGGGCCAGAAGGAAGACCAAGGGGCATGCCAGCCCAGAAGGAAGACCAGGGGGCATGTCAGCCCAAAGGAAGACCAGGGGGCATGTCAGCCCAAAGGAAGACCAAGGGGCATGCCAGCCCAGAAGAAGACCCAGGGCCATGCCGGTCCATTGGAAGACCCAGGGAGATGCCGGGCCAGAAGGAAGACCCAGGGAGATGCCAGGCCAGAAGGAAGACCAAGGGAGATGCCAGGCCAGAAGGAAGACCCAGGGGCATGCCAGCCCAGAAGGAAGACCAAGGGGCATGTCAGCCCAGAAGGAAGACCAAGGGGCATGCCAGCCCAGAAGAAGACCCAGGGCCATGCCGGTCCAAAGGAAGACCAAGGGAGATGCCGGGCCTGAAGGAAGACCCAGGGGCATGCCAGCCCAGAAGGAAGACCAAGGGGCATGTCAGCCCAGAAGGAAGACCAAGGGGCATGCCAGCCCAGAAGAAGACCCAGGGCCATGCCGGTCCAAAGGAAGACCAAGGGAGATGCCGGGCCTGAAGGAAGACCCAGGGAGATGCCAGGCCAGAAGGAAGACCAAGGGAGATGCAAGGCCAGAAGGAAGACCCAGGGGCATGCCAGCCCAGAAGGAAGACCAAGGGGCATGCCAGCCCAGAAGAAGACCCAGGGCCATGCCGGTCCAAAGGAAGACCCAGGGAGATGCCAGGCCAGAAGGAAGACCAAGGGGCATGCCAGCCCAGAAGAAGACCCAGGGCCATGCCGGTCCAAAGGAAGACCCAGGGAGATGCCAGGCCAGAAGGAAGACCAAGGGAGATGCAAGGCCAGAAGGAAGACCCAGGGGCATGCCAGCCCAAAGGAAGACCAAGGGGCATGCCAGCCCAGAAGAAGACCCAGGGCCATGCCGGTCCAAAGGAAGACCCAGGGAGATGCCAGGCCAGAAGGAAGACCAAGGGGCATGCCAGCCCAGAAGAAGACCCAGGGCCATGCCGGTCCAAAGGAAGACCCAGGGAGATGCCGGGCCAGAAGGAAGACCAGGGGGCATGTCAGCCCAAAGGAAGACCAAGGGGCATGCCAGCCCAGAAGAAGACCCAGGGCCATGCCGGTCCAAAGGAAGACCCAGGGAGATGCCAGGCCAGAAGGAAGACCAAGGGGCATGCCAGCCCAGAAGAAGACCCAGGGCCATGCCGGTCCATTGGAAGACCCAGGGAGATGCCGGGCCAGCAGGAAGACCCAGGGAGATGCCAGGCCAGAAGGAAGACCAAGGGAGATGCCAGGCCAGAAGGAAGACCCAGGGGCATGCCGACCCAGAAGGAAGACCAAGGGGCATGCCAGCCCAGAAGGAAGACCAAGGGGCATGCCAGCCCAGAAGAAGACCCAGGGCCATGCCGGTCCAAAGGAAGACCCAGGGAGATGCCGGGCCTGAAGGAAGACCCAGGGAGATGCCAGGCCAGAAGGAAGACCAAGGGAGATGCAAGGCCAGAAGGAAGACCCAGGGGCATGCCAGCCCAAAGGAAGACCAAGGGGCATGCCAGCCCAGAAGAAGACCCAGGGCCATGCCGGTCCAAAGGAAGACCCAGGGAGATGCCAGGCCAGAAGGAAGACCAAGGGGCATGCCAGCCCAGAAGAAGACCCAGGGCCATGCCGGTCCAAAGGAAGACCCAGGGAGATGCCGGGCCAGAAGGAAGACCAGGGGGCATGTCAGCCCAAAGGAAGACCAAGGGGCATGCCAGCCCAGAAGAAGACCCAGGGCCATGCCGGTCCAAAGGAAGACCCAGGGAGATGCCAGGCCAGAAGGAAGACCAAGGGGCATGCCAGCCCAGAAGAAGACCCAGGGCCATGCCGGTCCATTGGAAGACCCAGGGAGATGCCGGGCCAGCAGGAAGACCCAGGGAGATGCCAGGCCAGAAGGAAGACCCAGGGAGATGCCAGGCCAGAAGGAAGACCAAGGGAGATGCCAGGCCAGAAGGAAGACCCAGGGGCATGCCGACCCAGAAGGAAGACCAAGGGGCATGCCAGCCCAGAAGGAAGACCAAGGGGCATGCCAGCCCAGAAGAAGACCCAGGGCCATGCCGGTCCAAAGGAAGACCCAGGGAGATGCCGGGCCTGAAGGAAGACCCAGGGAGATGCCAGGCCAGAAGGAAGACCAAGGGAGATGCAAGGCCAGAAGGAAGACCCAGGGGCATGCCAGCCCAAAGGAAGACCAAGGGGCATGCCAGCCCAGAAGAAGACCCAGGGCCATGCCGGTCCAAAGGAAGACCCAGGGAGATGCCAGGCCAGAAGGAAGACCAAGGGGCATGCCAGCCCAGAAGAAGACCCAGGGCCATGCCGGTCCAAAGGAAGACCCAGGGAGATGCCGGGCCAGAAGGAAGACCAGGGGGCATGTCAGCCCAAAGGAAGACCAAGGGGCATGCCAGCCCAGAAGAAGACCCAGGGCCATGCCGGTCCAAAGGAAGACCCAGGGAGATGCCAGGCCAGAAGGAAGACCAAGGGGCATGCCAGCCCAGAAGAAGACCCAGGGCCATGCCGGTCCATTGGAAGACCCAGGGAGATGCCGGGCCAGCAGGAAGACCCAGGGAGATGCCAGGCCAGAAGGAAGACCAAGGGAGATGCCAGGCCAGAAGGAAGACCCAGGGGCATGCCGACCCAGAAGGAAGACCAAGGGGCATGCCAGCCCAGAAGGAAGACCAAGGGGCATGCCAGCCCAGAAGAAGACCCAGGGCCATGCCGGTCCAAAGGAAGACCCAGGGAGATGCCGGGCCTGAAGGAAGACCCAGGGAGATGCCAGGCCAGAAGGAAGACCAAGGGAGATGCAAGGCCAGAAGGAAGACCCAGGGGCATGCCAGCCCAGAAGGAAGACCAAGGGGCATGTCAGCCCAAAGGAAGACCAGGGGGCATGTCAGCCCAAAGGAAGACCAAGGGGCATGCCAGCCCAGAAGAAGACCCAGGGCCATGCCAGTCCAAAGGAAGACCCAGGGAGATGCCAGGCCAGAAGGAAGACCAAGGGGCATGCCAGCCCAGAAGAAGACCCAGGGAGATGCCGGTCCAAAGGAAGACCCAGGGAGATGCCGGGCCAGAAGGAAGACCAGGGGGCATGTCAGCCCAAAGGAAGACCAAGGGGCATGCCAGCCCAGAAGAAGACCCAGGGCCATGCCGGTCCAAAGGAAGACCCAGGGAGATGCCAGGCCAGAAGGAAGACCAAGGGGCATGCCAGCCCAGAAGAAGACCCAGGGCCATGCCGGTCCAAAGGAAGACCCAGGGAGATGCCAGGCCAGAAGGAAGACCAAGGGGCATGCCAGCCCAGAAGAAGACCAAGGGGCATGCCAGCCCAGAAGAAGACCCAGGGAGATGCCGGGCCAGAAGGAAGATCAAGGGCCATGCCGGTCCAAAGGAAGACCCAGGGAGATGCCAGTCCAGAAGGAAGACCAAGGGCCATGCCAGCCCAGAAAAAGACCAAGGGCCATGCCGGTCCAAAGGAAGACCAAGGGAGATGCCGGGCCAGAAGGAAGACCAAGGGGCATGCCAGCCCAGAAGGAAGACCAAGGGGCATGCCAGCCCAGAAGGAAGACCAAGGGCCATGCCGGTCCAAAGGAAGACCCAGGTAGAGGCCAGTCCAGAAGGAAGACCAACGGGCATGCCAGCCCAGAAGAAGACCCAGGGCCATGCCGGTCCAAAGGAAGACCCTGGGAGATGCCGGGCCAGAAGGAAGACCCAGGGAGATGCCAGGCCAGAAGGAAGACCAAGGGAGATGCCAGGCCAGAAGGAAGACCCAGGGGCATGCCAGCCCAGAAGAAGACCCAGGGCCATGCCGGTCCAGAAGAAGACCCAGGGCCATGCCGGTCCAGAAGAAGACCCAGGGCCATGCCGGTCCAAAGGAAGACCAAGGGGCATGCCAGCCCAGAAGGAAGACCAGGGGGCATGTCAGCCCAAAGGAAGACCAGGGGGCATGTCAGCCCAAAGGAAGACCAAGGGGCATGCCAGCCCAGAAGAAGACCCAGGGCCATGCCGGTCCATTGGAAGACCCAGGGAGATGCCAGGCCAGAAGGAAGACCAACGGGCATGCCAGCCCAGAAGAAGACCCAGGGCCATGCCGGTCCAAAGGAAGACCCTGGGAGATGCCGGGCCAGAAGGAAGACCCAGGGAGATGCCAGGCCAGAAGGAAGACCAAGGGAGATGCCAGGCCAGAAGGAAGACCCAGGGGCATGCCAGCCCAGAAGAAGACCCAGGGCCATGCCGGTCCAGAAGAAGACCCAGGGCCATGCCGGTCCAGAAGAAGACCCAGGGCCATGCCGGTCCAAAGGAAGACCAAGGGGCATGCCAGCCCAGAAGGAAGACCAAGGGGCATGCCAGCCCAAAGGAAGACCAGGGGGCATGTCAGCCCAAAGGAAGACCAAGGGGCATGCCAGCCCAGAAGAAGACCCAGGGCCATGCCGGTCCATTGGAAGACCCAGGGAGATGCCGGGCCAGAAGGAAGACCCAGGGAGATACCAGGCCAGAAGGAAGACCAAGGGAGATGTCGGGTCAGAAGGAAGACCAAGGGGCATGCCAGCCCAGAAGAAGACCAAGGGGCATGCCAGCCCAGAAGAAGACCCAGGGAGATGCCGGGCCAGAAGGAAGACCAAGGGCCATGCCGGTCCAAAGGAAGACCCGGGGAGATGCCAGTCCAGAAGGAAGACCAACGGGCATGCCAGCCCAGAAGAAGACCCAGGGCCATGCCGGTCCAAAGGAAGACCCTGGGAGATGTCGGGCCAGAAGGAAGACCCAGGGAGATGCCAGGCCAGAAGGAAGACCAAGGGAGATGCCAGGCCAGAAGGAAGACCCAGGGGCATGCCAGCCCAGAAGGAAGACCAAGGGGCATGCAAGCCCAGAAGGAAGACCAGGGGGCATGTCAGCCCAAAGGAAGACCAAGGGGCATGCCAGCCCAGAAGAAGACCCAGGGCCATGCCGGTCCAAAGGAAGACCCAGGGAGATGCCAGGCCAGAAGGAAGACCAAGGGGCATGCCAGCCCAGAAGAAGACCCAGGGCCATGCCGGTCCAAAGGAAGACCCAGGGAGATGCCAGGCCGGAAGGAAGACCAAGGGGCATGCCAGCCCAGAAGAAGACCCAGGGCCATGCCAGTCCATTGGAAGACCCAGGGAGATGCCGGGCCAGAAGGAAGACCCAGGGAGATGCCAGGCCAGAAGGAAGACCAAGGGAGATGCCAGGCCAGAAGGAAGACCCAGGGGCATGCCAGCCCAGAAGGAAGACCAAGGGGCATGCCAGCCCAGAAGGAAGACCAAGGGGCATGCCAGCCCAGAAGAAGACCCAGGGAGATGCCGGGCCTGAAGGAAGACCCAGGGAGATGCCAGGCCAGAAGGAAGACCAAGGGGCATGCCAGCCCAGAAGGAAGACCAAGGGGCATGCCAGCCCAAAGGAAGACCCAGGGCCATGCCGGTCCATTGGAAGACTCAGGGAGATGCCGGGCCAGAAGGAAGACCCAGGGAGATGCCAGGCCAGAAGGAAGACCAAGGGAGATGCCGGTCCAGAAGAAGACCCAGGGCCATGCCGGTCCAAAGGAAGACCAAGGGGCATGCCAGCCCAGAAGGAAGACCAGGGGGCATGTCAGCCCAAAGGAAGACCAGGGGGCATGTCAGCCCAAAGGAAGACCAAGGGGCATGCCAGCCCAGAAGAAGACCCAGGGCCATGCCGGTCCATTGGAAGACCCAGGGAGATGCCGGGCCAGAAGGAAGACCCAGGGAGATGCCAGGCCAGAAGGAAGACCAAGGGAGATGTCGGGTCAGAAGGAAGACCAAGGGGCATGCCAGCCCAGAAGAAGACCAAGGGGCATGCCAGCCCAGAAGAAGACCCAGGGAGATGCCGGTCCAAAGGAAGACCCAGGGAGATGCCAGGCCAGAAGGAAGACCAAGGGGCATGCCAGCCCAGAAGAAGACCAAGGGGCATGCCAGCCCAGAAGAAGACCCAGGGAGATGCCGGGCCAGAAGGAAGATCAAGGGCCATGCCGGTCCAAAGGAAGACCCAGGGAGATGCCAGTCCAGAAGGAAGACCAAGGGCCATGCCAGCCCAGAAAAAGACCAAGGGCCATGCCGGTCCAAAGGAAGACCAAGGGAGATGCCGGGCCAGAAGGAAGACCAAGGGGCATGCCAGCCCAGAAGGAAGACCAAGGGGCATGCCAGCCCAGAAGGAAGACCAAGGGCCATGCCGGTCCAAAGGAAGACCCAGGTAGAGGCCAGTCCAGAAGGAAGACCAACGGGCATGCCAGCCCAGAAGAAGACCCAGGGCCATGCCGGTCCAAAGGAAGACCCTGGGAGATGCCGGGCCAGAAGGAAGACCCAGGGAGATGCCAGGCCAGAAGGAAGACCAAGGGAGATGCCAGGCCAGAAGGAAGACCCAGGGGCATGCCAGCCCAGAAGAAGACCCAGGGCCATGCCGGTCCAGAAGAAGACCCAGGGCCATGCCGGTCCAGAAGAAGACCCAGGGCCATGCCGGTCCAAAGGAAGACCAAGGGGCATGCCAGCCCAGAAGGAAGACCAGGGGGCATGTCAGCCCAAAGGAAGACCAGGGGGCATGTCAGCCCAAAGGAAGACCAAGGGGCATGCCAGCCCAGAAGAAGACCCAGGGCCATGCCGGTCCATTGGAAGACCCAGGGGCATGCCAGCCCAGAAGGAAGACCAAGGGGCATGCCAGCCCAAAGGAAGACCCAGGGCCATGCCGGTCCATTGGAAGACTCAGGGAGATGCCGGGCCAGAAGGAAGACCCAGGGAGATGCCAGGCCAGAAGGAAGACCAAGGGAGATGCCAGGCCAGAAGGAAGACCCAGGGGCATGCCAGCCCAGAAGGAAGACCAAGGGGCATGCCAGCCCAGAAGGAAGACCAAGGGGCATGCCAGCCCAGAAGAAGACCCAGGGCCATGCCGGTCCAAAGGAAGACCCAGGGAGATGCCGGGCCTGAAGGAAGACCCAGGGAGATGCCAGGCCAGAAGGAAGACCAAGGGAGATGCCAGCCCAGAAGAAGACCCAGGGCCATGCCGGTCCAAAGGAAGACCCAGGGGCATGCCAGCCCAGAAGGAAGACCAAGGGGCATGCCAGCCCAGAAGAAGACCCAGGGCCATGCCGGTCCAAAGGAAGACCCAGGGAGATGCCAGGCCAGAAGGAAGACCAAGGGGCATGCCAGCCCAGAAGAAGACCAAGGGGCATGCCAGCCCAGAAGAAGACCCAGGGAGATGCCGGGCCAGAAGGAAGATCAAGGGCCATGCCGGTCCAAAGGAAGACCCAGGGAGATGCCAGTCCAGAAGGAAGACCAAGGGCCATGCCAGCCCAGAAAAAGACCAAGGGCCATGCCGGTCCAAAGGAAGACCAAGGGAGATGCCGGGCCAGAAGGAAGACCAAGGGGCATGCCAGCCCAGAAGGAAGACCAAGGGGCATGCCAGCCCAGAAGGAAGACCAAGGGCCATGCCGGTCCAAAGGAAGACCCAGGTAGAGGCCAGTCCAGAAGGAAGACCAACGGGCATGCCAGCCCAGAAGAAGACCCAGGGCCATGCCGGTCCAAAGGAAGACCCTGGGAGATGCCGGGCCAGAAGGAAGACCCAGGGAGATGCCAGGCCAGAAGGAAGACCAAGGGAGATGCCAGGCCAGAAGGAAGACCCAGGGGCATGCCAGCCCAGAAGAAGACCCAGGGCCATGCCGGTCCAGAAGAAGACCCAGGGCCATGCCGGTCCAGAAGAAGACCCAGGGCCATGCCGGTCCAAAGGAAGACCAAGGGGCATGCCAGCCCAGAAGGAAGACCAGGGGGCATGTCAGCCCAAAGGAAGACCAGGGGGCATGTCAGCCCAAAGGAAGACCAAGGGGCATGCCAGCCCAGAAGAAGACCCAGGGCCATGCCGGTCCATTGGAAGACCCAGGGAGATGCCAGGCCAGAAGGAAGACCAACGGGCATGCCAGCCCAGAAGAAGACCCAGGGCCATGCCGGTCCAAAGGAAGACCCTGGGAGATGCCGGGCCAGAAGGAAGACCCAGGGAGATGCCAGGCCAGAAGGAAGACCAAGGGAGATGCCAGGCCAGAAGGAAGACCCAGGGGCATGCCAGCCCAGAAGAAGACCCAGGGCCATGCCGGTCCAGAAGAAGACCCAGGGCCATGCCGGTCCAGAAGAAGACCCAGGGCCATGCCGGTCCAAAGGAAGACCAAGGGGCATGCCAGCCCAGAAGAAGACCCAGGGCCATGCCGGTCCAGAAGAAGACCCAGGGCCATGCCGGTCCAGAAGAAGACCCAGGGCCATGCCGGTCCAAAGGAAGACCAAGGGGCATGCCAGCCCAGAAGGAAGACCAAGGGGCATGCCAGCCCAAAGGAAGACCAGGGGGCATGTCAGCCCAAAGGAAGACCAAGGGGCATGCCAGCCCAGAAGAAGACCCAGGGCCATGCCGGTCCATTGGAAGACCCAGGGAGATGCCGGGCCAGAAGGAAGACCCAGGGAGATACCAGGCCAGAAGGAAGACCAAGGGAGATGTCGGGTCAGAAGGAAGACCAAGGGGCATGCCAGCCCAGAAGAAGACCAAGGGGCATGCCAGCCCAGAAGAAGACCCAGGGAGATGCCGGGCCAGAAGGAAGACCAAGGGCCATGCCGGTCCAAAGGAAGACCCGGGGAGATGCCAGTCCAGAAGGAAGACCAACGGGCATGCCAGCCCAGAAGAAGACCCAGGGCCATGCCGGTCCAAAGGAAGACCCTGGGAGATGTCGGGCCAGAAGGAAGACCCAGGGAGATGCCAGGCCAGAAGGAAGACCAAGGGAGATGCCAGGCCAGAAGGAAGACCCAGGGGCATGCCAGCCCAGAAGGAAGACCAAGGGGCATGCAAGCCCAGAAGGAAGACCAGGGGGCATGTCAGCCCAAAGGAAGACCAAGGGGCATGCCAGCCCAGAAGAAGACCCAGGGCCATGCCGGTCCAAAGGAAGACCCAGGGAGATGCCAGGCCAGAAGGAAGACCAAGGGGCATGCCAGCCCAGAAGAAGACCCAGGGCCATGCCGGTCCAAAGGAAGACCCAGGGAGATGCCAGGCCGGAAGGAAGACCAAGGGGCATGCCAGCCCAGAAGAAGACCCAGGGCCATGCCAGTCCATTGGAAGACCCAGGGAGATGCCGGGCCAGAAGGAAGACCCAGGGAGATGCCAGGCCAGAAGGAAGACCAAGGGAGATGCCAGGCCAGAAGAAGACCCAGGGCCATGCCGGTCCAAGGGAAGACCCAGGGAGATGCCCGGCCAGAAGGAAGACCAAGGGGCATGCCAGGCCAGAAGGAAGACCCAGGGCCATGCCGGTCCAAAGGAAGACCAAGGGAGATGCCCTGCCAGAAGGAAGACCCAGGGGTATACAAGCCTAGAAGGAAGACCAAGGGGCCTGTCAGCCCAAAGGAAGACCAAGGGGCATGCCAGCCCAGAAGAAGACCCAGGGCCATGCCGGTCCAAGGGAAGACCCAGGGAGATGCCCGGCCAGAAGGAAGACCCAGGGGCATGCCAGCCCAGAAGGAAGACCAGGGGGCATGTCAGCCCAAAGGAAGACCAAGGGGCATGCCAGCCCAGAAGAAGACTCAGGGCCATGCCGGTCCAAAGGAAGACCCAGGGAGATGTCGGGCCAGAAGGAAGACCAAGGGGCATGCCAGCCCAGAAGAAGACCAAGGGGCATGCCAGCCAAGAAGAAGACCCAGGGCCATGCCGGTCCAAAGGAAGACCAAGGGGCATGCCAGCCCAGAAGAAGACCCAGGGAGATGCCGGGCCAGAAGGAAGACCAAGGGCCATGTTGGTCCAGAAGGAAGACCCAGGGTCATGCCAGTCCAGAAGGAAGACCAAGGGGCATGCCAGCCCAGAAGAAGACCCAGGGCCATGCCGGTCCAAAGGAAGACCCAGGGAGATGCCGGGCCAGAAGGAAGACCAAGGGAGATGCCAGGCCAGAAGGAAGACCCAGGGGCATGCCAGCCCAGAAGGAAGACCAAGGGGCATGCAAGCCCAGAAGGAAGACCAGGGGGCATGTCAGCCCAAAGGAAGACCAAGGGGCATGCCAGCCCAGAAGGAAGACCAGGGGGCATGTCAGCCCAAAGGAAGACCAGGGGGCATGTCAGCCCAAAGGAAGACCAAGGGGCATGCCAGCCCAGAAGAAGACCCAGGGCCATGCCGGTCCATTGGAAGACCCAGGGAGATGCCGGGCCAGAAGGAAGACCCAGGGAGATGCCAGGCCAGAAGGAAGACCAAGGGAGATGTCGGGTCAGAAGGAAGACCAAGGGGCATGCCAGCCCAGAAGAAGACCAAGGGGCATGCCGGGCCAGAAGGAAGACCAAGAGAGATGCCAGGCCAGAAGGAAGACCCAAGTGGGCGATGCTAGATGCAGCAACTGAGGGAGGTATGAATCATATCTATTTTGTACACAAGTAAACATAAATTATGAATTTTAAGCTGCTTATGGCTGAATTATTGCACACTCCATAAAACAACTTACTCACTAAATAAATTATTTACAAATGCTTTAATGAACCATAAAATTCATATGAAACACTGATTTATTTAATGATAGTTATGATATTACCCAGAAAATTACCGTATATGACCAGGTATAAGCTGAGAATTTGACACCAGAAATTAGGGGGTCAGAGAGGGGGGGTCGGCCTATACCTGAGTTATATGATGCAAATGAAAAATATCAAGAGACCAAGCACGAGTATCGTCAGCCCAGCAAGTTAGCTATTCGATGTGGCTTCACTCGCATTCATGATCGGCAATAAAAACGTTTTTTTCAAATATTATCAAGATTTATCACTTCAAAATGCTTGTTGTCCATTTTAAAGTATTAAGACATATTTCCAAAGGTATCAATCATTTCTTATCGAAATTCAATCAAATTTTTGTCAAAGATACACTCGTGAAAGCACAATGTTTTACATTACTTTTAATTTCAATCGTAATTTCGTGACGACGAGTAACATTCCTTATATAATTTTTTGCTCATGGTTATATTTCTGATCGTTATTCTTCGACATTTATATACACAAATATTTGAATTAACTGCATGTTAATTTTGAAAAAATAAAACGTGTAAGAAAATCTGATATATTTACACATTTATCATCATCATTATCATTCACGAAATTATTACTACCACGTTTTATGTTTCGTAGATCGTTTTTAAACCGACTTGCTGATTGGTTGACCTACATAATTTAGCCAATGAAAAAGCTTGTAAAAAATATCTCATTTCCAGCAAACACTTCATGCACCAAAGGTTGACTGTCGTTTGTCAACAATTTGTCGAGAATAATATGTAATATGATTAAAACAAACAACAAACACCGTAAGTGAACACTTATATATATAATTTCTTTTATAGTTTTTGAAAATAATATACGTCTTAAAAATAAATGCCATTTGATGATTCATGAGCTTTTAGTTTCACTGCAACTGGTATCATATCGACTTACTGTCAGCAAAATAGAACTGCGAAGAGGGGGGTTGGTCTGTACATGAGATACTAGGTTTTGACTGGAATTTTGGGGTTGAGAAAGGGGGTCGGCTTATACCTGGTCATATACGGTAGCTGTTTTTGTTAATTATTGACTTGAAATGTTATGCATCTAAAATGCATTTGTTGAATCAATCTAAACAATGAAATAATTGACTATTAATGACAAGTATCTTAATTGCTTATGTTAAATCAACTAAACAATCAAATGTATTTTGCAGGACAGAAGAAGACCCAGAGGGATGCCAGGGCCAGATGGAGCCCGAGGGACATGCCAGTCCAGAGGAAGACCCAGAGTGATGCCAGGTCAGATGAAGACCAAGGGACATGCCAGTCCAGAGGAAGACCCAGAGGGATGCCGGGCCAAATGAAGACCAAAGGGCATGCCAGTCCAGAGGAAGACCCAGGGGCATGCCAGTCCAGAGGAAGACCCAGGGCCATACCGGTCCAAAGGAAGACCCAGGGAGATGCTGGGCCAGAAGGAAGACCCAGAGGGATGCCTAGCCAGATGCAGACCAAGGGACATGCCAGTCCAGGAGAAGACCCAGGGTCATGCCAGTCCAAAGGAAGACCCAGGGCCATACCGGTCCAAAGATCCATGTGAGGATGCCATGCCAGTTGTTGTTGTGAAGGGACGTTAACCATGGCGTTGGAGATATGTCTGTTTGAGGTGTCCAGTCCTATGTCAGCTTTCCCCATCAATAGTTTAGGGGTGAATAGCTGCAGGCAACTGTTCCGAGAATTGCATTCTTAGCATTCTCTTTTATGGAACTGCTTTGCCAGGATTGGTGTAACAAGGCTGTCCATCCTTGTTTAGAGTAAGGGACCATGCTTCACATGGTGGATAAGGACCACACAGTCCCCAGTGTGGATGCGCAAGTTTAGAATGTAGGATACACCTCAGTAGGTTTAGTTTAGGGATAGGTTCCCGCTCCCCTCAGACATTTTCCGACGCCTGGTTGCCAACTTCACAAACATACAACTGGACATGCCGAGAACGACCAAAGAGGGTGCCATGCCAGTAGACGACCAAAGAGGGTGCCATGCCAGTAGAGAACCAATGAGGGTGCCATGCCAGTAGAGAACCAATGAGGGTGCCATGCCAGTAGAGAACCAATGAGGGTGCCATGCCACTAGACGACCAAAGAGGGAGCCATGCCAGTAGACACCCAAAGAGGGTGCCATGCCAGTAGAAGACCATAAAGGGTGCCATGCCAGTAGAGAACCAATGAGGGTGCCATGCCAGTAGACGACCAAAGAGGGCGCCATGCCAGTAGACACCCAAAGAGGGTGCCATGAGGGTGCCATGCCAGTAGACGACCAAAGAGGGTGCCATGCCAGTAGACGACCAAAGAGGGTGTCATGCCAGTAGACGACCAAAGAGGGTGCCATGCCAGTAGACACCCTACAGAGGGTGCCATGCCAGTAGGCAACCAAAGACAAATTTAATCGAAATTCCTATTTGACCAAGTCATTCCAATTAAGTTTTAAAAAAACATTTTATTCTTCGTCAACCAGAGTTCAAAATTTCAACTTTAAAAAAGCTTTGTAGTAACTTCATTTCAGTTTTGATACACATTTCATAGGTTTTTTAATTGTTCTAAATCATTGAAACGTTCATTTTTCTGCAATTTTGATATCATCAGGTCCATCAGGACTCAAGAAAAATAATTTCAGTGGTAAATTTAATAGTATTTCAAATTTAAAAAAATCTAATGGCTGAAATATTGCCTCAAAGGCGCAAACAAATCCACTCAGTTATTGTGATAATACTCTAGCATGAGTGGTTACTGTTCAACCTGATTCAAACTTCAATTTCGTTCCCATTTGGATTAAATTCATTTTATTTTCTTAAAATTCAATATGCAATGTAAATGATCAAGAAGGTTTTATAAAAAAAACCTTTTATCAATTAAAACAATCGATATTGCATTTGGGTAATGTATATCTTGCCATTGACAAGAAATCAGTACATATTGATAACAATACAGGAGACAAGTCATGAAATTCTCAATTAATTCAAAGTTTCAAAAAATTACCTTTTTGGATCAACTTTAAAATTATTCTTAAAAAACTCGGCAATTTCACATTATAAATACAAATATGTAAAAAGGACACAACCGAAAGTCAAAATCTCACATTTCAAAATCATTTTGACATTGAAATGTAGTCATCAAGACCCGATGAAGTGTTTCTTGGTCAGACCTCTTTTTTTGCACTTCATATTCATTTCATTTTATTTAACATCAAAGTCGGTCATAAATGCCCAATTTAAATATATCTTTACAATGATTTCAAATCCTATTACCACTGGGGCTTCTAATAACATCATTCTTCTCAATGTGATTGTCATCCATCAGATGAAATTTCGATGAAAGAAAATGTTCAAATTATAGTTTTGATTCATCTTCAATATTATCTTCACTAAACTTGGCACTTGATTTTGCTGATAAGTCTATAAAAGATAATTTTGTCTGTTTTTATTGATCTTTAGCTTGCTTATTGATGGTTGGTCGATCATGCCTTAGTTGAAATTCTTTCTCTTCCAAATTTAAAACATCAAAATCTTTCATAAAGCCTTATGTTTATAACATATCTTTAAAATGATTTTAAATTTAATTTTCAGGGGGGCCTTCTAAAAAAAATATTCTTTTGATTTTGAAGGTCATCCATCAGATAAATCCCGTCCATTTCGATGAAATTAACTCTTCAATTTTCTTGTGGATTCATCTTTAAATCTATCTTCACTAAACTTGGCACACTCAGGTAACCCTGCTGATAAGTTTATTAAAGATAGTTTTGAAGCTGAAACAAAAAAGGATGTCCCTTTTTAATCTCTTAAAGCTTGCCTATTCTCTTCCAAATTAAAACATCAAACTCATTCATAAAGCCTCATGTTTATATCAAACCTTTCAACTGATTCCAAATTCAATTTTCAGCGAGGCCTTCTCAAAACAACATTCTTTTCATGTTGAAAGTCATCCATCAGATGAAACTCGTCCATTTCGATGGAATTGATTTACATATTTTCTTTTTGATTCATCTTTAAATCTATCTTCACTAAACTTGGCACACTCAGGTAACCCTGCTGATAAGTTTATTAAAGATAGTTTTGAAGCCGAAACAAAAAAGGATGTCCCTTTTTAATCTCTTAAAGCTTGCCTATTCTCTTCCAAATTTAAAACATCAAAGTCATTCATAAAGCCTCATGTTAATATCATATCTTTAAAATGATTTCATATTAAATTTTCAGTGAGGCCTTCTCAAAACAACATTCTTTTCATTTTGATAGTCATCCAACATATGAAAGTCGTCCATTTCGATTGAATTAACTGTTTAAATTTTCTTGTTGATTCATCTTTAAATCTATCTTCACTAAACTTGGCACATTCAAGTGACGCCGCTGATAAGTTTATTAAAGATAGTTTTGAAGCCGAAACAAAAAGGATGTCCCTTTTTAAGCAACTAAAGCTTGCCTATTCTCTTCTAAATTTAAATCATCAAACTCATTCATAAAGCCTCATGTTTATATCAAACCTTTCAACTGATTCCAAATTCAATTTTCAGCGAGGCCTTCTCAAAACAACATTCTTTTCATGTTGAAAGTCATCCATCAGATGAAACTCGTCCATTTCGATGGAATTGATTTACATATTTTCTTTTTGATTCATCTTTAAATCTATCTTCACTAAACTTGGCACACTCAGGTAACCCTGCTGATAAGTTTATTAAAGATAGTTTTGAAGCCGAAACAAAAAAGGATGTCCCTTTTTAATCTCTTAAAGCTTGCCTATTCTCTTCCAAATTTAAAACATCAAAGTCATTCATAAAGCCTCATGTTAATATCATATCTTTAAAATGATTTCATATTAAATTTTCAGTGAGGCCTTCTCAAAACAACATTCTTTTCATTTTGATAGTCATCCAACATATGAAAGTCGTCCATTTCGATTGAATTAACTGTTTAAATTTTCTTGTTGATTCATCTTTAAATCTATCTTCACTAAACTTGGCACATTCAAGTGACGCCGCTGATAAGTTTATTAAAGATAGTTTTGAAGCCGAAACAAAAAGGATGTCCCTTTTTAAGCAACTAAAGCTTGCCTATTCTCTTCTAAATTTAAATCATCAAACTCATTCATAAAGCCTCATGTTTATATCAAACCTTTCAACTGATTCCAAATTCAATTTTCAGCGAGGCCTTCTCAAAACAACATTCTTTTCATGTTGAAAGTCATCCATCAGATGAAACTCGTCCATTTCGATGGAATTGATTTACATATTTTCTTTTTGATTCATCTTTAAATCTATCTTCACTAAACTTGGCACACTCAGGTAACCCTGCTGATAAGTTTATTAAAGATAGTTTTGAAGCCGAAACAAAAAAGGATGTCCCTTTTTAATCTCTTAAAGCTTGCCTATTCTCTTCCAAATTTAAAACATCAAAGTCATTCATAAAGCCTCATGTTAATATCATATCTTTAAAATGATTTCATATTAAATTTTCAGTGAGGCCTTCTCAAAACAACATTATTTTCATTTTGATAGTCATCCAACATATGAAAGTCGTCCATTTCGATTGAATTAACTGTTTAAATTTTCTTGTTGATTCATCTTTAAATCTATCTTCACTAAACTTGGCACATTCAAGTGACGCCGCTGATAAGTTTATTAAAGATAGTTTTGAAGCCGAAACAAAAAGGATGTCCCTTTTTAAGCAACTAAAGCTTGCCTATTCTCTTCTAAATTTAAATCATCAAACTCATTCATAAAGCCTCATGTTTATATCAAACCTTTCAACTGATTCCAAATTCAATTTTCAGCGAGGCCTTCTCAAAACAACATTCTTTTCATGTTGAAAGTCATCCATCAGATGAAACTCGTCCATTTCGATGGAATTGACTTACATTATTATGTTCTTTTTGATTCATCTTTAAATCTATCTTCACTAAACTTGGCACATTCAGGTGACGCTGCTGATAAGTTTATTAAAGATATTTTTGAAGCCGAAACAAAAAGGATGTCCCTTTTTAAGCAACTAAAGCTTGCCTATTCTCTTCTAAATTTAAATCATCAAACTCATTCATAAAGCCTCATGTTTATATCAAACCTTTCAACTGATTCCAAATTAAATTTTCAGCGAGGCCTTCTCAAAACAACATTCTTTTCATTTTGAAAGTCATCCATCAGATGAAACTCGTCCATTTCGATGGAATTGATTTACATATTTTCTTTTTGATTCATCTTTAAATCTATCTTCACTAAACTTGGCACACTCAGGTAACCCTGCTGATAAGTTTATTAAAGATAGTTTTGAAGCTGAAACAAAAAAGGATGTCCCTTTTTAATCTCTTAAAGCTTGCCTATTCTCTTCCAAATTAAAACATCAAACTCATTCATAAAGCCTCATGTTTATATCAAACCTTTCAACTGATTCCAAATTCAATTTTCAGCGAGGCCTTCTCAAAACAACATTCTTTTCATGTTGAAAGTCATCCATCAGATGAAACTCGTCCATTTCGATGGAATTGATTAACATATTTTCTTTTTGATTCATCTTTAAATCTATCTTCACTAAACTTGGCACACTCAGGTAACCCTGCTGATAAGTTTATTAAAGATAGTTTTGAAGCCGAAACAAAAAAGGATGTCCCTTTTTAATCTCTTAAAGCTTGCCTATTCTCTTCCAAATTTAAAACATCAAAGTCATTCATAAAGCCTCATGTTAATATCATATCTTTAAAATGATTTCATATTAAATTTTCAGTGAGGCCTTCTCAAAACAACATTCTTTTCATTTTGATAGTCATCCAACATATGAAAGTCGTCCATTTCGATTGAATTAACTGTTTAAATTTTCTTGTTGATTCATCTTTAAATCTATCTTCACTAAACTTGGCACATTCAAGTGACCCCGCTGATAAGTTTATTAAAGATAGTTTTGAAGCCGAAACAAAAAGGATGTCCCTTTTTAAGCAACTAAAGCTTGCCTATTCTCTTCTAAATTTAAATCATCAAACTCATTCATAAAGCCTCATGTTTATATCAAACCTTTCAACTGATTCCAAATTCAATTTTCAGCGAGGCCTTCTCAAAACAACATTCTTTTCATGTTGAAAGTCATCCATCAGATGAAACTCGTCCATTTCGATGGAATTGACTTACATATTTTCTTTTTGATTCATCTTTAAATCTATCTTCACTAAACTTGGCACACTCAGGTAACCCTGCTGATAAGTTTATTAAAGATAGTTTTGAAGCTGAAACAAAAAAGGATGTCCCTTTTTAATTTCTTAAAGCTTGCCTATTCTCTTCCAAATTTAAAACATCAAACTCATTCATAAAGCCTCATGTTTATATCAAACCTTTCAACTGATTCCAAATTCAATTTTCAGCGAGGCCTTCTCAAAACAACATTCTTTTCATTTTGAAAGTCATCCATCAGATGAAACTCGTCCATTTCGATGGAATTGATTTACATATTTTCTTTTTGATTCATCTTTAAATCTATCTTCACTAAACTTGGCACACTCAGGTAACCCTGCTGATAAGTTTATTAAAGATAGTTTTGAAGCCGAAACAAAAAAGGATGTCCCTTTTTAATCTCTTAAAGCTTGCCTATTCTCTTCCAAATTGAAAACATCAAAGTCATTCATAAAGCCTCATGTTAATATCATATCTTTAAAATGATTTCATGTTAAATTTTCAGTGAGGCCTTCTCAAAACAACATTCTTTTCATTTTGATAGTCATCCAACATATGAAAGTCGTCCATTTCGATTGAATTAACTGTTTAAATTTTCTTGTTGATTCATCTTTAAATCTATCTTCACTAAACTTGGCACATTCAAGTGACGCCGCTGATAAGTTTATTAAAGATAGTTTTGAAGCCGAAACAAAAAGGATGTCCCTTTTAAGCAACTAAAGCTTGCCTATTCTCTTCTAAATTTAAATCATCAAACTCATTCATAAAGCCTCATGTTTATATCAAACCTTTCAACTGATTCCAAATTCAATTTTCAGCGAGGCCTTCTCAAAACAACATTCTTTTCATGTTGAAAGTCACCCATCAGATGAAACTCGTCCATTTCGATGGAATTGACTTACATTATTATATTCTTTTTGATTCATCTTTAAATCTATCTTCACTAAACTTGGCACATTCAGGTGACGCTGCTGGTAAGTTTATTAAAGATAGTTTTGAAGCCGAAACAAAAAGGATGTCCCTTTTTAAGCAACTAAAGCTTGCCTATTCTCTTCTAAATTTAAATCATCAAACTCATTCATAAAGCCTCATGTTTATATCAAACCTTTCAACTGATTCCAAATTCAATTTTCAGCGAGGCCTTCTCAAAACAACATTCTTTTCATTTTGAAAGTCATCCATCAGATGAAACTCGTCCATTTCGATGGAATTGATTTACATATTTTCTTTTTGATTCATCTTTAAATCTATCTTCACTAAACTTGGCACACTCAGGTAACCCTGCTGATAAGTTTATTAAAGATAGTTTTGAAGCTGAAACAAAAAAGGATGTCCCTTTTTAATTTCTTAAAGCTTGCCTATTCTCTTCCAAATTTAAAACATCAAACTCATTCATAAAGCCTCATGTTTATATCAAACCTTTCAACTGATTCCAAATTCAATTTTCAGCGAAGCCTTCTCAAAACAACATTCTTTTCATGTTGAAAGTCATCCATCAGATGAAACTCGTCCATTTCGATGGAATTGATTTACATATTTTCTTTTTGATTCATCTTTAAATCTATCTTCACTAAACTTGGCACACTCAGGTAACCCTGCTGATAAGTTTATTAAAGATAGTTTTGAAGCCGAAACAAAAAAGGATGTCCCTTTTTAATCTCTTAAAGCTTGCCTATTCTCTTCCAAATTTAAAACATCAAACTCATTCATAAAGCCTCATGTTTATATCAAACTTTTCAACTGATTCCAAATTCAATTTTCAGCGAGGCCTTCTCAAAACAACATTATTTTCATGTTGAAAGTCATCCATCAGATGAAACTCGTCCATTTCGATGGAATTGACTTACATTATTATGTTCTTTTTGATTCATCTTTAAATCTATCTTCACTAAACTTGGCACATTCAGGTGACGCTGCTGATAAGTTTATTAAAGATAGTTTTGAAGCTGAAACAAAAAAGGATGTCCCTTTTTAATTTCTTAGAGCTTGCCTATTCTCTTCCAAATTTAAATCATCAAACTCATTCATAAAGCCTCATGTTTATATCAAACCTTTCAACTGATTCAAAATTCAATTTTCAGCGAGGCCTTCTCAAAACAACATTCTTTTCATGTTGAAAGTCATCCATCAGATGAAAGTCGTCCATTTCTATTAAATTAACTGTTTAAATGTTCTCGTTGATTCATCTTTAAATCTATCTTCACTAAACTTGGCACATTCAAGTGACGCCGCTGATAAGTTTATTGAAGATAGTTTTGAAGCTGAAACGAAAAAGGATGTCCCTTTTTAATCTCTTATAGCTTGCCTATTCTCTTCCAAATTTAAAACATCAAAGTCATTCATCAAGCCTCATGTTTAAATAATATCTTTAAAATGATTTCAAATTAAATTTTCAGCGGGGCCTTCTCAAACAACATTCCTTTTCATTTTGAGAGTCATCCATCAGATGAAACTCGTCCATTTCGATGGAATTGACTTACATAATTATGTTCTTTTTGATTCATCTTTAAATCTATCTTCACTAAACTTGGCACATTCAAGTGACGCTGCTGATAAGTTTATTAAAGATAGTTTTGAAGCTGAAACAAAAAAGGATGTCCCTTTTTAATGAGCTAAAGCTTGCCTAATCTCTTCCAAATTTAAAACATCAAACTCATTCATAAAGCCTCATGTTTATATCAAACCTTTCAACTGATTCCAAATTCAATTTTCAGTGAGGCCTTCTCAAAACAACATTCTTTTCATTTTGAAAGTCATCCATCAGATGAAACTCGTCTATTTCGATGGAATTGACTTACATATTTTCTTTTTGATTCATCTTTAAATCTATCTTCACTAAACTTGGCACATACAGGTGAAGCTGCTGATAAGTTTATTAAAGATAGTTTTGAAGCCGAAACAAAAAGGATGTCCATTTTTAATCAACTAAAGCTTGCCTATTTTCTTCTAAATTTAAATCATCAAACTCATTCATAAAGCCTCATGTTTATATCAAACCTTTCAACTGATTCCAAATTCAATTTTCAGCGAGGCCTTCTCAAAACAACATTCTTTTCATTTTGAAAGTCATCCATCAGATGAAACCCGTCCATTTCGATGGAATTGATTTACATTTTTTATTTTTGATTCATCTTTAAATCTATCTTCACTAAACTTGGCACACTCAGGTAACCCTGCTGATAAGTTTATTAAAGATAGTTTTGAAGCCGAAACAAAATAGGATGTCCCTTTTCAACCTCTTAAAGCTTGCCTATTCTCTTCCAAATTTAAAACATCAAACTCATTCATAAAGCCTCATGTTAATATCATATCTTTAAAATGATTTCAAATTCAATTTTCAGCGGGTCCTTCTCCAAACAACATCCTTTTCATTTTGATAGTCATCCATCATATGAAAGTCGTCCATTTCGATTAAATTAACTGTTTCAATGTTCTCGTTGATTCATCTTTAAATCTATCTTCACTAAACTTGGCACATTCAAGTGACGCCGCTGATAAGTTTATTGAAGATAGTTTTGAAGCTGAAACAAAAAAGGATATCCCTTTTTAATTTCTTATAGCTTGCCTATTCTCTTCCAAATTTAAAACATCAAAGTCATTCATCAAGCCTCATGTTTAAATAATATCTTTAAAATGATTTCAAATTCAATTTTCAGCAGGGCCTTCTCAAAACAACTTTCCTTTTCATTTTGAGAGTCATCCATCAGATGAAACTCGTCCATTTCGATGGAATTGACTTACATAATTATGTTCTTTTTGATTCATCTTTAAATCTATCTTCACTAAACTTGGCACATTCAAGTGACGCTGCTGATAAGTTAATTAAAGATAGTTTTGAAGCTGAAACAAAAAAGGATGTCCCTTTTTAATGAGCTAAAGCTTGCCTATTCTCTTCCAAATTTAAAACATCAAACTCATTCATAAAGCCTCATGTTTATATCAAACCTTTCAACTGATTCCAAATTCAATTTTCAGTGAGGCCTTCTCAAAACAACATTCTTTTCATTTTGAAAGTCATCCATCAGATGAAACTCGTCTATTTCGATGGAATTGACTTACATATTTTCTTTTTGATTCATCTTTAAATCTATCTTCACTAAACTTGGCACATTCAGGTGAAGCTGCTGATAAGTTTATTAAAGATAGTTTTGAAGCCGAAACCAAAAGGATGTCCATTTTTAATCAACTAAAGCTTGCCTATTTTCTTCTAAATTTAACTCATCAAACTCATTCATAAAGCCTCATGATTATATCAAACCTTTCAACTGATTCCAAATTCAATTTTCAGCGAGGCCTTCTCAAAACAACATTCTTTTCATTTTGAAAGTCATCCATCAGATGAAACCCGTCCATTTCGATGGAATTGATTTACATTTTTTATTTTTGATTCATCTTTAAATCTATCTTCACTAAACTTGGCACACTCAGGTAACCCTGCTGATAAGTTTATTAAAGATAGTTTTGAAGCCGAAACAAAATAGGATGTCCCTTTTCAACCTCTTAAAGCTTGCCTATTCTCTTCCAAATTTAAAACATCAAACTCATTCATAAAGCCTCATGTTAATATCATATCTTTAAAATGATTTCAAATTCAATTTTCAGCGGGTCCTTCTCCAAACAACATCCTTTTCATTTTGATAGTCATCCATCATATGAAAGTCGTCCATTTCGATGGAATTGACTTGCATAATTATGTTCTTTTTGATTCATCTTTAAATCTATCTTCACTAAACTTGGCACATTCAAGTGACGCTGCTGATAAGTTAATTAAAGATAGTTTTGAAGCTGAAACAAAAAAGGATGTCCCTTTTTAATGAGCTAAAGCTTGCCTATTCTCTTCCAAATTTAAAATATCAAACTCATTCATAAAGCCTCATGTTTATATCAAACCTTTCAACTGATTCCAAATTCAATTTTCAGTGAGGCCTTCTCAAAACAACATTCTTTTCATTTTGAAAGTCATCCATCAGATGAAACTCGTCTATTTCGATGGAATTGACTTACATATTTTCTTTTTGATTCATCTTTAAATCTATCTTCACTAAACTTGGCACATTCAGGTGAAGCTGCTGATAAGTTTATTAAAGATAGTTTTGAAGCCGAAACAAAAAGGATGTCCATTTTTAATCAACTAAAGCTTGCCTATTTTCTTCTAAATTTAAATCATCAAACTCATTCATAAAGCCTCATGTTTATATCAAACCTTTCAACTGATTCCAAATTCAATTTTCAGCGAGGCCTTCTCAAAACAACATTCTTTTCATTTTGAAAGTCATCCATCAGATGAAAGTTTTTTATTTTTTATTCATCTTTAAATCTATCTTCACTAAACTTGGCACACTCAGGTAACCCTGCTGATAAGTTTATTAAAGATAGTTTTGAAGCTGAAACAAAAAAGGATGTCCCTTTTTAATTTCTTAAAGCTTGCCTATTCTCTTCCAAATTTAAAACATCAAACTCATTCATAAAGCCTCATGTTAATATCATATCTTTAAAATGATTTCAAATTCAATTTTCAGCGGGTCCTTCTCCAAACAACATCCTTTTCATTTTGATAGTCATCCATCATATGAAAGTCGTCCATTTCCATTAAATTAACTGTTTCAATGTTCTCGTTGATTCATCTTTAAATCTATCTTCACTAAACTTGGCACATTCAAGTGACGCCGCTGATAAGTTTATTGAAGATAGTTTTGAAGCTGAAACAAAAAAGGATATCCCTTTTTAATTTCTTATAGCTTGCCTATTCTCTTCCAAATTTAAAACATCAAAGTCATTCATCAAGCCTCATGTTTAAATAATATCTTTAAAATGATTTCAAATTCAATTTTCAGCAGGGCCTTCTCAAAACAACATTCCTTTTCATTTTGAGAGTCATCCATCAGATGAAACTCGTCCATTTCGATGGAATTGACTTACATAATTATGTTCTTTTTGATTCATCTTTAAATCTATCTTCACTAAACTTGGCACATTCAAGTGACGCTGCTGATAAGTTAATTAAAGATAGTTTTGAAGCTGAAACAAAAAAGGATGTCCCTTTTTAATGAGCTAAAGCTTGCCTATTCTCTTCCAAATTTAAAACATCAAACTCATTCATAAAGCCTCATGTTTATATCAAACCTTTCAACTGATTCCAAATTCAATTTTCAGTGAGGCCTTCTCAAAACAACATTCTTTTCATTTTGAAAGTCATCCATCAGATGAAAATCGTCTATTTCGATGGAATTGACTTACATATTTTCTTTTTGATTCATCTTTAAATCTATCTTCACTAAACTTGGCACATTCAGGTGAAGCTGCTGATAAGTTTATTAAAGATAGTTTTGAAGCCGAAACAAAAAGGATGTCCATTTTTAATCAACTAAAGCTTGCCTATTTTCTTCTAAATTTAAATCATCAAACTCATTCATAAAGCCTCATGTTTATATCAAACCTTTCAACTGATTCCAAATTCAATTTTCAGCGAGGCCTTCTCAAAACAACATTCTTTTCATTTTGAAAGTCATCCATCAGATGAAAGTTTTTTATTTTTGATTCATCTTTAAATCTATCTTCACTAAACTTGGCACACTCAGGTAACCCTGCTGATAAGTTTATTAAAGATAGTTTTGAAGCCGAAACAAAATAGGATGTCCCTTTTCAACCTCTTAAAGCTTGCCTATTCTCTTCCAAATTTAAAACATCAAACTCATTCATAAAGCCTCATGTTAATATCATATCTTTAAAATGATTTCAAATTCAATTTTCAGCGGGTCCTTCTCCAAACAACATCCTTTTCATTTTGATAGTCATCCATCATATGAAAGTCGTCCATTTCGATTAAATTAACTGTTTGAATGTTCTCGTTGATTCATCTTTAAATCTATCTTCACTAAACTTGGCACATTCAAGTGACGCCGCTGATAAGTTTATTGAAGATAGTTTTGAAGCTGAAACAAAAAAGGATATCCCTTTTTAATTTCTTATAGCTTGCCTATTCTCTTCCAAATTTAAAACATCAAAGTCATTCATCAAGCCTCATGTTTAAATAATATCTTTAAAATGATTTCAAATTCAATTTTCAGCAGGGCCTTCTCAAAACAACATTCCTTTTCATTTTGAGAGTCATCCATCAGATGAAACTCGTCCATTTCGATGGAATTGACTTGCATAATTATGTTCTTTTTGATTCATCTTTAAATCTATCTTCACTAAACTTGGCACATTCAGGTGACGCTCCTGATAAGTTTATTAAAGATAGTTTTGAAGCTGAAACAAAAAGGTTGTCCCTTTTTAATCAACTAAAGCTTGCCTATTCTCTTCCAAATTTAAAACATCAAACTCTTTCATAAAGTCTCAAGTTTATATGATATCTTTAAAATGATTTCAAATTCAACTTTCAGCAGGGCTATCTAATAAGATCATATTTCTCATTTTGAAAGTCATTCATCAGATGAAAGTCGTCCATTTTGATGAATTTAACTGTTTTTTATTTTCTTGTTGATTCATCTTTAAATCTATCTTCACTAAACTTGGCACATTCAAGTGACGCCGCTGATAAGTTTATTAAAGATAGTTTTGAAGCTGAAACAAAAAAGGATGTCCCTTTTTAATCTCTTAAAGCTTGCCTATTCTCTTCCAAATTTAAAACATCAAACTCATTCATAAAGCCTCATGTTTATATCATACTCTTTAAAATGATTTCAAATTCAATATTCAGCGAGTCCTTCTCAAAACAACATTCGTTTCATTTTGATAGTCATCCATCATATGAAAGTCGTCCATTTCGATTAAATTAACTGTTGAAATGTTCTCGTTGATTCATCTTTAAATCTATCTTCACTAAACTTGGCACATTCAAGTGACGCCGCTGATAAGTTTATTGAAGATAGTTTTTAAGCTGAAACAAAAAGGATGTCCCTCTTTAATCTGTTATAGCTTACCATTTCTCTTCCAAATTTAAAACATCAAAGTCATTCATAAAGCCTCATGTTTATATCAAACCTTTCAACTGATTCCAAATTCAATTTTCAGCGAGGCCTTTTCAAAACAACATTCTTTTCATTTTGAAAGTCATCCATCAGAACTAACTCGTCCATTTCGATGGAATTGACTTACATATGTTCTTTTTGATTCATCTTTAAATCTATCTTCACTAAACTTGGCACATTCAGGTGACGCTGCTGATAAGTTTATTAAAGATAGTTTTGAAGCCGAAACAAAAAGGATGTCCCTTTTTAATCTCTTAAAGCTTGCCTATTCTCTTCCAAATTTAAAACATCAAAATTCATTCATAAAGCCTCATGTTCATATCATACCTTTAAAATGATTTCAAATTCAATTTTCAGCAGGGCTATCTAATAAGATTATATTTCTCATTTTGAAAGTCATTCATCAGATGAAAGTCGTCAATTTCGATTTAATTAACTGTTTAAATTTTCTTGTTGATTCATCTTTAAATCTATCTTCACTAAACTTGGCACATTCAAGTGACGCTGCTGATAAGTTTATTAAAGATAGTTTTGAAGCCGAAACAAAAAAGGATGTCCCTTTTTAATCTCTTAAAGCTTGCCTATTCTCTTCCAAATTTAAATCATCAAACTCATTCATAAAGCCTCATGTTTATATCAAACCTTTCAACTGATTCCAAATTCAATTTTCAGCGAGGCCTTCTCAAAACAACATTCTTTTCATTTTGAAAGTCATCCATCAGATGAAACTCGTCCATTTCGATGGAATTGACTTACATATGTTCTTTTTGATTCATCTTTAAATCTATCTTCACTAAACTTGGCACATTCAGGTGACGCTGCTGATAAGTTTATTAAAGATAGTTTTGAAGCCCAAACAAAAAGTATGTCCCTTTTTAATCTCTTAAAGCTTGCCTATTCTCTTCCAAATTTAAAACATCAAACTCATTCATAAAGCCTCATGTTCATATCATATCTTTAAAATGATTTCAAATTCAATTTTCAGCAGGGCTATCTAATAAGATCATATTTCTCATTTTGAAAGTCATTCATCAGATGAAAGTCGTCAATTTCGATTTAATTAACTGTTTAAATGTTCTTGTTGATTCATCTTTAAATCTATCTTCACTAAACTTGGCACATTCAAGTGACGCTGCTGATAAGTTTATTAAAGATAGTTTTGAAGCCGAAACAAAAAAGGATGTCCCTTTTTAATCTCTTAAAGCTTGCCTATTCTCTTCCAAATTTAAAACATCAAACTCATTCATAAAGCCTCATGTTTATATCAAACCTTTCAACTGATTCCAAATTCAATTTTCAGCGAGGCTTTCTCAAAACAACATTCTTTTCATTTTGAAAGTCATCCATCAGATGAAACTCGTCCATTTCGATGGATTTGACTTACATATGTTCTTTTTTATTCATCTTTAAATCTATCTTCACTAAACTTGGCACATTCAGGTGAAGCTGCTGATAAGTTTATTAAAGATAGTTTTGAAGCCGAAACAAAAAGGATGTCCCTTTTTAATCAACTAAAGCTTGCCTATTCTCTTCCAAATTTAAAACATTAAACTCACTAAACAAAGCTTCATGTTTATATCATATCTTTAAAATGTTTTCAAATTCAATTTTCAGCAGGGCTATTTAATAAGATCATATTTCTCATTTTGAAAGTCATTCATCAGATGAAACTCGTCCATTTCGATGGAATTGACTTACATATGTTCTTTTTGATTCATCTTTAAATCTATCTTCACTAAACTTGGCACATTCAGGTGACGCTGCTGATAAGTTTATTAAAGATAGTTTTGAAGCCGAAACAAAAAGGATGTCCCTTTTTAATCTCTTAAAGCTTGCCTATTTTCTTCCAAATTTAAAACATCAAAGTCATTCATAAAGCCTCATGTTCATATCATATCTTTAAAATGATTTCAAATTCAATTTTCAGCCGGGCTATCTAATAAGATCATATTTCTCATTTTGAAAGTCATTCATCAGATGAAAGTCGTCAATTTCGATTAAATTAACTGTTTAAATGTTCCTTTTGATTCATCTTTAAATCTATCTTCACTAAACTTGGCACATTCAGGTGACGCTGCTGATAAGTTTATTAAAGATAGTTTTGAAGCCGAAACGAAAAGGATGTCCCTTTTTAATCAACTAAAGCTTGCCTATTCTCTTCCAAATTTAAAACATCAAACTCATTAATAAAGCCTCATGTTTATATCATATCTTTAAAATGATTTCAAATTCAATTTTCAGCAGGGCTATCTAATAAGATCATATTTCTCATTTTGAAAGTCATTCATCAGATGAAAGTCGTCCATTTCGATTAAATTAACTGTTTAAATGTTCTTGTTGATTCATCTTTAAATCTATCTTCACTAAACTTGGCACATTCAAGTGACGCTGCTGATAAGTTTATTAAAGATAGTTTTGAAGCCGAAACAAAAAAGGATGTCCCTTTTTAATCTCTTAAAGCTTGCCTATTCTCTTCCAAATTTAAATCATCAAACTCATTCATAAAGCCTCATGTTTATATCAAACCTTTCAACTGATTCCAAATTCAATTTTCAGCGAGGCCTTCTCAAAACAACATTCTTTTCATGTTGAAAGTCATCCATCAGATGAAACTCGTCCATTTCGATGGAATTGACTTACATATGTTCTTTTTGATTCATCTTTAAATCTATCTTCACTAAACTTGGCACATTCAGGTGACGCTGCTGATAAGTTTATTAAAGATAGTTTTGAAGCCGAAACAAAAAAGGATGTCCCTTTTTAATCTCTTAAAGCTTGCCTATTCTCTTCCAAATTTAAAACATCAAACTCATTCATAAAGCCTCATGTTCATATCATATCTTTAAAATGATTTCAAATTCAATTTTCAGCAGGGCTATCTAATAAGATCATATTTCTCATTTTGAAAGTCATTCATCAGATGAAAGTCGTCAATTTCGATTTAATTAACTGTTTAAATGTTCTTGTTGATTCATCTTTAAATCTATCTTCACTAAACTTGGCACATTCAAGTGACGCTGCTGATAAGTTTATTAAAGATAGTTTTGAAGCCGAAACAAAAAAGGATGTCCCTTTTTAATCTCTTAAAGCTTGCCTAGTTTCTTCCAAATTTAAATCATCAAACTCATTCATAAAGCCTCATGTTTATATCAAACCTTTCAACTGATTCCAAATTCAATTTTCAGCGAGGCCTTTTCAAAACAACATTCTTTTCATTTTGAAAGTCATCCATCAGAACTAACTCGTCCATTTCGATGGAATTGACTTACATATGTTCTTTTTGATTCATCTTTAAATCTATCTTCACTAAACTTGGCACATTCAGGTGACGCTGCTGATAAGTTTATTAAAGATAGTTTTGAAGCCGAAACAAAAAGGATGTCCCTTTTTAATCTCTTAAAGCTTGCCTATTCTCTTCCAAATTTAAAACATCAAAATTCATTCATAAAGCCTCATGTTCATATCATACCTTTAAAATGATTTCAAATTCAATTTTCAGCAGGGCTATCTAATAAGATTATATTTCTCATTTTGAAAGTCATTCATCAGATGAAAGTCGTCAATTTCGATTTAATTAACTGTTTAAATTTTCTTGTTGATTCATCTTTAAATCTATCTTCACTAAACTTGGCACATTCAAGTGACGCTGCTGATAAGTTTATTAAAGATAGTTTTGAAGCCGAAACAAAAAAGGATGTCCCTTTTTAATCTCTTAAAGCTTGCCTATTCTCTTCCAAATTTAAATCATCAAACTCATTCATAAAGCCTCATGTTTATATCAAACCTTTCAACTGATTCCAAATTCAATTTTCAGCGAGGCCTTCTCAAAACAACATTCTTTTCATTTTGAAAGTCATCCATCAGATGAAACTCGTCCATTTCGATGGAATTGACTTACATATGTTCTTTTTGATTCATCTTTAAATCTATCTTCACTAAACTTGGCACATTCAGGTGACGCTGCTGATAAGTTTATTAAAGATAGTTTTGAAGCCCAAACAAAAAGTATGTCCCTTTTTAATCTCTTAAAGCTTGCCTATTCTCTTCCAAATTTAAAACATCAAACTCATTCATAAAGCCTCATGTTCATATCATATCTTTAAAATGATTTCAAATTCAATTTTCAGCAGGGCTATCTAATAAGATCATATTTCTCATTTTGAAAGTCATTCATCAGATGAAAGTCGTCAATTTCGATTTAATTAACTGTTTAAATGTTCTTGTTGATTCATCTTTAAATCTATCTTCACTAAACTTGGCACATTCAAGTGACGCTGCTGATAAGTTTATTAAAGATAGTTTTGAAGCCGAAACAAAAAAGGATGTCCCTTTTTAATCTCTTAAAGCTTGCCTATTCTCTTCCAAATTTAAAACATCAAACTCATTCATAAAGCCTCATGTTTATATCAAACCTTTCAACTGATTCCAAATTCAATTTTCAGCGAGGCTTTCTCAAAACAACATTCTTTTCATTTTGAAAGTCATCCATCAGATGAAACTCGTCCATTTCGATGGATTTGACTTACATATGTTCTTTTTTATTCATCTTTAAATCTATCTTCACTAAACTTGGCACATTCAGGTGAAGCTGCTGATAAGTTTATTAAAGATAGTTTTGAAGCCGAAACAAAAAGGATGTCCCTTTTTAATCAACTAAAGCTTGCCTATTCTCTTCCAAATTTAAAACATTAAACTCACTAAACAAAGCTTCATGTTTATATCATATCTTTAAAATGTTTTCAAATTCAATTTTCAGCAGGGCTATTTAATAAGATCATATTTCTCATTTTGAAAGTCATTCATCAGAACTAACTCGTCCATTTCGATGGAATTGACTTACATATGTTCTTTTTGATTCATCTTTAAATCTATCTTCACTAAACTTGGCACATTCAGGTGACGCTGCTGATAAGTTTATTAAAGATAGTTTTGAAGCCGAAACAAAAAGGATGTCCCTTTTTAATCTCTTAAAGCTTGCCTATTTTCTTCCAAATTTAAAACATCAAAGTCATTCATAAAGCCTCATGTTCATATCATATCTTTAAAATGATTTCAAATTCAATTTTCAGCCGGGCTATCTAATAAGATCATATTTCTCATTTTGAAAGTCATTCATCAGATGAAAGTCGTCAATTTCGATTAAATTAACTGTTTAAATGTTCCTTTTGATTCATCTTTAAATCTATCTTCACTAAACTTGGCACATTCAGGTGACGCTGCTGATAAGTTTATTAAAGATAGTTTTGAAGCCGAAACGAAAAGGATGTCCCTTTTTAATCAACTAAAGCTTGCCTATTCTCTTCCAAATTTAAAACATCAAACTCATTAATAAAGCCTCATGTTTATATCATATCTTTAAAATGATTTCAAATTCAATTTTCAGCAGGGCTATCTAATAAGATCATATTTCTCATTTTGAAAGTCATTCATCAGATGAAAGTCGTCCATTTCGATTAAATTAACTGTTTAAATGTTCTTGTTGATTCATCTTTAAATCTATCTTCACTAAACTTGGCACATTCAAGTGACGCTGCTGATAAGTTTATTAAAGATAGTTTTGAAGCCGAAACAAAAAAGGATGTCCCTTTTTAATCTCTTAAAGCTTGCCTATTCTCTTCCAAATTTAAATCATCAAACTCATTCATAAAGCCTCATGTTTATATCAAACCTTTCAACTGATTCCAAATTCAATTTTCAGCGAGGCCTTCTCAAAACAACATTCTTTTCATGTTGAAAGTCATCCATCAGATGAAACTCGTCCATTTCGATGGAATTGACTTACATATGTTCTTTTTGATTCATCTTTAAATCTATCTTCACTAAACTTGGCACACTCAGGTAACCCTGCTGATAAGTTTATTAAAGATAGTTTTGAAGCCGAAACAAAAAAGGATGTCCCTTTTTAATCTCTTAAAGCTTGCCTATTCTCTTCCAAATTTAAAACATCAAACTCATTCATAAAGCCTCATGTTCATATCATATCTTTAAAATGATTTCAAATTCAATTTTCAGCAGGGCTATCTAATAAGATCATATTTCTCATTTTGAAAGTCATTCATCAGATGAAAGTCGTCAATTTCGATTTAATTAACTGTTTAAATGTTCTTGTTGATTCATCTTTAAATCTATCTTCACTAAACTTGGCACATTCAAGTGACGCTGCTGATAAGTTTATTAAAGATAGTTTTGAAGCCGAAACAAAAAAGGATGTCCCTTTTTAATCTCTTAAAGCTTGCCTAGTTTCTTCCAAATTTAAATCATCAAACTCATTCATAAAGCCTCATGTTTATATCAAACCTTTCAACTGATTCCAAATTCAATTTTCAGCGAGGCCTTTTCAAAACAACATTCTTTTCATTTTGAAAGTCATCCATCAGAACTAACTCGTCCATTTCGATGGAATTGACTTACATATGTTCTTTTTGATTCATCTTTAAATCTATCTTCACTAAACTTGGCACATTCAGGTGACGCTGCTGATAAGTTTATTAAAGATAGTTTTGAAGCCGAAACAAAAAGGATGTCCCTTTTTAATCTCTTAAAGCTTGCCTATTCTCTTCCAAATTTAAAACATCAAAATTCATTCATAAAGCCTCATGTTCATATCATACCTTTAAAATGATTTCAAATTCAATTTTCAGCAGGGCTATCTAATAAGATTATATTTCTCATTTTGAAAGTCATTCATCAGATGAAAGTCGTCAATTTCGATTTAATTAACTGTTTAAATTTTCTTGTTGATTCATCTTTAAATCTATCTTCACTAAACTTGGCACATTCAAGTGACGCTGCTGATAAGTTTATTAAAGATAGTTTTGAAGCCGAAACAAAAAAGGATGTCCCTTTTTAATCTCTTAAAGCTTGCCTATTCTCTTCCAAATTTAAATCATCAAACTCATTCATAAAGCCTCATGTTTATATCAAACCTTTCAACTGATTCCAAATTCAATTTTCAGCGAGGCCTTCTCAAAACAACATTCTTTTCATTTTGAAAGTCATCCATCAGATGAAACTCGTCCATTTCGATGGAATTGACTTACATATGTTCTTTTTGATTCATCTTTAAATCTATCTTCACTAAACTTGGCACATTCAGGTGACGCTGCTGATAAGTTTATTAAAGATAGTTTTGAAGCCCAAACAAAAAGTATGTCCCTTTTTAATCTCTTAAAGCTTGCCTATTCTCTTCCAAATTTAAAACATCAAACTCATTCATAAAGCCTCATGTTCATATCATATCTTTAAAATGATTTCAAATTCAATTTTCAGCAGGGCTATCTAATAAGATCATATTTCTCATTTTGAAAGTCATTCATCAGATGAAAGTCGTCAATTTCGATTTAATTAACTGTTTAAATGTTCTTGTTGATTCATCTTTAAATCTATCTTCACTAAACTTGGCACATTCAAGTGACGCTGCTGATAAGTTTATTAAAGATAGTTTTGAAGCCGAAACAAAAAAGGATGTCCCTTTTTAATCTCTTAAAGCTTGCCTATTCTCTTCCAAATTTAAAACATCAAACTCATTCATAAAGCCTCATGTTTATATCAAACCTTTCAACTGATTCCAAATTCAATTTTCAGCGAGGCTTTCTCAAAACAACATTCTTTTCATTTTGAAAGTCATCCATCAGATGAAACTCGTCCATTTCGATGGATTTGACTTACATATGTTCTTTTTTATTCATCTTTAAATCTATCTTCACTAAACTTGGCACATTCAGGTGAAGCTGCTGATAAGTTTATTAAAGATAGTTTTGAAGCCGAAACAAAAAGGATGTCCCTTTTTAATCAACTAAAGCTTGCCTATTCTCTTCCAAATTTAAAACATTAAACTCACTAAACAAAGCTTCATGTTTATATCATATCTTTAAAATGTTTTCAAATTCAATTTTCAGCAGGGCTATTTAATAAGATCATATTTCTCATTTTGAAAGTCATTCATCAGAACTAACTCGTCCATTTCGATGGAATTGACTTACATATGTTCTTTTTGATTCATCTTTAAATCTATCTTCACTAAACTTGGCACATTCAGGTGACGCTGCTGATAAGTTTATTAAAGATAGTTTTGAAGCCGAAACAAAAAGGATGTCCCTTTTTAATCTCTTAAAGCTTGCCTATTTTCTTCCAAATTTAAAACATCAAAGTCATTCATAAAGCCTCATGTTCATATCATATCTTTAAAATGATTTCAAATTCAATTTTCAGCCGGGCTATCTAATAAGATCATATTTCTCATTTTGAAAGTCATTCATCAGATGAAAGTCGTCAATTTCGATTAAATTAACTGTTTAAATGTTCCTTTTGATTCATCTTTAAATCTATCTTCACTAAACTTGGCACATTCAGGTGACGCTGCTGATAAGTTTATTAAAGATAGTTTTGAAGCCGAAACGAAAAGGATGTCCCTTTTTAATCAACTAAAGCTTGCCTATTCTCTTCCAAATTTAAAACATCAAACTCATTAATAAAGCCTCATGTTTATATCATATCTTTAAAATGATTTCAAATTCAATTTTCAGCAGGGCTATCTAATAAGATCATATTTCTCATTTTGAAAGTCATTCATCAGATGAAAGTCGTCCATTTCGATTAAATTAACTGTTTAAATGTTCTTGTTGATTCATCTTTAAATCTATCTTCACTAAACTTGGCACATTCAAGTGACGCTGCTGATAAGTTTATTAAAGATAGTTTTGAAGCCGAAACAAAAAAGGATGTCCCTTTTTAATCTCTTAAAGCTTGCCTATTCTCTTCCAAATTTAAATCATCAAACTCATTCATAAAGCCTCATGTTTATATCAAACCTTTCAACTGATTCCAAATTCAATTTTCAGCGAGGCCTTCTCAAAACAACATTCTTTTCATGTTGAAAGTCATCCATCAGATGAAACTCGTCCATTTCGATGGAATTGACTTACATATGTTCTTTTTGATTCATCTTTAAATCTATCTTCACTAAACTTGGCACACTCAGGTAACCCTGCTGATAAGTTTATTAAAGATAGTTTTGAAGCCGAAACAAAAAAGGATGTCCCTTTTTAATCTCTTAAAGCTTGCCTATTCTCTTCCAAATTTAAAACATCAAACTCATTCATAAAGCCTCATGTTTATATCAATCATCCATCAGATGAAAGTCGTCCATTAAGTTTTCAAATTTATCTTTATTATAATGGGGCGCATTCAAGTGACGCTGCCGATAAGTTTACAAAAGATAATTTTGAAGCCAAAATAAAGAATGTCTTGTTTTAATCATCTTAATCTTGCCTTTTGATTGTTCGTTGATCATGCCGAAATTGAAATAATTTCTCTTCCAAATTTAAAACATCAAAGTCATTCATAAAGCCCTATGTTTTTATAATATCTTTGAAAGGATTTCAAATTCATTTTTCAGCGGGGCCTTCTAGTAACGTCATTCTTCTCAATTTCATTGAAAATGACAGTGTTCAAATTCTTTTTTTTTAATTAATCTTTTCAAAATATCTCTACTAAACTTGGCACATACAAGTTATGTTGATAAGTTTGAAAACAGATAATTTTGAAGCCAAATAACAAATAATCTCACTTTTTAATCATCTTAAGCTTGCTCATTATTCTTTGTTGATCGTGACTTAATTGAAATTGTTCTCTTCCAAATGAAAAATATAAAAGCAATGCATTAATGCTCTGTTTATTTCATACTCTATATGATTTCAAATTAATTTATTTGCTCACAAATTGTCTGTACATTATTCCTTCATTTTTATCTACAGTTGTGCAATAGCACTTATAGAAATTTAAAGTTTTCAAAACAATTCACAATTCTATTGGGGTTATTCCCATCTTGGTTTTGGTATGTCCAATATGTAAATAATTATAACAGTTAATATCCTTCGATTGAATATAAAGTGTCTTCCTCATTCTATTCAACTATAAAGTTATTGGTGGAAAATGCAATGTTTATTACAAAAGTTGCATTTATATATATATATGTAAAAGTTTATATGAAACATTAATGATGCGTTTTCATCAACTGTCCCTATTGTGTGAACAATGTTAGATATAGTTTTCTCAGTAACCATAATGGCTTTTATGTCACGATATGTCCATAATTTACGATTTACTATAAATGTTATGGTAATTAGTAAGGGTCTTCTATTTGGAAGGAAATCATAAACTATGACCCTGTATTTTTTCTAGAAGGTTATATTTAGGATAAGTACTAAATTCATAAAATCGATATGAGGAGGAAAGAACCACTCTATATGTTGACGGTCTTAGATGTAAAGATAATGGCTACCAATGACATCATAAACACTTCAAACATGACCATTCAAATGTTCACGACTGACTAACTACCGAAGTGTTGCAGGCCACTTTTGAACATATAGCTAGAGGAAATGTGATGTTGAATATGATGCTTATTCCCCTATCACCTCCGGTTAAGCTATACCCAAAGGGGATGAAATTACAACACCATTTGTCAAGGACATTTAATGATGAATGAAGAAGTCATTTTAATGAAGTTGATTTTGCTATAAACAGTGTAAGTAAATGTGTACATTAGCAAGTGATTTTGATGTTGTTATTATGCATGGAATATGATATTGCTTTATAATATATTTGTTAGAGTATGATATAAGAGGAAAGTGTGACTGAGAATGTGATATGGCATGAAACTACATTTATCTCCTGTGTTAATTGGATGTTTGTGTTTTCCCTGCTAACAAAATCGTTTATTTATTTCTAAGAAATGTATAGGTCACTTTGCTCTGTGCACCTTTTGTAAAGACACACTTTGAATATTGATATATACATCTCATCTAATTACTATATTGCTGTGAAGTGTTATTAAATATTTCAGATCAACTAGCCGAGATACTTGAGAAAACAACTTTGTTAAAACTACGTCAAAGTTTTCGTGAATAGTACAATGTCTTGGGAACAATATCTACAATTGCAAATAATGAATTGTCACCTGTAAGATATTGAAATTTATGGGAGAGCATGAAACATTTAATTAAGAACTTTAAAAAACAATATTTTTGTCTACCTGTTGTGATGATCATCTTTTATATCTCAAAATAGTCTTTATTTTGTTTTGCAAATATATTGTCCATGATTTTGAAAATGATTATAATTGCTTCTGCTCATATAAATTTCATCACTTTATGTATCTGTTAATATTTCACTCTCATTATCATTCTTAGAGTACCAGCATATTATTGATATCAATTATTGGAACCTTTATAATGAAAAATCTTTTTAGTATAAAATGCAACAATTGAATGATGTTTAAACCTACATTGTCGGAAATGCAAGAAAGTCCAATCTTATGCGTCTTCACTGTAGGTACAAAAACCCAACATCATTGCTTCTACGATGAATAATATAGTTCACTATATGTATATTATTATATTATTGTATATATTGTTATGTACTTTGTTTAAGGTTTGGTTATCAGTCCTATTTTTCCTCTTTCTCTCTCTCTATCTTTACTGCCCGCATCTATCTCTCTCTCATTTTCTCTTCTCTCTCTGTCACTCTCTGCTTAAATCGTTGTTAAAATTTGATTTTAAAAGAATAATGTGTTTCTTCACTGGCTTTTAAACGGTTTGAAAGTTAAACTCGTATGGATACCGTAGCAAATCTACGTTGTTCATATAATAGCTTAACTTGTACTCCTCGAACCGTTTATCAACCAGTGAAATAAACATAATAAAAATCGCTTGAATTGATGAATGAACTGTATTCTTATACTTGCATGAAAAATATTGTTTCAACACCATTGTCTATATGCAAACCATGTTCGAATGTGAAAATGGATAAATGAATAAAATTGTCAAATCAAAATAAAGTCCTTTATTTTGTTCATAAGGTAATGTGCATGAGTGGCACATGATGCACAATCAAAAACTTTATATTCAATTTTTCTTAAACAGCAGTAATTATTGTCCATGGAATTTGCTGCAAAGCAGTTGCTGTAGAGCGCTATAGACGAGGAAAGCTTTCTTTAAACTCGGTTTGATCGATTTTCAGGCTTGGTTTTTAAAACACTTTTACGAATTTAACTACTGAAAAAAATATAATGAAAATGTACCAGTACAAATTGTTTTCATCCAAGACAATAGTGATGCCCTTCCGTCTTCGTTTATTTGGATCACCAAACTGAACCATTACATATCAACCTCTAGCTTCGACCGTGCATACGTTTTACACTTGTCCGCTAGGTCTTGCTAATATTTTGATTGAAGATTGTATGAGAATAAGAACAATAACGTTCACTATCCAGTACCATTAAATGAGCTGCTTTGATTCAAGGGTACCATTATTTTAGTTTCCACGCTGTAAAAAGAACAGTCCTAACGAGGTATTTTTGTGGGAACGAGAGTCAAGGGGACGTTAAAGTTTATACATGTTTTTAGTACATAATTATAACAAACAATCTGGTCGACCTCAATGTTGATTCTGATAATCTGGAATCTGCTGATCGTTTGGAAACCAGTCATGTGGAGGAGAACTGTAACGTCTGTCAAGATGAAACTATAAATGACATTCTAAACTCGGATATTTCATATTCTGAAGTAAATTCCGCTATTAACAGTTTGAAGTGTGGAACCGCACCGGGTCAAGACGGTATCCCAACTGAGATGATAATAAGATGTTGTAATATTTTAACACCATATCTGACTGTATTGTTCAATTGTATTATGCGTACGGGAGTGTTCCCATCGATTTGGACTAAAAGTATTATTATTCCATTACATAAGAAGGGAAGCGTAAAAGATATAAATAACTATAGAGGTATAAGTTTGATAGACACGTTGGGAAAAGGTTTTACAACGGTTTTAAATAATAGGTTAATTAAGTTTGCTGATTTGTATGAAAAGATTCCAGAAGCACAGGCTGGCTTTAGACGTGGTTATAGTACTATTGACAATATATTTACTTTACAGTGTTTGATTCAGAAATATCTTTCGAAAAAGGGAGGACGATTTTATTGTATTTTCGTAGATTTCCAAAAAGCCTTTGATTCCATTAACAGAAAACTTCTTTGGTACTCTATAATGAGGAGTGGTGTTCATGGTCGAATATTAGTAGTTCTTAAAGATTTGTATTCGAAAGTTCAGTGTGCAGTTAAGATATCTAATACCTCGGTTTCAGATTTCTTTGATTCATTAAGTGGTGTACGCCAAGGTTGTATCATGAGTCCTTTGTTGTTTTCAATGTTTATGTTAGAATTACAGAGTACGATCGAATCTTCGACTCTTCGTGGTGTATCTGTTGGTCCTGAATTTATGGAAATTTTGTTATTATTGTATGCGGATGATCTATGTTTATTTGACGATACTGTCGTTGGCTTGCAGCGAAAAATAGATATTCTTGATAATTTTTGTAAAACTTGAGGTCTTCATGTAAATTTGGATAAAACAGAAGTTATGGTTTTCAGAAACGGCGGTATATTAGGGCATTTTGAAAAATGGTTTTATAGCGGTTCTCAGATAAAGGTAACAACATATTATAATTATTTGGGTGTTTTGTTTTCCAATAGATTATGTTGGTCAAAATGTATAGATACTTTATCTATTAAAGGCTATAAGGCTCTATTTTTCATTAAACAATTACTATTTAAGTTCCAAGAACTCCCAGCAAATATTCTGTTTAAACTGTTTGATATTAAAATCAAACCAGTGATATTGTATGGTGCCGAAGTTTGGGGATTTCAGAGATATTCAGTTCTTGAATCATTTTATAGTAATTATTGTAAGTTTGTGTTAGGTGTAAGTAAATATAATTCTAGCAATGTTATCTTAGCAGAGTGTGGTCGACATCAGTTATATGTAGATTATCATGTTAAATGTGTGAAGTATTGGTGTAAACTTTTGAGGATGGAAAATAGTAGATATCCTAGGCAAAGTTATCTTTTGATGAAGAGACTAGATGAATCTGGCAGAACAACGTGGGCAACCTATGTTAGACAATTACTTTTTAGTTTCGGATTCGGTGATGTGTGTTTTTTTCAAGATATTGGCAATATTGATATGTTTTTCAAGTTTTTTAGGGAACGCTTATGTGATTGTAATATACAAGTAATTTTCAGTAACATACGTTCTTCTGATCGGTTAAGCTATTATCTTCAGTTAAAATCAGTTTTTGATACAGAATATTATATTATGAATATTAGAAATAGGGAATTAAGGAGATTTTTTTGCTTGCTAAAATTAGATGAACTGCCTATTCAAACAACTATTGGTCGACGACAAGGTTTAGATAAATATATGTGTATCTGTAAGAATTGTAATTATAATGCAGTTGAAGATGTTGTACATTTTTTGTTTATCTGCCCTAAGTATGATTTGATAAGAAGTAAATATATACCACAAAGATATTTTGTAAATCCTACATTTTATTCCTATAAAGTGCTTGTATCAAGTAAACATCATGATATTATCCTAAATTTAGCAAAATATGTGAAACACTGCCTGTCACTGCCATAACGTATTACCTGTCACTTGTAAAATGTTTATGTGTGTAAAATGATGTACATGGGCCGATGACCTAAAACGAAATAAACTATTATAGTAATTGTATAACAATCAAGTTGTAACATTATTGTTGGTCTATATATAACAACAATGGCTAGGAGACAGATCAAGTCATGTTGATCGAGCCTCTGTTCTAATTCGCCGAATTGGTGGTATAGATTGGGAGATGCCTGATTGGAGGCAATCAAAGTTAGTTGCGCAATCCGCAACGCTGTTCTAAAATCATCATTTTGGCTACTGAATTATGTCAAAGGCATTGAGATATGAACCACTCTTGCCATGCGAGAAGCGTTTTCATTTGTTAAAATAATCAAATGGATTGTGGTGCAATTTTTTCCGTTAGGGGAAACTACCGGAACCCACTGATTCAGTCTAATTAGAACAGAGGACCAATCTACATGACCTGATCTGCCTCTGTGGGGAGAGAATTGATAGAACGCACACTCGATAGAGCAACACCACTGAGAAGTGAAGCCAACCCTCGGCTAACCTTACTGCCGCTTAACGAGACAGTGTTGTCATTTATTAAGGATTCAGCCATCAGGCTGAATCCTTATTAGGTCTTCAAGACGAAAGTCTGAAGACCTATTGTTTTTATCCGATTTCTTCAAGTTTATTAGGTCTTCAAGACAAAGTCGTGAAGACCTATTGTTTTTATCCGATTTCTTCAAGTTCTTTTTTTTTCTATTATTATTTGTACTTTTTTGTGAACGAGCTTCAGCAAAAACGGCTGCTTGAAATTCGACCAAACTTTGCATGCTCATACCACTTATATAGGAATAGACATGAGAAGCTTTTGGGAAAAATCGGTTCTTCCATTAAAGGTCCATGTGTGTTCCGACAATTCATCAACACTTGTAACATCTACAGTAAAATGCTACTTTCAACCTGATTTGACAAATACTCCTACAGAGAACATAAGAGTCAACAGAAGAGTTGAGAAGAAACAAAACTGTTTTGAAACGTCTTAATCCGAATGCGATGAGCCCCATTTGAAATGAACAACTCTTTGATGGCCATCGATGATAGGCCAGGATGTTGTTTTAGACATATTTCGAATTCTATCACCTTATATATATATATATCAATAGAGGCCAAATTGGTCTGTGCTAATAAACATATCTGTCTGTCGATTTTGTCAAACTTACTTAATCTGCCTCGGGAATGGTGAAACAAAACGGTCAATGAACATTCAACTAACCAAATGTGCAAACCTTGTTCGTGAATTGTAGTAAACATGTCAATTGCGATGGTAACGAGGATCATGGAACACTCTTTCCCTCAGGTCGGACCTTATCTTACGTTGTTTTTGTACCGACATCTCAACTTGATTAATACCATGAGGTGTAGACACACATACCATCAATGTATATTTTTGCGTAAATATCAGTTCGAACCATTAATGATATAACTTTATTTCAGACAACAGCTTGTTTTAAAATACACATATATTTGAACCCCAAAAAACGCAAACAAACCGAAAGGTATGATGTTTCGAATAAAGCCTTCGAGAACACGTTTCACATAATTTACAGTGCAATATTTAAGTTTGATACTCATACGCTTCTATATCAACTTCAATATCTTAAACTAATGGCAATGTTCTGAGGCATAAATTATCGAATTGTTCTCATTCACTAAAGAGTATACTCTTCCTAACGGTCTGAAAGTAGTCAGTAAAACCATGCAATTATGATCAGTCAGAAGTTAATGAAATTCATAAGATATCCCCCCCCCCTACCCTTGCTTCATGTTAAAGGGGCAGTAGCACGTTTTTTCTGAAATGACATAAACCTATTATCCATATTTAGAGAACAAATTATACAGATTCGCATAAAGTTAATTTTTGTGTGAACACCTTTTATTCATTTTGTTGAATGGAATAGCTGAACTTTACATTATAGAGTTGATTTATTACTGCTTCATTTAGTTAGGATACATTGTCTTTCAATTGGAACCATTTATTTTCATTTTCCTAACATCACCTTATATTCCCTCTAAAAACGTGCTACTGCTAGACATTTTGGTGTTTTATGATAGATAAACCATGACAAATCCCACCCTTCAAAGTCGTTACGATAATGTCCAAAGGTCATCATTTACTTGAACATTGAAACACGAAAATATTCTTGTACTTCAAATTATTTCTCATTTAAACAATTCATAAAGTGTCCACTTATATTCTTAGTCATTTGTCAATATTGTTAACGTTGTTGTTTACTTGGTTCATGCCATAAATAATTATCAATGTATTTTACTATAAATTAATGAACCATGTTATCTTGTGGTTTCATTTAGTTTATGAATGTTAGTGCTAATGTGTGGTACAGCCGTACTGTCAATCAACCAAAGGCAAACATTGTTTCAAGTTTGTGATTTATTTTGCTTGAAAAACAGGATATCAACATGCAATGTCAACGTGTCAAAAATTATATAACACTTATTTTTTTTCATTTTTGGGACATTATCTGCAATGAAAGAATGCGACACAATGTATAATTAATTATAACTGTGGCTTACTTGTTGAAACGTCCCAGCTAATCGTGAACAACGTGAATTTGTGTGTGAGTTATGATGAAAATACTAGTAGACGTTAAGGTGTACCTTTATCATGGATGACAAGGATTTTTGAAAAATGAAATCCCTACGTGATGCATGGTATATGGAAATAACTTATAAATCTGTAAATAAAAACAACCTTTCAAAATTAGTTTGATATTACATGTTCTTTGTTTTTATACCTTTGATAAAAGTCATTATCTAAAGATGTTGGGTACCTTGATCTACACTAAGACACAGTGGTTATACGTTCTTTCGAGGTGCAATACTGCAAACAAGTGAGGCGAAGCCGAGGTATTGAACAGAGAAAACAGCAACCAAACGCAACCTTGATGTGAAGAAGTAAGGTTGTACAATATAATCATCACATGCCTGGTTGTACGATATTGATCTGATAACCATTCCTCGTGGTGTATATATACATGTAGTTGTTTGGAGGAGAAGTGTGTTTGAATGGCGTGATTTTATAAAGAGGGCTGAGCAATGATACACTCAAGTGACTGATTATCTGGGGTCACATATCCCAATCTATATATATTAATAGCTCGATTGTATCAAGAAGTGTCGACTTTCGCAGGAAAGAATAATTGTAAGACGTTGACAAGTTTGAAATAAGTATAAGGATCTATACTGAAACCAGAATAAGAAGTTTTGACCACCGGTCACTTCCCAGTCAGTTTACTTGTACAGCTGCTGCGTGTGTTGTAGTAGTTTATTTACTTGAAGGATGTAGGCAATAGGCCCACGATACAGATTTAATATGATACATATTTTACAGAAATGGTTTTCTAAGTTGCATGGCTTTAGCAAAAAAGTAGCTAATTTTGACGGTGAAAAGATCACAAGATGACATTAAAGCATAAAATGTTGTCCTGCTTGGAAATTGCATATATACATATTTGGAATTATTTCGGTTCTTAGTTTATCATACCATTTGCATATCAATATGATATATGATATTCCTCTTCAATATAATTACATTTACAAATATTACATTTCCGCTAATTCCTAAGTTCCAGTTTCTATTCATAGATTGCTAGAACAACATCGTAAAGAGCCATTGCATGTCTACATTTGTCACATGATAAAAAAGTTATGTACAATTCTGTTGAAAAACTGTGCTTATAATACAATATAAATAAGTCTTAGGTCTATCTTGAATATCAGAATTCCAACAATCCTGTTCAGAACACATCTTATTTCTATTTAAAAATTCATTAACAAACAATGGAATAATGTTAGCACAGTCACTGGTTAACATAACCAAGGCCGAATGAGCATAACATATCTCTTACATTAGAGGCCCAATTGCGTTTACCATTTACCGTTTACCAAGAGATTGAAGATGCATATTAAAACACTCGTATCTAGAATGCGGCATAATGAAATTTCTCTTTTATATGCAAAAATAAGCATCGGGTAGCGGCCACATTCACCTCTTACAACATGGCTTGATGTTGACTACTTCACACCTAGTAAAGGTTTACATGCCAGCATAATTATGAATAACCTCTATTTCGTAACAGATGTCTTTATTGAAACCCCAAATTTAGGAACCTTAAAACAACAATTAAAGGACTTACTTGAGAATCAAATATCTTGAAGAAAAGAAAAAACGAGAGAGGCTATAGATTGACTTAAGAAGTCAAGAGGCAAAGATACCATATAAAACCCTTTTGGCTTGAAGCACCGCATTATGTACATGTTTTCGTCATGAAAGCGACCTTGAAACAATAACCCAAGATATTTACACGAACTTTCACATTCACATTTCATTAAAATACGACCTTTCATAATGAGAAAGTATCCAATCATTTTAAAAGACGACAACTTTTGAAACGTTGCTATTCTGTGAAAAACAGTTGGATATCTATACATCTATGAAGAGCACAGTCGTAGATGAAACCCGATATAGAGCAGTCGTACTACAAAACGAAAGGACAATGATCATGTCCCTCGACCTCTCAAGCCTGCATAGTGTGATAAGGTGAATGACCTGATCCCTTGTTAAGTAGGTCATATTTGTTGACCCAGACCATGTCCGCTAAGAAGACCAAACAAATATCACTCGTTATATCACTTAAGGTCTTCAATGAGCATTCAATGCAGAAGGGAAAAAATAGGCTCACGTAGTTTTTTCTTTAAAAGAGACGGGATAGAACATATTTTTAGGTAAGTAAAGCAAAACATCTAGAGATCCTTGATCTGTGTCAACTGGTGTTTTAAAACGTTAAACTTTGATGGGTTTAATCTTTTTGTGCCCGAAGAGGTTGTCATAGCCTAGAAATTGTTATGATTTGACAAGTTATATGTCTGTTCAATATAAAAAGTTTGATTTAAATGTCAATTTGACAAGCTGTTAAAGATGTATCTCGAAATTAGGGTGACTATTGACCCCATGGGACTATTGCTTTAACGATTGTAGTGTACTATTACGATAGCTATTGCAATAGTTTATCAATAAAGCAAAGGCAGATTTTGCCTCTTAGTTTCTTACAAATTCAAACAGCTCCAATGATGGAAGTGGCCAGTATATAACTGGACCTTATAGCGAGAAGAAAGATATTTTATATATCTTCCCATTGCTATTTTTATCGATCTGTTTTATGTGGTCCAGTATTTTACAAACTTGTAAAGACGTGCTTTTGTGCGAAGTTTACTTTTAACATTGAACTATACAACAAAGTAAGTGAGTGACAGGCAATATTTCAGCCATTCAGTGCGAAATTTAATGACATTAGAATGATTGCAAAAGCAAAAGAATGAAACAGCACACAGGCTGTAAAAGCATCAGCAAAATATCACAGAATTAGTCAAAACCTGATATGAAGTGATAAAAAGCTATAAATTGTCAAGAAGATTAATTGCTTTGATCAAATCTAAAATACGGTGTTCACCGAAGTGATAAAAAAAGTTGTGAAATTGGAATATTTGTTTAACAGTGAGGGGACATTGACAAGGTAAACATATCGGGGGATTTCCGTATAAAAGATAAGAATGTTAAATGAGTATGTCCATTTCGACATCGTCGGAGTACACAAGCTTCCTGCCGGATTAATGAAGAAAGAAATTTATATCCTAAATGAGGTCAAAAGGTATGGAGTTTGTTGTGTTGTTGTAGGTACATTGGGACCTCCAACGTTATTTTATGTAAGATTTTATTGAGCTGTTTGAGTGTCATTCTAGGAGTTGATGGTATAAGGAAGACAAGAGTAATTCTATGGATGAACAACTTCTTTATTGGATGGTGGCGACGTTTCGGTTTGATTCTTATACCGTTATGAAGCATATGGTGCTGTATTCCTCATTTTCCACCATATGCTTGATAACGGTATAAGAATCTATACCGAAACGTCGCCACCATCCAATAAAGAAGTTGTTCAAGTGCAGCTTGATGCCCCGATCTGCTAGAGATGACTCATCAGCTTCAACGTATAGGCTTTCGACAGGTGAAGTTCTGAAGGCCCTAAGACAATGTCTGAGACCCTGGTGGTGGATTGTATTTAGCATTTTGATATATGAAGTTTGGGCAGATCCATAGATTATAGATCCATAGTCCAGTTTAGAGCGGATTAGTGATCGGTAGAGATGAAGAGTTTTCTCATTACCACTCCATTTAGCATTTGAGACGACCTTTTAACAGATCAAATGCTTTTAAACATCTAGCTTTCTTGTACATGTTCAAGGAAGACATTTAAAACAAGGTACTTGAAGAAGGATCGTAGGTTCCTCTACAAGGGCAGGAAGTAATCTGAATTCATAATTTTATTTTTACAGATGACAATGTCAGCTACCAGGGACGAGGCAATTCGTAAGGTTGCTGTATATGGCGCGAAAGGAGTCGGTAGTGATGTAAACAGACAGCGGTATGACGAGACAGCAGAAAACTATGACGCAGTAAATACAACACGACCTTCAAATCTCATTAAAATAGACTTAACGAAACATATTAAGTAGTATATTGCTGTGTTCAGGTTTTGTGACCATTTCTTGGACCTGTCACCTTCCATTCAGTCAACCAATCCAGTACATCTGATATATGGTACAATGACATTGTTTTCCTTGCTTCGGTGTTGCTGTATTTGAGCTGAAAATCTAACTATTGTGATTGCAAAACAATAAGATATATTCAAGCAATACTAATCACCTTAATTATTTAAAGCTCTTATCGAGCTGTTCTATAACATTAAACTTCAATGAATTATGCTTTACCAAAAAGGAATAGTTGAAAATAAAGCAAAGTGTACCCTATTACTAAAAGATAGGAAATAGTCCATCTAAGACATTGTTACAGTACATGAAAGCCATGAACTACGAAGGCCCGTCTGAGCTGGGTGTATGCATGAAGGAACTGTACCCTTCTTGTCGGGACACCTTGAAGATCTTCGACATTGCTTGTGGAACCGGATTATCTGGGAGCGTGGTAAGGGAGCCAAGTTAACACAGACATACTAAATATAAACAATTTAAAACAATTTAAAAATATAAACATTTCCAAATTCTATCTTAAAAAAAATCTCTATGATCTTCATTATAATGACGTATGATTGCTTGAAATCGTTTACAAGGAATGAATGTACTGAAGAAGTATGAATTAGCTACTGGGACAAATATAAAGTTTGTTTCACATTTCTCGTTGGAGACCTTGTACCATATATCAGCTCACCACTTACAATTCTGTTTGAGTCACTTGTTGTTAAGTGTGACCAACAAAACAATACACTTGTAATATACAGTAATTTAATTAATAATATAATTGTAATTTTCACGTTTCTATATCTTCAAAATTCACGTTGATAGCTTTTTTCCACTGTCGGTAATCAGACAGCATGTATGATTAAATTCTGTCATATTTTCTATGTGGCAACACGTAATTATATTGTAATCATATTCCTAAACAAATCAACGTTTGTTTACACTTAAATACATTGTCATTTACCTCATTAATACATGTATTTAATGTCTTTTAATCGGAGCCAGTCTTCACGGCAATGTTTGTCCATGCGGGCCGCCATCTTTGTTGTGACGTCACTGTTTCATGTGTAAACATTTCGTAGGCAAATACATTATATTTTTTGTAAATCGAATATTACTAACAGTAAATTACATTTCCTTGATTGTATTTTTGTCCTTGGACGTAGTATAATATATAATAATATATTAATAATATATCTGTAAATATTGTAAACAAATTACGTCACAACCTTTGTTTTTACTATGACGTCAGTGATTGACAGTTGAGAGTAAAATATAACGAAGTTTTTGAGAGACTCACGAGTCCTTGCTTTTGGTCGGACTTTATTCATTTTTGCTGATCTTTAACTGTCGGTTTTTTTACCGAGAGTAATATTGCAATTGGGATTGAATATGTAAGTAATTCCAGTTGTGTCCTGAATATTATCTATTCAGAGAAGCGTTCCTAAAATCTCTTATTCTGACCATTGATTGATAATTTCATGTAATGACTATGTGATGTAAGATTTTTGCTCTCATTGATTGATAAATGTTAATGTAATAAATTCTGATTTATTGGTTCATCAACTTGTTGTCAAATTATTTGCTAGATAATAAACTGTAATTTATAGGGTAAAAGTGAGAGATCCAATTACTCCATAACATGCTATCTCTTAAGTAAATTATTAGCTCCTTTTACCCCTTAGACCGTTACAGTTTAATATCTAGCAAATAATTTGACAACAATTTGGGGAGCAAGGAGGCCAAACTCAAAGTAGGTCAATCAGTTTGGTTGTTTAACCCACACAAAACCAAAATGCTGAGTTACAAGCTAACTCCTAAATGGTCAAAGGGTTGGGTTGTCACCAAACAAATTGATGACATCACCTACCGTGTTCAGAATGGGCCAAATAAGACCCCAAAAGTGATTCATATTGACCGACTTTTACCGTATTTGGGGAATAATCCACCAACATGGTGGACTTCCAAGCCGTAGGTTTGAGACACATGCATCCTGCATAACAAGCTTTCCTGAAACATTCAGAGAACCAAATATGAAAATATTATTCAACACAATATAATTAAATTATCAAAATTATCAGACGCGGTATGTTGATGGTAGAGAACAGTTTGAGAAATGGAATGTATTCAAGTTGATTGAGAATTTATAGGTCTGCGAGGATTTAAAATTTGGGCGTGTTGGACGCTTTCCCGCAGTATTTCTAGAGACTTAGTCAATTAGAATGAATGACTTACTGATAGTAGATTTTGGATCCACTTATTTACCAGGAAGATGTTAAGATGTGTTACTGTTGGAGTAATATTATAATTGGAACTCTCTCACTCAATTACCTACATTAAATAAATCTATATATGTACCGTTTAATAATGCATTAGTTCATTACTTCACCCTTTGCTAATAATGACTTATTCTCCTTATTAGGTCTGACGTCATCGAATTAGATGAAACCATGTCCCTCGGGGAGGAGAACCAGGAACCAACAGCGTCGGTGGTAAACTTCATCCCAGGAATGGAGTGCCCGGTTTGTCCGGAGAAGCAACTTTTCCGACATATTCATGCTTTTGACAGGCACTGGACCCTTGTACACAAGGAGAAGCTGACGACATACTACTGTCCAGTGGATCGCTGCCTATCCACCCACTCTAGATTCAGGGACCTGACCAGGCACTACTCGGCCACCCACGCTGGGAGGAAAGGTAATCCCAGCAACCCCATGGTCGTTTGCCGGAGGGCAAGGACCAAGGTGGCCGAGAACCGGCGTTTTGTGGACCCGGGGTGTCTGGTCTTCGCCATGAGGTCGGAACGGCAGCGATCCAGGAAGAACAGACCTGCGACAGCGGAGAGGCACCAGGTTCAGCCTGAGATGCACCAGGCCCAGCCTGAGATCTTGGAGATGTCGTCAAAACTGGCAAGTTTGGAGACGCCGGAGATGACAGCAAAGCTGGAGACTCGGGAGACGCCCGACCAGCCGGAGACGTCGGAGACACCGAAGATGCCAGCTGAGTCCTGGGAGCTGGCCTACGACCAACAAGTTCTGGAGATCCAGTCCCTCAGGTACCAGCTGGACCAGATGTCAAGACAGCTTCAAAATTCGACTCCAGTGTGGCCGACCAGTGCTGACATCCCTCTCTCCAGGCCGGGTCTGGACAAGTTCATCACAGCAGGACGGGAGGCGATGGCTGTTCTCCACCAGGCGGAGGACAGGCGCTTCATGGAACAGCTGACCCTCCGAAGGCAAGCAGATGCCTACATTAATTCCCTTCAAGGAAAAGAATTGTGATTTGTGACATTCGCTTTGTGTATATAATTTCTCATGGAATGGACATTAATTGTAAGTATTATGATGTGTATATGTGTGATTCTATCTGGACATTCTATGGATTATGTAAGTATATTCATGTAGTGTTATATTCATGTTACCATGTATACCATGTATATGTGACTAATATCCTTTTCATGCAATTTCATGTAATATTGTTATCAATGCCAGTTATTGAGGTCACTGCACTATAAATACTTTCTATCATCTAATGTTCATTACACATCCATGTTTTCATAATATGTATATTTTTATCAACGTGGTTTGGACTTAAATGATTAGGTTAAATCGGGACGATTTATTTTTAAAAGGGGGGATATTGTAATATACAGGCATAATTGTAATTTTCACGTTTCTATATCTTCAAAATTCACGTTGATAGCTTTTTTCCACTGTCGGTAATCAGACAGCATGTATGATTAAATTCTGTCATATTTTCTATGTGGCAACACGTAATTATATTGTAATCATATTCCTAAACAAATCAACGTTTGTTTACACTTAAATACATTGTCATTTACCTCATTAATACATGTATTTAATGTCTTTTAATCGGAGCCAGTCTTCACGGCAATGTTTGTCCATGCGGGCCGCCATCTTTGTTGTGACGTCACTGTTTCATGTGTAAACATTTCGTAGGCAAATACATTATATTTTTTGTAAATCGAATATTACTAACAGTAAATTACATTTCCTTGATTGTATTTTTGTCCTTGGACGTAGTATAATATATAATAATATATTAATAATATATCTGTAAATATTGTAAACAAATTACGTCACAACCTTTGTTTTTACTATGACGTCAGTGATTGACAGTTGAGAGTAAAATATAACGAAGTTTTTGAGAGACTCACGAGTCCTTGCTTTTGGTCGGACGTTATTCATTTTTGCTGATCTTTAACTGCCGTTTTTTTTACCGAGAGTAATATTGCAATTGGGATTGAATATGTAAGTAATTCCAGTTGTGTCCTGAATATTATCTATTCAGAGAAGCGTTCCTAAAATCTCTTATTCTGACCATTGATTGATAATTTCATGTAATGACTATGTGATGTAAGATTTTTGCTCTCATTGATTGATAAATGTTAATGTGATAAATTCTGATTTATTGGTTCATCAACTTGTTGTCAAATTATTTGCTAGATAATAAACTGTAATTTATAGGGTAAAAGTGAGAGATCCAATTACTCCATAACATGCTATCTCTTAAGTAAATTATTAGCTCCTTTTACCCCTTAGACCGTTACACACTGTTTAACAATGTGAAACTGGGGAATAACAACAGTACCTTTACCTCTGGGTTACTCAAAGTGATATACCAGAATTATTTATCTATCTAAATAAAATTAGTCTTAATGCAAGTGAAGGAAATCTTATTGAAGCTGTTAATGTTATTTTGTTAAGATAACTAATAGAATCATGACCATAAGATCTGCTACATGTGTTTCTAGTTATGGGAGACAGGTTTCTATATTATCGCAAGTAAAGGAAATCTTATGGAGGCTTTTAATGTCATTGTTTTAATGTATCAAATGGAATCTATCATTGATGCCATAATCTGCTACATACGTTTCTAGTTATGGGACATTATTATCATATTATTGCAAGTAAAGGTATCTTATTGAGGCTCTGAATGTCATTGTCTTAATACATGTCATAGAATATTTCATTGTTAAAGAGACACAGAGTATGTTAAAAGGATCACATATGTCAAATTTTGAAATCGATGTTTTATATCGGGAACCACTTACTGTTACTGAAAATAACAAGTTAAAGGTCAACCAGTACATTTGAGCGAAAAAATGGCCATTCAAAGTCGGGATCGAAAACCGGACAATGTAGCTCGAGTGGCGCGCGCAAATTCGCCAAACGTAATTTTGAAACCTTGTCATAAGCTGACAGGAAGATATATTCGATTCGATAGTGTTAATTAGGTATTGTAACTAATAGGTCGATTAATTGGATGCATAATTTCGAATATTAAACGTATTTGAGATGTTTTTTTGATTTTCCCATATAATCAAGCATTTTAGATATATAATGCATAAATAGATCAGCTACGTGTGTTTCTAGTAATGGGAGACTGGTTTCCGCCATATTGACGGTTTGGACCCATCACAAGGCATGCTGGATGTGGCTAGAAAGAAGAACGTGTATGAGAGACTCATCTGTGACTTGTTAGATGACAAGCACCAACTCGATATTCCAGACAGTGAGTTCATATGTAAATATTATTACCCGAGGAAGTGTGTCATATGACCTTTACGAAACGAGTGTGAATTTTTGTATTACCCGAGCGAGAACTAGCGTTATACACAAATTTGCACGAGTTTCGTAAAAGTCATATGACACACTTCAGAGGGTAATAATTTCTTTATTACCGATTCTATTCCAATTTGCCAACTTAGAAATATCCAAGAAACGGGCCACTTCCCTTGCGACCGCCGGCTACAGTGACATCACGAACAAAGGTGTTATTACATTTAGCAACTTGATATATTTGATATCAGAGGACACTTGGGTGAGATTCTCCATATGTGCACTAGTGCCCATATTGAAAATAGGTCACCACTTATTTTCAATCAATGGGTAATAACAACTTTTATCTCACTCAATATTGCATGTTTTATGAACAAGATCTTCACAGTATACTAGGTAGAGAGTAAAGTCATTAAAACTTAGACAAGCATCAACTTAACTTAACTCACATGTTTATCCCACTCCATATTGCGGACAAAACGTTCATTATGAAGACCAACCAACAATTCAAGTTCGAACGCAAAGACGGTCTGCTTACCTAATGTACTTCATAACCTTAATTCATACATATTTTCTAATTACATAACGCAATAATTAATGTTGTCATTTGACCTTCAATGAGAAGATGAATAGGCTTTCTATCGTTTGTAAAATTTCCGGGATACATTGTTATATTCAACACCCACAAATTAAGTTAAAAACACAGGTTTTTTACGCTTAGATTTGCAGGTAGCCGACCATGATGAATTTTCGGCAAAGCCTTAAGCATTGAATGTGATATTTGGTCCTTTTGAAAAGCAAGTCAAGGTCAAACACTGTGTGAAGGTCAATGAGGAAGTTATGAAGACCTTAGTACTGCCGCGGCAATTTTGTTATCATTATGAGGGTGTGAACGTTTCTGTTTCCACAGACACATACGACGCTATGACAATAGTTGGAGGAATGGGGGAAAATCAGCTTCCATCCGGGGCTTTTGGAGAAATGTGCAGAGTCGTCAAGCCAGGTTAGTGGAAAGATTTGAGATAAAGTTAAAGTAATGGCTTTACATTCCGACATAGTTTGCCAAGAATAAATCTGAATTTCTTTGAGAGGCATTTTAGAAGTTGGAATGACAATAATGCTGAGGAATATATGGATGACAACTTATTTATTCATATTAATCTGTGTCGAAACGTCGCATACAATGAACAAAGAAGTTGTCATCCATATATTCCTCAGCATTACATCAGAATAACCCCGAATCAAAGTTTATGTTGTTATGTTGGTGATGTATAATCAGAAATTTATTCTTAGGCTTTTAAACAATTTCGGGGAACAGAAATTATAATCATATTTTTTTCACATGAACCTTGTTTTAAATGATTGTCAATAAGTGTCTGTGTATAAGTATAAAAGTAAGGTGAATTGTTTTAAACTTGTTGAAAACCACCTCACACACTCAAACTTTTATATTCAGGATTTAAAGGCCATATTGTAGATGTGTCATGATGTAAATTGTTTCAGTTTCTAATTCTTATGGAGTTACTGTCCGTCAGTTAAATGGTGTCTGCTCGTTATAACAATGACTTCAAATATACCAAACCTATTTCTAATATAACGCCTGAATGGACATTAATGCTTGTTTTAGTGATTGTTAACTTTCCCTTTGACAGGAGGTGTTATTGTGAATGTAACACGTGTGGAACACTATGAGATTTGTGATGAGTACGTGAGAAACTTAGCACCGTACTTCCGGAAACTAGAGGATGATGGGAAATGGAAGAAAGAGTCGACCAGAAACTTTCCCAACTTCATCATGGGCAAAGAGGGGACTGTCTCCGTACATCGAGTACTTGCTTGAGGCATGCAGGAGGCATTCTGGATATAATAGTAACTATTCGATTTATTTTGAATGTACATTATCTTATCAATGTCCTGCAGACCCGTAATTTAATAATGTTTGGATGTTCTTACTTTTTCTGAGCAAGTTTTTATTGGTGTAAATCTTTAACAGCCGAACACTGAGTTGATAGCAAACTTGTGTGGATATGAGTGATAAAGACATTCTCTATACCTTGTAAACGTTCACAACACCTAAGACTGACAACATGGCCAGTTGAACCTTTGAGGGATGCAGATAGATTGTTATGACAACATTTCCCATATTTTCAGAAACGTGGTGTTGGATAATACATATTGTGCATTGCATCTCATTTCATTTGGATAAATATTTATCCAATGTCAATCCAGAATCATAGTCATCCACAAATTCAAAGTCATTAAGTATTTTTAAGTATTCTAAAATAAAGCTGCCTGTTTTGCCTGATTTGTGTCTTAATTGTTGACGATATGGTTACTTGACCAGAAATGCAATTAATGTTGTCAACTAAAATCATACCAGAAGACATGCTCACAACGCTATGAATAACATATTCATATACATTTAAAAAATGAAAACTGGATTTGCATGATAAGCGTGGTTTGTGAATAAATTCAAGTGTATGCATGAGTGTCCATGCTATCACTACCCTAGATATAGCTCTTGTACCAGTCAGTTCATACATTATAATCTGTTTGTACACTGCAGCTGGTCTCGTTACAGGACACAGCATATCCTATTGCACTTGTTATATGCATTCTATAACATGAAGCTCAGGAGCGTATTTGGAAAAATCAGAAATAATAAATTAGAGCTGGCTTTCAATATGTACGATATAATATATGGAGAAACTTGGCTGTCGCTCTATCTAAACTGAATGCCAAAGGAAACCTTGCAATTTTAAAACTAAATTTCGAAAACGATCTCATATTTACTTTTTCATTTAAGTTGGCAATGACATAGTTGAAACGCATATTTTCAACTTTTAAACTATTTATTGAGCAATATTCATGCATTTTTGCAGAAATGGCAAAAATGTCATAATCACGTGACGTTTCCGTTGGAACTAGTCACGTGAGGAAAACGTTTGATAACTGTCCATAATGAATATTTGTCACTCCAAAAGTGAAAAAAACACCTTAAAGGGTATATAAAAATATCGCAAATCCACTCTGAAAATTTACAAAATTGATCCAAAACAGCCCTTTTTATAAGAATCTGTAGTGTTCCTTCATTTCTAATGGTAACTTGATCCAGCTATACAGAGAGGTTGTGAGGATTGCTGACAACCCTGAACCCTGAATCACAAAAAAAACAGTTGTTTTTTTCACTGCATGGGAGCCTATATCTGTGACGTTAGACCACCGCCAACGTTGTCTCTTAGTGACGTCAAGGCTAGCAAACATCAAAGGTCGGCATGTTGTTATGTTCTCGTGCACTTTATAAACTTGGACAGATCTAATCAGAGCTCATCGACTGCTAAGTTGATAGCTATTGGTCACTAAACATCGACACATGGCAATTTCATTCGAACTGGGTTTCCCACCTTTAATTTGGATTCGCTGATTGTTTAAACAAATGATTGATTAATAAGAGGTACTTAATTTTCTATCGTTTTTTTATTCTTTAATCAGAATCATAACAAAATGTTGCAAAGTTTCTTTTGGAAGTCAGTGTAGCTCAGAAGCTTATTTGGAAAAATCAGAAATAATAAATTAGAGCTGACTTTCACTATCGGCGAAATCTCAAAATAAGCATTAAAAAGTATTTTGACAAAGAATCAGATCTTTCTCCTGATCTTTACATAATATGGCACTGTAGGACTGTAATTCTAGATTTGTTGAAATGTTCTGTTGTTCAATAAAGCGAATGCAAAAATATGTTACAATTGTTTCCCATATCAATTAAATTCACGTCAGAGGTTTTAGGTTTTAAAAGACGAATCTTCTTAATTCAAATGATGAATTAAAATTTGTTTGTATACACTTGATTAATTATGAGTTTTGCAGATTTGTAGGCTTTGTCAAAACAACCAGTCTTCCATAATTTGTCAGCATACATGTTGGGATGTCAAAATAATGATATTCGTTTTCAATGAACATATGAACATCTAAAACATGCAGGGCCTAGGGACCTAGGACTGCCACCTATTTACATAGCCTACCTAATTAACATGGTTATCAGTCTACTTAATACCATTAACTCAAATATGTCCTTTTATATTCTTTGAATAAGATTTCCGAAGCAAACTTGCATAATTGGTCCGCATAGGTACATTTTACATTTTTCATAAATGCATTTTACATTTTTCGAGCAAGACTTAATTGTTGTTAACCAGGCCTTAAATAATAATTGTTAAGTCAGATCACCTTGATAAAGAAAGACGCTTTTGATAGTGTTTGACACAGGCGATTCCAGTAAGTCAGCAGTGTCAATAGTGTTTCAAATATGGATGCTAACATTGGAAAGTTTGTACATCGTTTTAACGTTTATCATAAAATAAGGTTGAAACGCGTTTTCCAGGATAACATTTTGTTTCCTTTATATTAAAAACTAAACAAATAAAAGACTTCTAGGGAATATCTATATTCATATCTAATTGACTTATTTTTTTAGATGTGACGCCAAATCATCAATCAATGGCCTTATATTAAGAATATAAAATCCAGTGTGATATTGTGTCTTCATAAAGTTACTGCACTGTAGCTTGCATCATGCACATATTTTTTTCTTTCAAAGTCTCATAATCTATACTGACTTATAACATTCTATTGCTTTATGGTGAATGTGGTCTATTTCCACTATACATACATTTACTGTAACAAAATCATGTTTATATATACATGCATATTTTTCTATACTCTATCTGCCTGCATTTCTTGCTAGAAATTAGTATCCACGTCGAGACATCGCAAACTTGAATAAGAATGTTGTTTATCCATAATATTGCCATCACCCTTTTCATCTTCTTCTAGAGAAATACAGATTACTCTTCAATTTATTTTTTGAAATTCCATAAGAGACAAAAAAAAAACTAATATTGTTAATATAATTAACACAGTTTGGATATTCAACTGTCTTTTATACCTTTTACATCTACGTGAACAAAAATATCATATAAAGTCACTTTTAATGTTCTTTGATAACTTATTCATAATTCGTTTCATGCTTATCATTCCATTTCACACATTCACCATGTCAACAAATATCATTGCTTGTAATACATTATTAGAATCTACCTGTTATACCTATGTCTCACGTAAATAGGAAAGACAATGTAAACATATAATAATATGTACTTCAGATCAACAATTTAATGTTCCAATTTAAGTTTCAAGTGTAATCATAATTTTAAGAAAAGAAACACAAACATTGATCCAACCTCCAAATTAATTGATTTCAAAATTAGAAAACTCACACTAATCTGAAATGGGTTTTGATTAAATCATTTGATCTCCTATTTCCTGAAATTGAAACATGTAACAGAAAATCAATTCTTCCCATGTTTGAAAGATTGAACAGTATTTTATCGTAACAGTTATTGATCCCTGCACTCCTTTGATCCCTGTAATGGAAGTTTTGAAACGTCATTTTCTTTGACATCTTATCAATTGATGTCAATTAATTTCCGTTTAATGAGATACACTTTGTTCTGAATGAGGTTTTCAAAAGAATTGTTTTACCAAAATAAGATTTGCATTGATATCAGGATATAAATCGTTTTAACTTTTATTAACAAAACAAGTTATCATGCCATCACGAGAACTCAAGTTATTTCCAACCGACCGGATTCTGATGTAAAACTGAAAAGGATGTTAAAAGTGATATCAATGTTGGAAATGTTGAAGAGGTTGTTACAGCAGATTATATCATCTATGAAAGTGATAGGTTTATTGATCTAAGAGGAACTGTTTTAGACGAGGCTGTTGACAATGAAACCAAATTTGACAAATTAGTTAGTGACATTCCAACATCTACAATCCACGAGGTTGAAACAAGGTCAAGGGGACAGAGTGACAATGAACTTTGGGTCAAAGCAAGAAAATGTAGAAATGTACAAGTAGCAATTTCCATGACATTCTTACAAGAAAAGAATCGACAAACCCAACTGTGTTAATCAACAAATTTACAGGTGAAAGTTCAGAAACTTGTGTACAGACTGTATCCATGAAGTGGGGTCGTAAGAATGAATCAATTGCTAAGAAAAAGTATATTGCCTACATGAAACTTAAGAATAGAGAACATGTTAGCGTTAGCGACTGTGGTATCCATCTCAGCGAGAAGAAGTGTTATTTAGGGGCTAGTCCTGATGGATTGATTCATTCTAAAGGAAAACAAAGATTGTTGGAGATAAAATGTCCATTTAAATGGCGAAATAGTACAGTGAGAGATGCATGTAAAGACAAATCTTTTTATTGTTGTATCGACGATCAAGGTAATTTACAACTGAAGAAATCACATAGATATTATACCCAAGTACAAGGTCAGATGGCAATTTGCAAATATAGTTCTTGTGAATTTGTTATTTATACAAGAGTCGACATGCAAGTTATTTGTGTTAATTTTGACCAGGCATTTTGGTCCACACTTGAAGATAAACTACATGTGTTCTACAGGCAACACATCCTGCCACTTATGTTGAGAAAGAATTGAATAAATTTGAATGATAAAAAACACTTATACATTGTTTAATTGTTTTTATTCTGTATCATTAGCTAATGATTAGCATCATAACTAATTACCTTTACAATATTACATAATACTAATAGATTGAATCATGAGTGCAATTGGTTGGTTACCATAGTATACAACAGGTACATCCAGTGAGAGTGATTTCACATCACATCTTTAACATCACAGTACAAGTACAATCCCGTTATCGAGTTACTACTTTACTAAAGGTGGCAATAAATTAGTGAGTGCATTACATACAAAGAAAATGGAATCAGAAACATTGCTTAAACTTATTGGCAAAACACTTTGCAGAATTTTAAAATTTTTAATCTGTTCCATTTTCCTCTCCACGTGAATCCTAGCAGCTGCTACTCTTCGTGTACATTCAACTTCTGCCTTGCGTAATTGGGATGAAGAAGAAAGAAATGGTGGGCAATACAATTTGATGTTTTTACCTTTAAAATCATTCCTCAAATTTATAAAACCTTTATCAACCATAACTGCATCACCTGATTCTAACATTTGCAGCAATCCACTCTCACGTGTTATGAAGACATCGGATGCCGACCCCCCATACAATTTAGACACAAAGACAACTGCCCCAGTCATACTAATACCCACAAGAGCCTTGAATGTGTTATGAGATTTATAATGAGAGTAGGTTTGAGATTTGTTTTCAAGGGATGATGGAGTTTGTATAAATATCTCGGTACAATCAAGAACGATCCTTGTGTCTCTGAAATTATGGAAACAAGCTGGGATTTTCTGCTGTAAAACTTCCAACTTTGGTAGAAAAACAAGTTGTTGCATACATTACTGCATAAAATGTATCCAAGCTGAAAAAATTCTGGATATCCGACCAGCGGATATCTTAAAACGATATTCCAGATCATGTAACAAAAGACCTAATCGCAATCTCATCATCACCAACAAAAATTCATCTACAAGTCTAAGTTTTCTGAGTGATGTTTTTTTCTAGCATCCCAGTCCTATCTACGTCTAATCTATCTGCACCTTGAGAAACTAAACTATCAAATAATGCTGAAAACGTGGTGATATTAGGGAGTCCTGTGTAAAACTGGATATCACAATCTGATTGGATATCTTCAATGGTGATCTCTGGCCTTGACACCTGTATCTCCTGGTCGTCTGTACCCACTGATGATTGAGTAGTATTGTTGGTATCCGACCCTGAGGTGTCTTCCTGGGAGTCTTCACGCAATGAATACCTGTTCAATTGAGAAAGAGTATCATATATGTCGGTCTATATTATAATAGAAACATTATCAATAATGCACATTTATTTTGATACACAATTCAAATAATAGCTTCAAAGTTAACTAACTTCAATAGCTGTAACTAGCAATGCATATGGTAACTGATGTAACATTTTATTATTTATCATTATATATAAAGGAATCCATTCGTTACAATCTTATCATATTATCTGAGTGTTGGAACAAAAATATCAAGGCCCAAGTATTTATCACTTACTGTAGTTTTCAAATGATGCACTGTGTGCATAATTGCATATCGTATAATTATTTTAAAATGACTCGTAATATTAAGTAATTACCACTTCATAACCAAAAGAATCCCAAATTAACAGCTTGTTTGTTTGCAAGAAAACGTAAAATATGCTCACGAGTGAAAATTCAGAAAGTTGGCACTTGTAGTTTCCTCCTCAGATTCAGTCAAGTTGGGCAGCACATCGCTCGTCTCAGAGAAATCGTCGAAGCGAATTCCGTTTTGGCTGTTCATAGTCGTTCTCCTGGTTAGTTCCTTTTCTGTTCTCTGGGGGAGAAATAAAGTTGGGACTTTGTGTTCCCAGGTTCGACCACCACCATCTGGGAAATGATCGGAACATATCTGGGTGTAGGACGTAGGTTTGAAATGTTTCCGACTCACTGCCCGCAGCCATGCTGAACGAAGAGCCTTATTTTTGGGCAAATGGTGAAGCTTTACCATCTTCCCAAACCTTCCAACATTTCCCGAGGTGTTATGGCAATCCTTGATTGCGCAGTAATCCTTTCCCATCTCTACTCTGTTGACGCTACGTGAACGCTAGATTACCGGAAGTGTGTCATACCTGTTACAAAGGGCGGATAACTCTATCAAGAACGATAACTCCGTTTTCCGCAAAGACCGAATAGGCGATTGTTAGCAACCTCCAGTTACTTTCCGATTGGACTCTTGCTTTTTCTCATAGTAAGCTAGAGAGCAAGCACAGAAAACTCAAGGTTAAGCAGCAAGGCATAACTGACAGTTTGAAAGTAAGCGTTTTAGGCTTTGCGTAGGAAGATGAAGGTTCCATAAAATAACATCATGATCGTGTGATCAATTCTAAATCTTTCACTTTACACAAGAAATGTACACGTTGCTGTCTCAGGCTATCCCTATACCCTGTAGTATGGTATTGAAACGTTTCAACGCATTTTTCAGATAATTCTTTTCATCTATTTATTCAAGTAGAGAAATTCATTCAACAATATTAAGATACAAAAAAAACATTTCTTATTAATGACAAATTACCTTATCTTAAATTTAAAGTACACAACCCACTTAAACCTCCCGTAGCTAAATTAAACCCATATTCCGTTACATTATCGTTCTTTGTGATAATTGTGGATTGCCTTAGTTTCTAACGCAAGCTATATATATATAGTGTTTGAACTTGTAAAAATCATACATGATTTTATCATTTTAAAATCCGAATACCATCATAAAATAATTTTAAAAATTGTTCAAATATAAGACCTCATCTTATACATTTTTAAGTAGGCGTCCATTATCCTATACACCGGTTAGGTCATCTACAAGCTTTGTCAATAAGCTTTTAGTGCTCGACTTACTGATTGGTCGATATCAACTAATGAGCCAATGGAAAAGCTTGTAACAAAAACATAATTACCGCTCTTGTTCATCGTTTGTTTAGATATCTTGATGCTAATGATGCGGAAATCGGTAAAAGCGAAGCAACTTTTGACAAAATGACCCAAAATGCTTGACTGTCATATCGCTTTTACTGAGATGAAAATGACATTGCAATAAAAAAAATTAACAAAACACCGTAAGTAAACGAATGTAATTTTCATTACAAATATATGTCATTTCCCGAGCAGTTGCTTTCTTGTGCTGGAAGAGGGTCACTTTATAAATGAGATAAATGATTTTGACATGACTTTTGGAGGATGAGATATAAAATAATATTTTGTAGCTTTGATTTGTGCGAATAATACACCGCGCGAATATGTGACTTTTGATAAATGCGCGAAAATACTGCCCAGCGAAAATAAATGATTTAACAGTACTATTTTTACATGTGTATGAAATGCAGATGAGATTTTTGATAAATTTCATATATCTATTGACCGCCCTCAGAGCGCGTTAACAATCTTCATGAGTTCATTCACGACTCAATTTCAATTTCACAGTTGATGTGGCAAAGCACGTGCAAATGCGTTTTCTCGCTTTAGAAGTGTTGATTGCGGCGTTTCCAGCAAAATGTTTCTACTGTGGTCACGCCCAAAAGTCCTTTACATGACCCTGAAACAATACGCCCCTTTTGGGATATCTTTTGATTTATTAACCGCATCATCATTTATTATATTCTTAATTTTGTTTGGTTGGTAAAATTGTTTAAATACACATATTTCGATAAAATAAAACATAAGTCATACATTTTGCACGAATACTACTTAATTAACGTATTTAACACTAGCATGCAAGGATTAATTCATTCAAACTGTAGTTATTGTTATTGTAATAAATACATATTCAAATGCCTATCATGAACTATCTCAGATTGTAGACGAACTCCCAAGAAGACAGAAAATTACTGATGTGCGAAATGAAATATCAGCAGGGGTTGAAATCCAACGAACTTCCGGTTCTGTCCCAGGCGCATTTGTTGACTTTAGGGGGGGAAGTAATTAAGAAGGCTTCTATCTACCTTCAGCAATATCCGAATACTAAAACTGTAACTGTAAAGCTTGGCGCTGATGGGACACGTGTGAGTAGGATTTCAAACTTTGTTGTGGTCAGTTTTCATATAGTTGATCCTGCACAGAAGTTGTCTTCCATCAAGCAGTGTACATTGGCCATCGTTAGCTGCAAAGAAGATTATCTCAGCCTGACATCTTCCCTGGCACCAGTCTTTGCTGAAATAAATAAGTTGGTCCTTGACAGGTCTATCACTGTGGATGGCAACACTGTTGATGTTGAAGTTCTCTTTGTGTCCGACATGAAGATGTTACAAATTGTTCTTGGGCTGGGCGGTTCCACTGGGAACTATGCATGTCCTTATCTGGACATGACAAGAAGAAACTGCTTAATCGACTCCCTCAGGCATTGTCAGGTAAACTTGGTGCTGACACAGAAGATAAGGTCATACGAATTTGGACCGAATTCAGGGAACTGTATGACATGATCTGTCACCCTTCTGTCAAAACTGGAGAAGAGATTTTTGCTGCTGCAAAGTCCTGGCTTGAACTGTTTCTGCCTGTCAAGAAAACTGGTTACCAAACCCAGAACGTCACTCCATACATCCACTGTCTTGTGTATCTGTGAGAAATATCTTTATTCTTACCCGCCCCAGGAATACGAATTCCTGCTCTCACATAAAGGTTTAACCTTAAACTTGTGTGTGTGAGTACCAAGGAGATGTCACTTTCAAACAAACTTTTCGCATGCACAAGAAGGCAACAACACAAAAGTCTGCTCTACATATTTATTCAACACATGTCATATGCTTCAAGAGTCAAAGTTTCATTGGCCACCTCAAGTGGTTCAAACGGTCACAATATAATACTTGATATACTTCAGGATTACGGAGCACTTATAGCCACTCAACAAATTCACTGTATCTTGACAAACTTACTCAAAGGTAACAAGGGTTAACGAGAAGTGCCACAAGTTTCAAAGTCTGCTTTCAAAACTGTAAATATATGTCTCAATAAGCTTATTCGCAGTTACAGTTTTCTACCATGTCTTGTCACGTTCCTTCAAGGTGTAAGTGTCTTGACAACTGATACAAAGTGATGATGGTTATAAAGCAAACATGTTACGGGTCTCAAAACGTACTTTCAGTATATCAAAACGATATATGGTTGCAGTTACCAACGAAGAGTTGTTATGTATCTTAAAGCGTGTCTAGATTTGTGTATCCTGGCAAACATGTACCAAAAACAATGACTATTAACACACCATGTTACAATTTCCAAAACAAACCCTCAGCACATAGGTGCACCTCGGCACAGTTGTACAAAAATCATAGTTCCAAAATATGGTCAGGTCTTGACAAACTTATTCAAAGTTTAAAGCTTCAACAAAACATGTCTCAAGTGACTATGAAAAGGTGAAATGCGATACAAGCTGATACAAAGCTGAGTTTATCAGTACGACATGATATATGTCTCAAGTTACTTATGGAAATGTGAAATGTGATACAGTAAGATGGTACAAAGCTGAGTTTATCAGTACGACATGTTATATGTCTCAAGTTACTTATGGAAATGTGAAATGTGATACAGTAAGATGGTACAAAGCTGAGCTTATCAGTACGACATGTTATATGTCTCAAGTTACTTATGGAAATGTGAAATGTGATACAGTAAGATGGTACAAAGCTGAGCTTATCAGTACGACATGTTATATGTCTCAAGTTACTTATGATAATGTGAAGTATGATATAATGTTGTGATTATTACTGTGACATGTTTAAGTATCTCGAAAAGTGCTATGGAAATGTGAAATACGAGTCAGGAGAAGAAAAACACTACTCTGGTCAAGAGGCAAGAGCGTTCAGCTCGAAAGGTCTGCACGAACAAGTTTTAGCAAACACTAAAATATGACCACAGTTCATGTCCAACAAAGATGGCGGACCAAAACACACGTGGTCCGAAAGCATGGCTAAACACAACGCTAAGCGTCTAACGCACATTCAAGAAACACTGCTTCGCAAACAGTTACATGACTAATGCTAGAAAACGATAAACTAAACGATGTGACTGACAGTACTAAATTACCTGACCAGAAAAATGAGTGCATAAACGAGTAACCGGAGTAACGAACTTCGTGGTGGCCCCATCTCAAACACGTGTATCAGTCCAACAGCAGTGTCTGCCTTATATAGGCGAGTCAGCCCTATTACAGCCTTCCTACGCTCGCACGATATAGTCCAGCGAAACATAACGGCCACAGTCGTCACGGAATCAGCCGAAGTATTCCTAATGTTCCACATCCATCCGTGTTGCGCAAGTGCAACCGGAAGCCACCCGACTGTCAACAAACAAACACTTCCGTCCCGAAGGTACACACAGGCATCAGCCCACTGCGAGCACATAGGTAAAACACTGTTCATTACATTGCCCCCCTCTTAGAGACGACCTCCGGGCGTCCATTCACATCATACACATGTTCACCGTCCACGGTAGTACACTGGAGCTCGTATTGGACCACAGTTCACTGGAGCTAAAGTTAAATCACCATTCACAGGAGCTTCATATTAAATCTCAGTTCACAGAAGCTTATATTTAATCACAGTTCACAGAAGCTTTATATTTAATCACAGTTCACAGAAGCTTATATTAGATCTCAGTGCACAAGAGCTCCACAAAAGCTCATCTCAGATGGTCCATAGGTCAAACACAGGAGCTTATCTCAGATCAGTCCACCAGCGGAATACAGGAGTTCCTATCCAGTTACAGTATGGTCTAGTACAAAATACAGTTGCCCTAAGCCCCTCAAAAAGAGTTCAATGGTCACACTCATAATAATTATTGTCACAATATAAGTTTCTATGTCAGTCACACCACAAAGAAAAATAACTCTATCAAACAATAAAAACATTTTACACAAAAAAAAAAATACAGAAATACCAGTACACAAAACCCACGGATATTCACATATCCAACACCTGTAGAGCAGAAATTAAACTAATAATCATAATAAATGAAAATAAAGCAAAGAAAAGAAAGAAAAAAAAAAAAAAAAAAATGTGCCACGTGTTTGATATTGAAAAGGGGCCACCAAAAGCAGCACCATGCAGTAGAATAATACCATAATAATAAATTACATCCTACCCTAACTAACATGACTACAAAAACTAAACAATTTAACTGACATAACATGGAAAGTCAAAGATCCCAAATCTCCACATGACATAATTCATATGAAAATCAAGAATCACGTATAACAGACAAGAACTTCAATATGAAACAATTTCATATCAAAGTCAAAATTGTATACATTTCACAAATACGGAACTTTTAGATGAAGCAATTTCATATCAAAGTCAAACAAATCATACCCTACACAGGCAAAACTTTCATATGAGCCAATCTCATACAAAAGTCAAAAATCAATAATACTAAACAAATACCTAACCTTTAGATGAAACAATTTCATATAAAAGTCAAGGTCATACTCTGAGCAACAAAAAACTTTCATATGAGATGATCTCATACCAAAGCCAAAAATCAGAAATACTACACACATGCAAAACTTTTAGATGAAGCAATTTCACATAAAAGTTCAAAAGTCCTTACTGCCTCTATAGCTTTGAACAAGGAAGTGAAAGTTTCCAAAACTAGCAAACACATTGAAACATCACTTCTCGTAAAAACCTAGCATAAAGACTCAAATCTCTACACAAGAACTACAAACTAATCAGACCCAGGTACTTTGTTGGTTTCAAGCAATATCATGAAATCCAACGAAGTCATAAAAACAAACTATTTACATCTAACTCAGACCAATCTAACTTCTGATCAAATCATATCCAACCAGAACTAAACGTAATTCACGGAAGAAGGGGTTCAACAAATGGTAGCTGGTACAAAAAGAATAATCAATCCGAGTTTGCCAGTCACAGATCTGAAAGATTCACTCACACATTTATGTCTAGCACACAGAAGGCGTCCCTCCTCACATCCTGTATCAGCTCATTCTGTGACTCGAACAATCTCAAGGAAAGATTTTAACCTTACTTCATATGTTCTATAAATTTGACGGCACGTCTTACCGAACGAAATCCCGGTACCTAGGATTCGGACGGACTTGACGACCAACTCTTGTCATAACCCTTCTATCCGGAACTGCTAATTCCCCAGAACTTGAGCCCGAGTTACCTGAAACGGGGAACTCACCCCTGAATCCACTAAACGAACTCCCACTACTGGTCTCAAAGTCAAAGTCTACACCAGCCGGTGCTACAGACATACTAGACCCACTTTCTGACTCAACACTTCTGTCCGGAATAGCCCCGGGTGAACCTATTTCCTCAAAAACAGAGGAAACGACAGAAGCCTCCTCAGGAGAGGAGTCACTGCCTGACCGCACACTGGAAGAGCCTAAACTCCCAGATACCGCCAAACCTTCCGAACTCTCAAACACCTGAGAGTTGTCCCTTTTGGCTAGAACACCACCAGTCCCGGACTCATCGGGAACCTCCTCAATCACTGAAAGCACAGGCTCCCTAGCAACAGGGATCCTGGGTCTAGCATAAAACTTAACCTGAGGCCCTGTATCTCCAGAAACCTCCTCCCTATCAGACTCCATCACCTGACTAGCAGCTGTCATATCTGCAGGAACTTCAACATCCACCCCCTGATCTGCGGAACGAGAGACTCCAGCCTTACACTTCTTAAGACGGTTGACATGCACCACCTCACGACGTACACGACCATTGACCTTGCCCTTAATCCTTACTACCACCGGATTAATTACCTTCACAACCTGCAAAGGCCCTACCCAAGGTCGAGACCACTTTCTTGACCGTCCTCGTTTTACTCTAGGGTAATGTAGCCAGACCATATCGCCTACAGCTAACGACTGTTCCTTAACTTGTTTATCATAATGAAACTTCTGCCTCTTATGACTGGCTTCTAAACTACATGCCACCGACTGAAAAGCTTTCTGAAATCCTGTCTTCATCTCTCTAACATATCTAGGCACTGTGGTCTCTTCCTCCACTGGAGAACCAGAAACAAGGTCAACGGGTAAGGTGACCTCTCTGCCAAAAACGAGATAGTTAGGAGAAAAACCGGTAGAAGACTGCTCTGCACACCGAAAAGACATCAATACCTTAGGGAGGTGGAGATCCCAGTCACGCTGGTTATCCTGAACATACTGGCTAAGCATTTCAGATAAAGTCCGGTTAAATCTCTCCACTAAACCATCACTCATAGGGTGATACGGGGTCGTTCGAGTCTTCTTAATTCCCAACTCCACACACATAGCCTGAAAGACTTTAGACTCAAAGTTAGCTCCCTGATCAGAATGCAAAGTCCCTGGCATACCAAACCTACATACAAACTCATCTACAAGTTTTCTAGCCACAGTCTCAGTCTCTTGGTTAGGAATAGCGTAAGCTTCTACCCATTTAGTGAAATAATCTTGCACGACCAAAATATACTTATTTCCACTTCTTGATACAGGCCACGGCCCGGAGATATCAATAGCAATACGCTGAAATGGGTAACCTGACGTAAAGCCGTGTAAACCAGCCTTTGGCCGGGGAATGGGAGCCTTTCTACGATCACAAGCTTCACAAGATCTTACCCAAATCTCTACGTCTTTCCTCCACTTTGGCCAATAATACCGAGCTCTGACCTTAGAAACAGAAGAAGACCAAGGGGCATGCCAGCCCAGAAGAAGACCCAGGGAGATGCCGGGCCAGAAGTAAGACCAAGGGGCATGCCAGCCCAGAAGAAGACCAAGGGGCATGCCAGCCCAGAAGAAGACCCAGGGAGATGCCGGGCCAGAAGGAAGACCAATGGCCATGCCGGTCCAAAGGAAGACCCAGGGAGATGCCGGGCCAGAAGGAAGACCCAGGGGCATGCCAGCCCAGAAGGAAGACCAAGGGGCATGCCAGCCCAGAAGGAAGACCAAGGGGCATGCCAGCCCAGAAGAAGACCCAGGGAGATGCCGGGCCAGAAGGAAGACCCAGGGAGATGCCAGGCCAGAAGGAAGACCAAGGGAGATGCCAGGCCAGAAGGAAGACCCAGGGAGATGCCAGGCCAGAAGGAAGACCCAGGGGCATGCCAGCCCAGAAGGAAGACCAAGGGGCATGCCAGCCCAGAAGGAAGACCAAGGGGCATGCCAGGCGAGAAGGAAGACCAAGGGGCATGCCAGCCCAGAAGAAGACCCAGGGTCATGCCGGTCCATTGGAAGACCCAGGGAGATGCCGGGCCAGAAGGAAGACCCAGGGAGATGCCAGGCCAGAAGGAAGACCAAGGGAGATGCCAGGCCAGAAGGAAGACCCAGGGGCATGCCAGCCCAGAAGGAAGACCCAGGGCCATGCCGGTCCAAAGGAAGACCAAGGGAGATGCCGGGCCAGAAGGAAGACCCAGGGGTATACCAGCCTAGAAGGAAGACCAAGGGGCCTGTCAGCCCAAAGGAAGACCAAGGGGCATGCCAGCCCAGAAGAAGACCCAGGGCCATGCCGGTCCAAGGGAAGACCCAGGGAGATGCCCGGCCAGAAGGAAGACCAAGGGGCATGCCAGGCCAGAAGGAAGACCCAGGGGCATGCCAGCCCAGAAGGAAGACCAGGGGGCATGTCAGCCCAAAGGAAGACCAAGGGGCATGCCAGCCCAGAAGAAGACCCAGGGCCATGTCAGCCCAAAGGAAGACCAAGGGGCATGCCAGCCCAGAAGAAGACCCAGGGCCATGCCGGTCCAAAGGAAGACCCAGGGCCATGCCGGTCCAAAGGAAGACCCAGGGAGATGTCGGGCCAGAAGTAAGACCAAGGGGCATGCCAGCCCAGAAGAAGACCAAGGGGCATGCCAGCCCAGAAGAAGACCCAGGGAGATGCCGGGCCAGAAGGAAGACCAAGGGCCATGCCGGTCCAAAGGAAGACCCAGGGAGATGCCGGGCCAGAAGGAAGACCCAGGGAGATGCCAGGCCAGAAGGAAGACCAAGGGAGATGCCAGGCCAGAAGGAAGACCCAGGGGCATGCCAGCCCAGAAGGAAGACCAAGGGGCATGCCAGCCCAGAAGGAAGACCAAGGGGCATGCCAGCCCAGAAGAAGACCCAGGGCCATGCCGGTCCAAAGGAAGACCCAGGGAGATGCCAGCCCATAGGAAGACCCAGGGCCATGCCGGTCCAAAGGAAGACCCAGGGAGATGCCAGTCCAGAAGGAAGACCAAGGGGCATGCCAGCCCAGAAGAAGACCCAGGGCCATGCCGGTCCAAAGGAAGACCAAGGGGCATGCCAGCCCAGAAGTCCCAGGGGCATGCCAGCCCAGAAGGAAGACCAGATGCATGTCTGCCCAAAGGAAGACCAAGGGGCATGCCAGCCCAAAGGAAGACCCAGGGCCATGCCAGCCCAGAAGGAAGACCAAGGGGCATGCCAGCCCAAAGGAAGACCAAGGGGCATGCCAGCCCAGAAGACCCAGGGCCATGCCGGTCCAAAGGAAGACCCAGGGAGAAGCCAGGCCAGAAGGAAGACAAAGTGAGATGCCGGGCCAGAAGGAAGACCAAGGGGCATGCCAGCCCAGAAGGAAGACCCAGGGCCATGCCGGTCCAAAGGAAGACCAAGGGAGATGCCGGGCCAGAAGGAAGACCCAGGGGTATACCAGCCTAGAAGGCAGACCAAGGGGCCTGTCAGCCCAAAGGAAGACCAAGGGGCATGCCAGCCCAGAAGAAGACCCAGGGCCATGCCGGTCCAAGGGAAGACCCAGGGAGATGCCCGGCCAGAAGGAAGACGAAGGGGCATGCCAGGCCAGAAGGAAGACCCAGGGGCATGCCAGCCCAGAAGGAAGACCAGGGGGCATGTCAGCCCAAAGGAAGACCAAGGGGCATGCCAGCCCAGAAGAAGACCCAGGGCCATGCCGGTCCAAAGGAAGACCCAGGGAGATGCCAGTCCTGAAGGAAGACCAAGGGGCATGCCAGCCCAGAAGAAGACCCAGGGCCATGCCGGTCCAAAGGAAGATCCAGGGAGATGTCGGGCCAGAAGTAAGACCAAGGGGCATGCCAGCCCAGAAGAAGACCAAGGGGCATGCCAGCCCAGAAGAAGACCCAGGGAGATGTCGGGCCAGAAGTAAGACCAAGGGCCATGCCAGCCCAGAAGAAGACCAAGGGGCATGCCAGTCCAGAAGGAAGACCCAGGGAGATGCCGGGCCAGAAGGAAGACCAAGGGCCATGCCGGTCCAAAGGAAGACCAAGGGAGATGCCGGGCCAGAAGGAAGACCCAGGGAGATGCCAGCCCAGAAGGAAGACCAAGGGAGATGCCAGGCCAGAAGGAAGACCCAGGGGCATGCCAGCCCAGAAGGAAGACCAAGGGGCATGCCAGCCCAGAAGGAAGACCAAGGGGCATGCCAGCCCAGAAGTCCCAGGGGCATGCCAGCCCAGAAGGAAGACCAGATGCATGTCTGCCCAAAGGAAGACCAAGGGGCATGCCAGCCCAAAGGAAGACCCAGGGCCATGCCGGTCCAAAGGAAGACCCAGGGAGATGCCAGTCCAGAAGGAAGACCAAGGGGCATGCCAGCCCAGAAGAAGACCCAGGGCCATGCCGGTCCAAAGGAAGACCAAGGGGCATGCCAGCCCAGAAGTCCCAGGGGCATGCCAGCCCAGAAGGAAGACCAGATGCATGTCTGCCCAAAGGAAGACCAAGGGGCATGCCAGCCCAAAGGAAGACCCAGGGCCATGCCGGTCCAAAGGAAGACCCAGGGAGATGCCAGTCCAGAAGGAAGACCAAGGGGCATGCCAGCCCAGAAGAAGACCCAGGGCCATGCCGGTCCAAAGGAAGACCCAGGGAGATGCCGGGCCAGAAGGAAGACCCAGGGAGATGCCAGGCAAAGAGGAAGACCCAGGGCCATGTCGGTCCAAAAAAGACCCAGGGAGATGCGAGGCCAGATGAAGACCAAGGGACATGCCAATCCAGAGGAAGAACAAGGGGCATGCCAATCCAGAGGAAGACCAAGGGACATGCCAGTCCAGAGGAAGACCCAGAGGGATGCCGGGCCAGAAGGAAGACCAAGAGAGATGCCGGGCAAGAAGGAAGACCCAAGTGGGCGATGCTAGATGCAGCAACTGAGGGAGGTATGAATCATATCTATTTTGTACACAAGTAAACATAAATTATGAATTTTAAGCTGTTTATGGCTGAATTATTGCACACTCCATAAAACAACTTACTCACTAAATAAATTATTTACAAATGCTTTAATGAACCATAAAATTCATATGAAACACTGATTTATTTAATGATAGTTATGATATTACCCAGAAAATTACCGTATATGACCGGGTATAAGCTGAGAATTTGACACCAGAAATTAGGGGGTCAGAGAGGGGGGGTCGGCCTATACCTGAGTTATATGATGCAAATGAAAAATATCAAGAGACCAAGCACGAGTATCGTCAGCCCAGCGAGTTAGCTATTCGATGTGGCTTCACTCGCATCCACGATCGGCAATAAAAACGTTTTTTTCAAATATTATCAAGATTTATCACTTCAAAATGCTTGTTGTCCATTTTAAAGTATTAAGACATATTTTCAAAGGTATCAATCATTTCTTATCGAAATTCAATCAAATTTTTGTCAAAGATACACTCGTGAAAGCACAATGTTTTACATTACTTTGAATTTCAATCGTAATTTCGTGACGACGAGTAACATTCCTTATATAATTTTTTACTCATGGTTATATTTCTGATCGTTATTCTTCGACATTTATATACACAAATATTTGAATTAACTGCATGTTAATTTTGAAAAAATAAAACGTGTAAGAAAATCTGATATATTTACACATTTATCATCATCATTATCATTCACGAAATTATTACTACCACGTTTTATGTTTCGTAGATCGTTTTAAAACCGACTTGCTGATTGGTTGACCTACATAATTTAGCCAATGAAAAAGCTTGTAAAAAATATCTCATTTCCAGCAAACACTTCATGCACCAAAGGTTGACTGTCGTTCGTCAACAATTTGTCGAGAATAATATGTAATATGATTAAAACAAACAACAAACACATTAAGTGAACACTTATATATATAATTTCTTTTATAGTTTTTGAAAATAATATACGTCTTAAAAATAAATGCCATTTGATGATTCATGAGCTTTTAGTTTCACTGCAACTGGCATCATATCGACTTACTGTCAGCAAAATAGAGCTGCGAAGAGGGGGGTTGGTCTGTACATGAGATACAAGGTTTTGACTGGAATTTTGGGGTTGAGAAAGGGGGTCGGCTTATACCTGGTCATATACGGTAGCTGTTTTTGTTAATTATTGACTTGAAATGTTATGCATCTAAAATGCATTTGTTGAATCAATCTAAACAATGAAATAATTGACTATTAATGACAAGTATCTTAATTGCTTATGTTAGTTAAATCAACTAAACAATCAAATGTATTTTGCAGGACAGAAGAAGACCCAGAGGGATGCCAGGGCCAGATGGAGCCCGAGGGACATGCTAGTCCAGAGGAAGACCCAGAGTGATGCCAGGTCAGATGAAGACCAAGGGACATGCCAGTCCAGAGGAAGACCCAGAGGGATGCCGGGCCAAATGAAGACCAAAGGGCATGCCAGTCCAGAGGAAGACCCAGGGGCATGCCAGTCCAGAGGAAGACCCAGGGCCATACCGGTCCAAAGGAAGACCCAGGGAGATGCTGGGCCAGAAGGAAGACCCAGAGGGATGCCTAGCCAGATGCAGACCAAGGGACATGCCAGTCCAGGAGAAGACCCAGGGCCATGCCAGTCCAAAGGAAGACCCACGGCCATACCGGTCCAAAGATCCATGTGAGGATGCCATGCCAGTTGTTGTTGTGAAGGGACGTTAACCATGGCGTTGGAGATATGTCTGTTTGAGGTGTCCAGTCCTATGTCAGCTTTCCCCTTCAATAGTTTAGGGGTGAATAGCTGCAGGCAACTGTTCCGAGAATTGCATTCTTAGCATTCTCTTTTATGGAACTGCTTTGCCAGGATTGGTGTAACAAGGCTGTCCATCCTTGTTTAGAGTAAGTGACCATGCTTCACATGGTGGATAGGGACCACACAGTCCCCAGTGTGGATGCGCAAGTTTAGAATGTAGGATACACCTCAGTAGGTTTAGTTTAGGGATAGGTTCCCGCTCCCCTCAGACATTTTCCGACGCCTGGTTGCCAACTTCACAAACATACAACTGGACATGCCGAGAACGACCAAAGAGGGTGCCATGCCAGTAGACGACCAAAGAGGGTGCCATGCCAGTAGAGAACCAATGAGGGTGCCATGCCAGTAGAGAACCAATGAGGGTGCCATGCCAGTAGAGAACCAATGAGGGTGCCATGCCACTAGACGACCAAAGAGGGAGCCATGCCAGTAGACACCCAAAGAGGGTGCCATGCCAGTAGAAGACGATAAAGGGTGCCATGCCAGTAGAGAACCAATGAGGGTGCCATGCCAGTAGACGACCAAAGAGGGCGCCATGCCAGTAGACACCCAAAGAGGGTGCCATGCCAGTAGAAGACCATAAAGGGTGCCATGCCAGTAGAGAACCAATGAGGGTGCCATGCCAGTAGACGACCAAAGAGGGCGCCATGCCAGTAGACACCCAAAGAGGGTGCCATGCCAGTAGACGACCAAAGAGGGTGCCATGCCAGTAGACGACCAAAGAGGGTGTCATGCCAGTAGACGACCAAAGAGGGTGCCATGCCAGTAGACACCCTACAGAGGGTGCCATGCCAGTAGGCAACCAAAGACAAATTTAATCGAAATTCCTATTTGACCAAGTCATTCCAATTAAGTTTAAAAAAAACATTTTATTCTTCGTCAACCAGAGTTCAAAATTTCAACTTTAAAAAAGCTTTGTAGTAACTTCATTTCAGTTTTGATACACATTTCATAGGTTTTTTAATTGTTCTAAATCATTGAAACGTTCATTTTTCTGCAATTTTGATATCATCAGGTCCATCAGGACTCAAGAAAAATAATTTCAGTGGTAAATTTAATAGTATTTCAAATTTAAAAAAAATCTAATGGCTGAAATATTGCCTCAAGGCGCAAACAAATCCACTCAGTTATTGTGATAATACTCTAGCATGAGTGGTTACTGTTCAACCTGATTCAAACTTCAATTTCGTTCCCATTTGGATTAAATTCATTTTATTTTCTTAAAATTCAATATGCAATGTAAATGATCAAGAAGGTTTTATAAAAAAAACCTTTTATCAATTAAAACAATCGATATTGCATTTGGGTAATGTATATCTTGCCATTGACAAGAAATCAGTACATATTGATAACAATACAGGAGACAAGTCATGAAATTCTCAATTAATTCAAAGTTTCAAAAAATTACCTTTTTGGATCAACTTTAAAATTATTCTTAAAAAACTCGGCAATTTCACATTATAAATACAAATATGTAAAAAGGACACAACCGAAAGTCAAAATCTCACATTTCAAAATCATTTTGACATTGAAATGTAGTCATCAAGACCCGATGAAGTGTTTCTTGATCAGACCTCTTTTTTTGCACTTCATATTCATTTCATTTTATTTAACATCAAAGTCGGTCATAAATGCCCAATTTAAATATATCTTTACAATGATTTCAAATCCTATTACCACTGGGGCTTCTAATAACATCATTCTTCTCAATGTGATTGTCATCCATCAGATGAAATTTCGATGAAAGAAAATGTTCAAATTATAGTTTTGATTCATCTTCAATATTATCTTCACTAAACTTGGCACTTGATTTTGCTGATAAGTCTATAAAAGATAATTTTGTCTGTTTTTATTGATCTTTAGCTTGCTTATTGATGGTTGGTCGATCATGCCTCAGTTGAAATTCTTTCTCTTCCAAATTTAAAACATCAAAATCTTTCATAAAGCCTTATGTTTATAACATATCTTAAAAATGATTTTAAATTTAATTTTCAGGGGGGCCTTCTAAAAAAAAATATTCTTTTAATTTTGAAGGTCATCCATCAGATAAATCCCGTCCATTTCGATGAAATTAACTCTTCAATTTTCTTGTGGATTCATCTTTAAATCTATCTTCACTAAACTTGGCACACTCAGGTAACCCTGCTGATAAGTTTATTAAAGATAGTTTTGAAGCTGAAACAAAAAAGGATGTCCCTTTTTAATCTCTTAAAGCTTGCCTATTCTCTTCCAAATTTAAAACATCAAAGTCATTCATAAAGCCTCATGTTTATATCATATCTTTAAAATGATTTCAAATTAAAGTTTCAGCAGGGCTATCTAATAAGATCATATTTCTCATTTTGAAAGTCATTCATCAGATGAAAGTCGTCCATTTCGATGAATTTAACTGTTTAAATTTTCTTGTTGATTCATCTTTAAATCTATCTTCACTAAACTTGGCACACTAAGTGACGCCGCTGATAAGTTTATTAAAGATAGTTTTGAAGCCGAAACAAAAGGATGTCCCTTTTTAAGCAACTAAAGCTTGCCTATTCTCTTCTAAATTTAAATCATCAAACTCATTCATAAAGCCTCATGTTTATATCAAACCTTTCAACTGATTCCAAATTCAATTTTCAGCGAGGCCATTTAAAACAACATTCTTTTCATTTTGAAAGTCATCCATCAGATGAAACTCGTCCATTTCGATGGAATTGATTTACATATTTTCTTTTTGATTCATCTTTAAATCTATCTTCACTAAACTTGGCACACTCAGGTCACCCTGCTGATGAGTTTATTAAAGATAGTTTTGAAGCCTAAACAAAAAAGGATGTCCCTTTTTAATCTCTTAAAGCTTGCCTATTCTCTTCCAAATTTAAAACATCAAAGTCATTCATAAAGCCTCATGTTTATATCATATCTTTAAAATGATTTCATATTCAATTTTCAGCGAGGCCTTCTCAAAACAACATTCTTTTCATTTTGATAGTCATCCAACATATGAAAGTCGTCCATTTCGATTGAATTAACTGTTTAAATTTTCTTGTTGATTCATCTTTAAATCTATCTTCACTAAACTTGGCACATTCAAGTGACGCCGCTGATAAGTTTATTAAAGATAGTTTTGAAGCCGAAACAAAAAGGATGTCCCTTTTTAAGCAACTAAAGCTTGCCTATTCTCTTCTAAATTTAAATCATCAAACTCATTCATAAAGCCTCATGTTTATATCAAACCTTTCAACTGATTCCAAATTCAATTTTCAGCGAGGCCTTCTCAAAACAACATTCTTTTCATTTTGAAAGTCATCCATCAGATGAAACTCGTCCATTTCGATGGAATTGATTTACATATTTTCTTTTTGATTCATCTTTAAATCTATCTTCACTAAACTTGGCACACTCAGGTAACCCTGCTGATAAGTTTATTAAAGATAGTTTTGAAGCTGAAACAAAAAAGGATGTCCCTTTTTAATCTCTTAAAGCTTGCCTATTCTCTTCCAAATTTAAAACATCAAACTCATTCATAAAGCCTCATGTTTATATCAAACCTTTCAACTGATTCCAAATTCAATTTTCAGCGAGGCCTTCTCAAAACAACATTCTTTTCATGTTGAAAGTCATCCATCAGATGAAACTCGTCCATTTCGATGGAATTGACTTACATTATCATGTTCTTTTTGATTCATCTTTAAATCTATCTTCACTAAACTTGGCACATTCAGGTGACGCTGCTGATAAGTTTATTAAAGATAGTTTTGAAGCTGAAACAAAAAGGATGTCCCTTTTTAATCAACTAAAGCTTGCCTATTCTCTTCCAAATTTAAAACATCAAAGTCATTCATAAAGCCTCATGTTTATATCATATCTTTAAAATGATTTCAGATTCAATTTTCAGCAGGGCTATCTAATAAGATCATATTTCTCATTTTGAAAGTCATTCAGATGAAAGTCGTCCATTTCGATGAATTTCACTGTTTTAATTTTCTTGTTGATTCATCTTTCAATCTATCTTCACTAAACTTGGCACATTCAAGTGACGCTGCTGATATTAAAGATAGTTTTGAAGCTGAAACAAAAAAGGATGTCCCTTTTTAATCTCTTAAAGCTTGCCTATTCTCTTCCAAATTTAAACATCAAACTCATTCATAAAGCCTCATGTTTATATCAAACCTTTCAACTGATTCCAAATTCAATTTTCAGCGGGTCCTTCTCAAAACAACATTCTTTTCATTTGGATAGTCATCCATCATATGAAAGTCGTCCATTTCGATTAAATTAACTGTTTAAATGTTCTCGTTGATTCATCTTTAAATCTATCTTCACTAAACTTGGCACATTCAAGTGACGCCGCTGATAAGTTTATTGAAGATAGTTTTGAAGCTGAAACGAAAAAGGATGTCCCTTTTTAATCTCTTATTGCTTGCCTATTCTCTTCCAAATTTAAAACATCAAAGTCATTCATCAAGCCTCATGTTTAAATAATATCTTTTAAATGATTTCAAATTCAATTTTCAGCGGGGCCTTCTCAAAACAACATTCCTTTTCATTTTGAGAGTCATCCATCAGATGAAACTCTTCCATTTCGATGGAATTGACTTACATAATTATGTTCTTGTTGATTCATCTTTAAATCTATCTTCACTAAACTTGGCACATTCAAGTGACGCTGCTGATAAGTTTATTAAAGATAGTTTTGAAGCTGAAACAAAAAAGGATGTCCCTTTTTAATGAGCTTAAGCTTGCCTATTCTCTTCCAAATTTAAAACATCAAACTCATTCATAAAGCCTCATGTTTATATCAAACCTTTCAACTGATTCCAAATTCAATTTTCAGTGAGGCCTTCTCAAAACAACATTCTTTTCATTTTGAAAGTCATCCATCAGATGAAACTCGTCTATTTCGATGGAATTGACTTACATATTTTCCTTTTGATTCATCTTTAAATCTATCTTCACTAAACTTGGCACATTCAGGTGAAGCTGCTGATAAGTTTATTAAAGATAGTTTTGAAGCCGAAACAAAAAGGATGTCCATTTTAAATCAACTAAAGCTTGCCTATTTTCTTCTAAATTTAAATCATCAAACTCATTCATAAAGCCTCATGTTTATATCAAACCTTTCAACTGATTCCAAATTAAATTTTCAGCGAGGCCTTCTCAAAACCACATTCTTTTCATTTTGAAAGTCATCCATCAGATGAAACCCGTCCATTTCGATGGAATTGATTTACATTTTTTATTTTTTATTCATCTTTAAATCTATCTTCACTAAACTTGGCACATTCAGGTGACGCTGCTGATAAGTTTATTAAAGATAGTTTTGAAGCTGAAACAAAAAAGGATGTCCCTTTTTAATCTCTTAAAGCTTGCCTATTCTCTTCCAAATTTAAAACATCAAACTCATTCATAAAGCCTCATGTTTATATCAAACCTTTCAACTGATTCCAAATTCAATTTTCAGCGAGGCCTTCTCAAAACAACATTCTTTTCATGTTGAAAGTCATCCATCAGATGAAACTCGTCCATTTCGATGGAATTGACTTACATTATTATGTTCTTTTTGATTCATCTTTAAATCTATCTTCACTAAACTTGGCACATTCAGGTGACGCTGCTGATAAGTTTATTAAAGATAGTTTTGAAGCTGAAACAAAAAGGATGTCCCTTTTTAATCAACTAAAGCTTGCCTATTCTCTTCCAAATTTAAAACATCAAAGTCATTCATAAAGCCTCATGTTTATATCATATCTTTAAAATGATTTCAGATTCAATTTTCAGCAGGGCTATCTAATAAGATCATATTTCTCATTTTGAAAGTCATTCAGATGAAAGTCGTCCATTTCGATGAATTTCACTGTTTTAATTTTCTTGTTGATTCATCATTCAATCTATCTTCACTAAACTTGGCACATTCAAGTGACGCTGCTGATATTAAAGATAGTTTTGAAGCTGAAACAAAAAAGGATGTCCCTTTTTAATCTCTTAAAGCTTGCCTATTCTCTTCCAAATTTAAACATCAAACTCATTCATAAAGCCTCATGTTTATATCAAACCTTTCAACTGATTCCAAATTCAATTTTCAGCGGGTCCTTCTCAAAACAACATTCTTTTCATTTGGATAGTCATCCATCATATGAAAGTCGTCCATTTCGATTAAATTAACTGTTTAAATGTTCTCGTTGATTCATCTTTAAATCTATCTTCACTAAACTTGGCACATTCAAGTGACGCCGCTGATAAGTTTATTGAAGATAGTTTTGAAGCTGAAACGAAAAAGGATGTCCCTTTTTAATCTCTTATTGCTTGCCTATTCTCTTCCAAATTTAAAACATCAAAGTCATTCATCAAGCCTCATGTTTAAATAATATCTTTAAAATGATTTCAAATTCAATTTTCAGCGGGGCCTTCTCAAAACAACATTCCTTTTCATTTTGAGAGTCATCCATCAGATGAAACTCTTCCATTTCGATGGAATTGACTTACATAATTATGTTCTTGTTGATTCATCTTTAAATCTATCTTCACTAAACTTGGCACATTCAGGTGACGCTGCTGATAAGTTTATTAAAGATGTTTTTGAAGCTGAAACAAAAAGGATGTCCCTTTTTAATCAACTAAAGCTTGCCTATTCTCTTCCAAATTTAAAACATCAAACTCATTAATAAAGCCTCATGTTTATATCATATCTTTAAATGATTTCAAATTCAATTTTCAGCAGGGCTATCTAATAAGATCATATTTCTCATTTTGAAAGTCATTCATCAGATGAAAGTCGTCAATTTCGATTAAATTAACTGTTTAAATGTTCTTGTTGATTCATCTTTAAATCTATCTTCACTAAACTTGGCACATTCAGGTGAAGCTGCTGATAAGTTTATTAAAGATAGTTTTGAAGCCGAAACAAAAAAGGATGTCCCTTTTTAATCTCTTAAAGCTTGCCTATTCTCTTCCAAATTTAAATCATCAAACTCATTCATAAAGCCTCATGTTTATATCAAACCTTTCAACTGATTCCAAATTCAATTTTCAGCGAGGCCTTCTCAAAACAACATTCTTTTCATTTTGAAAGTCATCCATCAGATGAAACTCGTCCATTTCGATGGAATTGACTTACATATGTTCTTTTTGATTCATCTTTAAATCTATCTTCACTAAACTTGGCACATTCAGGTGACGCTGCTGATAAGTTTATTAAAGATAGTTTTGAAGCTGAAACAAAAAGTATGTCCCTTTTTAATCTCTTAAAGCTTGCCTATTCTCTTCCAAATTTAAAACATCAAACTCATTCATAAAGCCTCATGTTCATATCATATCTTTAAAATGATTTCAAATTCAATTTTCAGCAGGGCTATCTAATAAGATCATATTTCTCATTTTGAAAGTCATTCATCAGATGAAAGTCGTCAATTTCGATTAAATTAACTGTTTAAATGTTCTTGTTGATTCATCTTTAAATCTATCTTCACTAAACTTGGCACATTCAAATGAAACTGCTGATAAGTTTATTAAAGATAGTTTTGAAGCCGAAACAAAAAAGGATGTCCCTTTTTAATCTATTAAAGCTTGCCTATTCTCTTCCAAATTTAAATCATCAAACTCATTCATAAAGCCTCATGTTTATATCAAACCTTTCAACTGATTCCAAATTCAATTTTCAGCGAGGCCTTCTCAAAACAACATTCTTTTCATTTTGAAAGTCATCCATCAGATGAAACTCGTCCATTTCGATGGAATTGACTTACATATGTTCTTTTTGATTCATCTTTAAATCTATCTTCACTAAACTTGGCACATTCAGGTGACGCTGCTGATAAGTTTATTAAAAATAGTTTTGAAGCCGAAACAAAAAGTATGTCCCTTTTTAATCTCTTAAAGCTTGCCTATTCTCTTCCAAATTTAAAACATCAAACTCATTCATAAAGCCTCATGTTCATATCATATCTTTAAAATGATTTCAAATTCAATTTTCAGCAGGGCTATCTAATAAGATCATATTTCTCATTTTGAAAGTCATTCATCAGATGAAAGTCGTCAATTTCGATTTAATTAACTGTTTAAATGTTCTTGTTGATTCATCTTTAAATCTATCTTCACTAAACTTTGGCACATTCAAGTCACGCTGCTGATAAGTTTATTAAAGATAGTTTTGAAGCCGAAACAAAAAAGGATGTCCCTTTTTAATCTCTTAAAGCTTGCCTATTCTCTTCCAAATTTAAAACATCAAACTCATTCATAAAGCCTCATGTTTATATCAAACCTTTCAACTGATTCCAAATTCAATTTTCAGCGAGGCTTTCTCAAAACAACATTCTTTTCATTTTGAAGTCATCCATCAGATGAAACTCGTCCATTTCGATGGAATTGACTTACATATGTTCTTGTTGATTCATCTTTAAATCTATCTTCACTAAACTTGGCACATTCAAGTGACGCTGCTGATAAGTTTATTAAAGATAGTTTTGAAGCCGAAACAAAAAAGGATGTCCCTTTTTAATCTCTTAAAGCTTGCCTATTCTCTTCCAAATTTAAATCATCAAACTCATTCATAAAGCCTCATGTTTATATCAAACCTTTCAACTGATTCCAAATTCAATTTTCAGCGAGGCCTTCTCAAAACAACATTCTTTTCATTTTGAAAGTCATCCATCAGATGAAACTCGTCCATTTCGATGGAATTGACTTACATATGTTCTTTTTTATTCATCTTTAAATCTATCTTCACTAAACTTGGCACATTCAGGTGACGCTGCTGATAAGTTTATTAAAGATAGTTTTGAAGCTGAAACAAAAAGGTTGTCCCTTTTAAATCAACTAAAGCTTGCCTATTCTCTTCCAAATTTAAAATATCAAACTCATTCATAAAGTCTCATGTTTATATCATATCTTTAAAATGATTTCAAATTCAATTTTCAGCGAGGCCTTCTCAAAACAACATTCTTTTCATTTTGTAAGTCATCCATCAGATGAAACTCTTCCATTTCGATGGAATTGATTTACATATTTTCTTTTTGATTCATCTTTAAATCTATCTTCACTAAACTTGGCACATTCAGGTGACGCTGCTGATAAGTTTATTAAAGATAGTTTTGAAGCTGAAACAAAAAGGATGTCCCTTTTTAATCAACTAAAGCTTGCCTATTCTCTTCCAAATTTAAAACATCAAACTCATTAATAAAGCCTCATGTTTATATCAAACCTTTCAACTGATTCCAAATTCAATTTTCAGCGAGGCTTTCTCAAAACAACATTCTTTTCATTTTGAAGTCATCCATCAGATGAAACTCGTCCATTTCGATGGAATTGACTTACATATGTTCTTGTTGATTCATCTTTAAATCTATCTTCACTAAACTTGGCACATTCAAGTGACGCTGCTGATAAGTTTATTAAAGATAGTTTTGAAGCCGAAACAAAAAAGGATGTCCCTTTTTAATCTCTTAAAGCTTGCCTATTCTCTTCCAAATTTAAATCATCAAACTCATTCATAAAGCCTCATGTTTATATCAAACCTTTCAACTGATTCCAAATTCAATTTTCAGCGAGGCTTTCTCAAAACAACATTCCTTTCATTTTGAAAGTCATCCATCAGATGAAACTCGTCCATTTCGATGGAATTGACTTACATATGTTCTTTTTGATTCATCTTTAAATCTATCTTCACTAAACTTGGCACATTCAGGTGACGCTGCTGATAAGTTTATTAAAAATAGTTTTGAAGCCGAAACAAAAAGTATGTCCCTTTTTAATCTCTTAAAGCTTGCCTATTCTCTTCCAAATTTAAAACATCAAACTCATTCATAAAGCCTCATGTTCATATCATATCTTTAAAATGATTTCAAATTCAATTTTCAGCAGGGCTATCTAATAAGATCATATTTCTCATTTTGAAAGTCATTCATCAGATGAAAGTCGTCAATTTCGATTTAATTAACTGTTTAAATGTTCTTGTTGATTCATCTTTAAATCTATCTTCACTAAACTTTGGCACATTCAAGTCACGCTGCTGATAAGTTTATTAAAGATAGTTTTGAAGCCGAAACAAAAAAGGATGTCCCTTTTTAATCTCTTAAAGCTTGCCTATTCTCTTCCAAATTTAAAACATCAAACTCATTCATAAAGCCTCATGTTTATATCAAACCTTTCAACTGATTCCAAATTCAATTTTCAGCGAGGCTTTCTCAAAACAACATTCTTTTCATTTTGAAGTCATCCATCAGATGAAACTCGTCCATTTCGATGGAATTGACTTACATATGTTCTTGTTGATTCATCTTTAAATCTATCTTCACTAAACTTGGCACATTCAAGTGACGCTGCTGATAAGTTTATTAAAGATAGTTTTGAAGCCGAAACAAAAAAGGATGTCCCTTTTTAATCTCTTAAAGCTTGCCTATTCTCTTCCAAATTTAAATCATCAAACTCATTCATAAAGCCTCATGTTTATATCAAACCTTTCAACTGATTCCAAATTCAATTTTCAGCGAGGCCTTCTCAAAACAACATTCTTTTCATTTTGAAAGTCATCCATCAGATGAAACTCGTCCATTTCGATGGAATTGACTTACATATGTTCTTTTTTATTCATCTTTAAATCTATCTTCACTAAACTTGGCACATTCAGGTGACGCTGCTGATAAGTTTATTAAAGATAGTTTTGAAGCTGAAACAAAAAGGTTGTCCCTTTTAAATCAACTAAAGCTTGCCTATTCTCTTCCAAATTTAAAATATCAAACTCATTCATAAAGTCTCATGTTTATATCATATCTTTAAAATGATTTCAAATTCAATTTTCAGCGAGGCCTTCTCAAAACAACATTCTTTTCATTTTGTAAGTCATCCATCAGATGAAACTCTTCCATTTCGATGGAATTGATTTACATATTTTCTTTTTGATTCATCTTTAAATCTATCTTCACTAAACTTGGCACATTCAGGTGACGCTGCTGATAAGTTTATTAAAGATAGTTTTGAAGCTGAAACAAAAAGGATGTCCCTTTTTAATCAACTAAAGCTTGCCTATTCTCTTCCAAATTTAAAACATCAAACTCATTTATAAAGCCTCATGTTTATATCAAACCTTTCAACTGATTCCAAATTCAATTTTCAGCGAGGCTTTCTCAAAACAACATTCTTTTCATTTTGAAGTCATCCATCAGATGAAACTCGTCCATTTCGATGGAATTGACTTACATATGTTCTTGTTGATTCATCTTTAAATCTATCTTCACTAAACTTGGCACATTCAAGTGACGCTGCTGATAAGTTTATTAAAGATAGTTTTGAAGCCGAAACAAAAAAGGATGTCCCTTTTTAATCTCTTAAAGCTTGCCTATTCTCTTCCAAATTTAAATCATCAAACTCATTCATAAAGCCTCATGTTTATATCAAACCTTTCAACTGATTCCAAATTCAATTTTCAGCGAGGCCTTCTCAAAACAACATTCTTTTCATTTTGAAAGTCATCCATCAGATGAAACTCGTCCATTTCGATGGAATTGACTTACATATGTTCTTTTTGATTCATCTTTAAATCTATCTTCACTAAACTTGGCACATTCAAGTGACGCTGCTGATAAGTTTATTAAAGATAGTTTTGAAGCCGAAACAAAAAGGATGTCCCTTTTTAATTTCTTAAAGCTTGCCTATTCTCTTCCAAATTTAAAACATCAAACTCATTCATAAAGCCTCATGTTTATATCAAACCTTTCAACTGATTCCAAATTCAATTTTCAGCGAGGCTTTCTCAAAACAACATTCCTTTCATTTTGAAAGTCATCCATCAGATGAAACTCGTCCATTTCGATGGAATTGACTTACATATGTTCTTTTTTATTCATCTTTAAATCTATCTTCACTAAACTTGGCACATTCAGGTGACGCTGCTGATAAGTTTATTAAAGATAGTTTTGAAGCTGAAACAAAAAGGTTGTCCCTTTTAAATCAACTAAAGCTTGCCTATTCTCTTCCAAATTTAAAATATCAAACTCATTCATAAAGTCTCATGTTTATATCATATCTTTAAAATGATTTCAAATTCAATTTTCAGCGAGGCCTTCTCAAAACAACATTCTTTTCATTTTGTAAGTCATCCATCAGATGAAACTCTTCCATTTCGATGGAATTGATTTACATATTTTCTTTTTGATTCATCTTTAAATCTATCTTCACTAAACTTGGCACATTCAGGTGACGCTGCTGATAAGTTTATTAAAGATAGTTTTGAAGCTGAAACAAAAAGGATGTCCCTTTTTAATCAACTAAAGCTTGCCTATTCTCTTCCAAATTTAAAACATCAAACTCATTAATAAAGCCTCATGTTTATATCATATCTTTAAATGATTTCAAATTCAATTTTCAGCAGGGCTATCTAATAAGATCATATTTCTCATTTTGAAAGTCATTCATCAGATGAAAGTCGTCCATTTCGATTAAATTAACTGTTTAAATGTTCTTGTTGATTCATCTTTAAATCTATCTTCACTAAACTTGGCACATTCAGGTGAAGCTGCTGATAAGTTTATTAAAGATAGTTTTGAAGCCGAAACAAAAAAGGATGTCCCTTTTTAATCTCTTAAAGCTTGCCTATTCTCTTCCAAATTTAAATCATCAAACTCATTCATAAAGCCTCATGTTTATATCAAACCTTTCAACTGATTCCAAATTCAATTTTCAGCGAGGCCTTCTCAAAACAGCATTCTTTTCATTTTGAAAGTCATCCATCAGATGAAACTCGTCCATTTCGATGGAATTGACTTACATATGTTCTTTTTGATTCATCTTTAAATCTATCTTCACTAAACTTGGCACATTCAGGTGACGCTGCTGATAAGTTTATTAAAGATAGTTTTGAAGCTGAAACAAAAAGTATGTCCCTTTTTAATCTCTTAAAGCTTGCCTATTCTCTTCCAAATTTAAAACATCAAACTCATTCATAAAGCCTCATGTTCATATCATATCTTTAAAATGATTTCAAATTCAATTTTCAGCAGGGCTATCTAATAAGATCATATTTCTCATTTTGAAAGTCATTCATCAGATGAAAGTCGTCAATTTCGATTAAATTAACTGTTTAAATGTTCTTGTTGATTCATCTTTAAATCTATCTTCACTAAACTTTGGCACATTCAAGTCACGCTGCTGATAAGTTTATTAAAGATAGTTTTGAAGCCGAAACAAAAAAGGATGTCCCTTTTTAATCTCTTAAAGCTTGCCTATTCTCTTCCAAATTTAAAACATCAAACTCATTCATAAAGCCTCATGTTTATATCAAACCTTTCAACTGATTCCAAATTCAATTTTCAGCGAGGCTTTCTCAAAACAACATTCTTTTCATTTTGAAGTCATCCATCAGATGAAACTCGTCCATTTCGATGGAATTGACTTACATATGTTCTTGTTGATTCATCTTTAAATCTATCTTCACTAAACTTGGCACATTCAAGTGACGCTGCTGATAAGTTTATTAAAGATAGTTTTGAAGCCGAAACAAAAAAGGATGTCCCTTTTTAATCTCTGAAAGCTTGCCTATTCTCTTCCAAATTTAAATCATCAAACTCATTCATAAAGCCTCATGTTTATATCAAACCTTTCAACTGATTCCAAATTCAATTTTCAGCGAGGCCTTCTCAAAACAACATTCTTTTCATTTTGAAAGTCATCCATCAGATGAAACTCGTCCATTTCGATGGAATTGACTTACATATGTTCTTTTTGATTCATCTTTTAATCTATCTTCACTAAACTTGGCACATTCAAGTGAAGCTGCTGATAAGTTTATTAAAGATAGTTTTGAAGCCGAAACAAAAAGGATGTCCCTTTTTAATTTCTTAAAGCTTGCCTATTCTCTTCCAAATTTAAAACATCAAACTCATTCATAAAGCCTCATGTTTATATCAAACCTTTCAACTGATTCCAAATTCAATTTTCAGCGAGGCTTTCTCAAAACAACATTCCTTTCATTTTGAAAGTCATCCATCAGATGAAACTCGTCCATTTCGATGGAATTGACTTACATATGTTCTTTTTTATTCATCTTTAAATCTATCTTCACTAAACTTGGCACATTCAGGTGACGCTGCTGATAAGTTTATTAAAGATAGTTTTGAAGCTGAAACAAAAAGGTTGTCCCTTTTAAATCAACTAAAGCTTGCCTATTCTCTTCCAAATTTAAAATATCAAACTCATTCATAAAGTCTCATGTTTATATCATATCTTTAAAATGATTTCAAATTCAATTTTCAGCGAGGCCTTCTCAAAACAACATTCTTTTCATTTTGTAAGTCATCCATCAGATGAAACTCTTCCATTTCGATGGTATTGATTTACATATTTTCTTTTTGATTCATCTTTAAATCTATCTTCACTAAACTTGGCACATTCAGGTGACGCTGCTGATAAGTTTATTAAAGATAGTTTTGAAGCTGAAACAAAAAGGATGTCCCTTTTTAATCAACTAAAGCTTGCCTATTCTCTTCCAAATTTAAAACATCAAACTCATTCATAAAGCCTCATGTTCATATCATATCTTTAAAATGATTTCAAATTCAATTTTCAGCAGGGCTATCTAATAAGATCATATTTCTCATTTTGAAAGTCATTCATCAGATGAAAGTCGTCAATTTCGATTAAATTAACTGTTTAAATGTTCTTGTTGATTCATCTTTAAATCTATCTTCACTAAACTTGGCACATTCAAGTGACGCTGCTGATAAGTTTATTAAAGATAGTTTTGAAGCCGAAACAAAAAAGGATGTCCCTTTTTAATCTCTTAAAGCTTGCCTATTCTCTTCCAAATTTAAAACATCAAACTCATTCATAAAGCCTCATGTTTATATCAAACCTTTCAACTGATTCCAAATTCAATTTTCAGCGAGGCTTTCTCAAAACAACATTCTTTTCATTTTGAAAGTCATCCATCAGATGAAACTCGTCCATTTCGATGGAATTGACTTACATATGTTCTTTTTGATTCATCTTTAAATCAATCTTCACTAAACTTGGCACATTCAGGTGACGCTGCTGATAAGTTTATTAAAGATAGTTTTGAAGCCGAAACAAAAAGGATGTCCCTTTTTAATCTCTTAAAGCTTGCCTATTCTCTTCCAAATTTAAAACATCAAACTCATTCATAAAGCCTCATGTTTATATCAAACCTTTCAACTGATTCCAAATTCAATTTTCAGCGAGGCCTTCTCAAAACAACATTCTTTTCATTTTGAAAGTCATCCATCAGATGAAACTCGTCCATTTCGATGGAATTGACTTACATATGTTCTTTTTGATTCATCTTTAAATCTATCTTCACTAAACTTGGCACATTCAAGTGACGCTGCTGATAAGTTTATTAAAGATAGTTTTGAAGCCGAAACAAAAAGGATGTCCCTTTTTAATTTCTTAAAGCTTGCCTATTCTCTTCCAAATTTAAAACATCAAACTCATTCATAAAGCCTCATGTTTATATCAAACCTTTCAACTGATTCCAAATTCAATTTTCAGCGAGGCTTTCTCAAAACAACATTCCTTTCATTTTGAAAGTCATCCATCAGATGAAACTCGTCCATTTCGATGGAATTGACTTACATATGTTCTTTTTTATTCATCTTTAAATCTATCTTCACTAAACTTGGCACATTCAGGTGACGCTGCTGATAAGTTTATTAAAGATAGTTTTGAAGCTGAAACAAAAAGGTTGTCCCTTTTAAATCAACTAAAGCTTGCCTATTCTCTTCCAAATTTAAAATATCAAACTCATTCATAAAGTCTCATGTTTATATCATATCTTTAAAATGATTTCAAATTCAATTTTCAGCGAGGCCTTCTCAAAACAACATTCTTTTCATTTTGTAAGTCATCCATCAGATGAAACTCTTCCATTTCGATGGAATTGATTTACATATTTTCTTTTTGATTCATCTTTAAATCTATCTTCACTAAACTTGGCACATTCAGGTGACGCTGCTGATAAGTTTATTAAAGATAGTTTTGAAGCTGAAACAAAAAGGATGTCCCTTTTTAATCAACTAAAGCTTGCCTATTCTCTTCCAAATTTAAAACATCAAACTCATTAATAAAGCCTCATGTTTATATCATATCTTTAAATGATTTCAAATTCAATTTTCAGCAGGGCTATCTAATAAGATCATATTTCTCATTTTGAAAGTCATTCATCAGATGAAAGTCGTCAATTTCGATTAAATTAACTGTTTAAATGTTCTTGTTGATTCATCTTTAAATCTATCTTCACTAAACTTGGCACATTCAAGAGAAGCTGCTGATAAGTTTATTAAAGATAGTTTTGAAGCCGAAACAAAAAAGGATGTCCCTTTTTAATCTCTTAAAGCTTGCCTATTCTCTTCCAAATTTAAATCATCAAACTCATTCATAAAGCCTCATGTTTATATCAAACCTTTCAACTGATTCCAAATTCAATTTTCAGCGAGGCCTTCTCAAAACAACATTCTTTTCATTTTGAAAGTCATCCATCAGATGAAACTCGTCCATTTCGATGGAATTGACTTACATATGTTCTTTTTGATTCATCTTTAAATCTATCTTCACTAAACTTGGCACATTCAGGTGACGCTGCTGATAAGTTTATTAAAGATAGTTTTGAAGCTGAAACAAAAAGTATGTCCCTTTTTAATCTCTTAAAGCTTGCCTATTCTCTTCCAAATTTAAAACATCAAACTCATTCATAAAGCCTCATGTTCATATCATATCTTTAAAATGATTTCAAATTCAATTTTCAGCAGGGCTATCTAATAAGATCATATTTCTCGTTTTGAAAGTCATTCATCAGATGAAAGTCGTCAATTTCGATTAAATTAACTGTTTAAATGTTCTTGTTGATTCATCTTTAAATCTATCTTCACTAAACTTGGCACATTCAGGTGACGCTGCTGATAAGTTTATTAAAGATAGTTTTGATGCCGAAACAAAAAGGATGTCCCTTTTTAATCAACTAAAGCTTGCCTATTCTCTTCCAAATTTAAAACATCAAACTCATTCATAAAGCCTCATGTTCATATCATATCTTTAAAATGATTTCAAATTCAATTTTCAGCAGGGCTATCTAATAAGATCATATTTCTCATTTTGAAAGTCATTCATCAGATGAAAGTCGTCAATTTCGATTAAATTAACTGTTTAAATGTTCTTGTTGATTCATCTTTAAATCTATCTTCACTAAACTTGGCACATTCAAGTGACGCTGCTGATAAGTTTATTAAAGATAGTTTTGAAGCCGAAACAAAAAAGGATGTCCCTTTTTAATCTCTTAAAGCTTGCCTATTCTCTTCCAAATTTAAAACATCAAACTCATTCATAAAGCCTCATGTTTATATCAAACCTTTCAACTGATTCCAAATTCAATTTTCAGCGAGGCTTTCTCAAAACAACATTCTTTTCATTTTGAAAGTCATCCATCAGATGAAACTCGTCCATTTCGATGGAATTGACTTACATATGTTCTTTTTGATTCATCTTTAAATCTATCTTCACTAAACTTGGCACATTCAGGTGACGCTGCTGATAAGTTTATTAAAGATAGTTTTGAAGCCGAAACAAAAAGGATGTCCCTTTTTAATCTCTTAAAGCTTGCCTATTCTCTTCCAAATTTAAAACATCAAACTCATTCATAAAGCCTCATGTTTATATCATATCTTTAAATGATTTCAAATTCAATTTTCAGCAGGGCTATCTAATAAGATCATATTTCTCATTTTGAAAGTCATTCATCAGATGAAAGTCGTCAATTTCGATTAAATTAACTGTTTAAATGTTCTTGTTGATTCATCTTTAAATCTATCTTTACTAAACTTGGCACATTCAAGTGACGCTGCTGATAAGTTTATTAAAGATAGTTTTGAAGCCGAAACAAAAAAGGATGTCCCTTTTTAATCTCTTAAAGCTTGCCTATTCTCTTCCAAATTTAAAACATCAAACTCATTCATAAAGCCTCATGTTTATATCAAACCTTTCAACTGATTCCAAATTCAATTTTCAGCGAGGCTTTCTCAAAACAACATTCTTTTCATTTTGAAAGTCATCCATCAGATGAAACTCGTCCATTTCGATGGAATTGACTTACATATGTTCTTTTTGATTCATCTTTAAATCTATCTTCACTAAACTTGGCACATTCAGGTGACGCTGCTGATAAGTTTATTAAAGATAGTTTTGAAGCCGAAACAAAAAGGATGTCCCTTTTTAATCTCTTAAAGCTTGCCTATTCTCTTCCAAATTTAAATCATCAAACTCATTCATAAAGCCTCATGTTTATATCAAACCTTTCAACTGATTCCAAATTCAATTTTTAGCGAGGCCTTCTCAAAACAACATTCTTTTCATTTTGAAAGTCATCCATCAGATGAAACTCATCTATTTCGATGGAATTAATTGTACAAATTCTCTTTTTGATTCATCTTTAAATTTATCTTTACTAAACTTGGCACATTCAAGTGACGCTGCCGATAAGTTTATCAAAGATAGTTTTGAGCCGAAACAAAAATGATGTCACTTTTTAATCAACTAAAGCTAGCCTATTCTCTTACAAATTTAAAACATCAAACTCATTAATAAAGCCTCATGTTTATATCATATCTTTAAAATGTTTTCAAATTCAATTTTCAGCAGGGCTATCTAATAAGATCATATTTCTCATTTTGAAAGTCATCCATCAGATGAAAGTCGTCCATTTCGATTAAATTAACTTTTTAAATTTTCTTGTTGATTCATCTTTAAATTTTTCTTCACTAAACTTGGCACATTCAAGTGACCCTGCTGATAAATTAATTAAAGATAGTTTTGAAGCTGAAACAAAAAAGGATGTCCCTTTTTAATCTCTTAAAGCTTGCCTATTCTCTTCCAAATTTAAAACATCAAACTCATTCATAAAGCCTCATGTTTATATCATATCTTTAAAATGATTTCAAATTCAATTTTAAGCAGGACCTTCTCAAAACAACATTCTTTTCATTTTGATAGTCATCCATCAGATGAAACTCGTCCATTTCGATTAAATTAACTGTTTAAATTTTCTTGTTGATTCATCTTTAAATCTATCTTCACTAAACTTGGCACATTCAAGTGACGCTGCCTATAAGTTTATTAAAGATAGTTTTGAAGCCGAAACAAAAAAGGATGTCCCTTTTTAATCTCTTAAAGCTTGCCTATTCTCTTCCAAATTTAAAACATCAAACTCATTCATAAAGCCTCATGTTTATATCAAACCTTTCAACTGATTCCAAATTCAATTTTCAGCGAGGCTTTCTCAAAACAACATTCTTTTCATTTTGAAAGTCATCCATCAGATGAAACTCGTCCATTTCGATGGAATTGACTTACATATGTTCTTTTTGATTCATCTTTAAATCTATCTTCACTAAACTTGGCACATTCAGGTGACGCTGCTGATAAGTTTATTAAAGATAGTTTTGATGCCGAAACAAAAAGGATGTCCCTTTTTAATCAACTAAAGCTTGCCTATTCTCTTCCAAATTTAAAACATCAAACTCATTCATAAAGCCTCATGTTCATATCATATCTTTAAAATGATTTCAAATTCAATTTTCAGCAGGGCTATCTAATAAGATCATATTTCTCATTTTGAAAGTCATTCATCAGATGAAAGTCGTCAATTTCGATTAAATTAACTGTTTAAATGTTCTTGTTGATTCATCTTTAAATCTATCTTCACTAAACTTGGCACATTCAAGTGACACTGCTGATAAGTTTATTAAAGATAGTTTTGAAGCCGAAACAAAAAAGGATGTCCCTTTTTAATCTCTTAAAGCTTGCCTATTCTCTTCCAAATTTAAAACATCAAACTCATTCATAAAGCCTCATGTTTATATCAAACCTTTCAACTGATTCCAAATTCAATTTTCAGCGAGGCTTTCTCAAAACAACATTCTTTTCATTTTGAAAGTCATCCATCAGATGAAACTCGTCCATTTCGATGGAATTGACTTACATATGTTCTTTTTTATTCATCTTTAAATCTATCTTCACTTAACTTGGCACATTCAGGTGACGCTGCTGATAAGTTTATTAAAGATAGTTTTGAAGCCGAAACAAAAAGGATGTCCCTTTTTAATCAACTAAAGCTTGCCTATTCTCTTCCAAATTTAAAACATCAAACTCACAAAACAAAGCTTCATGTTTATATCATATCTTTAAAATGTTTTCAAATTCAATTTTCAGCAGGGCTATTTAATAAGATCATGTTTCTCATTTTGAAAGTCATCCATCAGATGAAACTCGTCCATTTCGATGGAATTGACTTACATATGTTCTTTTTGATTCATCTTTAAATCTATCTTCACTAAACTTGGCACATTCAAGTGACGCTGCTGATAAGTTAATTAAAGATAGTTTTGAAGTTGAAACAAAAAAGGATGTCCCTTTTTAATCTCTTAAAGCTTGCCTATTCTCTTCCAAATTTAAATCATCAAACTCATTCATAAAGCCTCATGTTTATATCAAACCTTTCAACTGATTCCAAATTCAATTTTCAGCGAGGCCTTCTCAAAACAACATTCTTTTCATTTTGAAAGTCATCCATCAGATGAAACTCATCTATTTCGATGGAATTAATTGTACAAATTCTCTTTTTGATTCATCTTAAAATTTATCTTTACTAAACTTGGCACATTCAAGTGACGCTGCCGATAAGTTTATCAAAGATAGTTTTGAGCCGAAACAAAAATGATGTCACTTTTTAATCAACTAAAGCTAGCCTATTCTCTTACAAATTTAAAACATCAAACTCATTAATAAAGCCTCATGTTTATATCATATCTTTAAAATGTTTTCAAATTCAATTTTCAGCAGGGCTATCTAATAAGATCATATTTCTCATTTTGAAAGTCATCCATCAGATGAAAGTCGTCCATTTCGATTAAATTAACTTTTTAAATTTTCTTGTTGATTCATCTTTAAATTTTTCTTCACTAAACTTGGCACATTCAAGTGACGCTGCTGATAAGTTAATTAAAGATAGTTTTGAAGCTGAAACAAAAAAGGATGTCCCTTTTTAATCTCTTAGAGCTTGCCTATTCTCTTCCAAATTTAAAACATCAAACTCATTCATAAAGCCTCATGTTTATATCATATCTTTAAAATGATTTCAAATTAAATTTTAAGCAGGACCTTCTCAAAACAACATTCTTTTCATTTTGATAGTCATCCATCAGATGAAACTCGTCCATTTCGATTAAATTAACTGTTTAAATTTTCTTGTTGATTCATCTTTAAATCTATCTTCACTAAACTTGGCACATTCAAGTGACGCTGCCTATAAGTTTATTAAAGATAGTTTTGAAGCCGAAACAAAACAAAAAGGATGTCCCTTTTTAATCAACTAAAGCTTGCCTATTCTCTTCCAAATTTAAAACATCAAAGTCATTCATAAAGCCTCATGTTTTTATCATATCTTTAAAATGATTTCATATTCAATTTTCAGCGAGGCATTCTCAAAACAACATTCTTTTCATTTTGCTAGTCATCCATCAGATGAAACTCGTCCATATCGATGGAATTGACTTACATATTTACTTTTTGATTCATCTTTAAATCTATCTTCACTAAACTTGGCACATTCAGGTGACGCTGCTGATAAGTTTATTAAAGATAGTTTTGAAGCTGAAACAAAAAGGGATCTCCCTTTTTTACTCTCTTAAAGCTTGCCTATTCTCTTCCAAATTTAAAACATCAAACTCATTCATAAAGCCTCATGTTTATATCAATCATCCATCAGATGAAAGTCGTCCATTAAGTTTTCAAATTTATCTTTATTATAATGGGGCGCATTCAAGTGACGCTGCCGATAAGTTTACAAAAGATAATTTTGAAGCCAAAATAAAGAATGTCTTGTTTTAATCATCTTAATCTTGCCTTTTGATTGTTCGTTGATCATGCCGAAATTGAAATTATTTCTCTTCCAAATTTAAAACATCAAAGTCATTCATAAAGCCCTATGTTTTTATAATATCTTTGAAAGGATTTCAAATTCATTTTTCAGCGGGGCCTTCTAGTAACGTCATTCTTCTCAATTTCGTTGAAAATGACAGTGTTCAAATTCTTTTTTTTTAAATTAATCTTTTCAAAATATCTCTACTAAACCTGGCACATACAAGTTATGTTGATAAGTTTGAAAACAGATAATTTTGAAGCCAAATAACAAATAATCTCACTTTTTAATCATCTTAAGCTTGCTCATTATTCTTTGTTGATCGTGACTTAATTGAAATTGTTCTCTTCCAAATGAAAAATATAAAAGTAATGCATTAATACTCTATGTTTATTTCATACTCTATATGATTTCAAATTAATTTATTTGCTCACAAATTGTCTGTACATTATTCCTTCATTTTTATCTACAGTTGTGCAATAGCACTTATAGAAATTTAAAGTTTTCAAAACAATTCACAATTCTATTGGGGTTATTCCCATCTTGGTTTTGGTATGTCCAATATGTAAATAATTATAACAGTTAATATCCTTCGATTGAATATAAAGTGTCTTCCTCATTCTATTCAACTATAAAGTTATTGGTGGAAAATGCAATGTTTATTACAAAAGTTGCATTTATATATATATATGTAAAAGTTGATATGAAACATTAATGATGCGTTTTCATCAACTGTCCCTATTGTGTGAACAATGTTAGATATAGTTTTCTCAGTAACCATAATGGCTTTTATGTCACGATATGTCCATAATTTACGATTTACTATAAATGTTAAGGTAATTAGTAAGGGTCTTCTATTTGGAAGGAAATCATAAACTATGACCCTGTATTTTTTCTAGAAGGTTATATTTAGGATAAGTACTAAATTCATAAAATCGATATGAGGAGGAAAGAACCACTCTATATGTTGACGGTCTTAGATGTAAAGATAATGGCTACCAATGACATCATAAACACTTCAAACATGACCATTCAAATGTTCACGACTGACTAACTACCGAAGTGTTGCAGGCCACTTTTGAACATATAGCTAGAGGAAATGTGATGTTGAATATGATGCTTATTCCCCTATCACCTCCGGTTAAGCTATACCCAATGGGGATGAAATTACAACACCATTTGTCAAGGACATTTAATGATGAATGAAGAAGTCATTTTAATGAAGTTGATTTTGCTATAAACAGTGTAAGTAAATGTGTACATTAGCAAGTGATTTTGATGTTGTTATTATGCATGGAATATGATATTGCTTTATAATATATTTGTTAGAGTATGATATAAGAGGAAAGTGTGACTGAGAATGTGATGTGGCATGAAACTACATTTATCTCCTGTGTTAATTGGATGTATGTGTTTTCCCTGCTAACAAAATCGTTTATTTATTTCTAAGAAATGTATAGGTCACTTTGCTCTGTGCACCTTTTGTAAAGACACACTTTGAATATTGATATATACATCTCATCTAATTACTATATTGCTGTGAAGTGTTATTAAATATTTCAGATCAACTAGCCGAGATACTTGAGAAAACAACTTTGTTAAAACTACGTCAAAGTTTTCGTGAATAGTACAATGTCTTGGGAACAATATCTACAATTGCAAATAATGAATTGTCACCTGTAAGATATTGAAATTTATGGGAGAGCATGAAACATTTAATTAAGAACTTTAAAAAACAATATTTTTGTCTACCTGTTGTGATGATCATCTTTTATATCTCAAAATAGTCTTTATTTTGTTTTGCAAATATATTGTCCATGATTTTGAAAATGATTATAATTGCTTCTGCTCATATAAATTTCATCACTTTATGTATCTGTTAATATTTCACTCTCATTATCATTCTTAGAGTACCAGCATATTATTGATATCAATTATTGGAACCTTTATAATGAAAAATCTTTTTAGTATAAAATGCAACAATTGAATGATGTTTAAACCTACATTGTCGGAAATGCAAGAAAGTCCAATCTTATGCGTCTTCACTGTAGGTACAAAAACCCAACATCATTGCTTCTACGATGAATAATATAGTTCACTATATGTATATTATTATATTATTGTATATATTGTTATGTACTTTGTTTAAGGTTTGGTTATCAGTCCTATTTTTCCTCTTTCTCTCTCTCTATCTTTACTGCCCGCATCTATCTCTCTCTCCTTTTCTCTTCTCTCTCTGTCACTCTCTGCTTAAATCGTTGTTAAAATTTGATTTTATAAGAATAATGTGTTTCTTCACTGGCTTTTAAACGGTTTGAAAGTTAAACTCGTATGGATACCGTAGCAAATCTACGTTGTTCATATAATAGCTTAACTTGTACTCCTCGAACCGTTTATCAACCAGTGAAATAAACATAATAAAAATCGCTTGAATTGATGAATGAACTGTATTCTTATACTTGCATGAAAAATATAGTTTCAACACCATTGTCTTAATGCAAACCATGTTCGAATGTGAAAATGGATAAATGAATAAAAGTGTCTTTGTTTAAGGTTTAGTTATCAGTCCTATTTTTCCTCTTTCTCTCTCTCTATCTTTACTGCTCGCGTCTATCTCTCTCTCCTTTTCTTTTCTCTCTCTGTCACTCTCTGCTTAAATCGTTGTTAAGATTTGATTTTATAAGAATAATGTGTTTCTTCACTGGCTTTTAAACGGTTTGAAAGTTAAACTCGTATGGATACCGTAGCAAATCTACGTTATTCATGTAATAGCTTAACTTCTTTACTCCTCGAACCGTTTATCAGCCAGTGAATAAACATAATAAAAATCGCTTGAATTGATGAATGAACTGTATTCTTATACTTGCATGACAAATATTGTTTCAAAACCATTGTCTATATGCAAACCATGTTCGAATGTGAAAATGGATAAATGAATAAAATTGTCAAATCAAAATAAAGTCCTTTATTTTGTTCATAAGGTAATGTGCATGAGTGGCACATGATGCACAATCAAAAACTTTATATTCAATTTTTCTTAAACAGCAGTAATTATTGTCCATGGAATTTGCTTCACGCAGTTGCTGTAGAGCGCTATTGACGAGGAAAGCTTTCTTTAAACTCGGTTTGATCGATTTTCAGGCTTGGTTTTTAAAACACTTTTACGAATTTAACTACTGAAAAAAATATAATGAAAATGTACCAGTACAAATTGTTTTCATCCAAGACAATAGTGATGCCCTTCCGTCTTCGTTTATTTGGATCACCAAACTGAACCATTACATATCAACCTCTAGCTTCGACCGTGCATACGTTTTACACTTGTCCGCTAGGTCTTGCTAATATTTTGATTGAAGATTGTATGAGAATAAGAACAATAACGTTCACTATCCAGTACCATTAAATGAGCTGCTTTGATTCAAGGGTACCATTATTTTAGTTTCCACGCTGTAAAAAGAACAGTCCTAACGAGGTATTTTTGTGGGAACGAGAGTCAAGGGGACGTTAAAGTTTATACATGTTTTTAGTACATAATTATAACAAACAATCTGGTCGACCTCAATGTTGATTCTGATAATCTGGAATCTGCTGATCGTTTGGAAACCAGTCATGTGGAGGAGAACTGTAACGTCTGTCAAGATGAAACTATAAATGACATTCTAAACTCGGATATTTCATATTCTGAAGTAAATTCCGCTATTAACAGTTTGAAGTGTGGAACCGCACCGGGTCAAGACGGTATCCCACCTGAGATGATAATAAGATGTTGTAATATTTTAACACCATATCTGACTGTATTGTTCAATTGTATAATGCGTACGGGAGTGTTCCCATCGATTTGGACTAAAAGTATTATTATTCCATTACATAAGAAGGGAAGCGTAAAAGATATAAATAACTATAGAGGTATAAGTTTGATAGAAAATGGGAAAATGTTTTACAACGGTTTTAAATAATAGGTTAATTAAGTTTGCTGATTTGTATGAAAAGATTCCAGAAGCACAGGCTGGCTTTAGACGTGGTTATAGTACGATTGACAATATATTTACTTTACAGTGTTTGATTCAGAAATATCTTTCGAAAAAGGGAGGACGATTTTATTGTATTTTCGTAGATTTCAAAAAAGCCTTTGATTCCATTAACAGAAAACTTCTTTGGTACTCTATAATGAGGAGTGGTGTTCATGGTCGAATATTAGTAGTTCTTAAAGATTTGTATTCGAAAGTTCAGTGTGCAGTTAAGATATCTAATACCTCGGTTTCAGATTTCTTTGATTCATTAAGTGGTGTACGCCAAGGTTGTATCATGAGTCCTTTGTTGTTTTCAATGTTTATGTTAGAATTACAGAGTATGATCGAATCTTCGACTCTTCGTGGTGTATCTGTTGGTCCTGAATTTATGGAAATGTTGTTATTATTGTATGCGGATGATCTATGTTTATTTGACGATACTGTCATTGGCTTGCAGCGAAAAATAGATATTCTTGATAATTTTTGTAAAACTTGGGGTCTTCATGTAAATTTCGATAAAACAGAAGTTATGGTTTTCAGAAACGGCGGTATATTAGGGCATTTTGAAAAATGGTTTTATAGCGTTTCTCAGATAAAGGTAACAACATATTATAATTATTTGGGTGTTTTGTTTTCCAATAGATTATGTTGGTCAAAATGTATAGATACTTTATCTATTAAAGGCTATAAGGCTCTATTTTTCATTAAACAATTACTATTTAAGTTCCAAGAACTCCCAGCAAATATTCTGTTTAAACTGTTTGATATTAAAATCAAACCAGTGATATTGTATGGTGCCGAAGTTTGGGGATTTCAGAGATATTCAGTTCTTGAATCATTTTATAGTAATTATTGTAAGTTTGTGTTAGGTGTAAGTAAATATAATTCTAGCAATGTTATCTTAGCAGAGTGTGGTCGACATAAGTTATATGTAGATTATCATGTTAAATGTGTGAAGTATTGGTGTAAACTTTTGAGGATGGAAAATAGTAGATATCCTAGGCAAAGTTATCTTTTGATGAAGAGACTAGATGAATCTGGCAGAACAACGTGGGCAACCTATGTTAGACAATTACTTTTTAGTTTCGGATTCGGTGATGTGTGTTTTTTTCAAGATATTGGCAATATTGATATGTTTTTCAAGTTTTTTAGGGAACGCTTATGTGATTGTAATATACAAGTAATTTTCAGTAACATACGTTCTTCTGATCGGTTAAGCTATTATCTTCAGTTAAAATCAGTTTTTGATACAGAATATTATATTATGAATATTAGAAATAGGGAATTAAGGAGATTTTTTTGCTTGCTAAAATTAGATGAACTGCCTATTCAAACAACTATTGGTCGACGACAAGGTTTAGATAAATATATGTGTATCTGTAAGAATTGTAATTATAATGCAGTTGAAGATGTTGTACATTTTTTGTTTATCTGCCCTAAGTATGATTTGATAAGAAGTAAATATATACCACAAAGATATTTTGTAAATCCTACATTTTATTCCTATAAAGTGCTTGTATCAAGTAAACATCATGATATTATCCTAAATTTAGCAAAATATGTGAAACACTGCCTGTCACTGCCATAACGTATTACCTGTCACTTGTAAAATGTTTATGTGTGTAAAATGATGTACATGGGCCGATGACCTAAAACGAAATAAACTATTATAGTAAAATGTATAACAATCAAGTTGTAACATTATTGTTGGTCTATATATAACAACAATGGCTAGGAGACAGATCAAGTCATGTTGATCGAGCCTCTGTTCTAATTCGCCGAATTGGTGGTATAGATTGGGAGATGCCTGATTGGAGGCAATCAAAGTAAGTTGCGCAATCCGCAACGCTGTTCTAAAATCATTATTTTGGCTACTGAATTATGTCAAAGGCATTGAGATATGAACCACTCTTGCCATGCGAGAAGCGTTTTCATTTGTTAAAATAATCAAATGGATTGTGGTGCAATTTTTTCCGTTAGGGGAAACTACCGGAACCCACTGATTCAGTCTAATTAGAACAGCGGACCAATCTACATGACTTGATCTGCCTCTGTGGGGAGAGAATTGATAGAACGCAAACTCGATTAAAGCAACACCATTGAGAAGTGAAGCCAACCCTCGGCTAACCTTACTGCCGCTTAACGAGACAGTGTTGTCATTTATTAAGGATTCAGCCATCAGGCAGGCTGAATCCTTATTAGGTCTTCAAGACGAAAGTCTGAAGACCTATTGTTTTTATCCGATTTCTTCAAGTTTATTAGGTCTTCAAGACAAAGTCGTGAAGACCTATTGTTTTTATCCGATTTCTTCAAGTTCTTTTTTTCTATTATTATTTGTACTTTTTTTGTGAACGAGCTACAGCAAAAACGGCTGCTTGAAATTCGACCAAACTTTGCATGCTCATACCACTTATATAGGAATAGACATGCGAAGCTTTTGGGAAAAATCGGTTCTTCCATTAAAGGTCCATGTGTGTTCCGACAATTCATCAACACTTGTAACATCTACAGTAAAATGCTACTTTCAACCTGATTTGACAAATACTCCTACAGAGAACATAAGAGTCAACAGAAGAGTTGAGAAGAAACAAAACTGTTTTGAAACGTCTTAATCCGAATGCGATGAGCCCCATTTGAAATGAACAACTTTTTGATGGCCATCGATGATAGGCCAGGATGTTGTTTTAGACATATTTCGAATTCTATCACCTTATATATATATATATCAATAGAGGCCAAATTGGTCTGTGCTAATAAACATATCTGTCTGTCGATTTTGTCAAACTTACTTAATCTGCCTCGGGAATGGTGAAACAAAACGGTCAATGAACATTCAACTAACCAAATGTGCAAACCTTGTTCGTGAATTGTAGTAAACATGTCAATTGCGATGGTAACGAGGATCATGGAACACTCTTTCCCTCAGGTCGGACCTTATCTTACGTTGTTTTTGTACCGACATCTCAACTTGATTAATACCATGAGGTGTAGACACACATACCATCAATGTATATTTTTGCGTAAATATCAGTTCGAACCATTAATGATATAACTTTATTTCAGACAACAGCTTGTTTTAAAATACACATATATTTGAACCCCAAAAAACGCAAACAAACCGAAAGGTATGATGTTTCGAATAAAGCCTTCGAGAACACGTTTCACATAATTTACAGTGCAATATTTAAGTTTGATACTCATACGCTTCTATATCAACTTCAATATCTTAAACTAATGGTAATGTTCTGAGGCATAAATTATCGAATTGTTCTCATTCACTAAAGAGTATACTCTTCCTAACGGTCTGAAAGTAGTCAGTAAAACCATGCAATTATGATCAGTCAGAAGTTAATGAAATTCATAAGATATCCCCCCCCCCTACCCTTGCTTCATGTTAAAGGGGCAGTAGCACGTTTTTTCTGAAATGACATAAACCTATTATCCATATTTAGAGAACAAATTATACAGATTCGCATAAAGTTAATTTTTGTGTGAACACCTTTTATTCATTTTGTTGAATGGAGTAGCTGAACTTTACATTATAGAGTTGATTTATTACTGCTTCATTTAGTTAGGATACATTGTCTTTCAATTGGAACCATTTATTTTCATTTTCCTAACATCACCTTATATTTCCTCTAAAAACGTGCTACTGCTAGACATTTTGGTGTTTTATGATAGATAAACCATGACAAATCCCACCCTTCAAAGTCGTTACGATAATGTCCAAAGGTCATCATTTACTTGAACATTGAAACACGAAAATATTCTTGTACTTCAAATTATTTCTCATTTAAACAATTCATAAAGTGTCCACTTATATTCTTAGTCATTTGTCAATATTGTTAACGTTGTTGTTTACTTTGTTCATGCCATAAATAATTATCAATGTATTTTACTATAAATTAATGAACCATGTTTCGGTCATTTCAATTACCCGTGGATTGACTTATCTTGTGGTTCCATTTAGTTTATGAATGTTAGTGCTAATGTGTGGTACAGCCGTACTGTCAATCAACCAAAGGCAAACATTGTTTCAAGTTTGTGATTTATTTTGCTTGAAAAACAGGATATCAACATGCAATGTCAACGTGTCAAAAATTATATAACACTTATTTTTTTTCATTTTTGGGACATTATCTGCAATGAAAGAATGCAACACAATGTATAAGTAATTATAACTGTGGCTTACTTGTTGAAACGTCCCAGCTAATCGTGAACAACGTGAATTTGTGTGTGAGTTATGATGAAAATACTAGTAGACGTTAAGGTGTACCTTTATCATGGATGACAAGGATTTTTGAAAAATGAAATCCCTACGTGTTGCATGGTATATGGAAATAACTTATAAATCTGTAAATAAAAACAACCTTTCAAAATTAGTTTAATATTACATGTTCTTTTGTTTTTATACCTTTGATAAAAGTCATTATCTAAAGATGTTGGGTACCTTGATCTACACTAAGACACAGTGGTTATACGTTCTTTCGAGGTGCAATACTGCAAACAAGTGAGGCGAAGCCGAGGTATTGAACAGAGAAAACAGCAACCAAACGCAACCTTGATGTGAAGAAGTAAGGTTGTACAATATAATCATAACATGCCTGGTTGTACGATATTGATCTGATAACCATTCCTCGTGGTGTATATATACATGTAGTTGTTTGGAGGAGAAGTGTGTTTGAATGGCGTGATTTTATAAAGAGGGCTGAGCAATGATACACTCAAGTGACTGATTATCTGGGGTCACATATCCCAATCTATATATATTAATAGCTCGATTGTATCAAGAAGTGTCGACTTTCGCAGGAAAGAATAATTGTAAGACGTTGACAAGTTTGAAATAAGTATAAGGATCTATACTGAAACCAGAATAAGAAGTTTTGACCACCGGTCACTTCCCAGTCAGTTTACTTGTACAGCTGCTGCGTGTGTTGTAGTAGTTTATTTACTTGAAGGATGTAGGCAAAAGGCCCACGATACAGATTTAATATGATACATATTTTACAGAAATGGTTTTCTAAGTTGCATGGCTTTAGCAAAAAAGTAGCTAATTTTGACGGTGAAAAGATCACAAGATGACATTAAAGCATAAAATGTTGTCCTGCTTGGAAATTGCATATATACATATTTGGAATTATTTCGGTTCTTCGTTTATCATACCATTTGCATATCAATATGATATATGATATTCCTCTTCAATATAATTACATTTACAAATATTACATTTCCGCTAATTCCTAAGTTCCAGTTTCTATTCATAGATTGCTAGAACAACATCGTAAAGAGCCATTGCATGTCTACATTTGTCACATGATAAAAAAGTTATGTACAATTCTGTTGAAAAACTGTGCTTATAATACAATATAAATAAGTCTTAGGTCTATCTTGAATATCAGAATTCCAACAATCCTGTTCAGAACACATCTTATTTCTATTTAAAAATTCATTAACAAACAATGGAATAATGTTAGCACAGTCACTGGTTAACATAACCAAAGCCGAATGAGCATAACATATCTCTTACATTAGAGGCCCAATTGCGTTTACCATTTACCGTTTACCAAGAGATTGAAGATGCATATTAAAACACTCGTATCTAGAATGCGGCATAATGAAATTTCTCTTTTATATGCAAAAATAAGCATCGGGTAGCGGCCACATTCACCTCTTACAACATGGTTTGATGTTGACTACTTCACACCTAGTAAACGTTTACATGCCAGCATAATTATGAATAACCTCTATTTCGTAACAGATGTCTTTATTGAAACCCCAAATTTAGGAATTTTAAAACAACAATTAAAGGACTTACTTGAGAATCAAATATCTTGAAGAAAAGAAAAAACGAGAGAGGCTATAGATTGACTAAAGAAGTCAAGAGGCAAAGATACCATATAAAACCCTTTTGGCTTGAAGCACCGCATTATGTACATGTTTTCGTCATGAAAGCGACCTTGAAACAATAACCCAAGATATTTACACGAACTTTCACATTCACATTTCATTAAAATACGACCTTTCATAATGAGAAAGTATCCAATCATTTTAAAAGACGACAACTTTTGAAACGTTGCTATTCTGTGAAAAACAGTTGGATATCTATACATCTATGAAGAGCACAGTCGTAGATGAAACCCGATATAGAGCAGTCGTACTACAAAACGAAAGGACAATGATCATGTCCCTCGACCTCTCAAGCCTGCATAGTGTGATAAGGTGAATGACCTGATCCCTTGTTATGTAGGTCATATTTGTTGACCCAGACCATGTCCGCTAAGAAGACCAAACAAATATCACTCGTTATATCACTTAAGGTCTTCAATGAGCATTCAATGCAGAAGGGAAAAAATAGGCTCACGTAGTTTTTTCTTTAAAAGAGACGGGATAGAACATATTTTTAGGTAAGTAAAGCAAAACATCTAGAGATCCTTGATCTGTGTCAACTGGTGTTTTAAAACGTTAAACTTTGATGGGTTTAATCTTTTTGTGCCCGAAGAGGTTGTCATAGCCTAGAAATCGTTATGATTTGACAAGTTATATGTCTGTTCAATATAAAAAGTTTGATTTAAATGTCAATTTGACAAGCTGTTAAAGATGTATCTCGAAATTAGGGTGACTATTGACCCCATGGGACTATTGCTTTAACGATTGTAGTGTACTATTACGATAGCTATTGCAATAGTTTATCAATAAAGCAAAGGCAGATTTTGCCTCTTAGTTTCTTACAAATTCAAACAGCTCCAATGATGGAAGTGGCCAGTATATAACTGGACCTTATAGCGAGAAGAAAGATATTTTATATATCTTCCCATTGCTATTTTTATCGATCTGTTTTATGTGGTCCAGTATTTTACAAACTTGTAAAGACGTGCTTTTGTGCGAAGTTTACTTTTAACATTGAACTATACAACAAAGTAAGTGAGTGACAGGCAATATTTCAGCCATTCAGTGCGAAATTTAATGACATTAGAATGATTGCAAAAGCAAAAGAATGAAACAGCACACAGGCTGTAAAAGCATCAGCAAAATATCACAGAATTAGTCAAAAGCTGATATGAAGTGATAAAAAGCTATAAATTGTCAAGAAGATTAATTGCTTTGATCAAATCTAAAATACGGTGTTCACCGAAGTGATAAAAAAAGTTGTGAAATTGGAATATTTGTTTAACAGTGAGGGGACATTGACAAGGTAAACATATCGGGGGATTTCCGTATAAAAGATAAGAATGTTAAATGAGTATGTCCATTTCGACATCGTCGGAGTACACAAGCTTCCTGCCGGATTAATGAAGAAAGAAATTTATATCCTAAATGAGGTCAAAAGGTATGGAGTTTGTTGTGTTGTTGTAGGTACATTGGGACCTCCAACGTTATTTTATGTAAGATTTTATTGAGCTGTTTGAGTGGCATTCTAGAAGTTGATGGTATAAGGAAGACAAGAGTAATTCTATGGATGAACAACTTCTTTATTGGATGGTGGCGACGTTTCGGTATAGATTCTTATACCGTTATGAAGCATATGGTGCTGTATTCCTCATTTTCCACCATATGCTTGATAACGGTATAAGAATCTATACCGAAACGTCGCCACCATCCAATAAAGAAGTTGTTCAAGTGCAGCTTGATGCCCCGATCTGCTAGAGATGACTCATCAGCTTCAACGTATAGGCTTTCGACAGGTGAAGTTCTGAAGGCCCTAAGACAATGTCAGAGACCCTGGTGGTGGATTGTATTTAGCATTTTGATATATGAAGTTTGGGCAGATCCATAGATTATAGATCCATAGTCCAGTTTAGAGCGGATTAGTGATCGGTAGAGATGAAGAGTTTTCTCATTACCACTCCATTTAGCATTTGAGACGACCTTTTAACAGATCAAATGCTTTTAAACATCTAGCTTTCTTGTACATGTTCAAGGAAGACATTTAAAACAAGGTACTTGAAGAAGGATCGTAGGTTCCTCTACAAGGGCAGGAAGTAATCTGAATTCATAATTTTATTTTTACAGATGACAATGTCAGTTACCAGGGACGAGGCAATTCGTAAGGTTGCTGTATATGGAGCGAAAGGAGTCGGTAGTGATGTAAACAGACAGCGGTATGACGAGACAGCAGAAAACTATGACGCAGTAAATACAACACGACCTTCAAATCTCATTAAAATAGACTTAACGAAACATATTAAGGAGTATATTGCTGTGTTCAGGTTTTGTGACCATTTCTTGGACCTGTCACCTTCCATTCAGTCAACCAATCCAGTACATCTGATATATGGTACAATGACATTGTTTTCCTTGCTTCGGTGTTGCTGTATTTGAGCTGAAAATCTAACTATTGTGATTGCAAAACAATAAGATATATTCAAGCAATACTAATCACCTTAATTATTTAAAGCTCTTATCGAGCTGTTCTATAACATTAAACTTCAATGAATTATGCTTTACCAAAAAGGAATAGTTGAAAATAAAGCAAAGTGTACCCTATTACTCAAAGATAGGAAATAGTCCATCTAAGACATTGTTACAGTACATGAAAGCCATGAACTACGAAGGCCCGTCTGAGCTGGGTGTATGCATGAAGGAACTGTACCCTTCTTGTCGAGACACCTTGAAGATCTTCGACATTGCTTGTGGAACCGGATTATCTGGGAGCGTGGTAAGGGAGCCAAGTTAACACAGACATACTAAATATAAACAATTTAAAACAATTTAAAAATATAAACATTTCCAAATTCTATCTTAAAAAAAATCTCTATGATCTTCATTATAATGACGTATGATTGCTTGAAATCATTTACAAGGAATGAATGTACTGAAGAAGTATGAATTAGCTACTGGGACAAATATAAAGTTTGTTTCACATTTCTCGTTGGAGACCTTGTACCATATATCAGCTCACCACTTACAATTCTGTTTGAGTCACTTGTTGTTAAGTGTGACCAACAAAACAATACACTGTTTAACAATGTTAAACTGGGGAATAACAACAGTACCTTTACCTCTGGGTTACTCAAAGTGATATACCAGAATTATTTATCTATCTATCTGTCTTAATGCAAGTGAAGGAAATCTTATTGAAGCTGTTAATGTTATTTTGTTAAGATAACTAATAGAATCATGACCATAAGATCTGCTACATGTGTTTCTAGTTATGGGAGACAGGTTTCTATATTATCGCAAGTAAAGGAAATCTTATGGAGGCTTTTAATGTCATTGTTTTAATGTATCAAATGGAATCTATCATTGATGCCATAATCTGCTACATACGTTTCTAGTTATGGGACATTATTATCATATTATTGCAAGTAAAGGTATCTTATTGAGGCTCTGAATGTCATTGTCTTAATACATGTCATAGAATATTTCATTGTTAAAGAGACACAGAGTATGTTAAAAGGATCACATATGTCAAATTTTGAAATCGATGTTTTATATCGGGAACCACTTACTGTTACTGAAAATAACAAGTTAAAGGTCAACCAGTACATTTGAGCGAAAAAATGGCCATTCAAAGTCGGGATATTGATCGAAAACCGGACAATGTAGCTCGAGTGGCGCGCGCAAATTCGCCAAACGTAAATTTGAAACCTTGTCATAAGCTGACAGGAAGATATATTCGATTCGATAGTGTTAATTAGGTATTGTAACTAATAGGTCGATTAATTGGATGCATAATTTCGAATATTAAACGTATTTGAGATGTTTTTTTTATTTTCCCATATAATCAAGCATTTTAGAGATATAATGCATAAATAGATCAGCTACGTGTGTTTCTAGTTATGGGAGACTGGTTTCCGCCATATTGACGGTTTGGACCCATCACAAGGCATGCTGGATGTGGCTAGAAAGAAGAACGTGTATGAGAGACTCATCTGTGACTTGTTAGATGACAAGCACCAACTCGATATTCCAGACAGTGAGTTCATATGTAAATATTATTACCCGAGGAAGTGTGTCATATGACCTTTACGAAACGAGTGTGAATTTTTGTATTACCCGAGCGAGAACTAGCGTTATACACAAATTTGCACGAGTTTCGTCAAAGTCATATGACACACTTCAGAGGGTAATAATTTCTTTATTACCGATTCTATTCCAATTTGCCAACTTAGAAATATCCAAGAAACGGGCCACTTCCCTTGCGACCGCCGGCTACAGTGACATCACGAACAAAGGTGTTATTACATTTAGCAACTTGATATATTTGATATCAGAGGACACTTGGGTGAGATTCTCCATATGTGCACTAGTGCCCATATTGAAAATAGGTCACCACTTATTTTCAATCAATGGGTAATAACAACTTTTATCTCACTCAATATTGCATGTTTTATGAACAAGATCTTCACAGTATACTAGGTAGAGAGTAAAGTCATTAAAACTTAGACAAGCATCAACTTAACTTAACTCACATGTTTATCCCACTCCATATTGCGGACAAAACGTTCATTATGAAGACCAACCAACAATTCAAGTTCGAACGCAAAGACGGTCTGCTTACCTAATGTACTTCATAACCTTAATTCATACATATTTTCTAATTACATAACGCAATAATTAATGTTGTCATTTGACCTTCAATGAGAAGATGAATAGGCTTTCTATCGTTTGTAAAATTTCCGGGATACATTGTTATATTCAACACCCACAAATTAAGTTAAAAACACAGGTTTTTTACGCTTAGATTTGCAGGTAGCCGACCATGATGAATTTTCGGCAAAGCCTTAAGCATTGAATGTGATATTTGGTCCTTTTGAAAAGCAAGTCAAGGTCAAACACTGTGTGAAGGTCAATGAGGAAGTTATGAAGACCTTAGTACTGCCGCGGCAATTTTGTTATCATTATGAGGGTGTGAACGTTTCTGTTTCCACAGACACATACGACGCTATGACAATAGTTGGAGGAATGGGGGAAAATCAGCTTCCATCCGGGGCTTTTGGAGAAATGTGCAGAGTCGTCAAGCCAGGTTAGTGGAAAGATTTGAGATAAAGTTAAAGTAATGGCTTTACATTCCGACATATTTTGCCAAGAATAAATCTGAATTTCTTTGAGAGGCATTTTAGAAGTTGGAATGACAATAATGCTGAGGAATATATGGATGACAACTTATTTATTCATATTAATCTGTGTCGAAACGTCGCATACAATGAACAAAGAAGTTGTCATCCATATATTCCTCAGCATTAAATCAGAATAATCCCGAATCAAAGTTTATGTTGTTATGTTGGTGATGTATAATCAGAAATTTATTCTTAGGCTTTTAAACAATTTCGGGGAACAGAAATTATAATCATATTTTTTTCACATGAACCTTGTTTTAAATGATTGTCAATAAGTGTCTGTGTATAAGTATAAAATTAAGGTGAATTGTTTTAAATTTGTTGAAAACCACCTCACACACTCAAACTTTTATATTCAGGATTTAAAGGCCATATTGTAGATGTGTCATGATGTAAATTGTTTCAGTTTCTAATTCTTATGGAGTTACTGTCCGTCAGTTAAATGGTGTCTGCTCGTTCTAACAATGACTTCAAATATACCAAACCTATTTCTAATATAACGCCTGAATGGACATTAATGCTTGTTTTAGTGATTGTTAACTTTCCCTTTGACAGGAGGTGTTATTGTGAATGTAACACGTGTGGAACACTATGAGATTTGTGATGAGTACGTGAGAAACTTAGCACCGTACTTCCGGAAACTAGAGGATGATGGGAAATGGAAGAAAGAGTCGACCAGAAACTTTCCCAACTTCATCATGGGCAAAGAGGGGACTGTCTCCGTACATCGAGTACTTGCTTGAGGCATGCAGGAGGCATTCTGGATATAATAGTAACTATTCGATTTATTTTGAATGTACATTATCTTATCAATGTCCTGCAGACCCGTAATTTAATAATGTTTGGATGTTCTTACTTTTTCTGAGCAAGTTTTTATTGGTGTAAATCTTTAACAGCCGAACACTGAGTTGATAGCAAACTTGTGTGGATATGAGTGATAAAGACATTCTCTATACCTTGTAAACGTTCACAACACCTAAGACTGACAACATGGCCAGTTGAACCTTTGAGGGATGCAGATAGATTGTTATGACAACATTTCCCATATTTTCAGAAACGTGGTGTTGGATAATACATATTGTGCATTGCATCTCATTTCATTTGGATAAATATTTATCCAATGTCAATCCAGAATCATAGTCATCCACAAATTCAAACTCATTAAGTATTTTTAAGTATTCTAAAATAAAGCTGCCTGTTTTGCCTGATTTGTGTCTTAATTGTTGACGATATGGTTACTTGACCAGAAATGCAATTAATGTTGTCAACTAAAATCATACCAGAAGACATGCTCACAACGCTATGAATAACATATTCATATACATTTAAAAAATGAAAACTGGATTTGCATGATAAGCGTGGTTTGTGAATAAATTCAAGTGTATGCATGAGTGTCCATGCTATCACTACCCTAGATATCACTCTTGTACCAGTCAGTTCATACATTATGATCTGTTTGTACACTGCAGCTGGTCTCGTTACAGGACACAGCATATCCTATTGCACTTGTTATATGCATTCTATAACATGAAGCTCAGGAGCGTATTTTGAAAAATCAGAAATAATAAATTAGAGCTGGCTTTCAATATGTACGATATAATATATGGAGAAACTTGGCTGTCGCTCTATCTAAACTGAATGCCAAAGGAAACCTTGCAATTTTAAAACTAAATTTCGAAAACGATCTCATATTTACTTTTTCATTTAAGTTGGCAATGACATAGTTGAAACGCATATTTTCAACTTTTAAACTATTTATTGAGCAATATTCATGCATTTTTGCAGAAATGGCAAAAATGTCATAATCACGTGACGTTTCCGTTGGAACTAGTCACGTGAGGAAAACGTTTGATAACTGTCCATAATGAATATTTGTCACTCCAAAAGTGAAAAAAACACCTTAAAACATTAAAGGGTATATAAAAATATCGCAAATCCACTCTGAAAATTTACAAAATTGATCCAAAACAGCCCTTTTTATAAGAATCTGTAGTGTTCCTTCATTTCTAATGGTAACTTGATCCAGCTATACAGAGAGGTTGTGAGGATTGCTGACAGCCCTGAACCCTGAATCACAAAAAACAGTTGTTTTTTTCACTGCATGGGAGCCTATATCTGTGACGTTAGACCACCGCCAACGTTGTCTCTTAGTGACGTCAAGGCTAGCAAACATCAAAGGTCGGCATGTTGTTATGTTCTCGTGCACTTTATAAACTTGGACAGATCTAATCAGAGCTCATCGACTGCTAAGTTGATAGCTATTGGTCACTAAACATCGACACATGGCAATTTCATTCGAACAGGGTTTCCCACCTTTAATTTGGATTCGCTGATTGTTTAAACAAATGATTGATTAATAAGAGGTACTTAATTTTCTATCGTTTTTTTATTCTTTAATCAGAATCATAACAAAATGTTGCAAAGTTTCTTTTGGAAGTCAGTGTAGCTCAGGAGCTTATTTGGAAAAATCAGAAATAATAAATTAGAGCTGACTTTCACTATCGGCGAAATCTCAAAATAAGCATTAAAAAGTATTTTGACAAAGAATCAGATCTTTCTCCTGATCTTTACATAATATGGCACTGTAGGACTGTAATTCTAGATTTGTTGAAATGTTCTGTTGTTCAATAAAGCGAATGCAAAAATATGTTACAATTGTTTCCCATATCAATTAAATTCACGTCAGAGGTTTTAAGTTTTAAAAGACGAATCTTCTTATTTCAAATGATGAATTAAAATTTGTTTGTATACACTTGATTAATTATGAGTTTTGCAGATTTGTAGGCTTTGTCAAAACAACCAGTCTTCCATAATTTGTCAGCATACATGTTGGGATGTCAAAATAATGATATTCGTTTTCAATGAACATATGAACATCTAAAACATGCAGGGCCTAGGGACCTAGGACTGCCACCTATTTACATAGCCTACCTAATTAACATGGTTATCAGTCTACTAAATACCATTAACTCAAATATGTCCTTTTATATTCTTTGAATAAGATTTCCGAAGCAAACTTGCATAATTGGTCCGCATAGGTACATTTTACATTTTTCATAAATGCATTTTACATTTTTCGAGCAAGACTTAATTGTTGTTAACCAGGCCTTAAATAATAATTGTAAAGTCAGATCACCTTGATAAAGAAAGACGCTTTTGATAGTGTTTGACACAGGCGATTCCAGTAAGTCAGCAGTGTCAATAGTGTTTCAAATATGGATGCTAACATTGGAAAGTTTGTACATCGTTTTAACGTTTATCATAAAATAAGGTTGAAACGCGTTTTCCAGGATAACATTTTGTTTCCTTTATATTAAAAACTAAACAAATAAAAGACTTCTAGGGAATATCTATATTCATATCTAATTGACTGATTTTTTTAGATGTGACGCCAAATCATCAATCAATGGCCTTATATTAAGAATATAAAATCCAGTGTGATATTGTGTCTTCATAAAGTTACTGCACTGTAGCTTGCATCATGCACATATTTTTTCTTTCAAAGTCTCATAATCTATACTGACTTATAACATTCTATTGCTTTATGGTGAATGTGGTCTATTTCCACTATACATACATTTACTGTAACAAAATCATGTTTATATATACATGCATATTTTTCTATACTCTATCTGCCTGCATTTCTTGCTAGAAATTAGTATCCACGTCGAGACATCGCAAACTTGAATAAGAATGTTGTTTATCCATAATATTGCCATCACCCTTTTCATCTTCTTCTAGAGAAATACAGATTACTCTTCAATTTATTTTTTGAAATTCCATAAGAGACAAAACAAAAAACTAATATTGTTAATATAATTAACACAGTTTGGATATTCAACTGTCTTTTATACCTTTTACATCTACGTGAACAAAAATATCATATATAGTCACTTTTAATGTTCTTTGATAACTTATTCATAAATCGTTTCATGCTTATCATTCCATTTCACACATTCACCATGTCAACAAATATCATTGCTTGTAATACATTATTAGAATCTACCTGTTATACCTATGTCTCACGTAAATAGGAAAGACAATGTAAACATATAATAATATGTACTTCAGATCAACAATTTAATGTTCCAATTTAAGTTTCAAGTGTAATCATAATTTTTCATGAACGATTTTGATGAATATAAGAAAAGAAACACAAACATTGATCCAACCTCCAAATTAATTGATTTCAAAATTAGAAAACTCACACTAATCTGAAATGGGTTTTGATTGAATCATTTGATCTCCTATTTCCTGAAATTGAAACATGTAACAGAAAATCAATTCTTCCCATGTTTGAAAGATTGAACAATATTTTATCGTAACATTTATTGATCCCTGCACTCCTTTGATCCCTGTAATGGAAGTTTTGAAACGTCATTTTCTTTGACATCTTATCAATTGATGTCAATTAATTTCCGTTTAAAGAGATACACTTTGTTCTGAATGAGGTTTTCAAAAGAATTGTTTTACCAAAATAAGATTTGCATTGATATCAGGATATAAATCGTTTTAACTTTTATTAACAAAACAAGTTATCATGCCATCACGAGAACTCAAGTTATTTCCAACCGACCGGATTCTGATGTAAAACTGAAAAGGATGTTAAAAGTGATATCAATGTTGGAAATGTTGAAGAGGTTGTTACAGCAGATTATATCATCTATGAAAGTGATAGGTTTATTGATCTAAGAGGAACTGTTTTAGACGAGGCTGTTGACAATGAAACCAAATTTGACAAATTAGTTAGTGACATTCCAACATCTACAATCCACGAGGTTGAAACAAGGTCAAGGGGACAAAGTGACAATGAACTTTGGGTCAAAGCAAGAAAATGTAGAATTACAAGTAGCAATTTCCATGACATTCTTACAAGAAAAGAATCGACAAACCCAACTGTGTTAATCAACAAATTTACAGGTGAAAGTTCAGAAACTTGTGTACAGACTGTATCCATGAAGTGGGGTCGTAAGAATGAATCAATTGCTAAGAAAAAGTATATTGCCTACATGAAACTTAAGAATAGAGAACATGTTAGCGTTAGCGACTGTGGTATCCATCTCAGCGAGAAGAAGTGTTATTTAGGGGCTAGTCCTGATGGATTGATTCATTCTAAAGGAAAACAAAGATTGTTAGTGATAAAATGTCCATTTAAATGGCGAAATAGTACAGTGAGAGATGCATGTAAAGACAAATCTTTTTATTGTTGTATCGACGATCAAGGTAATTTACAACTGAAGAAATCACATAGTTATTATACCCAAGTACAAGGTCAGATGGCAATTTGCAAATATAGTTCTTGTGAATTTGTTATTTATACAAGAGTCGACATGCAAGTTATTTGTGTTAATTTTGACCAGGCATTTTGGTCCACACTTGATGATAAACTACATGTGTTATACAGGCAACACATCCTGCCACTTATGTTGAGAAAGAATTGAATAAATTTGAATGATAAAAAACACTTATACATTGTTTAATTGTTTTTATTCTGTATCATTAGCTAATGATTAGCATCATAACTAATTACCTTTACAATATTACATAATACTAATAGATTGAATCATGAGTGCAATTGGTTGGTTACCATAGTATACAACAGGTACATCCAGTGAGAGTGATTTCACATCACATCTTTAACATCACAGTACAAGTACAATCCCGTTATCGAGTTACTACTTTACTAAAGGTGGCAATAAATTAGTGAGTGCATTACATACAAAGAAAATGGAATCAGAAACATTGCTTAAACTTATTGGCAAAACACTATGCAGAATTTTAAAAATTTTAATCTGTTCCATTTTCCTCTCCACGTGAATCCTAGCAGCTGCTACTCTTCGTGTACATTCAACTCCTGCCTTGCGTAATTGGGATGAAAAAGAAAGAAATGGTGGGCAATACAATTTGATGTTTTTACCTTTAAAATCATTCCGCAAATTTATAAAACCTTTATCAACCATAACTGCATCACCTGATTCTAACATTTGCAGCAATCCACTCTCACGTGTTATGAAGACATCGGATGCCGACCCCCCATACAATTTAGACACAAAGAAAACTGCCCCAGTCATACTAATACCCACAAGAGCCTTGAATGTGTTATGAGATTTATAATGAGAGTAGGCTTGAGATTTGTTTTCAAGGGATGATGGAGTTTGTATAAATATCTCGGTACAATCAAGAACGATCCTTGTGTCTCTGAAATTATGGAAACAAGCTGGGATTTTCTGCTGTAAAACTTCCAACTTTGGTAGAAAAACAAGTTGTTGCATACATTCGTGCATAAAATGTATCCAAGCTGAAAAAATTATGGATATCCGACCAGCGGATATCTTAAAACGATATTCCAGATCATGTAACAAAAGACCTAATCGCAATCTCATCATCACCAACAAAAATTCATCTACAAGTCTAAGTTTTCTGAGTGATGTTTTTCTAGCATCCCAGTCCTATCTACGTCTAATCTATCTGCACCTTGAGAAACTAAACTATCAAATAATGCTGAAAACGTGGTGATATTAGGGAGTCCTGTGTAAAACTGGATATCACAATCTGATTGGATATCTTCAATGGTGATCTCTGGCCTTGACACCTGTATCTCCTGGTCGTCTGTACCCACTGATGATTGAGTAGTCTTGTTGGTATCCGACCCTGGGGTGTCTTCCTGGGAGTCTTCACGCAATGAATACCTGTTCAATTGAGAAAGAGTATCATATATGTCGGTCTATATTATAATAGAAACATTATCAATAATGCACATTTATTTTGATACACAATTCAAATAATAGCTTCAAAGTTAACTAACTTCAATAGCTGTAACTAGCAATGCATATGGTAACTGATGTAACATTTTATTATTTATCATTATATATAAAGGAATCCATTCGTTACAATCTTATCATATTATCTGAGTGTTGGAACAAAAATATCAAGGCCCAAGTATTTATCACTTACTGTAGTTTTCAAATGATGCACTGTGTGCATAATTGCATATCGTATAATTATTTTAAAATGACTCGTAATATTAAGTAATTACCACTTCATAACCAAAAGAATCCCAAATTAACAGCTTGTTTGTTTGCAAGAAAACGTAAAATATGCTCACGAGTGAAAATTCAGAAAGTTGGCACTTGTAGTTTCCTCCTCAGATTCAGTCAAGTTGGGCAGCACATCGCTCGTCTCAGAGAAATCGTCGAAGCGAATTCCGTTTTGGCTGTTCATAGTCGTTCTCCTGGTTAGTTCCTTTTCTGTTCTCTGGGGGAGAAATAAAGTTGGGACTTTGTGTTCCCAGGTTCGACCACCACCATCTGGGAAATGATCGGAACATATCTGGGTGTAGGACGTAGGTTTGAAATGTTTCCGACTCACTGCCCGCAGCCATGCTGAACGAAGAGCCTTATTTTTGGGCAAATGGTGAAGCTTTACCATCTTCCCAAACCTTCCAACATTTCCCGAGGTGTTATGGCAATCCTTGATTGCGCAGTAATCCTTTCCCATCTCTACTCTGTTGACGCTACGTGAACGCTAGATTACCGGAAGTGTGTCATACCTGTTACAAAGGGCGGATAACTCTATCAAGAACGATAACTCCGTTTTCCGCAAAGACCGAATAGGCGATTGTTAGCAACCTCCAGTTACTTTCCGATTGGACTCTTGCTTTTTCTCATAGTAAGCTAGAGAGCAAGCACAGAAAACTCAAGGTTAAGCAGCAAGGCATAACTGACAGTTTGAAAGTAAGCGTTTTAGGCTTTGCGTAGGAAGATGAAGGTTCCATAAAATAACATCATGATCGTGTGATCAATTCTAAATCTTTCACTTTACACAAGAAATGTACACGTTGCTGTCTCAGGCTATCCCTATACCCTGTAGTATGGTATTGAAACGTTTCAACGCATTTTTCAGATAATTCTTTTCATCTATTTATTCAAGTAGAGAAATTCATTCAACAATATTAAGATACAAAAAAAACATTTCTTATTAATGACAAATTACCTTATCTTAAATTTAAAGTACACAACCCACTTAAACCTCCCGTAGCTAAATTAAACCCAAATTCCGTTACATTATCGTTCTTTGTGATAATTGTGGATTGCCTTAGTTTCTAACGCAAGCTATATATAGTGTTTGAACTTGTAAAAATCATACATGATTTTATCATTTTAAAATCCGAATACCATCATAAAATAATTTTAAAAATTGTTCAAATATAAGACCTCATCTTTTACATTTTTAAGTAGGCGTCCATTATCCTATACACCGGTTAGGTCATCTACAAGCTTTGTCAATAAGCTTTTAGTGCTCGACTTACTGATTGGTCGATATCAACTAATGAGCCAATGGAAAAGCTTGTAACAAAAACATAATTACCGCTCTTGTTCATCGTTTGTTTAGATATCTTGATGCTAATGATGCGGAAATCGGTAAAAGCGAAGCAACTTTTGACAAAATGACCCAAAATGCTTGACTGTCATATCGCTTTTACTGAGATGAAAATGACATTGCAATAAAAAAAATTAACAAAAATACCGTAAGTAAACGAATGTAATTTTCATTACAAATATATGTCATTTCCCGAGCAGTTCCTTTCTTGTGCTGGAAGAGGGTCACTTTATAAATGAGATAAATGATTTTGACATGACTTTTGGAGGATGAGATATAAAATAATATTTTGTAGCTTTGATTTGTGCGAATAATACACCGCGAATATGTGACTTTTGATAAATGCGCGAAAATACTTCCCAGCGAAAATAAATGATTTAACAGTACTATTTTTACATGTGTATGAAATGCAGATGAGATTTTTGATAAATTTCATATATCTATTGACCGCCCTCAGAGCGCGTTAACAATCTTCATGAGTTCATTCACGACTCAATTTCAATTTCACAGTTGATGTGGCAAAGCACGTGCAAATGCGTTTTCTCGCTTTAGAAGTGTTGATTGCGGCGTTTCCAGCAAAATGTTTCTACTGTGGTCACGCCCAAAAGTCCTTTACATGACCCTGAAACAATACGCCCCTTTTGGGATATCTTTTGATTTATTAACCGCATCATCATTTATTATATTCTTAATTTTGTTTGGTTGGTAAAATTGTTTAAATACACATATTTCGATAAAATAAAACATAAGTCATACATTTTGCACGAATACTACTTAATTAACGTATTTAACACTAGCATGCAAGGATTAATTCATTCAAACTGTAGTTATTGTTATTGTAATAAATACATATTCAAATGCATATCATGAACTATCTCAGATTGTAGACGAACTCCCAAGAAGACAGAAAATTACTGATGTGCGAAATGAAATATCAGCAGGGGTTGAAATCCAACGAACTTCCGGTTCTGTCCCAGGCGCATTTGTTGACTTTAGGGGGGGAAGTAATTAAGAAGGCTTCTATCTACCTTCAGCAATATCCGAATACTAAAACAGTAACTGTAAAGCTTGGCGCTGATGGGACACGTGTGAGTAGGATTTCAAACTTTGTTGTGGTCAGTTTTCATATAGTTGATCCTGCACAGAAGTTGTCTTCCACCAAGCAGTGTACATTGGCCATCGTTAGCTGCAAAGAAGATTATCTCAGCCTGACATCTTCCCTGGCACCAGTCTTTGCTGAAATAAATAAGTTGGTCCTTGACAGGTCTATCACTGTGGATGGCAACACTGTTGATGTTGAAGTTCTCTTTGTGTCTGACGTGAAGATGTTACAAATTGTTCTTGGGCTGGGCGGTTCCACTGGGAACTATGCATGTCCTTATCTGGACATGACAAGAAGAAACTGCTTAATCGACTCCCTCAGGCATTGTCAGGTAAACTTGGTGCTGACACAGAAGATAAGGTCATACGAATTTTTGACCGAATTCAGGGAACTGTATGACATGATCTGTCACCCTTTTGTCAAAACTGGAGAAGAGATTTTTGCTGCTGCAAAGTCCTGGCTTGAACTGTTTCTGCCTGTCAAGAAAACTGGTTACCAAACCCAGAACGTCACTCCATACATCCACTGTCTTGTGTATCACGCTCCCGTGATTGTGTCCCGACACGGCCCACTGAGTCTCCTGAGTGGCCAAGCCATGGAGAAGCTTAATGACGACATTAAGCTGATCCATCAGAAAAAAACACAAAAGTGGGATGCAGCTGTGGAAACCCTGTCGGTTCGGAAGAGAATCGAAGAAACAGCCGACAGTGAACGTCAGAAACGTCCCTATACCAAACGAAAGCTGCAGTACTGGGACACAGACCTGGCCGCAACAAGAAGGGACAAAAGGCAGAAAATAGAGAAACAAATAGCTCTCGCCCAGCCTGAATGTCATCCTGTTCCCGATGAGATGTGTGCCTCTGATATCCGGGATCACCTCTCACTTCACGGCAGAGACACAAAAGCCACATCAAAATCAAAATTAACTGCCATGATGAATGCTCTATAATGTACGTGCTATATGTGTGAATGAATGTTACAAAGTATGTATGTTTGTCTGTAAATAAACTCGTGTCAGTCTAAGTATACACCATATGTGATATTCGTGAAATTAAAATGTATGCTTTTTGACTAAACACTGTTTTCGTCGTTATTTAATTGTGTAACATGTCTGTCATGTATCCAAAGTAATATGTGAGGTGATACCATAAGGAACATTGCATCTGGCCCCCCAACCAAGCTACCCTTCGTTAGCGCAGTCAGCCATGAATTCCAAATTACCGACACGTCATAGGTTAAAGGGGCATAACTCATCTACAAGGCATTTTCACAAAGTTTGTTGCATATATTCATTAATTCCGTCTTTATTTGACAAAGTATCTATACATAACTTTGAATATAGATACTATATATGTAAATAATCACATTTGAATAGTTACAAAACATATCATATGTGGAACTTTTCAATAGCATAGTGTTGAACACAAATGTTCTCTGTTTAAAGTAAAAATCAAAAGGGAAATAGTCCATCTTAAAAATTATATTCCCGCTCTTGTAATTAAGTTATTCTTATCAAATTTGACACAACTGTAGAACATCTACTGACCTTTCAAATGAAATAGTTACACAAACATGCAAACGAACCTGTAGAAAGTTATTTCAATTTCAAGAAATTGCCGTTACATTTTATCATGTGTTCACGGTTGACTGAGCATGAGTTGTGTGGGCTCGCGTGGGACAAATAGTTGCGTATCACATTTCGAAGGCATGCCTCCCAATTCTATTTTGTAATGAAACACACATCATAAACCGAACCACCTGAAAACTGACACAACTTGTTCTTTACAGTATTTGTAAATATTCTAAAAAAAATTGTCATCACGTTTACTGAAAAATGTAGTTTTGCAATTAATTAGCATTTACTGTCACAAGACGATCGAGAATTTGAATGATTACACATAAGCAAAGTACAATTAATCAAGTACTGACTTTGATCTCGTTCTCAGTTTCTATAACATTTAAGAAGAGTAATAAACCACAAGCAGACCATCTTATCGAGTTTTTTCAATGATGGTCTTTAAAAACATTATTGTTATAAATACAATGTATTACTCTTCAACACATACCTGATTGAATTGATGAACATATTAGAAAGATTTATATCAACTGCAATCCTGTTAAAAGCATGTTTTTGTTATCATACAGCATTGAATTAGTTAATAGGTCGAATAACTTAAAATATGAAAGACTGCTTGTACACAAGAGCAATATTCATTCTTTCCCCACAAGCCCTCCGCGTGTCATTTCTTTCCCAATTTATAATACAATTAATCGCGTGATTTATTGTTGGAAGCAGTTGGACAATACCATAGCCATTTGTTGCCTGCAAATGAATTATAAAAAGAATAATATTTGATTACGGCACTAGAGAGATACTTACTATAATTTGTAACATTAGTCCAGTACACCATAACTGAATAATTCACTGACAATAGAACTTTGCATGCATCAACGGTTCACCCTACGACCGCTACAAAGTAACTACTCACAAAAAGCTGGGACTGATAGTATGATCATAATCAATACAAAACAAGGGAAACAGGCATTACAACGAGTCAGAAGGAGAATGTCAAAGTTTAATAATGTTGATTAAAAAGATAAAATGGAAGCGACGGTGAAGTATCAAGACCGTTCAACTTGCACAATAAACCAAAATTTGATAAAGCATTGCCGACACGCAATCAGAAAACAAAATCGAAACATGTATCAACATGCCCTCATAACGTCAACACTTTAGGAGTAGTGGATAAACAACGTGAGAGAGGTTAGGTTTGGGGTGGGATGACTGGTGAGACAGATGCAGTCTCAGATGATAAGGTCCGAGCTCTAAAATCAAGACCAGTTCTTAAAGAAAATGGACTCGGGATCTCAAGTGACTTGACAACACGACAGAGAAAGCAGCTTCAAGCCCTTAAAGAAACTGGAAAATTCGGTTATTTCAAAGATGGGAAACTAGTTACTGTCGAACGTGATGATGCAAGTGGACGTACACAGAGGCAAACCCGTCAACGTAGCCGTCAAACGGGGACTTCTAATGGCCGAACCAACACGTCGTCTCGTTCAACACGCAAATAGGACACCGGTCAAGGCCCGGATAACTTTTCACAGGATTCCAATGACAATGACACCGCAAATAACGACTTTGGGTCAGATAATACCACTGTATCGCTATTGTGCTGGAACATTAACGGTTTGAGCGATAAAGTGTACGATTGTGACTTTGTTTCATATATTCGAAAATTTAAAATAGTGTGTCTTGTGGAGACATTTGTTGCTGACATGTCAAACATTAATTGGCTAAATGATTATGATGTCTATTATAGCCCAGCAGTAAAACTATCCGGTTTCGGCAGATTATCTGGTGGTGTATGTGTTTGTATCAATCATTCAATAAGTAACATGTGCACTTTATTATCCACATCAATTGACAACTTGATATTTTTAAAATTTCATAAAAGTTTGTTTTCAGTTACTAAAGATATAAACTTGATATGTACATATGTACCACCACTTGGATCGCCATATTATAACGAGAAGGATTATAAATGTAGTATTGATGGAATAGAACAGTTTATTATAGAAAATATTCCTGAAATAAGTGATTCATTCACAATTCTTTGTGGTGACATGAATGCACGCACTGGCGAGCAAAATAATCAACACGTTAGTTTCGACGATGACATCGGAAATGAACACCTTAGATGTAGTGAAGAAGGTGATACCATATTTGATGATCGTAAATCTCACGACAAAATTGTGAACAGATTCGGTCGTGCTTTATTAGATATGTGTTACGCATTACAGTTATTTATTGTCAACGGTAGAGTTTTTGGTGATACTCTTGGTGAGTATACATTTTGTAGTCATCAGGGTTGTAGTGTAAATGATTATTTTATCTGTTCATCGGCCTTATTCCAGTTTATTGAAAGTTTTAACGTGGGAGACAGAACTGACTCAGACCATTTTCCATTAGAGCTGAATTGTAAATTTCCATATTTACACAATGAAATAGAACAAGATGATAAGTGTCATGGGATGGACAGAATTGTTTGGAACGACCTTCAGACTAATAACTTTGTGAAAACTTTATCTGATAAAATAATATGTTATAGTGAACAGTTATTTTCAATGCTTGAAATTGATCTAGATGGTGCAGTCGATCAATTTGTAAATATCATCGTAACTTCGGCTGAATGCATGAAGAAAAAGTTTGTTAATAAACAATTTAATGGTATGAGAACGCCCAAATTGAATGTAGAATGCAAAACGGCAAGGCGCGATGCTCGTAAAGCTCTAAGGGCATTTCGCTGTAAACGCACAGAATTGAACCGAACGCAATATTGCAAAATGAGAAATAAGTATAAAAATTGTTGCCGTAATTTTAAAACAAATTTACGTAACCAAATGCAAAAACGACTCAATAATTCGCTGAAAAATCCCTCCAAATTCTGGAAAGAAATACGTTCGTTACAAAATCGACAGCAGAGTAAAAACTGTATTAAAAAAACGGAATGGCTTGTACATTTTAAGAAAATCTTTTCGAACGATTCTGTATTTGACACTGTTCAAGATTACGATTTGTTGAATGAAATGCTTAGTTCCCCGTCAGAATTTTACACGGACATTGATAGAATGATTCTGGAATCACCAATATCAGAAAAAGAGGTATCAAATGCGATTTCACATTTAAAAAACGGAAAATCCTCGGGTCCTGATCATATCATTATAGAAATGATTAAATGTTCGGAATTCATTATTATGCCTTTTCTTGTCAAGTGCTTTAACATACTTTTTGATATTGGCGAGTTTCCTAAATGCTGGTCTTCGTCAATAATTGTCCCGTTACATAAGAAGGGAAATCTAAGTGATCCTGATAATTATAGAGGCATTTCATTAATGAGCATTTTAGGCAAAATATTCACAACCATACTGAATAATAGAATTACCAATTGGACAAATATGCGGGATTTAATACCAGAAGCTCAGGCCGGTTTTCGAAAAGGATATTCAACTTCAGATCACATCTTTACATTACATGCCATCATACAAAAATGTCTATCGCGACGAAAACACAAATTGTACGTGGCGTTTGTCGATTTTCGAAAAGCATTTGATTCTGTAGACCGTTCTAAATTATGGTATTGTTTACTAGGGGCCGGATTTCGGGGGAAAATATACCATGTTTTAAAATCAATGTACGCAAACATCAAATCATGTGTGCGATGTGGCGACGATCTTACAGACTTTTTTGACTGTCCAATTGAATTAAGACAAGGATGTATTTTAAGTCCAATGTTATTTACATTTTTCATCAATGAATTGTACTATGAGATTTCTAATAATGGAAAGCATGGCATTCAACTATTCCCGGATATTATTGAAATATTGATGTTACTTTTTGCTGATGATGTCATCTTAGTATCAGACACAGTTATGGGATTGCAAAATCAACTTAATATATTAGAACGTTACACCAAAGAATGGAAACTATCTGTTAACTATGAAAAGACAAATATTGTTATTTTTAGAAGGGGTGGGCCGTTATCATCAAATGAAAAGTGGGTATTTAATGGAGTAAGACTTCAGACTAGTAATCATTATAAGTATCTTGGCCTTTTGTTCACCCACACAATGAATTTCTCCAAAAGCGTTATAGATTTAGTAAAAAGAGCCAAGAAAGCACTATTTAACGTTATGTCTGTAACATTTAAGATAGGAATAACTACCCCTAACGTCTTTTTCAAACTATTTGATTCTCAGATACAACCGATAATGTTGTATGGGTCTGATGTTTGGGGATATCAAAAGTATGACAGTCTTGAGAAACTTCACCTTCTAGCATGTAAAAGATATTTATCCGTTGGACCATCAACACCAAACTGCATGATTTACGGAGAATGTGGAAGACACCCTCTGTACATAAATTCCCAAATCAAATGCTTAAAATATTGGATAAAACTTATTGGTATGCATGAGACTAGACTTCCAAAGCTAGCTTATAATATGCTATTACATTTAGATAACATTGGTAAAATAACATGGGCATCCCACATAAGGAATATTTTGTTCTCCCATGGTTTTGGCTTTATCTGGATGAACCAAACAATTGGAAATATTGATGTCTTTTTATATAATTTTAAGAATCAAGCTGTTAATATGTTTCATCAAGATTGGCATTCTTCTCTGTATGATAGCTCGCGGTATGATTGTTATAGAACATTCAAAAGTTTACTTCAGCCAGAAAAATATTTGTCTATTTTATATTCTAAAGACCTAAGAAATATTTTTATCAAATTTAGACTTGGTTTGCTGGATTTAAAGATAAATGAAGGCAGAAAAATGAATATAGAAAAAACTAAAAGATTATGTCCGATGTGTAAATCAACAGTTGAAAGTGAAATACATTTTATGCTTGTTTGTCCATCATATTCCGACATCAGAAGAAAATATATTCCTGCATTTTTTATATCAAAACCACCTGCTGCTGCCTTTACATCCCTATTGTGTTCTCAAAATGAAAATGTTATTCTTAATTTGTCGTTATTTATCAAACATAGTATAAAACGTAGAAATGAACTTTTAAGAAATGAAATTCGCCCCAAGAGCTGAAATAAGATCCTCTTATTGTCATTGTGTTAGCAAATATTTGAAATATGTATTACTGTTTATATGTATATGTATTATTTGCATTATGTAACTCTTTATGTACATTTGTATATGGGCCGGAGGCCTTAAATACAATAAACTCTTTGACTTTGACTTGACTTGACAGATGTGGCTCATGTAGACAACAAATGACGAAGAGAATGTTAGAGTTTCTAGTGTAAGACTGTTGTGTAAACATCTATAAGGTTTTTAATAAATCATTCATTTCTGGAGTTGTCTTCATATAAAATATTTTAAAATCACGTCAAGACAGAATTTAAAAAAAAATTAATACGTCCATCCTCGAGATTGATAATTATAACTGAATGCGATAGTACATTTTCTGATTTTGCGTACGAGGTGTTAATGAAGTACAGCTCCCGACTTTACCCAAAAAATAGAAATTGGTCACAAAGCGTTTAATTTTCACTGTTATCTGGATTTTCATCTTTAAAAGCAGTTTTATATTGTATACTGGATCAACCTAACCCGTAATCTGTCGAATATTGTGGAAATTCAGAACGTCATACACGAAAAAACAAAAGTTTTCCCCCTGATAAGTAAACCGTAATACACCATTTTTAATGTATAGTCACTGTGGTTATGTTTTATACCATTTTGATATTTAGTTGTATCTACCAGTTATTCGTCAAATGAAGCTCGGTTCGGGAAACAAACAGTTTTGGGTCCTATCTGAATGTCAGAACAATCAGTCAACAAGGTTGATATTTTTCTACTTTCAGGTTTCATCTTTCTTTTCAGTATGTATTCAAAACGAATTCTTTGACAACACTGCCTTCACATACGAAGAGAGAGCCAAATCCGTTATCAAAGATTCCTCTTGCGGAAACAAGACCTTCTATGCTAAGGATATCCTCATCAAAATGACCTGACTTGTCCACCTTGAGAACCTTCTGAAGCTGGTTGTCAGCGAAAATGATACCTTCATCACTCGTCACACAAACACCTCTAGGATCAACGAGTTCTCCTTCCTCTGTGCTGCTGTACTCCCACTCAAAATCTCCTTCAAGGGTCAGACAAGTCACAGTTTTCCTCAGAGAGTCCGACACAAATAGATGACTACCACTGGTACACGTGTGCCAAGGGTATAGAAACAACCCGTTGTATGACATTGATCTTAGTTTCACTCCAGCCATATCAAGGACATCAAGACAGAAATCTCCACCAGCTACCAAAGCATCAGGGCTGAGAACTACAAGACTGTAATATTCCTGCTCTGTCTCGATTGCTGACACAAGGTGTAGCTGATGTTCTCAATGGTTACCTGGGACGGCTACTAACAGAATGGTATCTGTCTTGTATGCAAGGCCCCAGGGCCAGCTTTCAAGGGTTAGCTTTGTCTTAATAGGTTCCTCCTCTGTTGGTGTGATTGCCTTTACACAATTATTGTCAATATCAGTGACAATCATTGTGTCTTTTCCATCAAGGTGAAGAACTAAGATATCTTGTAAATTTGGAACGTAGATGTCATTCACCATTGCGAGGTCGAACTTGTTAAACGCCTTGGACATAATTGATACCAGAGACCAAACTGCACGATTCTCTCCGAAATTCGTTTGATCAAAGGCAAGGTTGTAATTTTGTAATGTTTAACGTCATCTATCCTCTTCCCTAATGAGTCAACCATCAACTGTCTTGCTCTGTATAATGATAATTACAATCTTAACACCTAGTGTTCAGTGCCTGATTTGACCAATTGATGTTCAAGGTCAATAACACCCTGAAGGAATTTCAGGCAGGTACATGCACTTTTGGCGACAAAATAGATCCGTACTTCCTATATTCGGGTACGTTTGTGGAGGTGGGTAGTCTAGTGCAATGCAGATGAAGTGCCTTGCCAAAGAAACTTACACAGTACGAGCGATAGGTAAATTACATCCAACTACAGACTCCTGCACACGTGACGTGTTTCTTAAATGTAACAACAAATATTGATATATATTAATAAGGTCAAAACCAGCAACTCACATGACACCAATTCGAACGGTAATGAACATCATTAGAATGTCAAAAGCCAGAATAACGCACATATCCATAGGTTCAAAGTTTCAAGTAAGAGCTAATGGTTCATATATTTTACATACATTCATTACAAACGTCAAAAGGTTAAGTAGCACGTGCAAACCAATAAAAACAATTGTTATCAACAAGTTATAAGAAAATTACAGTTTTGCGCTCATAAAGAGAAGCTTTACAGAGAAGAACAAAAGTCTGGTAACATAATATTTCAAGTACCTATATACACAAAAACTGCCTCAGATATCCAGCCAGGGTCATAGAAAAGACTACCATTCATGATAATACATACTTCCCTTTACAGACATTCTCTCCCCACAGAGGCAGATCAAGTCATGTTGATTTAGCCTCTGTTCTATTACGCCGAAATGCGTGGGTTCCGGCAGTTTCCCCTGGCGGAAAAAACTTTCATTACAATACATTTGAATTTCTTTAATGACAATTTCAAATGACAAAGCTTCTCGCATGGAAAGGGTTGTTAATATCACAATGCTTTTGTCATGATTCAGTAGCCAAACTGATGATTTGAGAACAGCGTCGCTGATTGCACAACTAATTTTGATTGCCTCCTAGCAGGCATCTCCTATTCTACCCCACAAACGCGACGTAACAGAACAGAGGCTAAATCAACATGAATTGATCTGCCTTACGCGGCAGGTAGTCAAGGTTCGCAACAAGTCAGCCTGGTCCCGCTACAGGTCAACCTGGTCCCGCTACAGGTCAACCTTGTTCCGCTACAGGTCAACCTTGTCCCGCTACAAGTCAACCTGGTCCTGCTACAGGTCAACCTGGTCCCGCTACAGGTCAACCTTGTTCTGCTACAGGTCAACCTGGTCCCGCTACAGGTCAACCTGGTCCCGCTACAAGTCAACCTGGTCCCGCAACAAGTCAACCTGGTCCCGCTACAGGTCAACCTGGTCCCGCTACAGGTCAACCTGGTCCCACTACAGGTCAACATGGTCCCGCTACAGGTCAACCTGGTCCCGCTACATGTCAACCTGGTCCCACTACAGGTCAACATGGTCCCGCTACAGGTCAACCTGGTCCCACTACATGTCAAATTGGTCCCGCTACAGGTCAACCTGGTTCCGCTACATGTCAACCTGGTCCCGCTACAGGTCAACCTTGTCCCGCTACAGGTCAACCTGGTCCCGCTACATGTCAACCTTGTCCCACTACATGTCAACCATGTCCCGCTTCAAGTCAACCTGGTCCCGCTACAGGTCAACCTGGTCAACCTGGTCCCGCTTCATCTCAACCTGGTCCCGCTACAGGTCAACCTGATCCCGCTACATGTCAAATTGGTCCCGCTACAGGTCAACCTGGTCCCGCTACAAGTCAACCTGGTCCCGCTACAAGTCAACCTGGTCCCACTACATGTCAACCTTGTCCCGCTTCAAGTCAACCTGGTCCCGCTACAGGTCAACCTGGTTAACCTGGTCCCGCTTCATCTCAACCTGGTCCCGCTACAGGTCAACCTGATCCCGCTACATGTCAACCTGGTCCCGCTAAAGGTCAACCATGTTCCGTTACAGGTCAGTCTGGTCCCACTACAAGTCAACTTGGTCAACCTCGTCCCGCTACATGTCAACCTGGTCCCGCTACAGGTCAACCTGATCCCGCTACAAGTCAACCTGGTCCCGCTAAAAGTCAACCTGGTCCCACTAAAGGTCAACCTGGTCCCACTACAAGTCAACCTGGTCAACCTCGTCCCGCTACATGTCAACCTGGTCCCGCTACAGGTCAACCTGGTCCCGCTACAGGTCAACCTGGTCCAGCTAAATGTCAACCTTGTTCCGCTACAGGTCAACCTGGTCCCGCTACAGGTCAACCTGATCCCGCTACAGGTCAACCTGGTCCCGCTAAAGGTCAACCATGTTCAGCTACAGGTCAGTCTGGTCCCGCTACAGGTCAGTCTGGTCCCGCTACAGGTCAACCTGTTCCCAGTACAGGTCAACCTGGTCCCGCTACAAGTCAACCTGGTCCCACTACATGTCAACCTGGTCCCGCTACATGTCAACCTGTTCCCGCTACAGGTCAACCAGGTCCCGCTACAGGGCAACCTGGTCCCGCTACATGTCAACCTGGTCCCGCTACAAGTCAACCTTGTCCCACTACATGTCAATCTGGTCTCGCTACATGTCAACCTGGTCCCGCTACAGGTCAACCTGGTCCCGCTACATGTCAACCTGGTCCCGCTACATGTCAACCTGGTCCCGCTACAAGTCAACCTGGTCCCGCTACAAGTCAAACTGGTCCCACTACATGTCAACCTTGTCTCGCTTCAAGTCAACCTGGTCCCGCTACAGGTCAACCTGGTCCCGCTACAGGTCAACCTGGTCCCGCTACAGGTCAACCTATTCCCACTACAGGTCAGTCTGGTCCCGCTACAGGTAAACCTATTCCAACTACAGGTCAACCTGGTCCCGCTACAGGTCAACCTGGTCCCGCTACAAGTCATCGATATCCTGATCCCGCTACAGGTCAACCAGGTTCCGCTACAGGTCAACCTGGTCCCGCTACATGTCAACCTGTTCCCGCTACAGATCAACCTGGTCCCGCTACAAGTCAACCTGGTCCCACAACATGTCAATCTGGTCCCGCTACATGTCAACCTGGTCCCGCTACAGGTCAACCTGGTCCTGCTACAAGTCAACCTGGTCCCGCTACAAGTCAACCTGGTCCCGCTACATGTCAACCTGGTCCCGCTACAAGTCAACCTGGTCCTGCTACAAGTCAACCTGGTCCCGCTACAGGTCAACCTGGTCCCGCTACAGGTCAACCTGGTCCCGCTACATGTCAACCTGGTCCCGCTACAGGTCAACCTGGTCCCGCTACAGGGTCAACCTGGTCCCGCTACAGGGTCAACCTGGTCCAACTACAGGTCAACCTGGTCCCGCTACAGGTCAGCCTGGTCCCGCTACAAGTCAACCTGGTCCCGCTACAAGTCAACCTGGTCCCGCTACAGGTCAACCTGGTCCCGCTACAGGTCAACCTGGTCCCGCTACATGTCAACCTGGTCCCGCTACAGGTCAACCTGGTCCCGCTACAGGGTCAACCTGGTCCAACTACAGGTCAGCCTGGTCCCGCTACAAGTAATTGATATCCTGGTCCCGCTACATGCCAACCTGGTACCGCTACATGTCAACCTGGTCCCGCTACAGGTCAACCTGGTCCCGCTACAGGTCAACCTGGTCCCGTTACAGGTCAACCTGGTCCCGCTACAGGTCAACCTTGTTCCGCTACAGGTTAACCTGGTCCCGCTACAAGTCAACCTGGTCCCGCTACAAGTCAACCTGGTCCCACTACATGTCAACCTGGTCCCGCTACATGTCAACCTGGTCCCGCTACAAGTCAACCTGGTCCCGCTACAAGTCAACCTGGTCAACCTGGTCACGCTACAAGTCAACCTGGTCCCGCTACAGGTCAACCTTGTTCCGCTACAGGTCAGCCTGGTCCCGCTACAAGTAATCGATATCCTGGTCCCGCTACATGCCAACCTGGTCCCGCTACAAGTCAACCTGGTCCCGCTACAGGTCAACCTGGTCCCGCTACAGGTCAACCTGGTCAACCTGGTCCCGCTACATGTCAACCTGGTCCCGCTACATGTCAACCTGGTCCCGCTACAGGTCAACCTGGTCCCGCTACAGGTCAACCTTGTTCCGCTACAGATTCACGCTATATGATGTCAGCTCGGACATGCTCTATCGCCTCGCTGTTTGTATGTATCCGATCTTGGTACATCGGATCCTTCCTTTTTCCCTGATCAACTTTTTGGAATAGTTCGATTTCTTTCCTTTGAACTCGTCCATGCTTACGACTGATCATTGTTAACACCTGTGTGATAATTGTGAGCTCGACCCCCTTGTTTACACTACGACCTACCATTATGTGTACTGCACTTTTACCGTCAACTAAACACCTTGAAGGGATGTAGAACTGAAGCCAAGGCTTATCAGTAGAGAACTAGTGGAAATACAATAACATTATCAAACCGATTCAGGATTCAGAAGATAGGGTTTGTGTTGAGATAACCTCAGTCAAATAGAACAAAATTCTCAAATCTGACATTATGTATTTTCTAAAAGAAAATGGAAATGGTATAGTGATTGACCTCACACACAGAGACAAGAATTATCAAGGAAGAGGTGTGAACACCCAGACAGAAGATCCTACTTTAAAGAAAGTAAGCTGACTGATGAACTAAGAGAGATTACAGGCAATACATCTTCCAAAGACAGATCTTGTGAGACCCCCACTAACTCATCACCAACTCAACTTCACCGACAACAGCAACAGCAGCAGCAACAACAACCAACAACTACAACAACAACAACCAACAACAGCAACAACAACAACCAACAACAACACAAACAAACAACCAACAACAACAACAACCAACAACCAACAACAACAACAACCAACAACAATAACAACAACCAACAACAACACAAACAAACAACCAACAACAACAACCAACAACAACACAAACAAACAACCAACAACAACAACAAAACAAACAAACAACCACCACCAGCAACAACAACAACCAACAAATAAAAGTACCGAGGGTACAGAAGCTCACCTTAAAATGAATGATGTGGTAATATGGTTTAATTGTGTAACCATCTTTTATATGATAATTGATTATGGCTGCCATCATGATTTTTTTATCTTTTAAAATGCTATTCTTCTGTTGGAAACCACTAGAGCTTTAACAAACATTAATACAAGAATGATATAATCATGATTTGTTAACAAGCAGCAGGTTTTTGTATAATTTTTTTGTATCTCTATGGCTGAATTGGTGACCATCTTGGACTTTTTAATCTTCAAAATGCTACTTTTATATGGGCATCTGTATTAATTTCATTATGATATCTTGATTGGTTTAGGAGTATTCATTTAGTCACACTCTCAACTTCCAAAGAACTAAAAAGATGATGCACATAAACATTTGGAATATATCCCTCTGACACAAATCACAAATTCAGCTAGTGGTAAGTCCAATTGCCAAAGTAAACTGTCCAGGTCAATGTCTGATGTAATTCTAACTGAAGATTTCTGAATATCTTAAATCTTGACATATGTTAGTGCAATCTGATTGGTCAGAATAGGCTAGCAACATGGGGGTTTATGCTAATTACTAGATAAGATGACCTATGATGACCTCTTGCACCTGCATGTAGCTTATGTAACTTATCCTCTTATGTAAGTTACTGTTATTCAATATAGTGAGTGTCCCCCCCCCCCCCCCTCATTTCAATATGCAATACAGATACCCTTTAGAGGAGAGTTGCAGGAGAGGGGCTGGACGGATAGGAGGGGAAAGGGGGTGGTTGTGGGGGGTGGCGATGGGGGATAGAAGGGTTGGGGCTAAAAGAGAGGTTTGCAATGGAGATAATTTGGAGGTCAACTCAGTAATATGTTTATTGAAGTATCATAACTTACAGAGAGAATTGGTGAGAAAGACTTTGTAAAAAAAGAATTGTTCGGATAGCTGTTCAATGAATGCTGTTTTGAAGATGAATATTATAACTTTTATTAGCATGACAAAAAAAATAAAAGATAATTAGCTATTCATTAACCAAAATTTTCAATTTGGAATACATTAATTGCTTGGGAACAAAGGAGTAAAAAACCTTACAGTTAGTGTTGGGAGTGAACAAATTTAATCATTTTAAATGCTTTTGAAAAGGATTTGTTTGCATTGATGATCATTATAATTATTGAGATAATCATTGTTCAGACCGTAATCAGATATAGATGATTAAGAAATGTATATTTATCCCTCACTGGCTATGTTATTTGCCATATATGAAGTGTCAGGAATTATGTAACCCACTGATGGAGTGAACAACTTTTATCATTTTATGTTTTATTAAAAGGATTTATTAAAACAGTCATGCTTCAGGCTGTTCGCAGATAAAGATGATTCATACATTTTTTTGTAACTGTATTTATAGTGTTGATAAATATTACAACAAGCGTATCAATACAAATATAATGACATTGATTTGATTGATCAGGAAATGTATTCTTTTCAATGAATTTCATGAAATCTAATTGAAAATTCAATATAATTGACATATTGACCATCTTGGATTCTTGATAATAAAATAAACGCGTCTTTGTCAGGAATCACTATATAAAAAAATACTCACTTTTCAGAATGATATCTTAATTGATTTAGTAGGAGTAGTATTTGGCCTGAAATCTAATTGAAAAATAATGACTTCTATGATGACATGTTAATTGTTCCCAGAACCCCTTCAGCATTATACAATTATCATTTAGTTTTACAGGTATTTATAAAACGAATGTAGGAAAAAAGGTAACAGGAAAAAAAGTAACAGGAAAAAAAGTAACGGAAAAAAAGTAACAGGAAAATAAGTAACACTTCTCATCTGCTCAATTATATCGACATAATACTCCCCCTTAATTGATTTACTATCACACTGGCCTCACCAATTTACTTAAAATTTACCTATCAAAACTTAACCCCTTTGATCAGTAAAGCTAATCATCAATATTTACAAAAATAAAAAAAAAATTTAAAAAAATATTTGTTTAACAAGCTTAGAGAGGTTTCATCATTTATGATATATAATGTGCACTATAATATTCAAGTCTATCAGATCTTCAGTATGGAGGAAATAGAAAGTAACAGAGGAGAATACTAAACGCGGTCTTATATAGAAGTCTTTCTGTTCTGAAAATAGTGCTTTAAATAACATGTTTCTATAGTATAGTTTGTATATATAAACCTCATGAAATAAAAAACAAAACAAAAAACTGTTACTTTTTTTCCTGTTACTTTTTTTCCTAGCAAAAACTGTTCCTTTTTTTCCGTTACTTTTTTTCCTGTTACTTTTTTTCCGATCACCTTATAAAACACATGGTATTGAAACTGGAACCTGATACAAAATACCTCTATTATTAACTTATCATGTAGATTACTGTACATAAAAGAAGATTCTTGACTTGTTAATATTAACTCATCCTGCAGATTGTTGTACACAAAAGCTGATTCTTGACTTGTTTAAATTGTTATTTGTAAAAAGTATTACTATTATTAGAGTACAAGTATACTTTTCATAAAGACAATTTATATACTTTCCATAAAGTCCATTATGTTCTATTTATCAATTAGGTCAGGATTACTATGCAATATACAAGCAGGCAGGGCTGCTAGCACCAGATCATTAAGGAGAGTGTAGCAATTTGTGTATTTGGCTTTGTGTACGTATATTTGGAGAAGCACCCTAGTGTGCTGAGCATATAAACCTGAACTCTGGCTAAGCCCTTATGTGTGGTATTAAAAGACTTGACGGGAGAGAACATGAATTGTTGTGAAAAATATATATAATTTCACAAAATATAGTTAGCTTATGTCCTAAATTGATTTTGTGTCAAGAAGAACTTCTGTTAGATATAGAAATGGTACAAATATGAGTAAAACACAGGAACTGAAACCTGATGCAAAATAACTCTTTCCACATCAACTTATCATGTAGATTGCTAAACACAAAGCTTATTGTTGACAAATTTTGTGTAAGTTGTTTTTCTTAGAAAGAACATATCACTGTCATGAGAATACAAGTCTAATTTCCATAACTCTTATTGCATACACATGGCCATATAGCATATTGCTCTACAATATCAATTGGGTCAGGTTGATTATGCAACAGACTAGCAGCTGAGACTGTGATGCTAGCAGCCTGTATTGGGATGTGTATTAGAAATGCATAGTGGACTCAACAGGAATATCTGAACTCTGGTTGACCCCTTTTGTATGGTATTTAAAGGAATATAAGGGAGATACCATTGTTTAAAATTCAACATGATGTTTAATGTCATTGGGTTTTTGCAGCTAGTTGCCATAAAGATTTTAAACAAATTAATTAATCATGTTTGTCTTTCATCTTAATGTTTTAGAAACACTTAAAAATATAGAACAACTTGCATGACAATCTTAAATATTCCATATTCAAGATAATATTATGATTAGTAAGTTCAAATTAGAGAATTTATATGGTGCGAGTGATCACTTGATGAAAGCTTAAAATTTAGTAATAATGATGTGTCATCTGCAGCTGAAAAGTCAATATGGCTGCTATCGCGCCCATCTTGGATTCTCAGAACTGAAACGTTTACCTTTGTGGGAGGAATCACTATAGGTATAACATACTACAATATGAAAATGATATCTAGATTGGTTTAGGAGAAGGAGTCATTTTCATGAAATCTAATTGAAAATTCAATATGGCTGCCATGGCGGCCATATTGGATTCTCAAAACTGTAACATCTACCTTTCTGTGCGGAATCACCATAGTTATAACATACTACAATTTCAGAATGATATCTAGATTGGTTTAGAAAGAGTAGTCTTTTCATGAAATCTAATTGAAAATTCAATATGGCTGCCATAGCGGCCATCTTGGATTCTCAAAACTGAAACGTCTACCTTTCTGTGAGGAATCACCATGGGTGTAACATACTACAATTTCAGAATGATATCTGCATTCATTTAGGAGGAGTAGTCCTTTTCCTGAAATCTAATTGAAAATTCAATATGGCTGCCATGGCGGCCGTCTTAGATTCTCAAAACTGAAACGTCTACCTTTCTGTGAGGAATCACCATGGGTATAACATACTACAATTTCAGAATGATAACTGCATTCATTTAGGAGGAGTAGTCTTTTTCCTGAAATCTAATTGAAAATTCAATATGGCTGCCATAGCGGCCATCTTGGATTTTCAAAACTGAAACGTCTACCTTTCTGTGAGGAATCACCATGGGTGTAACATACTACAATTTCAGAATGATATCTGCATTCATTTAGGAGGAGTAGTCCTTTTCCTGAAATCTAATTGAAAATTCAATATGGCTGCCATGGCGGCCGTCTTGGATTCTCAAAACTGAAACGTCTACCTTTCTGTGAGGAATCACCATGGGTATAACATACTACAATTTCAGAATGATAACTGCATTCATTTAGGAGGAGTAGTCTTTTTCCTGAAATCTAATTGAAAATTCAATATGGCTGCCATGGTGGCCATCTTGGATTCTCAAAACTGAAACGTCTACCTTTCTGTGAGGAATCACCCTGGGTATAACATACTACAATTTCAGAATGATATCTGGATTCGTTGAGGAGGAGTAGTCTTTTTCCTGAAATCTAATTGAAAATTCAATATGGCTGCCATGGCGGCCATCTTGGATTCTCAAAATTGAAACGTCTACCTTTCTGTGAGGAATCACCATGGGTATAACATACTACAATTTCAGAATGATATCTGGATTCGTTTAGGAGGAGTAGTCTTTTTTGTGAAAGTTTACGGACTGACGGACGGACGGACGGACGGACAGACGGACAGACAGACAGACGGACGACGGACGAAGCGCCATGACATAAGCTCACATTTACTTTGTAAAGGTGAGCTAACAACCAACAACAACAACAACAACAACCAACAACAACAACCCCCACCAGCAACAACAACAACCAACAAACAACCAAAAACAACAACCAACAACAACAACAACAACCAACAACAACACATACAAACAACCAACAACAACAACCAACAACAACAACAACAACAACAACCAACAACAACAACAACACAAACAAACAACCAACAACAACAACAAAACAAACAAACAACCACAACAAACAACAACAATAAACAACAACAACAAACAACAACAACCAATAACAACCACCTCAACAACAACAACAACAGTAGAACAGATCTTCACCTCGTCGTTCCACCAGGACACAGCACAGATAATGTCAAGGCCAGGCCCAGTATACTCACACACACTACAAAGCTCAACATTGAGCTTACAGTAGAGACTTTCTTTAGGGAACAGCAAATACGCCAGATAAGAACATGAATTTTATTTTTTGAAAGAAACTGATTTTTAAAAATAAATCAGATATTGTAAACAAACTCTGTGAATCTGACATATTATTAAATACCGACCTAAGTTTTGATATAAAGGTATTATTGAGACTTGGACTAATGACTAAGACTTACAGTATGTCTCCACATATTATATAATTAATATGAGAATGCGGTACGAATATCAAACTGTTGCAGACGGTTTGGTGTTATGTGTATCATAATCAGGAAATAATTTGAAACTTAAACTTAATCTTAAACTTTGCTCTCTTGTCACAAATTACTGTTATTATAATGTTTGATAAAAAGATGTTTGGCATAGACCTTGATTTGTTCGTTCTCTCCACAAAGAGGCAGCTCACTGCGAGCAAGCCTCTGTTCTGATAAGCCAACATCCTAGCTTTCCGGCAGATTGCCTTAGTTGCAACTCAATTTATCATCCAAAAGTGGCTACCACAGTAGATATCGCTTTTCTGAGATCAAGCGATATCTACAAGCGATATCTACATTGTAGATATCGCTACAATCATATCGTCATAATCCTATTACATCATCAGTTAAATGACATCACAAGGCTTTGGCATCACTTAGAACACAGATGACAATACTATGACGTCACAAAGTTCATGGCGTAACAATGCTATGACGTCATAATGCTGATGACGTCACAATGCAATGACCTCACTGTTCAAGAAGTCTAATGGCAGTTTCGTGTTCAGATTTGTTCATTCTTTTGCTAATAACTGTTGAAAAATGATTTGGATGATAAATAAAATCTCACCCTCGTGTCTTCTGATATCAAATATATCAACACTCGTTGATTAAAGTAAAAATATCCTCGGCAAGCCTCGGATATTTGTAACTTTAATCAACTCGTGTTGATATATTTGATATCAGAAGACACTTGGGTGAGATTCTCTATATATCTCCCTTTTTTTTCAGCCAATGAAAACACCTCTTTGATATCTTTGATCATCCTTAACGTTCGTGTAGTGACATGGAAATATCATGCCTTTATGTTTATGTTTCATTAACAGTGCGAGGGGAAATATTTGAAAAATCAGATATGGATTCTTTTTTTATAAAAAGGAACTGTTTTCTAATTCTATAATTATTATTTGTTTTATGATAGATTTTAGTTAACTACCAAAAATAATTAATGAGAATGTCATAAACGATGTTTATATCCTCTGATTGATTGATACCATTGCCGAAGCATACGGAAATGACCGAGGCGTCGCTAATTGCACAACTAACTTTGATTGCCTCCAATCAGATTTCTACCTTTCTATCCCTCTTTCTGGTCTATTAGAACAGAGGCTTGTTCGGGTATGACTGAGCTGCCTCTGTGGGGAGAAAGGTAGTGAGTGTGATCTCTTCAATTACCAATAGAGATATTTGAGACGTTAAGAGTTGTTTCCCCTGGTTGGTTGTGCAATCAAATAATCCCTACATTACCTAGATGATGCCATATGTTTAGAAGACAGTGGCGTAAGTATAATCGTGAGCATTTTAAGAAAATAACTTATTTATTTGTCAGCTAGATAGAAATCCTGATATACAAACATGTTTTACTAGTTTATCTTTCACTGTAGAAGATTTAGCATTTTCAGAGCTTAGAAGTATTATGCGTTTTGACTTCCTTGTACTGTACTAATTATACAAGGAAGGCGAACTGGAAAATAAACAACCTGCCTTCACATGCTACATTAATTATATAATTTTGTTAAAGGCCTCCCTATCGAAACTATTTTTCTTTTTAAAAACATTAAATGAGATGCACTAAACGATTAAAAACAATACTTCTACTACTAAGTAAGACTTAGTATCTTTGATAGTATTTGATGTTGATGTTTAAAGCTTGAATTTATTTGTTCATAAATAATTTACTTATGCCGAATATGAATGGTAAAAGCTGAGGATCTTGAGCGTATATAATTCACAAGCTCAGAATATTAGAATATATATTTCACAAGCTCAGAATATAAGCATACATATTTTCTCTGCTGCGTACTTAACCTTTGTTTTAGGTCCGCTTATTATACGTAAAACACAGCATCACCATAGCCACCGGTATTCATTACAGGCGCTAGCGTGCCAACATGTAATACATAGCTTTGAAAGGTGATGTAAATTGTTTTTCGGCTTGTTACAGGTATATATTGTCTACAAGTATTGGTTATGAATAATTACAATATGGTTATAATTGTTTCCATGGTAACTAGTCATCAGCGACATATTTCTCGAGAATTACATTTTTGTACATAACTTCTTTAATTTTTACCCTAAACACCTCAAACTGGTAATAATTATATATTAGTTGTATTCGTTATGTATGTATAATTATCACCTGCTTCTAACAAAGAATATTTCATAAGCAATGTAAACACTTTACTTTCAATAATACTTCTAAACTTCTAAAACGCTATTTTTACGTTTCTTTGACGTTGTTAACTGGTAATGATAATTTATTCAAACAAAATGTTATAAAATTTTATCAAATGTGTTTGACGCATCTTTGGTTTCACGTATTTGAAATACTCCTATTCATATATATATGCTCAAGGTCTATTGTCTGAGAAATGGTGCATTTCTGATACAATGGTTGGTAGATAATTAGGTAAGATTAAGGCACAAGAATGACCTACATATGTCAGCATTGAATTGACAATAAAGAGGCGATTAAATCATATAATGATAAAAAATGATGACTTATGATGAATGAATGTATACAATAAATGATGTGATTACAATAAGTGAGATTGATGTACATAGTATTGAGAGAGATAGACAAGCGTTGGTTTAAGGAAATTACAATCATGAGATTATGCGATAAGTTGATGGTACGCATCTGGGATGTAATATATCCTTCATCTCTGTTGAGGACGGGGCTTATCTTCTTAATGTGGACAGCTTCCTGGAGTTTTCTTATTTTGAAGTCTGCTTGATTCTTTTCGATGGTTATGATGTTTTGCCAGTTGTTGGTGTGATCTGGATGAGTTTTCATATGGTCAGCGATGGCGGATTTGGAATCATTCTTTCTCACTGAGGCCTGATGTTCTCTATTTCTGTGGGAGAGTGATCTTGATGTTTCACCAACATAGGAGTCCCCACAATGGCATTCTTTGTGGTAAACCACACCTGATGGGTCTGGCTTCTGGGATGATCTTGGTCTTCCTGTGGCCCCTAAGAGTATTTGGGTGGGATTTCCTCTTTGGCAAACTACGTCTATGTTGGCTTGCTGCTTCAGAAGTCGGCGAATGTGATTGCTGGTTGGTCCAATGTAGGGGGGCTGACAGTGAAGGGGGCAGTTTGTTGACGGGGAGGCTTGGTTGTTGGGTTGAGGGTTTTCTTGGTGGTTTGGTTGACGAAACGGCAGGGTACTCATTGTAGGTTGTGGAGACGTCTTTGAGGTGGTCTAGTTCAGCATTGAGGGACTCAGGTGTGGAGCAGATGTTCTTTGCTCTTCGGGTTATGGTAGATATGATGCCTTTTTTACTTGGATAGGATGGCAGGAGTTTAAATGGATATACTGGTCTGTGTGGGTTGGTTTGCAGTAGACGGTGGTGTTCAACTTGTTTTCCTCTTTGTGGACAAGGACATCTAGGAAAGGGAGTTTGTTGTCTGCTTCAGATTCCATGGTGAACTGCATACGGGGATGTTGGGCATTTAGGTGTTGGAATAAAGCATTCGGGTCGTCGGATTGAGAGAGGATGACAAAGGTGTTGTCTACCTTCCGGAACCAGCAGGTTGGTTGGACTGGGAAGGTCTGCAGGGCTGTATCTTCTAGGTGGGTCATGTATATTTCGGTGATGAGGGGGGAAAGGGGTGAACCCATGGGGAGCCCATTGTCTGTTTGAAAATCTTGTCTTGCCAGGTAAAGTAGGTGAAGCTGATGCAGGCGTTGATGATGCTGTCAGTGGAACGGTGGGTGTAGAGGGTGGAATGGATTATTAAGAAGTGTTATATCCATAATACTGCCTTCATCTTCTTCATATACACTTTATGTTTTAGATGGCGACTGCAAAACTGGAGAAGGTAAAAGATGACTTTCTGACGTGTGTAGTTTGTCGTGACATTTTCACTGATCCATGCACGCTCAGCTGTCAACACAGTTTTTGTCGAAAATGCATCACGACCTACACAAAAACAAAAGCAGAGGCAATAACCAGAAAGGTGATTATATGCCCATCATGTCGCCAGATGACGAAAGTTCCAGACCCCACGAAGAAGGTAGACCAATGGGCTTATCAGATCAAACCAGGAATAGTTATCGTTGGCTTGATGGATACAATGGAATCCGATGACAAAAATGACGGTATGACATCTGATTTCCCATATTTTATGAAGACATCATATAAAAAAACAGAATGAAAATGTCAATTAATGTTTGAAAGGCATTAGTTATAATACTTGCGTTTTGCAATATTTTTTGGGATAAGATTGTGAAACTTAGACTAGTTAAATCGAGCTGAATTGACCCGTCATTAAGGGACATTAAGGGACAGTCCTTTTGGGATATTTTTTGTGGAACAATTCAAGAGTACATCCCTGTGATTCTAGAATGCATCTCTGCGTTCTATTGGATTTCGTTTCCACAAAGTTACCCCAATAGGACTGACCCTGAAACCAATAATAAGAGAGCTAACGATGTAATCGCGGGTATACGAAATTTCGCCGTTCAAGTAGACCAAAATCTGATTGTAAGAAATGTTTCTTCAAATGCAGGGCACATTACAGCAAACTCCGTCTTTGCAATATTGACATTCTGTCCTCAGTCAGTTCAAAATTCGCTAAAGGTCAACTAAACATGATTTTGTCAGTATTTCGCTAGATGCAATGACGGATCAATACAGCTTGTTTTAACTAGATTGTGAAACATATTGCCAAATGTGTATTTGACTGTTTACAGGGGACTTTGAACACTGTGGTCAATGTGAAAAGATTGGGGAGAGAATCAAGGCAGTTCTGTGGTGTCATCAGTGTGGAATATCCCTGTGTCAGAGATGTGTCAGTATACATGGCGTCAATTCAAAACTTTGCGAACATGATCTCTATGACCTTGACAAAAAAGTCAAATTTCTGAAGAAACGAAATCTGATTTGCAAAACGCACACTGGTGAGGACATAAAGTTCCATTGCTTTGACTGTGACACTCCGATCTGCTCCCTGTGTGTTGTTCTGTGTCATCGGCAATGTGATGATGTAGTGACCATTGCTTCCATGGTGGGTGTCATGAAATCTGAACTATCCTTTGTTGGAAATAAACTGAGGAAAAAAGAAATCTTGGAAAGAACATTTATTGACTCTCGCAGAAAACAAATAAAGGCAATCGAAAAGAATAGAGACAGTGTCTTGAAAGAAATTCAGACAATTGGCAAGAATCTGAGAAATGCGATTAAAGAATCTGAGAAGGCCTCTTCTGACAAACTGTTAGAAATGACCAACAGAGAGATGCATGCCATGAATGCAAGTGTGAAAACAGGAAAGATCGAAGTGCAAACCTTTAGGCAATTTCAGGAATACATTAAGCAGATTATTGGCTCAAAATCCGAGTTAGATATGTACGAAACCTATCGCTCATACAAAGCGGGGCAGTTGATGGTTGACATTGAGAAGAAAGCGGAACGAACATCGTCCACGACGCGAATCACATTGATTGACAAACATACCTCGATATTGAGATATTTTCTAAAAGATAATTTGACTTTTGATCAACACTTGCAACCAGTAACAACTACGTTAAAGTTGTATGACAAGTTTGACCTCGCAATGGAAAGTGATACAAAAGTTCCCAATTTACAAGACATTTTAGTAGTCAACATTGATGACAAGGACACACTGATTGTCACTGATATTGACAATGATTGTGTGAAGGCATTCACATGTACTAGTGGCGAGCCTGTCAAACACAAGTACCGGTTTGAAAGCTGGCCATGGGGTCTTGCAAAAAAGTCAGGTACCCGCCTGTTAGTAACCATCCCAGGGAACCATCAGATTATTACCATGGAGATAAGACGACATCAGCTTCACCTTGTTTCAGGAATCAAGACAAAGCAAGATTACTACAGCCTTGCAGTTCTCAGTCCTGATGCTTTAGTTGCGGGTGGAGATTTCTGTCTTGATGTCCTTGATATGGCTGGAGTGAAACTAAGATCAATGTCATACAACGGGTTGTTTGAATACCCTTGGCATTTGTGTACCAGTGGTAGTCATCTATTTGTGTCGGACTCTCTGAGGAAAACTGTGACTTGTCTGACTCTTGAAGGAGGTTTTGAGTGGGATTACAGCAGCACAGAGGAAGGAGAACTCGTTGATCCCAGAGGTGTTTGTGTGACGAGTGATGAAGGTATCATTATCGCTGACAACAAGCTTCAGAAGGTTCTCAAGGTGGACAAGTCAGGCCATTTTGTGAATGATGTTGTCAGCAAATATGAACTCTGCTCGCCAAGAGGCATTTTTGAAAATGGATATGGTTCTCTCTTTGTGTGTGAAGACAATTGTATTAAAGAATTCCTTTAATAATGAAGAAAGATTGCAAGTTGACATACGATCATGATTTATGCTTTCAGCATAACAAAGCGACTGCATCAGACTGTTACTGTTGTCTTTGGTATTTTCTACCTTCAACTTACGAACCCTGGACTTTTAAGTGCTTTTATCAAAGGATTCCTTTCAAAATGATGAAAGATTTATTGACATACACGCAATCATGTTATATGGTTCAGGCATAACAAGGCGTTCTGCAAAGGTCACTTTGTTGTCGGTTAGGATTTTCTTCTCTTAATCAAAGAACCATTTACTTTAAGAGTTTAATTGTTGTGTACAGGTTTAAAAGGCTGTTGGTTGGTTACATTGTGTATCTACAATAAAAAAACAATAGAATTACCAATCTTAACCAATTGTTTACAAGACAAGTAGTGACCATGTCCCCCGCCGCAAGAGGGAAATTGGCTAAAGGTGTTGTCACACATCAGGGTTGGTGTCTTGTAGTTGCCTAAAATCTATGTCAAGTTTACCACACCCGACTGGTGTCTGCGTATTAAATGAACAATGACAACAACAATGAAGACTGAAAAGTTGCGCTAGAAAAGTTTAATGTACTGGTCAAACTCCTTTCTTAGGTCAAGGTCAATAATTATAAAACCGACTGGTGTCTGCATATTCATTCATGTAATCCGATTATCCGCCAGTAACACTTTATTTAAATAAATTGTGGCGTTCTAGAAAATTTAGTTTTTGCTGAAAATTCTGCCAAGGATATTTTGTAATCACTTAACTTTGGAAATGTATTATAAATGAAAATGTGTGCATGTGCCGTGACATTTTTGTTCAGTCAGAGGTTGTTTCGCTTTGCCCATTTACAACGATTTTTAAGTGTCTTTTTCCAAAAGTGATCATGCTTATTTGGGAGTGTTTGTTTACCGAGTGTTTCTAACATTGGTATCAGTGTCCTTATGTTTAGAATAAGTCATTCATTCTTTGTAACGAAATTCTTAAAGAAAAAGACTTCTTTTATCTGGAACTCTATCCACTCTGTGAAATTGTTATTAACTCTTACAGGTTCGTTTTTAAAGGAAACAAGTTATCGCAAAAATTTTCAATTCATCTTATCATTACATCGTTGGGTTTGGTAACGTTTCAAATAATGATTAATATGTGAGAATTAAATTATTCAAATGGGATATGGATTTAAGAGAGTTGATTATTTGCTTACCATTGATCATAGATATCGAAAAGGTCGCAAACTTATCTTTATAGTTACGATGTACTAGTTCCGCTTGATATTCTTCTACCTGAAATCCCGAGATACTATTTAAATAAATTCCAGTAAGCTATTTTTGAATTTTGAAAGAGCGAGTCAACAATAAATGTGTCGTGTTGATGTTTTATTAAGCAATGAAATTATTTTCGCGGGTCTGACATAGCTCGTTAGCATTTTCAGTGCAAAGGAGATTAAAGGCTTTTCGCGAGGGTAAGATGACCCTTATGCCCGCCAATAATACAACTAATAACTTTATTAATTTGAGAGAAGTAATATCCGTTTCATGTTTATTGAATATAGATTTCTGTCCCTCGGTTACCATAGTAAAATGAAAGTATACCTCTATCGTATATGCTATATTTGAAATCCTGTACGAGTCCCTGTTGTCATTTATGTGATACATAAGCCACAAATAAAACAAATATAGGATATATGGTTTGAATGTATATCAAGTTTGTTGATTAAGCTAGTTTGTATAGTAAAGGTTATATGTATGAGACAAAATAGTGAAAGAAACATATTCTACCTGACAAAAAATTGCATACTTTATGCAAAGATTATTATTATATGAATATTTATATAGCGCGAATATCCATCCACTGGTGGTTGCTCAAGGCGCTTACATTGTTTCCCCTGGTCAATGGCATTCTTTCACCGTCCGATCATTTTTCCAATTCAACTCCCTGGGCACTATTCAACCGGCATCCATATGTGGCGCTCAGGTTAGGGACCATTCTATGCCTCACAGGGTACCCATTCACAGCTGGGTGAACTGAGACACATAGTCACAGCAGTTTGTCCAACACCGCTGAACGCTGTTAACCGACAGCTCGGCGTATCAATGACATGAATTATTGGGATCTTTTAAGTGCGCACTTTTTGTTGCACTACACACTAGGGCTCCAGGGTGACTCATATAGAGTTCTAACAGACGTGGACTATGTTTTTTACACCTTGGCCTGGATGGGATTCGAACCCTGGACCTAAGCAACATGAGACCGGCGCTCTTGCCGACTGAGCTATCCCATAATGATAAGACTTAGGACCAGAAGGCAAATTTTCACATCATAGTGGTCAAATGTATTTTTGTTACTTTCTATCACATAGGGTCCTAAACGTTATTTTTGAAAAAGGGTTAATAAATGCAATTGCGGAACTAATATAAACATAAAAGTGAATAGCTGTCGGATTAGCCAGCGAAACGTAAGCAGTCTGATTAAAATCGAACGTACTCCGAGGAATAAAATTGCAAAAATATTTTCGCTTTGGGGGTTCCAAACAGTCGGGATATCCTCTCCGTCTCGGTCTGAATGCACCCACCTCTGTCACATGTTTCTGAGATAAGCTCATCTAACCAATCACAAGGCTTTCTTAGAATTCCAGTTAATTTATTACCAGCACCTATTGTATTGAAATGACAAAACACATTCTTTAAAAATATCTTTAATATATTTTCTGTATATCTGACATATGAGCCTGAGCATTTTAAGTACTGTTGCATAAGAGGTGAAAATGTGATGGCATCTTGCGATTCACTGGCTTGAACACAGGATCCATTAAACAGAGTGGGAGCTTGGATAGGCTGTGATAGGAGAGAATCTTTAACATCCGCTGGTAAATCTCTCGTTCTCGCGAGGTGTTGTTGCCTTTCTCCCAAAACAATTCTAGCTAAGGTATTGGAAGACGTAGCTGCTAAGTCCTGAGAGGAAACGAAAACAGAGTCCAAAAAACCATGTGACATGGCAACATCGTCGTCCCTCATGGTTTGTAGGGTATCTGGGGCTACATCATCATAAGAACTGAACTTGGGTGGGAGCATCTCTCTGATTCCCGCGCAAAACCAATTCATGTAAGAAAGCATATCCATGGAAGCCCGTGCATTCCGTTCAATTTCCGTGACATCGGACTTGGAGATGGAGATAAGGTTGTTAGGAGCCTGTTTAGGATTAAGCCTATCAAAATCTCTGTCCAGAACGGGAGGTTCTTGAGCAACGAACCTGTTGTGAATCTGGTAAGCCGACTTGGCCCTAAACTTAGGAACTGAAACTTGGCCAGGTAGAAAGTTAAACTTCTCATTAATCCCATGACAAGCTGTCTTAATTACAGAAGAGTGGGGTAACGAGAACTTGACAGGACGGGAGGGGGGTAAGGATCCCGACTCCCCTAACTCCTCGGGCCTAGGAGAGGCCGTGTCATCCAAAACGATGGGAACTGTACAAGGTTTAAGACGTTGCAAGTACTGAATCTTGTCCGGGAAGGACCACTCAGGGTTAAGTGGAAAATCAAATTCCTCCGGTGCGATGATCAATTGCCCTTCGCGAGCCAGCACGGTAAAGTCCATCGAATCCGTATCCGTGAAGGCATGGCTAAACCTAGACTGAGAGCCTATATCATGGAGCACGGGAATAAGCGGTGGATTAGCCGTGTCAATAAAGGCCGTCTGCTGAGCACGGACTTTCCGTGCAGGAGGCTGGAGGCTGCTATCAACCATCGGCGCGGTAGGACCCGAGCCGCCCGTGCTAACGGGTTGCGTAACGGGATCCACCTGCCTACCCTGGACTCCCAGTGAAGCCCGTGCGCCGCTGGGCGCCGTGGCATTCGGGAGTGGGTCACGAGCAGTCGAACCGTTAGGCTCGTGCCGGCCTTGGAAAGCAACGGGGTCTGGGTCCGTGCTTCCTTGGCTCGGCAGAGGAGCTGAGACGACCGCCCGATCCACTGACGCCGGGGTCAGGGAGTCAGGCCGCGTGCGACTCGTTGATAGGTTAGCCTCCAGGGCCGTGAAACGCTCCACTGACTCCTTCTTAATGGCGGCCATCGAGTAAGATAGAGTGGATAGCAGTTTGTCCAACACCGCTGAACGCTGTTAACCGACAGCTCGGCGTATCAATGACATGAATTATTGGGATCTTTTAAGTGCGCACTTTTTGTTGCACTACACACTAGGGCTCCAGGGTGACTCATATAGAGTTCTAACAGACGTGGACTATGTTTTTTACACCTTGGCCTGGATGGGATTCGAACCCTGGACCTAAGCAACATGAGACCGGCGCTCTTGCCGACTGAGCTATCCCATAATGATAAGACTTAGGACCAGAAGGCAAATTTTCACATCATAGTGGTCAAATGTATTTTTGTTACTTTCTATCACATAGGGTCCTAAACGTTATTTTTGAAAAAGGGTTAATAAATGCAATTGCGGAACTAATATAAACATAAAAGTGAATAGCTGTCGGATTAGCCAGCGAAACGTAAGCAGTCTGATTAAAATCGAACGTACTCCGAGGAATAAAATTGCAAAAATATTTTCGCTTTGGGGGTTCCAAACAGTCGGGATATCCTCTCCGTCTCGGTCTGAATGCACCCACCTCTGTCACATGTTTCTGAGATAAGCTCATCTAACCAATCACAAGGCTTTCTTAGAATTCCAGTTAATTTATTACCAGCACCTATTGTATTGAAATGACAAAACACATTCTTTAAAAATATCTTTAATATATTTTCTGTATATCTGACATATGAGCCTGAGCATTTTAAGTACTGTTGCATAAGAGGTGAAAATGTGATTAAATTAATGAATCCAAATATAAAATTGTATCAAGAAAAATCCTCCAACATGAAATCATATTAATATATTGACATTATTGGCTTAATCTTGGCAAATTCATGAAAATGTTTGTCAAAACACACTGATATTTTGCTTCTTAAGACAAAACAGATTAATATTGAGATTCATAAAAATAATCTGTTATATGCAGAAAAAATCATTGTTGTTGATAAAAAGAGTTAATATCAAATAGAGTTTTTTGGTCTTTCATCAAAGCAAATTATGCATGACTTCTTTTGTCCACTACATTCAATAGAAAATATTCCATTCTGATAAGATAGAGGCTGAAACAGGGTTGTAAAATGAGAATATTTCATGATAAAAACACACTTCACACAATATATCATCAACATTTCAAAATATGATATGCACATGAAAGACTGCAGACGTTTGCTGAGTGTATCTAATCCCATCCTGGGCTATGCAGGTATTCCAATCCACTACACTATATCACCCCTAGGATGTTTCATCAGGGAAATCTGTACAGACTTTCACACCCTTGGTTCTTATTATGATACAATCAAATGAATGCTTGACAAAAGATGATGAGACCCTGCCTTGATATCTCCATTTTTAGCACATACTCAGAAACTTGCATTGGAAATTTCAAAGGAATATTTATGACATGAGTCACTAAATATTAGTATTTCCCAAGCGAGATGTTTAGGCATTCCTGTTTTAAACACAGTATGTCATGTGCACGAATATAATATTCTGTTTATTACAGTGGTTATAAAATTAAGGAAAAGACTCAAAACCTACTTTCAAGCATAAGTGGGCAACCCTTTGCCCGCTCCTATAAAACATTTTGTCATAGGCCAACTGTGATGTTTTTTGATAATATGACAATGGAAAAGTGATACGTTGCCCTAGTAAAAAAATTAACCCAGATATGACTGCCCAAATAACAATAGAAAAGTAATGTTGCCCTAGGGCACCACATGAAAAATATGACCCAAATATGTTTGCCCTCGTAGGTAATAAAACGTGTATTTGCATATTTGTATAATCATGAGAAGTTACTAATGTAAACAGGTATTTTCAGTGCAGATTTTCCTGATGAAAAGTCAATGGGATGATATAGTGTAGGGCATTTGAACCTTCAGCTCCTGATAACCGAGGATGATCTAACCCAAACCAACACCAGGACTTTCCAAATAGGAAATCTTGTGGAAATACATTATTCTGAAAACATGAACACATTTGATCAACCGTCAAATTATATATGTACAAATTCAAGTAAATAATGGTAAGAGTTCAAAAATATGTGTAAAACAATTCTTTAATAAAAAAAACAATTTGCATTCTATTCAAGGAATGTTAATACGTGAATATAATAGTTTCCATGCCAACTACTTGGTTACCATGACAACATGATTATCTCAGATTCCCCTTCCTGTGAGTTTCCATGACTATTTGGTTGCCATGGCAACAGCAATGAGTATTGCCATGGTGATCCCCTATACCTAGCAATGTGCTCATGTTCATAGCAAGATTTGATTGATATTCTTATGATGACTTCTTTGCCAACATGACTATTTCCATGGCAACCATTTCGTTTCTATGACAGTGGTTGAAATTGGCCCCAGCACCATCATGATGAATATTGCTTCAATTTGTAAACAACAACAAAAATAATATAACACAAAACAGAAAAATTAAATGCATACAAATAAACATAATGAGCATACTATGGCAAACATACTTGAAGTCGTTTTTAACAATTGTCTATTTTTTTCAGGTGATTTGTATCATATGTTCACTGTAAGTGTTAATGAAGATTTATTTTATCCTTAATTTTCACCCCCAAAAATGTTTGAATAAAATGAACTTGGACTGAATGCATTGCTTTTTGTTAATTATGTCTTAATAACTGAAAATTTCTCCTATTGAGTTGAACATTAATACCATAATATGCCCAATATAAAATGATTTCAATGCTATACAATATGATCAGATATTCACATTTCCTTTCATGATTTTCATCTTTTTAATAAAGAGTTATATAATGAAATTTGTATAATGACAGTGGCATAAAGTGTTATTCACAATAAGTTGAAAACATAATTTTGGGAATAAATTGACAAATATCTTCATTTCTGTACACAAAGTAACATAATGACTGTTGACAGTATCAGAATTGTTGATAAGATATACTTCAAAATTCAACAACTTTATATAACGCTTAAAATATGTGCACAATTAGAAAATAAAATCAACTCCACTCAGACGCACGAGTTGTAATTTGATCACTTTGAATTTGTTAAAGAGCCACTCCTTGAGTTGGTGTGGATACCATATAATAATAATAATAATATGAACATTTATTTTGCGCCAAACTTTACCGATATGTCATCTGGTCAAGATGTATCCACTGTTGCAGGAAAGTACAATTGTAAAGCTAATCAATGTTGTATTGTGACAACAGAAAGGTTTGAATTGTTGCTGTCTTGCACTCAGCATTGTAAAGGCAGAACAACGATTTAACTGGCGCTGCACTGGGGCTGCCGGGTGCTTCGGCACAAGAAAAATTTCCAATATGTATGTATGTACTGAGGACAATAAAGTGTTATTATTATTATTAATTGTGATCAGAAACACGACAATGATGCTTATCGGTCTGACGTTATTTTGGGAACGTTATCAAAACAGTCAGAATGACAGTTAGGAGTTTATAATGTTTGATAGTCTACATAACTAATATCCATGTAGATTTAACATATGAATTTGGCTTCAGTGACTGTTTCAAGATTTTCCTTGAGAGCAAATGCATGTTCATCATATAATTTCCATTTGAGAATGGGTATGTCAGATTTTCAAAATCCTTATAAGAAATTTGACCATTTAATTTCGAATGAAATCAAAACAATACAAGGTAAAAACGCGGAGTGGCTCGGGGCAGTAGCACGTTTTTAGGGGGAATATAAGGTGATGTCAAGAAAATGAAAATAAATGGTTCCAATTGAAAGACAATTTATTTTAACTAAATGGAGCAGAAATAATTTTAATATATAACGTAAAGTTTAGCCTTGCCATGCCTTTTTCTTACACAAAACGAATAAAGGTGTTCACACAAAATGGCCGCCAATGGATTTTATGCCAATCCTCATACTTTGTCCTCTGACTATGGATGATTGGCTTGTGTAATGAAATTTTTGACACTGTCAAAATAATACATTTAGCATAAACTTACAATTATCAGTGAAAATTTTGAAATATGAAATTATTAAAAAACGTGCTACTGCCCCTTTAAGTGAGATGACTTTTTGAGTATTGATAAGTGAATAGACCTAACAAAACTTGTCAGTAATGAATTTAAATTAAGTTGTAAACAGTAAATGAGATTCTGCAAAAGCTTTTTATCACATTTCTAAAAATCTCATACGGGTGAAATACAATTGAATTTGGGTAACGACTTTTCTATTCATTTTTGTATAAATTTTGCATACCAAAATTGGTAAAGACGTTTTGCATAAGCCTTGTCATATTGCCCAGATATAAACATAAATCAGTTAATTTAAATTATCTAGCCTACCTTTTCTAATTTTTATAAGACAATGTCGAAGCCTTATTGCAACTTACATAAATTGACTTTTTTGGACATTCAGCATTTTTAAAGAGAGGTAGATATAAAAATTTAATTTTGTTCAGTATCTGCTAAGTCAATACACAAAGCTTCTGTAAGTCAGGATTGAGTATGATTGTTTTCTACAATGAAATAACCACAAATATACTCAAAAGAAAGTTCATCCAAAGTAAGCATACAGATAAAGACATAAAATTATGTGCTTCAGTGAGTTATTGTTTTACTCCGCTTGGGCAATATTTCAGCCACTGACGGCATGACATAAAACTTAAGAATATGTCATATAAAAACTTGGGTGGTCTAAATTGGTCTTGTGCAGAAATTTGATGGAAACATCTTGCATAGTGGAAAATGTAACAACTTCATCACAACAAAATTAACCTTGATTGAAGAAGATATAGAGAATCTCACCCAAGTGTCTTCTGATATCAAATATATCTCCTAGGAGATATCGCTTGATCTTTCACAAGCGATATCTCCTGTGGAACACAGTTTTGAATGATAAAAATCTATACAAGGCACTTCATCTCATACTTATTCAACACGGTCCACCAGACTTCATTATTAGCATCTAAGCTACCCATATTGGTAAATAAATATCAGTCAATACCTCATCTCCTAATCTTATAGATTCGGCTTATAGTGTCAAAAGTTTCACCTAAAGCGAAAACTCCTTACATCATATGCAACATCCACGACTCACCAGTCCCCTTCAAAGTGTCCATGCTCTCAACACTGTTTAACAATTTTTAATTACTTCCTTAAAGAGAAAACTCCTCACACTGCATTCAACATTGGTCACTCTTAAAGATCCTTTGTCTAAGAGTTTTGCAAAAATCATATTTCAATTGACAAAACTCACACCATATGCATCTTTGTAGAGTCAATCAGTGCTTTTGATAAATCCACACACTGAATATGACATTGTCTAGATTCCACTTAACAGCATCCAAGCTCTCCACTCAGTTTTGATAACATAATTCAGACGGTGCCGGACGTCCCAACTAGCTTAGTGCTGTCTAGGAGAGTGTAAGTGAGTATGTAAAGAGAACAAGTTGGAGAAAGCAGCAGTTCAATCATTTCCTTGAAGACAAATGAGACTCTATCACATTCAAAACTCTTGGAGAGGCATTCATATAAACAAAAATTAGCTTTTTCGCCAATTCCATAAGTTTCCCTCATCAATTACATTTAAATCATTTTCAGCACTGAATGTGACAGTACAGTCTAACAGATTACCTTTTCACATATGAGTTTTCGAAGCTCTTTCATGATTTTCATTCATTTCCATAACTCTTTCAAACCCACAGGACTGAAAGCTGGCTTGTAAACATATTTGCATAGGGTTGCAAAGGTCAAAGACATCATTATTTCTTCACACATTTCTAACACCTCAAAAGATATGGAATAGCAAAACAGTTCCACAATTTTCGATAAGTCCAAGTTTTTTTGAGATTTCCCTCCCCACAGGTTGACAGGTTAAGGAATAAACTCCTCACACTGTTTTGTTAATGCTCTCTTTGCTCGTGTTGACCAGATGATAAGGTTCTTCAGGGACTGGCAGTTCCACTTCTAGTTCTGCTGGGTCGTCAATTTCCTCATCGTCACTTTCTTCGACATTCTTGTTTTCTGCTTGAGCATCAAGATGACCTTGAACTGCGATTCTCAACTGAAAGACATATTGTTTTCTATGCAAGATTTGTTGTAAATGACACATTTCATTACTGAACAGTCCTAACTTGTTTATAAAAGATAACTAGTAAAACCACGGATGATTAATTAAGTTTTAGGATTTCTGACACTTTTGTCACAAAATTTATGTAAAGTGAACGTCTATTACCTTCAAAGCCCCTAATGATATGTAACTTCATTTCAACACTTTTTAAAAAATGTAAATGAGGTTATTGAAAACATTTCAAAAGAAAGCAATATTACACTTTATCAGGTTTTGTAAAGTGAAAAATCATCAATAAGTTACATTGTAATAAAACTATACAGCTTCATGATTCATATAGATTGTAAAACTTTAAGACCCAAATAAGCTTTCTTTTCATATATCAATTTAACATAAACAGTTATAGAAAGAACATAAATCTATTTGATGAAGGGGGGGCAACTTTCACAATAAAGGGAGATAACTCTAACTGAGGGACGGGAAATTTCACTCTTTCTCTGAATAATGTCATTGACTATATTTGAGGAATAGGCAACAAAACAATCTTTCAAAATTGAGAGAGAAAAGGGAGACAACTTTTGAGAAAGGGAGGTAACTGTTGAGAAGGGGAGGTAACTCTATGGCAAGGGAGATAACTTACCTCTTTGAGACCAACAACACCCACAAGTTTTCCTGTATTTGTCACATAAGCATGGTTCAAACCAAGCAGTGAAAACAATGAATGGACCTGAAAAAATATGAAGACATCTGAGGATTGGAATCGGAAGTGAATGTGCCATGGTTTCTGGTTCAATAAACATTCAATAACCACTTTTATTTTGTCATGCTCATGTAACTGTACTAAACTTTTGCTGGAATATTATAAAAAAACAACAAACAAAAACATTCAATACAATTTGCCCAAATAACATAGATTAAGACAAATAAACAAACATCTAGAACTAGTGGAGCATTTGGTGGTAGCCAAGGTAGAAAGTTACAAATTATATATTTTCACATTTAGAGTGCTTAAAACAAGTGCAAGGCTTATAAGTGCATAAACATTAATTTGGAGTAAATGCATATAATTTAAGAAAATCAAAGTTAGAGAATGAATTTTTCACAAAAATGTACTACATCATGCCTTTCCAATGTTTGAACATATGTATGGCCATTTTCACTTTTCCTGTTTTCCATGAACCAAGGAACCATAAATGAATGAATACCTTATGTAGTGAAGTCCTCTCGACCAGCTGGAAGGGTGCGGGGTCAATCTGGACTCCTTCCCACTGGATTCCCTGGAGAAGCTGCTCCTGCTCCCAGGCTTCTTGCTGTAATACGGATACACTCATGTCAAACAGTACTTTTATTATATACTTATGTAATCTTATGATAGTAATACAAGGGTGCAATACGGAATACGTCTTCAAATTCCGTATTGCACTCCAGAATCCGTATTGCACGCCTGCCGGTTCTACTTTTTTATCCGCTTCGGCAATTCTCGGAATTTTCCGTACGTAACAATCATTTTCCTAATTAGAACACCGGATTAGACGTATCTCAATGCATTGGTAACAAACCTCCTTTTTAATATGACATTGAAGAATGATATAGTGAGAAACTAGTGTTATCGTCAGTAAAAAAACTGCAAAACACTATTAAAAAGGAAATCCTAAACAAAACTCCGAGAACATCGCCAGCGACACTGGGCCCTTATGACGTCATAGCCTACAACGATTATGACGTCATTTCCATGGTGACGTCGTTTGAAAGGATCCCGTCGCTCGGAATCCTGAACTTACGTTTATCATATACAGAACTTTATAAATAATAACTAAGGATAAACTTTTATCACTGTATTTAGTTTTCACACTTGATAAAATTGCCTCCTACGTTTAACTACGCAAAGTAATGAGAAAATAAACAGATAATTGAGGTATCAAATCATCAGTCGAGCGTGTCATAGGTAATCGCCTTCTTTGCATTATGTATCAATGCGCAGTGCGACGTCTCGGATTTTTTAAGCAATTCAAAATACTTTTTAAAAGGTTAAAAAGAGAGTATATAATAAATACAGAACGTCATACGTGTGCATTTGGGTCGTTTGTATTGAACTCGAAGATGTCATGGACGCGGAGAAACAACTCGTTCTTCGAACTCGTTGTTCCTCCGCGTCCATGACATCTACTCGTTCAATACAAACGACCCAAATGCACACGTATGACGTTCTGTATATGTACTAATACTAGTACTAGGTACTAGTTAAAGATGCTGTATCATACTTGCAAGCGGTTCAGGATGAAACTTAGCTATTGAGAAATGAAATACATCACTTTGTAGAAAAATCTTTTGTCGAAATTTTGATATCATACTTAGATTGTTTAATCAACAATAACATACTTATTTCGACGCTCAAAGCACCGTACCCCTCGTAGAAAGGGCATGTCATTTAACGAACCCGCTTTCGGTGACGTAATCATTATGCTTGTAGGATTTACACCGTGTCTCAACTACCGTAATTGCATTCGATGGGTATCAACTTTGACAGCAACGAATACCTAATTCGGAGAAAAATAAAATAAAGTCTAGTTGAGCATGACAAAGACGGTTTTCAAGCGTACAATTAGAAACCGGAAGTTGTGAAATGGCTACACTTGTTCGCCCTTAGCCTGTCGACTGCCGTTTCGGTATTTTTTGGTAAATTATCTCCTATTTAATGAATTTTGGTCCCATATTCTCAAAGTTGGTCACTAAATTTTTCTAAAAATAGAACGTATACATTAAAAATACTTTATAAAATATTGCAAGTATGATACAGCATCTTTAAGTAACCTCTAATTGGGTATTTGTGAACTTGTACTTATAACTTTTTTAAGACTTATGTTTGCAAGATTTTTCAAAACTTGAAAAATTATGACAACCAATACCTTTGTAACATTTCATTTCATTTCAGATATTTCATTTTGCAACAGTTCTGTCAGCCTTTTCACATCACATATCATTCTCATGGCCAAACAATCTTGATCATAAAACAGTGACCAATGTCTGTATTTTATGAATGCTTCACCATGATATCAAATATATTTTCAACTACACCTATTAGAATGAAACGAATAACAAAGAATTGAAAAAAAAGCAGTACTAGTTCTAGTACATAACCTTTAACTGTAATTACTCTATTAATTTGACATTAAAATTTTTAAAAGATTTCTAGAAATTGTCTATTGTTTATCTATTTGCCTGATTTGGTAAGGCATTGTGGCTTATTCAGCACTATGCCAAATACAAGATACATATCAAGAACATAAATAATAATAATTAAAAAATTATGTGACATAACTCATAAATTTTATAGATGACCACATGATAATTGTCATGTCATTATAATGAGGATATTCTAAGAGAAAATTTTGCTTTGCAATCATAAATACATTTTTTTTTTTTGCAAATTAAACAATTTTTTTAAGCAGTGGTTGAATCACAGAAACATCAACATTCAACAGTTGGTTGAATTCTAAGAAGTGATTTGAAATTTGGACATCAGCAAAATATGATGTGGTCAAAATAATGGAGAAATTACGCAGTTAGGTTTTTGCGAGCTTGAACTTTTAACTTTTTACTTGACATTTATTTTTTCCCTCTCTTTGCAATACTCCAGATTTTATTTTACTTATGTTTTTGAAAATTTATGTTATGTATAAAAATCATGATGACCAATTTCTGAGTGACTTAGTTACAGGAACAATCATTTCAACATCTTGATAACACCGAGACATAACTGAGGATTATCTGTGCATACAGATTGGGTTATTTGAACACTTTCTCTGTTTATTGACTCAATCTTACATAATTTGTATCGAAAAGTTTTTAAATGTATGTTGATATAGGAATTTTTACGATATAGAGAAGTGTCTTCGGATATCAAATATCTCAACACGAGTTGATAAACTAACAAATATCCAAAGCTTGCCGAGGATATTTTACTTTAATCAACGAGTGTTGATATCTTTGATATCAGAAGACAAGAGAGTGAGATTCTATTTATCATCCAAAATCATTCTCCATTAGTTTTTCCTCTCATACAAGCCATATCTCCTGTGGAACATAGTTTTGGATGATAAACTAACAACATGTCCATTTATAAAGCGCACTTATCCATCCACTCAGTCGGGTGATATAGGAATATCACAATCTAGTTAAAACTACGGTAGCTGTAATGTTTACGTCCCCTAAGTCCTCACGTTACATCTAGTAACTAACCCACCTGCGCAGAAATCAGTCAATGGAAAAAGAACTGGCTGATCTCTTTGAATAGGGCGTCGTTAGGATTATATTGCATTTTACACATTATGAGCATAAATATCAATAATTTAAGGTATGACTTATTGGAAATAAACATTACAGCTAGTTTTAACTAGACTGGCCGATTCTAACAGCTTGTTCGATTCAAAGCGATCAGCCAGTTGTTTTTTCATTGGCTGATTTCCGTGCATGCGTGACACGGACCAGGTGGGTTAGTAGCTAGATGTAACGTGAGGACTTAGGGGACATATACATTATAGCTAGTTTTAACTAGATTGAGGAATATCATTACCCTGGTCTAACTAAAGCTTACATCATCTGTTGCTAGAAGGTCAACACCAACACTCATTTCCTGCTTGGTGAACATTATGAATAAAGTCTCTTGCCCAAGTTGACACTAAAAGTCCTCCAACTCATGTCTCAGTGAACCATTCAAACTCTGTTTATTCAGCAACAATATTCTTAAAATCTAAATATTATAGATTTTTGAAAATTATAACCTATTCTAACATTCATAAATTGAATCATCATTTAAAATTGTTTAATGGATTTGCTTGTGAGGTAATGTTGATATATTACTGATCAAAGAGCCACTCCATGATTTTCATCACATATTGTTTTGCTTTGAAACTAACCGTAACGTAACTGGCATATTTCATGACATGAATTTATAATATCACACATTTTCATTCCCCAAATGTCAATTTTATGAGAAATATTTATAATCTCAGAAGCCATATTCACATGTCCAATTGACATGTAAACTGGTAAAAACAACTAATAAGTTTCCAAATTAACGTTTGACTGATTAATCAGAATAGCGAATTTAAACCTTCTTGTTGTCACTAAACAACGTCTATTTGCTTTACAATGATTCTTTCCTTCAACACTTGACACTTCACGATCAGATTACGATATTGGTAAAGTTTGACATATATGTTTGACAACTCACCAAGCGGCTCATTAATTGAATTAGTATTAAACTAAATTAATTGTGAAGTAAGCATCTGGTTGAATTGGTTGAATATTGGAGAAGGCAACTGGAAGAGGGTTGAGGTTTGGTATCAGGTTAAAAAGAGAGTTTTGAGAGAAGTGAGTTAAGTTTGCTAGCTACAAATGGTTCATGATCATGAACTGGTTTTAAGGGGGCTCCATAAATAACTCTGTGGCATCCTGTCTCAGGGAATGAACGTTACGCTAACTCCACTAATCTGTACCCTTGGCTCAGAAGCTAAAATTGTTCACACGCCCCGACTTGGGAAATAGCCAATCAAAACATTTTCTAGTTGAATGTTTATCGAGAAGGTGGCAAGAAAATGATTTGATTGTCTACATCCCAAGTCAGGTCATGTGAGCGAATCTAGCTTCTGAGCCCAGGGTAGAGATTAGTGGAGTTAGCGTAACGTTCGTACCCTGAGACAGGATGACTCTGTGAAGAATGTATGTTAATATGAGAGGTCATGTGAAATGCAATCTAGGAATGGTTTTCATTCTGAACAAATTTCTGTTGGTTCATGTAACAGTCTAAATATGCGTAGCCTCAATAATACCCGCAACACCCAGATATTGAGCCTAGCGAAACGTAGTTACGGCTTGCATCAGATGACTTATAGAATAGACCAATCAGGGCTCAGCTTACCAAGCGGCAATAGTAGGCCATCCCACATATTCTGTTGGAGGGTCATAGGTCGCCTTTAGGTCAGCTAAGGCCATCTCTTACTGTATCTCGCTAGACTCAATATCGGAAGTGTAGCAAGTATTATTGAGGCTAGGTTTACTTAGACTGGTGACTCTAATGAATATGCAAACCATTGAGATGGTCTTGAAACTTTTTTAAATGGCAATTAAACAATTACAAAGATTGTCTAGTATATTTGTGACAATGGAGGACCTTAATTACTTAGTTATATTCAACAAGCTTACTTTCCATAGAAACTGAAAATGCTTTAAACTTTAAACTGTTTACTCATAAAAACAGATGTCTCCCATACACCATTTCAGCTGATTTCTTTTCCCGAAAATTCCATATTTTTAAAAACTAAAATACAAACCTTATTCTTTCTATAAAACAACATAAACTGCAAGTTCTGGTTAAATTAATGGGAACCGTTTATCAACATCTCTGCAGTTTGTCATGCTTGACAAAATCTTAACTACATATGATTCGATTTACGCATGCTGATTTTTGGGACAGAGTTGTCAAATGTTGGAAGCTATATCAAATTCAATGATAGTTAATGATATCACTTTTATACTGGAATCTTTTTAAAAACAAAATGGTGATGTCATGGAAAATGTGGTAGAATGGGACGAAACCTAACCTTCCCTTCAAAATTAATAACTCCAAACTGTTGCCATGGAAACCAAAAAATAGTAAATTGAAAAGAAATCAAAGACACATCTACAGGCAATGAAGACGATTTATAGAAAACTCCGGAAACTAACCCTACCTATCAAAATGACAAAGTCAAGACTGCTGCCATGGAAACCAAAAACATATTGAATGGAAAAGAAGTTAAACTCCCCCCCCCCCCCCCAAAACACATCTACACAATATGAAGACAATGTATACCAAATTTGGTGAAGATTGGTCAAATAGCTAAGTGTAATGCTCCGGAAACAAATGGGAACAAAATGCCTGCGCAGACAGAAATTCAGCAAAAAAAACAATTGTACCCCGATCCTACGGCTGAAGACAAAATGACCCTATCCCTTATAATATATTGTTAAAATGGTATTCTCACCTCTTCATGTGGCAAATTCTTAACTTTCATTGGTTCTGGAGGCTAAAAAAACAAAAGCAAAGTCAACCACCAAAGTTCTATAACTCTACAATAAAACTAATCATAATGAAACAACAAAATAACTAAAATAATAAACTTATCAACCATTCCAAATTAAAAGGGATAATATTTTGTTAGGGGTTAAGCAACCAGATGTTAAACAATTTATACTCATGCCATTAGTCGTGCACTGAAAGGTTTTTTAACTTATGATACTAATAAAGGAAAGGAATCTTGTCAAAAATGGAGCTGACAATCTTATTGAAAAGCTCTTTCTTACCAGTTTGACTTTTTTGCATAAACTGTGTAGACTTCCCTTCTGAAATAAAAATTCATGCAAAAAATGTATTGTTTTGAAATCATAATGTAGTAAGGGGATAACTCAATGAGGGTTAAGGGATATGCATACCACCAAAAATTACTAGCACAAAAATGCAACATGTACATTTGCAAACTACCAAAAATAAACAAAAGCACAACCACAAAATGTACATTCTCATATTTTGTTATGAAGTTGACAAACTTACTTGAATTGTGAATGGACGATCTTCAACAATACTTTCTTTTCGTTGATTGGCTAGTTTTCTATAAAATTTGTTGACATCCCCTTTAACAAAAAATAAATCATTATTACGTAAAATGTGCTGAGGAAAGATGAAATAAGTAATAAGAACATGGTAACACCATTGTTAAAAAATCCTAAAATATTATAACAAAAACATAGTTACAACCTAATAATTTGTAACATCTCCAAAGATAAAATACAGAATAAGATTATAATTAAGTTAATGAATTATTCATCTTTCAAAATTCTAGCAAATGTACTATATTAGAAGAATTTTCTGATTTGAGGCAGACAATGAATGCCTTAAAAAATTCAAGCAAAATGTTCTTAATATGTTTAGAATAATTGATGTTCTGATATTAAGGCCGACAGTGAATGCCCTGAAATCTTAATTCAAGCCTTCAAGGGAGAGAACTCTAATTGAAGATATCAAGGACAGTGGTTGGGAAAGGCAGGGGCCATGGGTCATTTTGCACATTGGATGAATAAATGGCCCACTAAAATGTTGAAGTTTACAATTGATATAATGGGCAATGGCCCACTTAAAATTCAAAAAATTGCCAAAAACACTGAAAATGGCCCATTGTCAAAGATGTCTTTCCCAATCCCTGCAAGGATGATAATTCAGGATGAAACCCTTAAAGACAGAATCCACAATTGATTCCTTCAAACTCTAAATCAATGCCTGCAAGGGTGAAAACTCTAAGAGAACTGTATGTCACTAAAGGGAGAAAACTCTAAGAGAACTGTATGTCACTAAAGGGAGAAAACTCTAAGAGAACTGTATGTCACTAAAGGGAGAAAACTCTAAGAGAACTGTATGTCACTAAAGGGAGAAAACTCTAAGAGAACTGTATGTCACTAAAGGGAGAAAACTCTAAGAGAACTGTATGTCACTAAAGGGAGAAAACTCTAAGAGAACTGTATGTCACTAAAGGGTGAAAACTCTAAGAGAACTGTATGTCACTAAAGGGAGAAAACTCTAAGAGAACTGTATCTCACTAAAGGGAGAAAACTCTAAGAGAACTGTATCTCACTAAAGGGTGAAAACTCTAAGAGAACTGTATCTCACTAAAGGGAGAAAACTCTAAGAGAACTGTATGTCACTAAAGGGAGAAAACTCTAAGAGAACTGTATGTCACTAAAGGGTGAAAACTCTAAGAGAACTGTATGTCACTAAAGGGAGAAAACTCTAAGAGAACTGTATGTCACTAAAGGGAGAAAACTCTAAGAGAACTGTATGTCACTAAAGGGAGAAAACTCTAAGAGAACTGTATCTCACTAAAGGGAGAAAACTCTAAGAGAACTGTATCTCACTAAAGGGTGAAAACTCTAAGAGAACTGTATCTCACTAAAGGGAGAAAACTCTAAGAGAACTGTATGTCACTAAAGGGAGAAAACTCTAAGAGAACTGTATGTCACTAAAGGGTGAAAACTCTAAGAGAACTGTATGTCACTAAAGGGAGAAAACTCTAAGAGAACTGTATCTCACTAAAGGGAGAAAACTCTAAGAGAACTGTATCTCACTAAAGGGAGAAAACTCTAAGAGAACTGTATGTCACTAAAGGGAGAAAACTCTAAGAGAACTGTATGTCACTAAAGGGAGAAAACTCTAAGAGAACTGTATGTCACTAAAGGGTGAAAACTCTAAGAGAACTGTATCTCACTAAAGGGAGAAAACTCTAAGAGAACTGTATCTCACTAACCCTGTAGATCCCCAGTACTAGCTCTGCGTGGCAGTTCAACCGAGGACGGAGACTTCTTGAGAATAGAGCGGAGAGGTCCCTGGTATGTGTTGTAGTTGTCAGCGGCGGTAGGGACGTTCAGGGAGTCATTTGAAGGCTGGAGAGGAGAACACAAAAAATGACAACTATCACTGATTCAATTTATCAATGATCCAGACATCTTTTTTTGGGGTGTGGGATGTGTTGTGGTTTCGATTGATACTTGGGCTGCAATCATTGGGCAAATACTAACTAATACTAGCAGACCCAATTTCATCTTAGACCTTAGATATTAAAATTGCAACTTGGTTCAAATCAAACTGTGAATAACAGTGTTCTATAATTATTTATTACCAAAGAACAGACCCCTTTTAAAACATACACTTCAACAACTTGCACTAACCAATAGATAAAAATATCATACACAAGATTTCCCAAGTGACACTTTATTTAGCAGTGTTGATTCTGGGGAAATTGTCCTAACATTTTTGCTTGGTGTCAATTACCGTTAAATTTTGAGAGGTAGGATACTTCTACAATTGCAAATGGTTGCATATGCTCAGAATAGGCCAAAATGACCCTCTTGGTCGCCTTGGACCAAAACTGTTTAGTAACAGCGTTTTTCATTTGCTGTGTTTATACTCACCACTTTGAGCATGTTCATTTGAATATCGTTTCCGTTGCTCTGTGGTTGTGGTGGAGCATCGTCAACTTTTGTGACCACAAAACGAGGACGCTGCGGGGTTGTGACTTCGTTGTTGTATCCGAATGCTGGCGATGACCGACCAGACTCGATCTCGTCCAAGAGTTCAGTTATAGGCACCTCACGGTCGTAGCTCAGATGAAGAAGGAGAATTCTCTCCAATTCGTAGCGTTGAATAGAACCAAGAAGTACCATTGAATCTGGAGAAGGAATTTATGGGATGAAAATGTAACCTTGAATGCCTGAAGTTGATTTGAAAACTTTTGAACTGTTTCTGAGTCACATGAACGTCTGATAGGAGCCCCCTGTTACCATAGCAATTCATGATTATTGATGTAAGATATTTCTTACACAATTAACATTATTACTAAAGCAAAGGTGACTCAAAACACTAAAAAAAAACCATTGGAGAGTCCTTTGCATGAATCAAGCTTGGACCCTGTGATCACAAGTTAAACATGCTTGTTTGGCATAATTCAATGATTGAAATTTTGAATATATCGTATTCAGTTCAAAACAACTTCTTCATATTAGACACAAGTTTCAACAGTCTGTGGCACATCCATGGGAGTTATACTGGCTGGCGAACAATTATCGCCGTATTTTTAGACGTTTTCGTTTCTAATATCAAAATGCATAATCAAATTTGGTAAATATTCTACACAATACTTGATAAGGGATCTTCCTGTCAGGAAATAAATGTTTCAATCGTAGATTATTTTCTAGTTCTCTTCGGCCGCTAAAAATTACAACAGACCGATACCGAGTTTCGTAACACCTTACCGTAATAGTTATCGCCAACACACGCTATTAGTTCACAAAATTTAAATTCATTTCCAAATTCTTGCAAAATGTCAGTGGTACTGAAATATCATATCCTTTGAACGAAGACACATCTATATTTATTAATCTGATTTGATTTACCTTCCCCCGAAAGGCAAAGTGACCGACTGTCAGTGACAAGCACCCGACTCGATCGGACTGCATCCAAGCGGTTTAGCGAGGACCAAACGACTTCGGGTAGACGTGAAATATTGCGGCAAAATAAATAATTATTAAAAAGAAAACTATCTCAGGTTGAAATTGAATTCTTTGAGGCATATATATGCTGCATTATTTCATTGTTAGTTGTTTTCTTGATTTGCACGCTGTAGCAGTGAGTGAAGGTAAGTAACCGCATTGCCGCAAAGTGGGCCAGTTTTGACCACGATTATTTCTAGGAAAACAATTCTAAAATTATTTGCAATCATACAATTGATATTTTTCTGTATCATAACTGTAGCCAGGATCATTTTATATAAATGTATAAATTTTTTTCATATCTGTTAAGATTTCTCGACAGGTCACGTGACTTCCCCGTCTCGTTTACTTTTCCCACGTGCTAAAATGTATCTTTCGTGACATCTGGAAAATTAAATTCTTTTGATGATTTTTTTTATTGGTAATAATTTGAAAGTGGGAGAGGTCCTTTGATGAAAAATAGAAGGATTGGATGTGAAAGAATGCTCAAATGCCTTACAGCGAGGTGAAGGCGATAACTGTGACGCGGCGATAATTGTTCGCCAGCCAGTAGGGAAGGCCATTTTATAAGAAACATGAAATGACAACCTCAAAGTGAGGAATTCCCATTTTTTAGTTAGCATTAATAACATGAAGAGATAAGTTTGTCTAGATCCTACCTTCCGAGTCTACGAGAGGATAAGACTTGAAGTATGTTGTGGACATCAAACGATGGAGGTCCCCGTATGTAGAGTTGAAGGCGATTAAACTGATCTCCTTAACCATGAAGTCCTCCACAAACACATTCCATGTGCTGGAACAGAAAGGAGTAATAAATAGTGGATAACGATGATAACCGTTCCTCATTTCCGCATTGCAATTTATGGTTACTTTTCAAATTAAAGATTCCATTCTCTTGACTTAGTCTAAATAAAAGTGACGAGAACAGAAATTATTGCTCAGCAGTCTTTTGAAAAGGAAATCTTTTCAATGCCAAGTTGGTACAAGTCGACACTTTTCTAAGCATATCTGGTGAAATTTCCATTTACAACATCAATGGCAAAATACCAATGTCAATTTTGTGAATATATTAAAAAAACATACTCTAATAGTTGACAACTGATGGCGAAATACAAATGTCTTCTGAATTGAGTGAGCTCCCTTTAAACCTATGGATATTATAAGTTGTGTATGAGTCCCACTACCGTTACAAGTAAAAGCATTTGAGATACAAAAATATGTCAATATTGTATGAATGTCGGTTAGTAGAATTATGCACGGGCATCATGCGGAAGAATATAGTTCAAATTTAAATTGTTTTATGGTAGAATGGAGATAAATGGACTGTGTTTGGAAATCAGCAACATTTAACGGAATTAGTATAGCTCTAAATTATCCATTGAAAGCCTCTTGCCCGGAGTTAGAGTTTAAATTAAATTTAGAGCTATGCTACTTGAAAAGGGGAGGTAACTCATTACAAAATCTGCAGACCACTAACAAAAAATATTTTATCGAGTTAACTCTGAACATCACAAATTTCATCAAAGAAATATGTAAAAAGAAGTGGGAACTTTACATTAATAAAACTAATTTTTCATAATCTGTAATTCATGATAACAACATACCTAGACTTGCTGGAGACAATATCTGGCAGGTAGGGAAGTCTCTTGAGTCTGATGATGCTGTCGTAGAAGGAAGGCTGGAAACATCCTGCTACTGCATTAGCTATCAACACTGACAGCTGTTTAGGAATGATAAAAGTTTATTATTACCAATGTCAGACTTGGTAAAGGGGCAACATAACAATTGCTACGATACATAACAGTAGGTGTCAGAGCACCTTCAAGTGATATTGATTAGCAAGTCTAAGTAAATCTATCCTCAATACCGGTAATACTCGCAACACTCCAGATATTGAGTCTAGCCAAATGTAGAAGCAGGTCGCGTCAGCCGACTTTTCGCCAACCGATAACCCTATCACCCTATAACCCTGATTGGACGCGACCCACAACTACTAGACTCAATATCCATTATTGAGGCTAGGTTTACTTAGACTGATTGGTTGGCTAATGGGGAACTTCGACATTACCTGAACTACTTTAATCATTCAAGGATTGTGTTATCATAAACAATTTCTATCAATGCAAATTATTTTTCAAACTTGCTCTTATCTGCCAAATTATTTGACACGAAAGGGATATCTTATGATTATAAACAGACAGTGATATTTGAAGTCAAATCATCATGGTATACCGTTTTTTCTCTTCTAGGAATTGAGTCTTGAATAAATGCTGTGGTTTTAATATCATAAACAGCAAGCTGGATCTCTAGTAAGCAACATGATACTTATTAATTGTAAAGGACAGCTTTACGGATAATTTAACTTTCCATTAAAATGATAAGTGCTGAGTCTCCTTAAGATTTATAGACTTGTGGGGTCAAGGGGCAGGGATTAGGAAGGACAGGGGCCATGGGCCATTTGCACATTTTCTGAAGAAATGGCCCATTAAAATTTTGAAGTTTACTATTGATATAAGGGCAATGGCCCCTTTAAAATGCAGAAAATTACTAAAAGCCATGAAAATGGCCCATTGTCAAAAGTGTCCTTCCCAATCACTGAAGGGGTAATGGAAAAATAAGAGAACCGGCATTCATAAGAGGAATAATGGTAAGTTCATTAATTTAAACCAAGTTCAAAAGGTTACTTCATTATTGGCACAAATTTTCAATTGTTTCATGGTTGAGGGAATCATTTCATTGGGATAGGAGGCTCTTGGTCCAATGGATATCAGGGTATGTGTAGGTCACATAAGCTGATGTAACATAATGAGTCTGCTCATTTGGATGTAAATTACTCACCACTGCTGGTAGGACATGACTAATCTGCCCTGTCACCTCAAATACGATCACTGCCGTCGATACAGTCCGCGTCACGGCCCCTGATAATGAGGCCGCACCTGTAAAGAAAGATAACACTAAGCTATAATACAACATGGTGGCCAACATAGGGATATTGGTGAGAGAAATACTTGAACTCTATGGGAAATAATTTACATTAGGCAGGCCTGTAGCACCAGTCTTGGGATTTGGGGGCCAAACTGGGAGCTACAAATGTTTGGAGTATGAAAACTTGGGTTTGGTGGGAGTGGGGGGAGGCCCCAAAGCTTCCTTGATAATTACGGGCCTGTTAGGTGCAAACACATTCATAGGTTGAATTATATTATCCAATAATATGATTGTGACAATTTGGTCATAAAATCTGTATATTACCTTTTCAAATTTGTTTTCAGTGCACAAACTAGTGAAATTGATCCAACTCTGACACTAAAGTAGGTTTTAGCATATCTGTAACGTTTGGACAGCTTAGTTGCATCAGATGGGATAAAAAGATAATATATACATGTAAGCAATACTAAGCATACCAAAGAAAAACATGTTGCCAAAAGAGAAGATCTTCAATCACAGAAAGTGAAAAAAATGACAAAAAAACATCTAAAATATATCTCACCCACTACAGCATAGCCACCAGGTACTATTTTCCTGAGGACATTGCCCGACTTGATCCCAAGAGGAAACCATGCAGCCATACTCTCTCCAACCAGTCGACCGAATGCAGCACCTTGAAGATGATTATTATCATCATTATTGATTGTTACTATAGACCAAATAGGGCCAAACAAGGTATTGTTTTTTTTGTGTCACATTCAAGGTCTTTAGCAGTGTATGTTCAGACATTACTTGAAGAAATACCAATAACTTCTTTATGATGATTATTATCATCATTGATTATAACTACATTTCAACAGGGTCTTAGAATTAAGCAGTCGTAAGCAGTCGTAATTCAGTTATTACTTGAAGAAATACCAATTATATGGATTTACAACTTCTTTATTCTGATTTTTATTATCATTGATTATTTCAAAATTCCATATAGGGTAAAACTCTAGGCAGCCAATTGTCTTGTGTCAAATTTAGGTTCTTGGCAGTCTACATTCAGACATTGATTTACAGGTGATTAGGTGAATATATACATATTCTGATGGAAGAAGATGCTAATCAATGTGCATATTCCTTTCAAACTGTCAAAATTCAAACCAACAAATTTTAACCGTTCACAATATTACTACTATGATCTTAAATATTTATGACAATGTGACTGATATACTTACCTACAGTGAAGACAGGCACAAAAATACCTGCAGGAATTGGTAGAGTATTTGAAAACACTCCCATTTGAAACTGAAAAAGATTAAAATTGGTCATACAATAGTTGTGCTTGTATATAGATGTTTGTCCCTGTAATCGTTAACTATCCAGCATATAGTAATAATCATAATCCTAAACCTAAAGTCATCATCAGTGTCTTCGATGTCTTTCAAACTAGAGGTTGTTCCAGTGATGTTATCATGTTACAAATTTATAATCTTCACACTTATTCATAGTAAAATTGTCTTTGAAATCTTTAAAGGGGCAGGAGCACGTTTTTTGATAATTTTATATTTTAAAATTTTCACTTATAATTGTAAGTTAATGTTAAATGTATTATTTTGACAGTGTCAAAAATGTCATTACACAAGTCAATCATCCATAGTCGGAGGACAAAGTATGAAGATTCACATAAAATACATAGGCCGCCATTTTTGTGTGAACACCTTTAAATCATTTTCTGTAAGAAAAAGGAATCGCATGGCTAAACTTTATGTTAAATATTTGAATTATTACTGCTCCATTTAGTTTATATACATTGTCTTTCAATTGGAACCATTAATTTTCATTTTCCAAACTAGAGGGGTTGTTCCAATGATGTTACAAATAATCTTGATAATGGTAACTCCAAGTAATGATAATGTATTCAATGTATAATTCAATGAAAAATATTAACAATTGGACAATAGATAGGTTATCTGGAATGATATTTTGGCCTTAATTCTGCCAGGAGGAACCTTGAAAAATCTTAAATTCTGTAGAAACTCTGAAATGTAAACTGGTTGCTAGGCAAAGTATGTGCACATGTACACATATGAAACATATTGCACCACTTAATTATACATATGGACAATAGATAAACTTTTTTTCCTCATAATGCCAATTAAATTTCAATACTTACGGTCATGATAATGAAGAGAACAAGGGTGACGTATATATTTGTCTGGGGATGTTTCCAATGCTGAAGAATTGCTTCATCGTCCAAATCGTCCGCCTGTCCGGTCGTCCATGTGATGTTGCTGAACAATTCATGGATAGCCTTGCGATTTGTTAACTACAAAAGAACCCTTGATTATGTAAATCATAATTCAGATCCAAGGAATATATATACAGGTAAGAGGTAAGGTGACAAATGAAGGATGCCACTTTTCAATATGAATATAATCAATTTGAAATCTTTGAGTACCTTAGAATTTTTTTTTTATAAAAGTTAACTACTGGTAATGAAAAACAGTTCGACAGAAATATTTTGATTTTAAGAAGACTAGTCTTGATATTTCATATAAAAAATACTTTCCTTGAATTGAATTTTATAAATAACTCATGCATAAAATTTATGACATTTCATAATTTGTTAAAAAAAAGACAGTCAATCTAAAACTCAACGCAAAAAAAGAAACTTTCGTTAAATGACATGAAAAATCTTTTGCAAACAACTAAATGAATAGTTATTATTTTTGGTTAATATCTTGAAAATTGCAAAAAATAAATAAATAAAACTACCTCTCCAGCAAAAAACTGACCCAGCCCAGGCGGAAAGGTGAGAGAAGATATAACAAACGCAACAAGCCCAGGATAGATGAAGCGACTGAAACAAATAATAATTGAAATCAATTGAAAGTTGAGAATTGATTAGTCAATAATTTTTATTGAAGGGCAGCTGCTTCAGTAGCACCATGGCTAGCTAAAAAGATAAAGACGGATTTAAATTTTTACAAGCTGGAAAGTATTTGAACTTTATCGTGACAAAGCTGTCATGAACCCTGAGTTGAGGAAGGTGATATTGAGTTTAACGACGCTTTTAAGAGTAATTCACTTAAAACACGGCTGCAACTATTATTGCAGGGAGAAAGCCCGCAACTCCATTGGTGTGAAACCTGCAAGCATTGGATGGGACTAGCAATATCCCTATATAGGTAAGCAAATATGACCACCAAGAGAACTTCAAATCCTGTGACTCGCAGCTTCAATTTTTATGAGTCCTTTCCTGTATTAGATGCAGGACTCCCTGGTAGATTAATTACTGATATTTTCTATTCAAGAAATATAACAGGCCAATATCATACCTGGAAGTATTTCTACTTACTTTTTCTGTAAAAAGGTGGATACCCTCTTATGTCTTCTCATCAATAAGATTATTTTTCGGTGCATCAAAATAAACAAGGCACCACCGAATCCACAAGCAACCCTGAAAGTAATCAAATCCATGTTGTGTTAAAGAGATACCATTCATTTCAACGTTTCTCTCAAAATCAAAGCAATTGTCTTGGATATTTTGAAAGAAGTCATGGACGTTACATTTCAGAGAGGTATGTAAAAATTTACTATTATACTTCTATTGGGCTTATCAAGATAATGCAAAAAATTATAAAAACCAAAGAAAATGTTAAAGGAATCTTGTGAAATTCACATGACAATTTTTAATGTCAAAACACCATAAAAAATGTACATAAAAATAGAGCCATTGGCTCTGTAGCTCATCAGGCTTCATCGTCAATTACAATATATGCTGTAGAGTGTGACCAATGTGATTCTCCCTTTGTAGAGGCCAAAGGGTCACCAATCATAAAATTAAGTATAAAGGCGACAAGTTTCAGTTTTCTTGGCCTTGTACTTCAGGAGAATAAGATGAAAATAGATTTGAAGGACGTTCCTGTTGCCTTTATTGGAGCAACAGGGTCACCAAAGCTACACTTTATAATCCTCACTAGCCAAGGAGTCTGTACACAAAGTTTCAGCTTTCTAGGCCTTATGGTTCTGGAGAAGAAGATTAAAATAGGTTTTTAGGGCGTGGCCCCTGTGGCCCTTATTAGGGGTCACAGGGCCACCAAAGCTACAATTTATAATCCTCACTAGCCAAGGAGTCTGTACACAAAGTTTCAGCTTTCTAGGCCCTATGGTTCTGGAGAAGAAGATGAAAATAGGTTTTAAGGGTGTGGCCACCAAAGCTACAATTTATAATCCTCACTAGTCAAGGAGTCTGTACACAAAGTTTCAGCTTTCTAGGCCTTATGGTTCTGAAGAAGAAGATTAAAATAGGTTTTTAGGGTGTGGCCCCTGTGGCCCTTATTAGGGGTCACAGGGCCACCAAAGTTACAATTTATAATCCTCACTAGTCAAGGAGTCTGTACACAAAGTTTCAGCTTTCTAGCCCCTATGGTTCTGGAGAAGAAGTCGAAATTCCACAAAGTTTACGGACGGACGGATGGACGGACGGATGGACGGACGGACGCCGGACACCATGCCATGCCATAAGCCCATCGGGCCTTACAGGCCAGATGAGCTAAAAATAGGGGGGGGGGGGGGGACTACCAAACACATAGAAAACCAGCAGGGTGACAACTTCAAGGTTTTAATCCTAACGTTTCGCCACCTGTGGGGGCGGCTTCATCAGGCGCCTCCCTAGTTTTGACCATAAAAATGTGTAGTGAGTTTACAAGTGGGAAATTTTGCAGTGCTTTAACTTGAAAATTAACTTTTTAGGGACAATTTTGGGCTAAACTGAAATTTACCCTAGAATTTGCATCCTTTTTATGTAAAGAAACAAATCCTACCCTATGGAAGCGAAAGCTATTAACTCCAGGGCATCGAAAGGAAACTCTGTCCGTAAATTTGTCCTGAACACAGCTGTTATGGTTTCTGAAAAATATGAGGAGTAAGTAAGATAATCAAAAAGTATCAAATAATCCATAATTAACCTTCCATTTAACAGTACTACATCAAAATAAGGTAGATAATTATGAAAACATCAAAATTGAAAAGTTCATCTCAAGCCACTACATATTGTAAAAGAATATATTGTAGTTTCTGAAGAATTATAAGAAAGTTCATTTAAGTCAAATCAATTATACACACTTGATTGAATTATTAAAACAGTTTACGTTACAGTTATGGAAAAAATAAAAAGTTCAGTTATCCCAAGCTAGTTAAATGATGCAAGAAGAATGAAAAGTAAAATAAAACCATAAAGAAACAAGGAACGCAAGAAATATACTATTTTCCATGTAACTTATTTACAACAAATACAATGTAAGCTTTTTCAATCATCTTCTTGTTTTGAAACATCTCATCGTGCACAGATTCAAGATAATAAATAGAAAATATTATACGAGTGTCCATGACATACAATGTTTACGACACGAGTGCGAAAATATTTGTATTTCACAAAGGAGAGCAAGGGATATTCTGATATTTAGGTCAAGTGTTGTAAACATAGTATGTCACAGCCACAAAAATGATATTCTGTTCATGATCATAGTCAACAAAGACTCAAAATCTACTTTTTTAGAACAGGCGGACTTGTCGATGATATAGATATAAGATATGGAATGCAACATCGAGGGGGAACCGTGATGTAATAGCATTGTTTATAACATGATGTCACAATAAAAAAGTGATATTTTGCATCATATGATAAATAATAACCCTGATGTTACTGACCTGACCTACGAGGGCAGTCATACCGAGGTTCATATTTTTCATATGTTGCCCTAAGGCAAAATATCACTTTATCATTGTGATGTTACGGGAAATACTAATATTTAGCCACTCATGTCTTAAACATAGTATGTCATGGAAACTCATATAATATCCTCTAAAAAAAATTATTTTTTTTTGTATACAAAATAACTACAAAACATGGCATGACCATTATAAAAATTTATACCTTATTTATTCCTAATCAAATTTTCCCCGCCATTTTGTTTAATAAGGGTTGGAGTAGCTAGGTAGTCATTTAGCTATCACTGTCTTTCACTCTTATAGTAATGTTGAGAGAAATATTTCTTTCAACTATTTTATTTACCTTTGAAGATAAAAATTTGCAATAAGCATCAAACGGAAGATCTGAGAAGGAATTGAGTTAAATACCTTCGTCCTTGAACCAGAGAGCAAGAAGTCTGAAAACAAGAGCTCCACACACTGCCGAGAAGAACCCACGCCAGTAGTTGCGGACAGCGAAGTAAGTTGCTGTTACCTCAATACTGAACAGCACACCTAAAGAAAACAATATTCTAAGATGAAGAAAAAAGGTTGGATATCAAAGCAAGCAAAGAAAGACATAAATTTTGAGGACACAGAGACACCTAATAATGAGGAGTTTTCATGTTATTTGAGAACATAAAAAGAGGAAATCAATTGAACTATTGAAAAATCAGTTACAATCATAAGCAAGTACTGTAAGTAGGCAATACCTAAATTCTAGAGGTGTAATGATATTTCATGAAACGTGATACTTAATCTAACAATACACGTATTGTGATACATTTGCTCTCTAACGTTGATTTTAAATAGCTTCTTTTGCCTTCAAATTAAATTCAGAATGTCTGTCAAAAGTTAATGTCTTATTTTGTTAAAAAACTTGAAATAGTGTATCGTGATGTGTGTCATGTCATGTATCGCCATGAGACATATTTTCAAGGTATTCAATGAAAAAAAATATCAATATTTCCGACTTTTAGGTTTTAAATAATCAATTTTAAAGTCAATGATATGTATCATGATACAGACATGGTACCGTGATATGTATATCATTAAATTAAGTATCACGATTCTCGTTATATGGATATGAAACTAATCGAATTACTGAAAATATTCCAATAAATCTTCTTACCTCCGATAGGTGCAGCGAAAGTTCCGGCTACACCGACAGCACAAGCTGCAGCCAACATCTCTGATCTACGAGACTCGTTCTGTTGATTAACATAGCATAAATCATCTTTCTAACAAATGTCATGACGTCAAATGCCTGCTCAAAACTATTTTTATTCACTGATATTTTTTTATGAGGAACATAATTGGAAGACTTGACTTGAAAAAATTAACATAATATGAGATCTTAAGAAAGCAAACAACTTACTTGATTTTACCATTATATGCTATCAAAGATACTTGTAAAATCAATGAGATAATGAGGCAATATGTTGACATTTATATTATTCATGACAATTTTGATTGCAGTAAGTGCCATGAGGTGAATAAGGAACAGACTTGATTCACAATCTCAAATTATTATCAAAGCTATTTTTTTTACTTTTAATGAGATTTCTGCATACAGGTACTCGTAACATTCAATATTTTCATGAATAATTAGATGACCATTAATTTTAATTACCTATTTGTCAATAACCTTTTTACCTTGACCTTTTACTTACCTCAAATATACCTCTGAATGAGAGAATCATTTTGCTGAGTAGAGTTGCAACAATACTGGCAATATGTACAAAGGGACCCTGAAAAAGAATTGCATAGAAGTTTATCCCCACAAGCTAGCCTCCATGTTTCGAAAATTTTCTTTCCATTTTACATACTGATTAAAGTAGGGATTTGATTAGGCAGGGGTCATGGGTTCCCAGTAACATTGATATAAGTGCAATGGCCAATAGAAAATTCAGAAAATTACTCAAAAGCTTGAAAATGGCCCATTGTCAAAGATATCTTACCCAACTGTTACCCTGTTACTGTCATCTTAAAGGGGCAGTAGCAGGTTTTTAGAGGGAATATAAGGTGATGTCAGGAAAATGAAAATAAATGGTTCCAATTGAAAGACAATGCATTTAAACTAAATGGAGCAGTAATGATTCAAATTTATAATGTAAAGTTTAGCCATGCAATTCCTTTTTCTTACAGAAAATGAATTTAAGGTGTTCTCAGAAAATGGCCACCAATGAATTTTATGACTTGTTTAGGATCACATATGCCAAGCTCAAAATATGGTTTCACTTGATTGACTGTCCTTTTAGAGCTAGTCGTCGCAGTATACCTACATTAGAAGGCTTGAAGTCGTGATAATGATTGAAAGCAGGACATTAACTCGTGCAAACGTTATTTTGGAAAGTTATCCTAAGCAGTCAGTACGACTGTCCCGAGATGAAAATGTTTGATAGGTTATATAACCACCGGTAGTATTCATGTAGATTGGACGTGTGAAGTTGACTTCTCAGAATATATATGACTGATTATCAATTTCATTGATATCATCCATTTTCCATTTCAGGAAAGAACATGGGAACTTTTTTGAACTCATGTATCATAAATTATGCAAAATTTTAGATAATGTGAGACTATCTCACTGTTTTGCCAAACATCTTTTCTTTCTCTACAAGTGGAGTGAGAAGTGATATTTTCACGAGTGGCACAGCTTAACATTTATGTATTTTTGGGATAGAATGATGAATCGTTAATTACAGCAAAAAGATATGAAATTCAAATTATTCTTCAACTTCAATACATTCACTGTGTAAGTCTCTATTTCATTGCAAGGATATAACGAAATCATTTCCCTACCTACCAAGCCTAATATTTTATTGTTTGTGACCTGAAACAGTATATTTATTTGTTTTGAAGTAAAATGTCAGAATAATTATTATTTCAAACATACCTCCTTTCCCAAAGGGAGAGTACTGCCAAGTGATGAACACAGACCTATGATTTTAGCAACCAACGTCCGGAATGTGAGGTATTCCTTTAACACCACCCCTCGTAATATAGTCTTCATCTCCGGAATACCAGAACCTGTGGAAATAAAAATTTATACCCAATAATAGATTTTTTAATATTCATTTTATCAAGAATAGGGATCATTTGTCAATTACAAATGACAAATGACAATAAAAGACAATAAAAGACAATAAAAGACAATAAATGACATATTTTTCATATCTACTTCTCTGGTGTAGGTCATCGCAGCCGTTCCACTAAATACATATCCAACTAAGAGATTTTCTATATATTTTATTTGAAGTATAGGGTTCAATTGAAAATAAAATATGGCAAGAAAGTTATTTGTCAATGAAGTTCAGACCGTAAGTATCATTTTAAAATTATTCTATTACATTCAATAAGAAGGGACAAAGTTGCTGTTTGATAGAACAATGGCATGTTTTAATTTCATTACTCAAATGTTAATTTGGAAATATATCTTAATCTTCAGAAGATTTAGGAGTTATTTGGTAAGTTTAATAACTAGTTTTAATACACATAGATATAAGTCTGCTGGTTATTTTTCCAACCCTTGTTATTTATTTGTTGTATTTGTTTATTTGGTTTCAAATAAAGACTAACCTACAGCTTGTGGTGATACCAGATGCGTGAATCCAGTTGCGAATATAATGAATAACACAGAATACGAGACCCAAGCAAAATACTGTAGAGCCACAGAAATCTCCAACTCTTTATATAGCCAGAACTTTGCTGAAAAATAATAAAAACGCCATTAGATTGTCAGATGTGAAAATGTGGGATAAGAAATACTTAAACTTTTTATATAAACTTTAAACAATAAAAGAAAGAGAACCGAATTGACTACATTTTTAAATCATGATTTTGTATGTTTTTAAATCAAAGATAAAGTTATGAATATAAGAAGTTCTTTAATGTTAGCATACATATTGTTTTGGATAATATTTTAACAATGAGATAATAATAATATAATAATATTCATCAACAAATATGTTTCAACCAGCGTAGAATTTAATGTACTATTTAATGTTTAAAAATGCAATAAATTAATTGAAAAAGTTTTGAGCATATACAGGTGTTAAAAGCATCTTTGAATGCCTATGTGAGTAAAATTGAGATTTAAAGATCTAATCTCAATGTTTTCCAAGACTGTGGGCATAAAGTTCAATTCATTTTCCTTTGTGAACATCTGGAAAAATTACTTGAGTGCCATAGTTTGAAACTGAAGCAGGTGGAAACTAGAATCATACTAGGGTTCTTTAATTTCTAGGCTTTATAAAAGAGAAAAAAATGCATTTTTAAGCGCAACAGTTCTCACCTTCTTGGCACTTTTCTATGACAAAATCCATTGAAAAACTAAGGAACGCCATAAGAACTCCTAAAAGAGCTAAAAATAACCAATCTTCTCCTATTTTCTTGAAGATAAAATCCTTTACAACAGAACATCGTCCTGAAAAGAAACAAAAATATATGCCATTAACTCCAATGTATCAAGCAGAGACCAATATGCAACAAATGTTCAAATTATCAACTTCCAATAATTTAAGTGACATCACGCTGAAATATCAAGGAAACATTTATCTGTCAAATAACGCTACTGATTTTCGAATATTTCGACCACATAATATTTTACCGAGGTCACAAATTCAAATAACTTCTAACATTTCAACCAAGCTCCCAAAATTTAAAGTTGATGCTACTATGATTCATTCATTGCTTATGGTAATGTAATTGGTTTATTTGCAAAAACAATTTTGACTGTAATAATCATTTTAATATATCTTGAAAAATGACGACTGCCATTACTGCATATGGTTGCCTAAAAAAAATACTATCCGAAAAAATGACACGTTTTGAATATTCATCAAACATTTCAACCTATTAAAGTGTCAAATGAGCAAAAGTGAAAAATAGTTCAACAATAGACATTTCTTTTTGAAAATTTGATTGTTGAATTAATAGAGAAATTATAGTATCTATTATTTCATAATACATACTAGTAGACAGTGTTGTTCCTAGGTGGTCAGAAAAGGGGGTCATTTTGGTCTTTTTTTAGCGGATGGGACCCCTTTATTGGTGAAAGTATCCTACCTCTCCAAATTTTAAGGGACACCAAGCAAAAAGGGTGAGCAAATTTCCCCAGGACCCCCTCTAGGAACAACACTGAGTAGATCTATATGTAATTATACTAAAATATGTCATTCTTATGTTTTATAGACAAATCTTAATTACTCACTCAAGTATAACCATATTCCCGACGGAGGTTTTTCCTCCTCTCGTTGTAGTTTGGCTTCTTTTCTTAATCTTTTCGCAGTAAATTTGGCAAATGTTCCAAGTTCTCTGGTGTATCTCCCATATAACTGAAATAAGGAAAAGAAACATATCGGTAATGATATCATAAGAATGATGATAATGACAATGATGATGATGATGACGATGATGATAATGATATTGATAATGATGATGATAATGATGATGATGATGATGATGATATAGAGGATAAAATGAAATGCATCAAACCAATAAGATTTCTTAAACAGTCAGTAAATCTCATATAAAAACAAGGAATTAATATCATACTGCCTGAGGATGTTTTGCTGCCATTCAAGACGCTTTTCATTTCTTACTGCTAAATGCGTGAAGGAAACTAATAAAAATTCCATCGATAATTGAACAATTTTTGTCTCATAGGAAACAGGGCTTGTTTGTAACAGGTCAACTATCTTTGAGCTAAAATGCTAAAGAAACAGTAAGGCGCACCAAATTCACAACAATGCACAGGGACTGTTAATTGTCTATTAGGAGCAAGCAAGTTAAAAGTTTTTATTTTTTTCACCTTTCTGCAAACTGTCAATGTGTTCAAATTCAATCTGAAACATGTTTAAATAAAATCCCAAGAAGTTGAAAATCCCAAAAGGCACATCTACACATTGTTGACTATTCAACATACCAGTATCAGTGAGTTTACTCTTAATGTTTTTTGTTTCGGTTTCATGTACCGGTAATACGTCAAAGATAAAAAATAAGGCACATCTAAACATGTTGATTATTTAACACTCAAGTCTTATAAAGTAAGCTGAAATGACATGATTACGGACTAACAGATCTAACTATATCTCGTTGTATTACCCAACCCAATGGGAAGACTATTTAGTCTAGGAAATATTTATAATAAGTACTGTACCTTCATTTATATTATTTTATTTCTTGTGGCTTCTAATTTGTGTATTCAGTCAACCTAGACTTGCAGATTCTAGACCTAGACTGTATAAAGGCTCCTGTATAATACACAGTCATGAAGCAGGACTAACCAATGGGATGAAAGTCTTGAATCTTGTATGACAACAGATTACTAAATCCAAAGGTATGCTGAGAGATCATCAATGTTTCAATCATCTGCCTAATATTGAAGATATCGAAAAACTTCAAATCTAAGAGATAAAATTCCCTCACATATTTCATGGTTTATACAAATAATAATAATAATAACTAGGATTGACGCGTCAATACTTAGGTCTTCAAGATTCCTGTTTGACCTTCACATAGTGTTTGACCTTCACATGAATGTTTGACCCTCACATGCATGTTTGTTTAAGAGGTTTAAACCATACCAACCAAAACATGACTTTCTAAAATGCAAAGTTTGACCCTTCCTCCTGACCGGAAGTGACTGTTCGCGAGCGATTTTATTCTTTAATCTTATAGATCTTGCTAATGTCTAAGTCTCATGCAAAAATCATTAAGTTCTAAGGTCTGGTTTTTTAGTTATCTGCCCTTGAAGTTTGCGATTTTGAGATTTTCGTGAACTTTGAAAGGTCACAGCACAAAAAGTATTAATGTTAGCACCATAAATCGACATCGCTTTTATGTAAAATACTTCAGCTACATTGAGTATAAATTTCAGCTCTCTAGTGCAAGTATCTTCAGGGGAGTAGACTTTTAAAGGCTGGTGGGGTCGGAAACGGTCGAAAATACACTGAAAGCAAGATGGCGGACAAACCACGTGACCTACGAATTTGTCCTGATTCCCTTTTTTTCATCATTTTTCATTGCGCATCTTTTAAAAAAAAATTCAAGTCTCTAAGTGCATTTTGAAAAAAAAATCATTGTTAAATTTTCGATTTTGGATTCGACCTGGACCCTTAATGAACGAACCGATTTTGCCCAAAAGCTTCGCATGTCGATTCATGGGTAAGAGCTATCAGCATGCCAAGTTTGGTCGAATTTGGAGCAGCCGTTTGGGCTGCAGCTCGTTCACAAAATAAGTACAAATAATAACTAGGACTGCCGCGGCAGTACTTAGGTCTTCAAGATTCCCGTTTGACCTTCACATACTATTTGACCTTCACATGGCTTTTTGTCTAAGAGGTAAACAGTAACTAATACATTTTCAAAATTACCATATTTCACTTGATATTCAACGTTTAAGCCTTTACAGAAAATTCAACATGGCTGCAAACATGAATCATCTCAGGTTGTACAGTGGTGTTGCTGCCTGATGATAGATAAAACATTGCCTAGTGTTTTATTGCCAATGAACTACAGTTTTTCAATCATAAATGTATCATATTCATTCAAAACGAAAGTAGGATTCTGCAGGAAGTACCTGAACCGCTAATCTGCATCTAACTAGCCCTAATCTGAAAAAAAATGGAAAGGTCTCAAGGTCAACTGATCACCAAGACAGATGATAGTTGCCGAGTCCCTTCCGCGATGAAGTTTACTAAACACCAAAAAATAAATAAGTGTTACCACTGTATTTATTTGTTAGTATTTAATAAACGTTAGTTGGTTTGACAATATTTAAGTTATATTTATGTACGTAAAACTTTCCGACTGACGACTTTCAAGTCGCAAGTCAGAAAAACAAACATGTGACACCTTTTACATGAATCAACGAAAAACCCTCACAATCACTGCCGAAGAAATTTAAGGTTGCCTACAAGCAAACAGAATTATGAAAGTCAAAATATCAAACCAAAACTCCAAGGATATAAATTCAAGGAAAGAGTTAAAATAAGACACTTGCAAATCTTCAAGTCAAAACGGTTATAAATTACAACACAAGACACCAAAAAAAGCAGCAATGGTCAATAAAATAATTCCAATAGACACTCGGAATACCTTTCGAAAATGTCAACTCTAATATGGAAATACACGACGCGAAATCAAACACACAAAAACTGAAGGCAGTGAATAGCTAGCAGTGCACTCTAAATAACCATGTGAACAGGTCGAGTGTAAATGCTTGAATGAACGGAAGGTTGTATGCTGCTAAGGAGTCACATAGCGATATGAACCACCCTTTCCATGCTAGAAGGTTTCTCATTAGCTGAACGTAAGGTTGTATGCTGCTAACGAGTGACATAGCGATATGAACCACCCTTTTCATGCGAGAAGGTGTGTCATTAGCTGAAATAGAGAATGATAGTTGGAACCCAAGTGCAAAAATAGGTTATTATTGTGTCTTATGTTGATAACATAAATATTTGCAGTTCTTTATTATATCTGAGTTGTTAAAAAAAATGAATTGAAATTATATAGGCTCTATTTATAGTGATCCATGTAAATTTGTTGATTACTTTTTGTGTAAGAGGTAAACAGTAACGAATATATTATCAAAATAACAAAATTACACTTGACATTCAGTGTTAAAGGCTTTTCAGAAAAAAATTCAACATTGTGGCCAACGTCAGCTATAACATCATCTACATAAAATGTTAAAATTTGGTTGAAATATCTGTAGGCGTTTTGTAGACATAACCAAAAAAATTTAGATAACTGCTACATCCTTATTCACAGAACCAACAAATATATAGTAACACAAATGTCAGTATCACAAACATGAACACAAATGTGAAAATACAGAACCAAATTTATGAAAACAAACCAATTTGATTTTTAAACACAAAAAAGCCTAGCATTGTGAGCCGGAGCGTGTCAATGCCCGTGTTTTGCGAGAAAAGCATGCATCTCACTTTTCCATGTAACCCTACGGTCTCTCCAATCCATGAATACGACTACTTTAGGGAGAAGAGCATAAATAAAATCCGGACAGACAATAAAACAAAACTATGACATGTTTCGCATCAAAGTACGCAGGACCCTCACAATCACCGCCGAGAAAGGTTCCTCACAAGAGTGAGTGAGTTGGTGTTTAACTTGCAAGCACACAGTTCAGTAACAATTGTAATTATCAAAAAGATCGAACCAAACTCAAAAGTTCAAAGAATGCCAAATGTAAAATACAAAATACAATAGAATATCTTTGTAAATGTCAACATTAAATTAGTAATACATGACAGGAGTGAAACATTCAAAACTGAAGGCAATGAGAATATATTGCTGGAATGAACGGCGTGATGTACGGTTTAGCTGCCAAAGGCATTGCGATATGAACCACCCTTCCCATGCGAGAAGGTTAATGATTTGCTTAAAAAAATGCAAAGGTCTGAATTTGAGCACTTTCCAATATGCAAAATTTGACCCTTCCTCCTGACCGGAAATGACTGTTCGCGAGCGATTTTATTCTTTTATCTTGAAGACCTTGCTCATGTCTAAGTCTCATGCAAAAATCATTAAGTTCTAAGGTCTGGTTTTTGAGTTATCTGCCCTTGAAGTTGGCGATTTTGAGATTTTGGTCAACTTTGAAAGGTCACAGCACAAAAAGTATTAATGTTAGCACCATAAATCGACATCGCTTTTATGTAAAATACTTCAGCTACATTGAGTATAAATTTCAGCTCTCTAGTGCAAGTATTTTCAGAGGAGTAGGGTTTTAAAGGCGGGTGGGGTCGGAAACTGTCGAAAATACACTGAAAGCAAAATGGCGGCCAAAGCACGTGACCTACGAATTTCCTTTTTTTCATTATTTTTCATTGCGCTTCTTTTAAAAAAAATTTCAAGTCTCTAAATGCATTTTGAAAAAAAAATCAATGTTAAATTTTCGACTTTGGATTCGAACTGGACCTTTAATGTACGAGCCGATTATGCCCAAAAGCTTAGTTTATCGATTCCAGGGTAAGGGGTACCTGCATGTCAAGTTTGGGCGAATTTGAACAAGCGGTTTGAGCTGTAGATCTCACACAAAAATTGTACAAATAATAATAATAAGAAATCGGATAAAAACAATAGGTCTTCACGACTTTGTCTTGAAGACCTAATAATAAAAACCTTGAAGAATAAGTGTAAAAACAATAGGTCTTCCAGACTTTGTCTTGAAGACCTAATAATATGTGGTCTTGCAACGCGCCTTATCAAATTACTCAGCAATTTCTCAAGGCGATGTGACTGATATATATATAATTAAGAACTGATATAATTAAACATCAACTAACCTCGACTTTACCACTTCTCGATTTTCGTTCAAAGATTTTTCAAAAAAATAAAAACTGGGCTTGATTTTTGTTAATTTGTCCAATAAACATCTTTAATCAGCCTTTCATTTAGACAGCGTAATTATCGGCTGTGAAAACCCCACCTGGGTCAGGGCCATAAAACTCGCGCGGATGTGACGTAATAAGCAGACTACACAGATTAACGTATCATTATTTGAACTGAAATACTGCCTAAATAATTGTTTAATTACCATTGATGTGGATATCTTTTTTACACCAAATGCTTAGTAGTGTTACATCGTAAAATGATTGATCTAACTGGTCGGAAAACATTTTCTGAAAATCGTTAATTATTTGGTCTTTTTCTGTGGTATTGTTATGATAGATTATAGATATAACGAGACTACTTCTGCTTATGACGTCACAAAAAGGGGGTGTAACCAGTGACGGGCAGTCATGCATTCACTGGTTTGTGGCCAGATAGGTCTAAGCGGTCCATCAAAAGTGGCATTCAAAAACGGCTTTCATTACCAAACTGAACATATTTGAGTAGCGACCTTAGGCGCGCTATACAATATTGTAATCAGACTTTAATATATTTCAAAGAAAATAGTGAAATATGTTTGTGGTTATATGAACTTTAAGAAAAAGAAATGGACTTGAATTGGATTAGTCTTCCTTAAAATAACCTAAAAACATCTTGGGATAGACCAAAACTTGCCTAAATTATCTAACAAACAGCGAGCAACATCCTGAACTGAGTTTAAAGTTAGGACCTTAATGTTTTCCATAGGTATGAAAAATATACTTTCTAATTCTATTCATATATTATGTTATTGATATTTGAATTTTGTTGTTGCAAAATATGAATTGGGTATGTAGATTGCATTTTGAACATATGGCACCCTATGTAATGGTAGAAGCATCCTACCTCTCAAAATGTTAAGGCATGCCAGGCCCAAAAAGGTTTTAGTCTCCAATGCTTACCATGAATATTATATTTGCAAAGCACATAATAGATGAATCAACAAAATACATTTTCAGTGAGTTTAAATCTTCAGCATTATATACATTAATGAAATATTTACTACATTAGCATTGAATACTGTCTTAAGAAAACATTGTCTGATTGATTTATTTATTTTGTGTGTAAATAGTTGGATAGATAATTAGAAATGTATGAGAGTAAAATGTATTGTTGGTTGTTGAATAAAGAGTTACAGTTACTGAAAAATTAGACACAAATCATAAAATTATAACCTTTGAGCTTTCTGCTATATTTAAGTTGGTTAAATAATGAGTTAGAAATGGATTGTTAAATTCTTATTTCATTTGATAAGGAAAACAAACTTGAAAACAATGATCTCAGAATTCAGCAGCCATTTCACTCATATTTATATATATATAATATTTGTGCAGTTTAAGAAATATAGAAACATTGTTTCGATTGTACTTATTTTGATGAAAGTGTACATGTGAACACGTTAAACAAATGATAACATATAGCCCGTTCAATGGTTTATACAGTGATACACAATATACATTATATTTAATTAAAGGGAATTATGGGTTTAATAGATGGTATTATATTAAGAATATTGGTAATCTAAAGACAATTACAGAACAGATAGGAAAATAACAGCTTTTATAATCTAATTAGGTCGAGAGGCTCTACCTGCAACCCCACTGGATAGCAGGTAGAGAGCGACTATGGTTAAAACAGGGTGGCAAAGCGCATACAGTACTGTATGCGCTGTTTTTGCTATGTTGCGTTACTTTCCCATATGGCAAAAATGTCCTAAGTATGCTTGATCGATTGGAATCCCTTGCAAGAATTGTTTTCACCTATTTTCAATGTCGATAACAATTGCTCGTTTTCTTTAACCGCCCGCGAAATCTGCAAGCGTCCGGCCGACTGAAACATCAACAAACGCCGCCATCTTGTAAGTATAGCGGGTGTACTCGTCGACCAATCAAATTGCGTCGATTGTTCTAAAAATAGATACAGCGTGGCACTAATTTATGCATAGTGACCTTGCGTACTGTCGTCCAAAGACGACTCGATGAACAAGAAAGCCCGCGCGACATCGAACATGATTGCTTCTTATGAAACATGAGACGGATGAAAGAAATTAAAAGTAAAGTTTATTAACCATTGTTCATTTATTTTTCTCATGGATATTTGCCAGTCACTGTAGTTTTGGAAATTCAATCTAATTTTAACAGCAAGATAAGAAATCGCGTCTCCAGTTTCTGAATATGCCGACTTGTCGAGACCTCCTAATTAATAAAAAATAAATATCACTGAACGTCAAGAAATGTGTGACAAGCTTAATGTTGATCAAAATCGTTGTTATAATATCTCATTGATTTGTATCGGTATCCCGGTACATATTTACGATTTTCATCAGACTGAACAGTGACATTCAATGCTCATATTTCAATTACTTTTTATTATCAAATGATAAGACAGCCTTCATCGAAAAAACTATGTTCAGAATTAAATTATTGATAGACCCACGGCATCACTATACAGACATGGTTAAAAGTATCGGATCTAGTGGTTACGTTGTTTACATAATCCATGATGCATGAACGAAATCAAATAGACACAACTAAATAACAGAACAGAATGTCAGATTATTAAAAATATAGATTAAGTTTGTGATTTACAAAACAATTAGGCCTCTCGTTATGAACCATGTAATGTAAACAGCTGTCTTTATACAATTATTTCATGTTTTTCAAACTCCACGTTTATCTACAGGTCCGATATTTAGAAGGAAATGGCCGTCAAAGTCACTTAATTAACTAATGAAAACTCACATTGACATTAAATTCAAGAGGTGTATTCTTTGTACTTTTTTACAAAATCTTTTTGATAACTTACAATGTTCAATCACCAATGATTAAGAGTAAACAATGTATTAAAACAGATTGATGTTTTGTCTAAAGAACGATGAATTAGTCAGTATCGTGTGGTTGACATTGCGTAACCTGATGTTATTTCACATGGAGGCAGAGCATTCCAGGCTTTAATATCATTTGTCATATGTTTTCTGTCGAAGTGAGCTTACTGGCATTGCACACAATTTAGAAAATGTTACTAATTGATAGAAAAACAAACAGACGATTAAGTCATGACTTAAACGATCATAACCGGATTTGTGCGACACAGCAGATACAAAACCCGTTTTCTGGATAGGTATTAGATTTCATCAACGTGAATGTTGTAATTTATGTGCTCTTATTAATCTAACTGAAAATAAAGTCGAATGATATATGAAGTTGAACAAGTATGTGTGCGAAGAAAATGTATTTCCTTGCTAGGCTATGAATACAAACCGCAAAGTCGGTACAACATTGTTGCAAATAAGAATTGGGTGAACACATTCTACGGTTCAACGTAAAACTCAGAGACCTTAGACATGGTCTTTCAAATCTCTATTATACTCTGCAAGCAGTATCAAAAAAAATATTATTTCAGTTTATACCATAACGTAAAAAGCACGATATTTTTATCATTTGTACTGCGATAAGCGATAACTATAGCTACGCTAATATAGACATGTATATTTGATAATATTGTTAACTGACGTTGATGATATAATACATATTTATAACTCAATTAAATATTATTGAAATCATTTCCATTGAAATTTATGTACAACAAACACTTAGATGCATGTGTTGAAAAAACTCTTGAACATAAAATTTAATCAGCAACAAGTCAAACAGTGCACGATATTTTGTAACTTGCATGTCTCATCTCCAGTAAGATGACAGACCATTCATTACAGGAATAATTCAGCTATGCAATTTTTCGTAATGCCAGATAAATAAAGTTAGCTAAATAACTATTGTTAAACCAGAACGATCTAAGACTTTTTTACATTAACAATGCCACGATGGGCTCGACAGCGCTCCCATATTACAAGCGAAACACCGCTGTCGGCACTGACGCTAATTATATTCATGGTGACCTCGCTAGTGATCACGGTCGTTTCTGATTGGCTGGCGCTTCCAAGATGGCAGCGCCCAAATGCCGTTTCCTTGATTGCCGATGAATGAAATTTAAAGTTTGCTTTACAATAGTTATCAAGGCCGGTAGAGATTTTTGAAGTCACCAAAACGTTAATTATATGAACAGGTAATGATTTGCGACAGTTTAATTAAGTTGACTGCCACTTCAAAATAAAAAATCAGATTTCCACCCAGTTTTAACCATAGCCTGCTTCTGTCGTTAGTATGCGGCTCGATATGCGAGGATACAGCATTCGGCGACAGAAGTTTCGGTCTATAATCTAATCAACTTGATAAATAATGAATAATGAAATTCTTATTTGTTATCTTAATCATTTATCAACACCATGAGCAGGTCACACCTTCTTAATATTATTCGAATTTGCAATGAATAATCACTGAACGGACACAGGAACAATTATAGCATAACTCGTAAGTTCAGATTCAGCAGCTATCACGGAAATAGGAGACATCCTGCATGCGTCATCAGCTGATCGGCAATCCACATGTCGATATCGCCACAGTTCGGGTATCAACAAACTTTTCAGAACGTAGTACGTCATCGATTGTACACATAACAACTGCGTTGGTAAGAGAAACACCTATAACTACAATAAACTAAAAGGTGTCAACTATAATTGACGATAAACAAAACCATATCAACTTACCAAGGTTTGTTCGTAACCAAACTTCTGACGTTCCGCCATTTTGAAACGACCTCTAGCGGACAAGCAGGGAAGTGATTTCGCTGGTTATTGCCGCATCACTGAAAGAAAAATCCTAGGTTCAAGTCTCAAGTTTGCAAACACACACCAATATAAATATTTAATCCAAATTTTTCTTTAAAACAATTTCGTTCAAAATATCGGATAAAAATACAAATAAACCCATTTTAACCAAAAAAATATTTTAAATATTTGTTTACAGAAATAAATCAAAAATACGTCTTAATATTCGGAATATACGACAACCTGCCTACAAGACTTTAGAGTTTAGACTATAAAGGCCTATTACCTATATTAATGACCTCTGCTAGACACAAACAGATTAACAACAGGTTAAAGTGGCAATCTGATGTAATCAAACACCTTCACTTGCATAGTACATATATATTCACCTTATAAATGATGCATAGGAACATAATATACAAGTGATGTACATAACCGTTACGCAATGAACACAATATGCGTGATTGACGTGCGATAGACAAGCGATGTCTCCATTACATGTCCTCAAGCAAAATGTCTGTCCCTTCGATGACGGATATTGCAATTAATCATTGGTGATCAACACGATACAAGATCGCCCCTTTGATAATCTCTTGACGTGTCTTTTTATAGATACTGCTTATGTGATTCATCATCCTACGAAGAATTCGATACATGACGTTTACGATTTACTAGAATTGTTGATACTTTTGTAATTTTGGCCTGTTTGTTCCAATTCAAGGACATTGAAGCAGTTTATGACGGGATTAGAAGTATTTCACAAAAGCCCGATAAAAACATTACCCCGCTATTAATAGTTTTTATTTTTTATGTATTTTTCCTTTGTATTTTGACAAAAGGAATTTGATTGTATTGCAATAATAATTTATGGTTAACATAACCGTCGTATACACAATTTTAGCAATATTTCAATTACCCAGTAAGGTTTAATTTAATGTATTGTAAGAAAAGATCTTATTAAAATATACACATCTTATTTAAATACAAATTTTAATAAATATTGATACCTAAGTATTTGAGATTCATGTTTATAAGGAAGCCCAAAGGCCTGGTGATCGAGAATCATGCACACCAAAAATGATTTCCCTGTCTAGTTTAGATGAAGCTTTGTAAAAAAATGTTTAAACCACTTAACCACTAAATATAGCAAGTGCATTTAACAAGGGAAGTTATTTTATAACTGTTCACCCTTGAACATGTTATTAACAGTGGTATCCTTAGCAATAACACCTATTTATACACATGCACATATATTGAAGGTCACGCTATGAAGTTCATCAAGACCTTGCCATGCAAACTTGTACTTAAAAAATAATATGTAAGGAGTTTTATTGTTGAAAGAAAAGTGAATTATGTTATAGAAATAATAGATCCAAACATATTAGGCTCTGGAAATAGTATAATCTGACCACGCTCCATTTCAACTAACAAAATCAGGATATTAATAAGAAAATGAAACGCGAAATTTTGAAGACAAGATACTCACAGAGTAGACATGTTTTTCTTTTCTCTTTCAATCACAAAACAACTACTATGTTCTTTGAGTCGTAAAAGTAATGCATACCACAAAGAATATTATCTTCGAAGGTCTTTCGCCTATACAAAATTCCAAATTGTGTAACTATTCCTTTAGCAGTATTATTACATTATGAAGGCTCCCCCAAAATATGGCTTAAAAGCAAACATTTAAATATCTATAGAGGTAGCCCTTAAATTATCAAAGATCATATGACAACACACTCTCATTTATCCATTGTTTTTAAGCATATTCATAACATTTTATACTTAATCATATTTTCAAATATTACAGATGTCACAATTGCCGTACAATTTTACTGACTTCCTTTTTTTTCAAATCAAAAGCAACCTTCCCATGTTCCTTTCTTGCCAAGGTATTCTAAAAGTTAACAACACACCCATATCACAAACGTTTTTGCTCTCATTCATAGAAAATCCCCGTGAAATAATTACATATTTTCTAGCCTTCCAAAAACTTATTTATGAAAATCCTATCGTAACAGATGACATAAATCATTTCTTTCTAAGAAGCACACAATCTGAAATACAATCCACCAAAGTCATCAACGATTTGTATCTTAAGTGAATCCATTTCACAAATATTTGTCTTTATCAATAGTCCGATGGATAAAGCTCTTTGGCAATTTATCTTGCAAGAAAATTCGTGTTTTTCTTTTGTATATAAGCGTTTTCCACTGAAAACAAGTATTTTTCAATAACCTAAAAACCATCCACAAGGACCACATTATCAATTAACGTTGTAACAAGACTTCACACTCTTAATGATTAAAATTTACAAATTCTATCTATAGGAGATCAAGTTATGACTTAAAAAATACTACTTAAGAATACAATCCAAAGGTAGTACATTCTGTAATGTCACTTCAGCAGCGTTTTGTTTTTATTACGTAAGAATTCCCCTTTTTAAGCATTTTCCAATGTAATTATTTTTTCGACATTTCGGACCGTAGGCAAGCTATAATACGACATCAAGTTCTCTTTGAATTCTCATCACCGATTTCGTATACACTAATCTCGGGCACCTTCGTACTTCGTAGTATCTTTATAAAAATATACTATCAAAAGTAAAAGTGTCACCTTGGCAGGCAATCTTACCTGACATTTGTATAATCCTAGGAAAAACCCTCCTGTGAAGTATTTTCCACAAATAACCATATTCAGATATCCTATTATATAAACAACACACGCAAACCTTCCACGATATATCCGACATCAAACACCCATTGAATCAATTTGCCGATCTTGTAGACATGTATGTTTCAAGTGCTCCTTAAACCTTCTGATGTCTCCATCTACCTGCCTCTGTCACAGACGTACTTGCTTATGTCTGACAGTGTACAGTCGTGAGAGGAATATAAAGGTGAGTTAATTGGGGGCAGGTGAGGACAGGTAAAATGAGGTGACAAGGAGTACATTGTCTCACCTGTACATATACCTTGTGAACAATTACCTATGAATTAGTTTTAATCATTAGCAGTGTTGTGAAACAAGTGAAATGATTTGGTTTTTTTTATATGTGATATGTGATTTGTGATATGTGATATGTTATATGTGATATATGATATATGATATGTGATATGTGATATGTGATATGTGATATGTGATAAGCGATAAGGGATATTTGATATGTGAAATTTGGTATGTGTGATAAGTGATATTTGATATGTGTGATATATTTGACATGTGTGAAATGTGACATGTGTGAAGTGATATGTGATATGTGTGAAGTGATATGTGATATGTGTGAGGTGATATGTGTGATATGTACGTAAATGTGATATGTGTTTATGTGTAATGTTTGATGTGTGTGATGTGATATGTATGATATGAGTGACAAGTGATAAGTGATATTTGATATGTGTGAAATGTGGTATGTGTGAGGTTATATGTGATATGTGCGTAAATGTGATATGTGTGATGTTTAATGTTAGTTTGATGTTTAATGTTTTCATATATGATGTGTGCGATATGTGATGTGTGTGTGATATGTGATATGTGAAAACGACGGGTTACTTATCTTTGTACACTTGTTTTCAGTACTAACATCCTCATTGTAAGATCAGGATTTATTTCCATTTTACTATTTATTCTTCATTTGCACCCACTGTGGCGATTTACTTCGTTGATACAGTACTAAAGGAGTAAATTAAACATTTTCTCTAAAATGAAATAATGTAAGGTCTGTTTGAATAAGAAATGCTCTTTCAAAACAACGATCCTTTTACTGCAAACAAAAGAATTGCTTTAACACAACTAACACAGAGTATCTTTCATGAAAATAGAAATTAATTTGAATACGCCTGTCAGGTTAAAATTTGACAGTTTTTTTCACTTTCGTGTTATATGCTTGTATTTATGTGTTATGTATGGCTTAGTTAAGTTTTAGATACGACTAAGCTAAGTAAAACTTAACTGGATTACATTTTCTCGAGCGTTTACAGTGAGCTGTCGCGGGGGTTTGTTCCTTACCAAGATATAAGTTTGTCAGGTAAAGTCGATGCAGCGAATTAAACAATCTTTAATTAAAGGTAACATGTATCGATCTAGGATATTAAATATTTTTCAATATGCACGATATTTTTGAAGATGCAGAGTATATCACATAGTCATACAACTTCAATAGATTAATCCTCTTTTGTCACCCCTACTAACAATAATGGATCGTCCCACCTTGTCGTCTCACCAAGGTGCACGGCTTTCCATTAGTTATACATAACACGAGTTGCACGTGCAAGATGAGACTTGAGTGCAAGAGGGGAGACAGGCACCAAAGAATGCCTTTCCCCTCCAAAACGTATTAAAAGTTATGGCAAAAGTTTAAGGTATGCTTTAACATTATTTAACACGGTATTTATGTGTTTGTAAATGCTCATTATTTATCCATGACATTAAAACGCATACCACTTGTCGGGGGGACATTCCACTTGAGAATTGTGACCCCCTTATCGGGAATGACGGGTAACGTTTGTCAGGGTCGCGAAGCGTGGATATTAACAATGTCATGTTGACATGGACATACGGCAAATGACAACCAGGCTTAACTCTGCTCGTTAGATACATCCTAACTGAGGGTGGGGTTCAAATCTTGGTAACTGATTGACTTTGAAGTAGGAATTCCTAATTATGGTGTACCTTTTGAAATCGTGAAAGTTTTTGTTTTTTTATTCAGATATTTTAGAAAGTGGGAAACAAAAACTTAATTTTTTGAATGCACATTTACAGGATTGAAATTATTCAACGTAAATTTGTAACTGCAATTGAATTTTCCATAACCGTAAGAATGTATAAAGGATTTAAAAGATATATCTATCAATACAACGAATGTTTTTAAGTGACTTAACTTGGAATAAAAAAAGAAAAATTTGGTATATAAAGAGGGTCTGAAATCACAAGATTCGTTTTAATTTTCAATATTTAAAACCAGTTTACAACCATCGATTATAGTCGTGTTTTATTCTCTACCATTGCAGAAGATGGAACAATGGTACTTTGACAATAACGACGAGACATCATATCAATATCATAGTTTGAAGAAATAGTTAACAAAAAGTTTTAGTAATATCATGTCTATAAGATATGAATAATATTGACAACACAGTATTAAACTCAACAGTGACGACACAATGACGTCATCATCGCTGCCCTCTGGCGGTACAAGATTATGGAAGATAACCGAATTTATGACATGGTCATAAAAACATTTCACATTCAATCATTACGTGTTAATCATTGCTTGTGTGAGAAAACTTGTCCGAAGATTAGATTATGAACATTACCTGTAAATAACGCCCATTTGATGCTATAGTTATCCAGGGACACCTCTGGGCTAATAGATAACAACGGGATGCCAATCCTTAGTATTGCATTTATCGAAAACATTCAATGGGAAAAGTGATTTCTAGTTTCATAAAGTGAATCTTTTGCTTGCTCATCTAAAATGATGCTTGTACTTATCCGTATTAAAAGTGTTGTATTATACATATTTATAAGTGATAACAAGGTATCTTCAAATTGATAATTATCCACTAAATGACCATATAATGCAAAAGGTTATCAAACAATATATGGTCAGGCGCAAAAGAAAATAGACAAAGGGCTTTCCCTGACAGTTCATCCTTGACTTGATACTTGTTTAAGACGATACAAAATAAAGAAAAATATTAGAACATGGATAATTATCAATGCTAATACATCAAAACCATAAAAAATAATAAAACTTCATTTTTGCAATGCGTTTCAAGAAGATGTAAAACAAACATACATCTTGGAATATTTCAAGAAAAAAAAAATTCCAAAATGAACTGTAGGCCTTAACTATAAAATGTTTACTTCTTAAACTATGATTCTGAACAAAGTTCAGTTGGTACAGTTTCATGCCTTCGTCAAAGAGCGAAGTGTGAATGATCCAATTTGCACGCGTCTATGTTCACACAAAGGTCAATTGTCGGTGTGTCGAGGTCACGGCGTAGACTAAACAATGTCTGGCCGCCAAAACGTGATTTTGCTGTTTTAACCCACTCGCCCACACTTACACCTGTTTGTTTTGAGAAGCCGACCCTTTTCCGGGTTTTATTTCACTGAGAAGTTTATGAATCAGAAGCTCATCGAAAAACCCTTGTCAAAGGCTTGCAAAAGTTCCTTTGATAATTTAAGTTTTGTTTCACGTTTATTTCAAGAATTGATGTTAGTCTTGCATCTTAAGTCTGAGTCCTCAAATACAATGATCATTTTCACAATTTCGTCGCAAATATCTGTCCGGATTTAGGTAGCTTTACAAAGCTTGAGGGTGTCTCGGTAGATCTAAAGAAGTAGCTTTTAAAGGGGCAGAGTAGCACGTCTTTTGATAATTTTATGTTTCAAAATTTTCACTGATAATTATAAGTTAATGATAAAAGTATTATTTTGACAATGTCAAAAATTTCATGACACAAGCCAATCATCCATAGTAAGAGGACAAAGTATGAAGATTGACATAAACTCCATTGGCGGCCATTTTGTGTGAACACCTTTAATTAATTTTGTGAAACAAAGAGCACTCGCAACGCTACACTTTACGTTATATATTTGAATTATTACTGCTCCATTTTGTTTAAATACATTGTCTTTCAAATAATACCATTAATTTTTATTTTCCTGACATCACCTAATATTCCCCCTAAAAACGTGCTACTGCCACTATAAGATGTCTATTTGCTGACGGATCTTTCTGTGTCGCATTTTCACTTGTTTTGTGAAACCAAAACTTTCCGGTTTTGATTCACAGAAATTATGCATGCTCATTTGAAAACTACTCAATGTCATACACCATATCCTTGTTCCTTTATAACTTATTATCTCAACATAATTCTTCTTGATTTAAATTAACTTTATGCCCTTTCGAAACTGAAATCCCATGATTTCGTATTTACGACTAACACTTTTTTCTCCGGAACACATTCCCATAAATCATGGTTCGTTAATGTACAATTTATGATTCCAAAATGCAAATTGAAGCTTACTACACAGACAATTAATTAACGTCATTTTGTCATTACGTTCTGGAGCTACATTATCCTAAAGAGAGTGTCGTGGGAAACAAAGAAACTGAACACTGAACCATGGATCGTCTACCGTCGACAAATCTGTTCAGCTTACAATACAAAGTATTTTTATCAGCACAAGATGCGTATACCAAACGTTCCCCAAAAGCATGGGATTCTAGAAAAACCTAAAAGGTAGTTTCAACAATGTTTTTTTTCTTTTTTCTGTCCTTGGTTTTTTATGGGACATAGTTTGATGTAGTCTCAAACTCAGACTCTGATATGAAATAATAAATTAAATATGGTCAATAAATGCACAATTTGAAGAAAAAACATAAATTAAATTTAACTGACTGAATTTTCTTGAGCTCCGAGGTTGTCTTATAGACTTGCTTAGGATTCTATCTCATGTTAGGATCTTACTTACAGACTAAGCCTAATGGTATATGGTTCCCTTAATGTCACCCTTATGGAATATAACAACAGAAAATCGTTTCTCGATACAACTTCTTAACTGTTTCAATACACAACGTTCCTAATATATGCTCACTTCTATTAATATGTTCAGCCCATCAGATTAAGAAACGACCATACGCTCTGAAACTTTATACATACTGACGATCGAAAAGTTAATATATATATTGTCTAAATAATGTCGTTTTAATTAATACCATAAACGTCAGTCCCTAAAATGACATATTCGTGTGTCATTTAAAGTTTGAAATCAAAATTAGAGAAGATAAGTAAATGTATTGTCTAACAGTGTCGTTTCTATTTATAGCAAAAGGTCAGTCTTTGGCAAGACATAACCGTGTGTCACTTTAAAGTTTGAAATCAACATTACACAGGTATACAGGTTACTTATTTGTGCAGAAACGATATCTTTGATCTTAAAGGGGCAGTAGCACGTTTTTTGATAATTTTATATTTTAAAAATTGCACTTATAATTGTAAGTAAATGCCTAATGTATTATATTGACAGTGTCAATAATCACATTACACAAGCCAATCACCCATAGTCAGAGGACAAAGTATGAGGATTCACATAAAATCCATTGGCGACCATTTTTTTGTGAACACCTTTAATTCATTTTTGTAAGAAAAAGGAATCGCATGGCTGAACCTTATGTTATATATTTGAATTATTACTGCTCCATTTTGTTTAAATACATTGTCCTTCATTTGGAACCATTAATCTTCATTTTCCTGACATCACCCTATATTCCCTCTAAAACGTGCTACTGCCCCTTTAAAAGTAAAATACCCGTGGCACATAAGCTTCAGAGACTTCAAGCCCGAAGTGTGTGAAACAATCCATAAACGGAGAGAAAACATATGCTAATGAATAAAATTACAACTTGAAGAAGCTGTATAACAGTATTTGATATAAGCTTTATAATTACCTCGAAATGCAAACGTCCTTTTAGCAATCCATGTTTTGAAAATAGCACATCATTAACAATGTATCCCCATACCTTACACCATATAGGTAAATACTTTGACACTTACTATACCATAGGTAACAATATATCAGTACACGAGTGAAGGTATGTAACACTTAAGTAAGCACAACAAAAGCCTTGATGCAATGGTAGCCATAAAACGAAGCGAAAATAACCAACAAGGTCACGACATAAAACTAAGTTTAGCCAATATGGCGCATAAAGCCCAGTGATGCATACTAATGCATCTTTATCGTTCATATGTCATTTAGCTGTCGTGTCTACTGTTTGATTTACCTTTACTCCGTTTCAAATACTATCTTATTTTAAATATATAAGCAAAATGCGATCGCCATTGTTTCTGATATTTTTAGCTGTCTTTTGAGTCCAGATATAGGATCTATTCAGCGCTAAGGTAGTCGAAAGGATATATTGTGCATACAAGTTACACTTTCTTACTCCTAATAAAGTTTCGGAAATCTAGGTTCAGATAGATAGTTTTGATTATACCTATTTTCTGATTTAGCCAATCTCATTAACAAAATATCATACTTTTCTTCACTACGTTACTTTGCTGATGTATTTATTAATTTCTGAATTCTCCTTTTATACAAAATATGCAACCAACTGTTGATCTTCAACAATAATAGAGTTTCCATGAAACCTTCAAATAAACCCGGGTTTAGTCAGCACGTGATTTTTCTTCAACACGTGCAGCACGTGCAATAGGCGCTGCACATGTGCAATACACGAAAACAGGCACACAACCGTTTAACATTCTGTTTTGAGTGAGTTTTGGCAGTATTGCAGCCATTATCGGAGAATCTGTTTTTTTGTTAAGGATTTTGTTCCACTGACATAATTTAAGGTATACTTTTACCCTTTCGGTCACTTTAAATCCTGGTGTATCGGGTTTAGTTCAGTGACGTCAACGTACGCATGACTGCCTACATTGGTACTTTATCCTTGACCTAAGTAAATATCCTAGATGGTAGCTGGATAACCCGATAATGGAGTTATCTTAAATATTGATGGATAAAGAAGAGATTGTTTTTAGAGATTTTAATCATTTACGCCATCGACGATCATTAATTTAATTGTGAGAATCTTGGAAGAGATATGAAAATCTGACACTGATAACCATTAATGTACGGGATGACGTCATGGTTGCGATTACGTGGACAAATAAACATTGTATTTACTTCATCAGTAAAAACATAAGATAAAGAGGTAACATATATGATGGTAAAATTTGACACGTTTCACATTTAAAAGATAACGCATTGATTTTTAGCTGTTATAATGACATATGTTATAATTGTTCCTTTGAATAACGACAAGCCAAGAAAGTCTACAAGATGTACTTAAATAACCACATACACTTTTGAATGCTTCTTAAGATCTTCTCATTCCCTTGACTTGGTAGAAAAACAAATTTTAAAACATAAAAATATCAAGGAAACAAACATCGCAATTCAAAAATACTTGTCCTACGACCACGTTCTGATTTTTCTCGTCTAATGAATACGTAATGTATTTGTTTAACCAAAGCGTTATGTGTGACTACTTCAGCTAACATACCATTGTAAAGTATTAATGACTACTGGCGGATGTGTTATCAAAACACGATCACATGGTGCAAACAAAATATCAACATTGGTATAGTTATATGTAAACAAGCTTCCTGAAAACAAAATATTTGACTGAGTGTATATTTTGATTACAACTCTACACTGCCTTATGTTCGGGTGATTATTATTCATATCAATGAATTGCTGCACGAATAGTAGTAATTTACATATCCTTGAAATATTGACTAACGGTCTGATATAGATTAACTTTTGATGAAAACAAATCTGTTGATCAAATAGAACGAGAGGTAAATATTTTGTTGATGATGATGATGATGGTGGTGATGGTGATGGGGATGATTGTGATGGTGGTGATGGTTATGGTGATAGTGATGGCGGTGACGACATTGATGTTGATCATCATCATCGACGACGATGAATGGTAATGATAATGACAGTAATGATAATGATAGAAATGATGATGATGATAATGATGGTGATGATGATGATTATGATGATGACGATGATAGTCATAGTGATGTAGACGACGATATTGATGTTGATCACAGCATCCTCATCATCATCATCATCGACGACGACGAAAGTGATTTAGACGATAATGGTAACAATAACGACAATTATATAACAATAATGTTTATCATAAGATTAATCTGAGTTTAATATGTGAGATGACGACCCCACTTTGCTTACATCCTTGCACTTGATGTGCACTTTGTGACATGTATTGATGACTTCACATAGAACACGTCGACACTGCAATTAGCAACTGACAGAATAACTATGTCAACAATGTTAGTGTACATTTACGGACCGTGTGTAAATAATGTGTATCATCGGAGTGTTTCTGACATAGATACACAGATTAGTGTTTATATGAAAGTGTTTATTAGTGAAATCTCTTTTTGTTGGTACGTTTTTGAATATTTAACCGGAAGGTATAGTATATGACATTTTATCAACAATTCTTTAATGAGCAACGCTTTTCAAAACATGTAATTAAATGACATCGTACATCATGACTGAGCTTGCGTTGAACAGATTTTTTTCAAAAGTAATGAACTGCAAACAAGCCATTTTGACCTAAATCGCACAAAAGACTAAGTCGAGAATTTACACATTCTTGTACTGAGCTTGTAATTATTGTCCTTAAATGCATATTTCTGAACCAATCTGTAGTTAAGCTTATATATGTAATGTTTTCTTCTTAAAAGATAAAACTAATATACCAATATTTTAAATTTGATATGTTAATATCATGTAATTTATAAGGGTTTCGTGTCTCTACTTAAATATGTATTGAAAACATTAAATTCATTTTACACTTTCATTGTACATAATAAATTAAGCTCCCCCTTACACTTCATATAATGCTATATAACTAATGACACTTAATAATTCAAAGGACTTTAAATTTAATATACATGGACGTTTTCCCTTAGGCGTCAACGTTTCAAAATTGAAACTGAATACTATTAATAGACTCGAATACATCGAGAAGGGGATAGTTGTCTCTTAACTTTAACACGGATATGGTGTTATACTATAAAGTTTACTCAAGCAAAGCAACATTATGAATAATTCCATTTAAAGGACAAACGGACGTAACAGACTTGTTGAACACAATGAAAACTCAAGGTGAATGTTGTCGCCCTCAAGGTCATTTCAAACCTCAAAAACTTTTTAAGCCACTCATATAAATTTGACTTTTTCTTAGTTTATAAAATAAAAGAATGGACGGTTTTTATGACCGGGGGTTTATACTGGTCTTTAAAGGGGCAGTAGCACGTTTTTTGACAATTTTATATTTTAAAATTTTCACTGATGATTGTCAGTTAATGATAAATGTATTATTTTGACAGTGACAAAAAATCTCATTACACAAACCAATCATCCATAGTCAGAGGACAAAGAATGAAGATTCACATCATGTAAAATCCACTGGCGGCCATTTTTTGTGAACACCTTTAATTCATTTTGTGTAAGAAAACGGAATCGCATGGCTAAACTTTATGCTATATATTTGAATTATTACTGCACCATTTAGTTGAAATGCATTGTCCTTCAATTGGAACCATTAATTTTCATTTTCCTGACATCACCTTATATTCCCCCTAAAAACGTGCTACTGCCCCTTTAATAAACGTTGACTAGATAAGACGAATTTAAGACTAGAATCCCACAAAAAATAAATAACATGTCATTTTAATCAATTTAATTTTAATATAATTTAACTGTCTAACTGTATAACAAAGAAAAGTATCACAAGTATTAGTTTAACTAGACTAACATTTAGTCTCAGAAATAAGTTTTTCCATTATCAACAACATTTTACTAAAATTACAAATAGTAAAACAACAAGGAGCCCAAGCAAATTCAAATTCATTTATTTCTCAAAAACGCCACCAACGGTGGTACATGAGCATAGAAATATACAACAAAGAAAAATTCATAGTTTCCAAGATGCCTTGATTTAGCATCTAGACTTGCTATAATTTTCTAGACTATGTTTGTCGTCAATTGAATATTTTGCTTTAGGGTCTGGATGACAGACTATTAGTTTAACGTGTGTCTACTTAAATATTCATTGAAGACATTACATTTGTTTTACACTTTCGTTGTGAAAAAATACATAACATGTCTTTTAATTTTGAAATAAGTCAACAGTCTAACTGTATAACCAAGAAAACGAAAGACTTAACGTAATTTCCATATAAGTAAGTTGCTTCTTACCAAGTTTCACTAGTTATTTACTTTCCATTTTGATGTCAAGGGGTAGAAGAACGGATTCTACATACTATTAAGGGTTAATGGTCACCATCTACGTAAAAAGTAATGTCACTTAGTCCGTACTTACTAACAAATTTAAATGGTTAATTATGCTGTTTAAATTCATCAAAAAGAAAACTTCAGATATGTTCATTTGTTTTATGAGTAAGTACTGTAAGAAGGTTGTAACTTACCAACAAAATCGAAGCTAAATAGTTAAATATGCTTTCCGACGACATAAAATATTTTCATTTTTTATAAAAGGTATGGAATGGTATAACACGTAAAGAAACTTGGTCGCTACTTACCAACAAAAGGAAATTAAATGGTTAAATATGCTTTTTAAAGACATTTACAACAAAATTTAAAATACTTTCATTTTGCATCATGAGTTTTGAATCGTACTGTAAGTAATGACTTACTTTAAAAGTAGGCACCACTTAAGGAATGTTCTGATGACACGTAATAATTTTGCATCTTAAGTTTGTAACTTTGTTGTGTAAGTAAGCCTTTACCGTACCGTGTAGAAACGATTTGAGGGTTGTTATGGTCACACGCAATAAATAGGATTTTTTATTTTCTTAAACATTATTTTCTTTCGTTTTGCTTCATGAGTATAAATTGTAAGTAAGTATTTGCCTAACAAGTAGAAACGACTAAACGGCTGATCCGTTGACACGTATTAAATATGTTTAACAAACCTTAAAATATGTTTCTTTTGCACCATTGGTATGTAATAGTATAATGTGTAATGTAAGTAAGTTTTTACCTACCTTGTAGACGCGATTAAAGGGCCGCTCCGATGACACGTATTTCGTATGACATGTATCTCGCCCCTGTCCCAACTCCAATTCTCCTGACACAGTTTCAAGTCAGCTGTTAGGTGAGGATATACCTACTATACAACCTGGCCTTATCTACATCCCATCTGTACAAAAGAGGACAGCGTTATGACTAGAGACAACAGCCTTTCTTCCACTGCCCTGTCACAGCCATTCATCATCTTCTTGTCTTAAGTCCCGTTAAATGCTTCAGGCCAATGGCTTCAAGTAATGGAGGATTTATACTTTATACTAAGCAGTTATCTCCCTTTGATAGTGTTAAGGTGCCCATTTTGTTTTTCAAAATGATGTGTGTTTTCTTTGCGAATGTAATCTATGTAAGGTTATTGGAAAACAAGGTTGATCGGGATGAATAGCATGTGAAACAACCACTTTCGGTATCGTAATACGGTGTTAGGTTTACAAGTTTATGGCTTGATGTCTACATGTTATATATAGAACTGCATTACATGAAATTTTGACTGACTTTCTTCTTTTTAAGTCTTGAACTCACAAGCTCTCGTTAAAACAGCTTGAATGTCAATGACAACGAAGTTAATGGTCAAGAATGCCTTTAACAATTGCCGGCATTTTGTTAACAACAAAATTAAAAAATTAAAAATAAAAAATAAAAATTCGGCGTATGTTCCTTTATAGCTTTGAACTCACAATCCCTCGTAAAAATAACTTGTGTGTCAATAAAAACAAAAAATGCCTTTTTAAATACCATATTGTTAACAACACATCTAACGCTATATTCCTTTTGTATTAAAACCATACGACTTAGATGTCAATCCTCACCATGATAAAACGTATTATTTAAAACTAATTTAATTTTGCATCAGGAGTGTGGTATGTATGATCGTTTAATATACTTTTTATAAGGTTTTATCTCAAAATACCTGATAAAGTAATTTTCACTCAAAAACAAGAAAGTTTTTAACAACAAAACTTTGTTTTCATTTTTGCATCACAATTATGATACAAGACAAATATTATGGATAACAACTTCTTTATTGATTTCTCACGACGTTAACGTCACCTGAAAAATGGGTAAGAAGTGGTCAAAAACATCGTGAGAAATCAATGAAGAAGTTGTCATCCATAATATTTGTCTTGTATTATCACAGTCTAAGTAAACCTAGCCTCGCTATGATCCGTTACACTGCTATATTGAGTCTGAAACGTCTGGTTGAGGGTCGCGTCAGCCGATCTTTCTGCGACCTATGACCCTCCAATGATATACGTGAGAAGGCAGACTAGTGTGGCTTGGTAAGATCAGTTCTGATTGGTCAACTTGGTCACGTGGGCTGACGCGACTCTCAACCAAACCTTTCTAGACTCAGTATAGCAGTGTAACGGATAATAGTGAGGCTAGGTTTACTTAGACTGGTATTATCACACCAACTTCTAAATGCCTTTGAAGAATTTCATCATAATTATGGAATTAATAGAACGTTATAACATTCATTTTGACAGGAACATATCTTTAAACACACAATCCATTTTAAACACAGCTTGATTGTCAAAATGAAAAGCTATATGAGCAGGTTTTTTAAATACCATAATGTTAACAACGAAACTTAAAATATTTTAATTTTTTATTAGAACCACAAATACCCTTTCTCGCCATATTAACGAAACTAGTAAAATATTTTAAAACAAATAAAAGGCCCCTTCAAACTAAGGCTCCGTCAAAAATTATTCTCTTTCTGTAAATCACAATTATTTCGTTTTAACTTCTGGTGATTATAACCCCTGCATATAGCACTCGCTCTGAATTTTAAAAAGAGCATTTGCATTCAACTCGCACATCAAGGGTTTAGTTCATTTGCATACAGAAATTGTCACGTGCATTTGTCTAACAGCATTAAAAGAGGTTTTTTTTACTTTTAATGTATGGTTAAAAGTTTATTCATATAAATTAAAATTGTAATGAATTCATACAAAAATGATTATACAGACTTCATTTTGTGTTTAAAATTTGTTTAGCAGCTACATTACCTGTGGTGGTTATAAAAGTTACAAAAATTCATTTTAGTCATAAAGGGTACCTTGTCTTTTATTCAACTTCAGCTGACAAAAAGGGCAAAGAGGTCCATACAGCAACTGTCACGTTGACTTTGATTTGTGATATTAAAGAGATTTCTGACAATATGTTTAATTGAAATGAAAGAGGGTAGTGCATTAAATCTGAAAATAAATAAAAGAAAAAACATCTTCTACGTTAAGTTAAAAAGTTAATTTAATTTCGAATTTGATTTTATCTTCTACATTTGCATGATAGTTGATAGATGATGAACAAAAAAAAAATCAATTTTTTTTATAGCCAAGTCTTTAAACCGAATCGAAATTTTAAATCAAACGAAAAATACATAGTTCAGGTTTCTTAAATACTTAAAACACGCGTTGAATGATAAGATCAAGAAATATTTTGAATATATAGAATTCGCAAATAAATCTAATTTTCGCCTTATTACCTATCAATTTTATGTTTCCAAGTTTTTAAAATATTTATTTGATTATTATTACAAATACGCCATGTTCATTTAAATTGTTGAAAAAGAAATTATTCTCTTTTAAACTTTTGAAATATCTCGGTATGTTGTTGTGTCCCAATTTGCAACACTAGTGAAAAGCAATGTATTGACTTAAGACGTAATTCAAATATACCAGTTAAATAGGAATACTTGAAACACGTGTGGGGGTCGATGGGTAAAATAATCCACTTGTGAGTTTCTCTGCTATAAGACTTCTGCATGCTGTTGACCTACAAGGTCTAGTTCAGCGAATAATTTATAATGTATTGTGCAGGGGTACCGATAGTGAACACAACGGTACAGCAATGATTGATTATAGTCAGTTTAGTCCGTGCGTCTGTCTGTTTGGCTGTCTGTCTGTCTCTTCATTAAAAAAGTCCTGGTATAAAACAGTCTACACTATGATTCAATCTTGGTAATAATATCCATGATATTTTTGATATTTCATAAATACTCAGACCATCCCATTTTACTCAAATTGTTTTACCCAATGTTTTGTATCTATCTGTATTTATGATTTATTATATATCATGATATATGGTTCATTGTACTGTATGGTTTCTCATAGACCTATTATGCCCATGATTTATGTCTGTAACGTTTAAAGGGGCAGTAGCACGTTTTTTGATAATTTTATATTCTCAATGTTTCACTGATAATTATTGTAAGTTAATGTTAAATGTATTATTTTGAAGGTGTCAACAATCTCATTACACAAGTCAATCATCCATAGTCAGAGGACAAAGTATGAAGGTCACATAAAATCCATTTTTGTGAACAACTTTAATTCATTTTGTGTAAGAAAAAGTAATCGCATGGCTAAACTTTACGTTATATATTTGAATTACTACTGTTCCATTTAGTTTAAATACATTGTCTTTCAATTGAAACCATTAATTTTCATTTTCCTGACATCACCTTATATTCCCCCTAAAAACGTGCCCCTTTAATATGCTATACGTATGCTATACTGTAATGGGATAATTGTCGGATCGTCAACTATCGATTATCGAGGATGATGGAATATATGAAATAAGCGAGTTTCTCTAGATTTCTATCGAAATCATGCTCCGAACACTGTCAAATCAAACATTCGCAAACATGCTTTATGAGGAAGACAAAGGACGGAGCCTAGTCAGTGGTGTTTCAGATGACAAATTACAGGTTACATTTAGTTATGTGAGTTGATGATATACATCACACATCGTGTCGGGTTCTTGTCAAGGGCGGTTTATGCCGTGTACAAAACAGTGTTCAATATCCTTGTATGACTACTTGTACCTTCATACCTCTAGGCAAATCTGAAGTTGAAAATCACATAGGATAAGTGGAGCAGTTTGATGGGAACAAGTTCGTACATTTGGGGCGACCTATAACCTAATTTAGTTCCTGATGTTGGACCATTTGGAAATAAAATCTGCATAAATGCAGCACTTTTATTGGCACTATGAAGTATGTACCCGATGTTTCGTTTAGCTGGTTCCTCTTACAATATATATTCTTTTTGTTAATTCTTCCTATTTTCTTGAATAAATTATAGTTTATGCAAAATTCATAATTCTATATCATAAACATATGTATAAATACATACAGACCCAGCTGGGAAATGATTATTGAATACTCGGATGAGTGCCAACACTTAATTTCTTCACCCGATTGTCCGTAGTCGTTCAAATAGTTATCAAGTATCAAGCGAAAAGGCTGGCGGCCATTTTTGTGGAAACACGTTTATCATTTGAGCAGCTTGACCAAATATACTACGAACGTGATAATGATTAAATATTCAAACAAGCACTTCAAGACGTTATCCAATTCTGTCGGGTTATTTTCAGAGGCAAATTGCTCGCGTTTGAAAATAATCAGTTGCCTATGCCTTTTTGTTCATATTTCCATTTATAAACCTTGGTTTGATATCCCAGAAATGTAAACATACGATATTCCTAAGCGAGAATTAAGCGTGTCGATTTCAAAACATCATTATCATATCAAACCATATTTGACGTTTTTATTTCATCATTATTGCTACTGAATCATAGCAAAGGCTTTGTGATATGAACCACCCATCCCATGCGAGAAGCGTTGTCATTTACTTAAAAAATAAATTGATTGAGGTCCATTTTTCCGCCATGGGGGAACTGCCAGAACCCACGAATTTCTTCTAATAAGAACAGAGGCTCGATCAGTATTTCATGACTTGATCTGCTTTTGTGGGGAGAGAACGTTCTTCCAAGGGCCTTCATCTACAAAGCCAAAAGATTATTGTAAGTCTTTAACTTAATCAAAGTGCAATGTTAAAGCATGGGAGTTTAGGGTAACCTTAGTAAAGTTTTGAAAGGAGGTCCTGAGCAGAAAGTAAAATTGACTATTCCAAACAAGAAGCTTGACAAAGCAAACTGTCACCTCCACTACCCTACATTCGGAACATTTCCTTCTCTCGCTGTAACACAATTGATACAACTGCTTTCCCGACTTGCATAAAAGTGTCACCAGTCGCTGTTTTTGACATGAACACGACAGACGCGTCGCCTTTCCGACTGGTGGTGATTTATTCTCTTTTATTTTAGGATACGCCCGAAAGAAAAGTGACATTTCTTTGATTCTTATGAGGCAAATACTGTGAAAACGCATATGAATTATAGATATGTTTTGTCTTTGTTGACGATATGATATATCTGGATTGTTAATCTTGACAATACTCTTTGTAATACGTCATTCAATTCTTCCTACAATTAAAAAAGATAAAAATTGTTATACATGTAGTATTTCTTGAAATGTCGGTTTATCTCAACACAAGAAAAAGATAAATGAGTGCAAAAGTCCAGGTTTTGGGAAATATTTTTTATATTATAGGGTCCACTCCTAGATTCCAACTGCTGTGCATCAAGTTAGCATTGTGCAGCTGTAAATATATTTTATGGGTGCTTCATTCCGCGCGATTTTTAAGGAAATTTACGAAGAACATACAGAGGCGTGTATCACTTTAGAGATTGCGTAGAAAGATATGTTATTTGCATAAAGACCCTCCTGGGTTTGCATTTAGGGGTCTAGGACAAAAGCCACCCGGACAAAAGCCACCCGGACAAAAACCACCCGGACAAAAGCCACCTAGGACAAAAGCCACCTAGGACAAAAGCCAACCAGAAATAAGCCACCCGGACAAAACCCACCCATTTAAAAAAAAAAATTAACAAACACCACAGATACTGTAGTTCTTATGATATATGAGTCATTTGTTTTTAATAAATAAGATAGCACCATCAAATGTAAATTTGTTCCCATTTTACTTTTTATAATGTTTTCCCTAAAATCATAACAGGTAGTTTTGATTAATTGTAGAACACAGACATATGCTCAATCTTTCTTACCCATGAAATCATCCACGCCACCTTAATTACTCAGTTTAAAACAATGTCAAATGAAAACGGCTACACTGAGTCTGAATTGAGATGATTGGCTTAAATAACTGGATAGCTGGGTCATTAATTCTGTGTTTTATGACATGTCAAAAATCCTTATATATTTCCCGTTTCAACCATATTTCACTGAAACCAATGTTTGACAATGTACATTTATCATTCTCCTCATCATACAAACACTCATAAAAACTCAGTAAAATTATATTATCAGACGCTAGGCCTAGGAGCTTACGCCAATATCTAATTTAAAGGTATCTAAATATCTTAAACATATATCCGAAAACCCTGGGTGCTAATGTGGTCACTCTCATGAAGACATGATTCACTATCTGTTTATTTGTCGGAAATATCAAAATTTAAGATCAATATGTGTTTCTAACACAGCATTTTAAAACAGCAATATTCTTTAAACATTACACCAGTTTAAGATCTTAACATTTTGCAATTATCTATTAACCATTTTGACTTTGAGGTTGCAGCCACTTCAATACTAAGCATACCCAGCAACATTTGAAATCTTATTTCGAACCTACTTGTTAAAATTTACACATTTTTTTCTAAGCTTTTGAGGTTTCACATTTTCTTGTGTTTGTGTCCAGTTTTTTGTATCATGTATAAGAGCGGCGTTCAAATAAACCATCATAGCTTGTTCGCCAATCTTTGTTTCATTATTTGAAATAAAAAATATGTTGAAAGCATTAAACAAAAATATTTTGACAAAATATTAACTTATTCTATAGTTACTACATCAAGTTTACTTAAGATTAACCAATCAGACCCAAATCCACTGCTTCTTCGTTATCGGTAAAAAAATATTTTTAAAAATTAACATTTTTTTCTTGAAAATATTAGTAGTGGATGAATCCTATGAATAATATCGTATGGTATCATAATAAAGTTTTTTATACTCATATTATTAGCATATTACAATAAATAAGTGGGTGGCTTTTGTCCTAGGTGGTTTATGTCCTAGGTGGCTTTTGTCCTAGGTGGCATTTGTCCAGGTGGCTTTTGTCCTGCTCCCCTTCTAGACGAGTACCGCGCAGACCCAGACTCATGCAAGGCTGGATAACTAGACTTCGACCTAGGTCATGTTATTATGCAATACATGTGGCTTTGTATGACTACAGATTGTGTATAAGATATAGGTTACGTAAAGTAGGCCAAGTAACAAAACAGGATTTCACACTCTTTCATAACAGGCATAGCTATCTCTGGAGCTCCCATTTAAAATGGCGGAAGAAGAAACTGAATATTTTCCTTCAGTTTTGATAGGTCTGGCGATATGTCTTTACATTTTCTATCTTATGAACCGACGTCCAAAGGGATTACCTCCGTTTCCAACAATTCCACTGCCTATTGTTGGAAATCTCTTGTCGATGAAGAAAAACCAGCGAGACTTGTTTTCAAAATGGCGACAACAATGTGGCGACGTGTTCAGCCTCTATATGGGCAGCAAGTTGGTGGTGGTTATGAACGGTAGCGACACCATCCATGAAGCCTTTGTAAAGAATGCAGATGCTTTTTCTGGAAGACCCGACAATTTCACTTTCAAGCAAGCATTCCGTGGAAAAGGAATTATAGCAACGTCTGGACCAGTGTGGAAAACTTTGAGGACCCTTTCTTTGTCTCTTTTGAGAGATTTCGGCTTTGGGAAGTTAACCTTAGAGGAAAAAGTTCTTAACGAAGTGGACTACTTTGTCAAATTCATAGAGAGCAAGAAGGGGGCAAAGAATAACTTTGCAAAATTGTATAATGTCACCACCTCCAATGTCTTATGTTCCGTTTTGTTTGGTCACCGATTTGACTTTGATGATGAACAATTTCTTAGCTGTTGTCAAGCTCTTGCCGAATTCGTGGAGGCCAATGCGAACGTGAATTATATCAACTTCTTCCCTATTCTGACTCACGTCCCTATCATTGGGAACACGAAGTATATTTTTGAAAGAATTCAATATTATGAAGACAACCTCATCAAACCTGAAATTGAGAGTCATTATAAGGACTGTGATGGTACAGCAGACGACTTCATCTCGGCCTACATCAAAGAGATTAAGGAGAGGGAACGCAAAGGTGAAGATGCTTCTGTTCTGAGGGAGAACTTTAACCAGGTTGTGGCAGATCTTTACATAGGGGGAACTGAAACAACTGCAACAACTTTGTCCTGGTTTGTGTTGTTTCTTCTCCATAACCCGTCGGTCCAGGAGAAATGCTTCCAGGAAATCCAAGATGTCGTTGGTTTGGAACGTTTACCGAAAATGGAAGACAAGTTGGCATTGCCTTACATCAACGCGACATTGACAGAAACTCTCAGACGGGCTAGCCTAGTACCCCTTAGCGCTCCCCACACCACAGCCTATGACACCACTTTCAGAGGGTTCCGAATCCCAAAGGGAACTATGTTACTTCAAAACCTTGATTCGGTTCTACTTGATCCAAAAGCCTGGCCGAACCCGATGGAATTCAAACCGGAGCGATTTTTGGACGAAAACGGTCAGTTTTCAAATCCTAAAATTTTTATCCCCTTCTCCGTTGGCCGTCGTGTTTGTCTTGGGAAAGCTCTGGCTAACATGGAGTTGTTCTTATTCGGGTCTGCGTTGATTCAGAAGTTCGAGTTCGCAGTACCGGAAGGGGAAGTTGTGCCAACGCTGGAACCAATCTTTGGTATTACTGCTGCGCCAGCACCTTATATGGTTCAATCTATTCCGAGGAAATAGAACTTGATGTTTTAGACATTCGACATTTACAAATTCCTTTGACCTTGGAATCTGATAAGAGGCCGCTTGCATTACGTTTCAAATGAAATAATAACAAATGTTCATATTGGTAATATCATATGTTTCAGTTATAAGAGAATTCATTCATGTGCGATGCTTTAAAGAGGCAGTAAGGGGAATATAAGGTGATGTCAGGAAATTTAAATATAATGGTTCCAATTGAGAGACAATGTATTCAAACTAAATGATGCAGTAATAAATATAATAAATAATGTAAAGTTCAGCCATGCCATTCCTTTTTCTCACACAAAATCAATTAAAGATGTTCACACAATAATGGCTGTCAGTGGACTTTATGTGAAAAAAAAAAATTGTTCTCTTACTATTGATGATTGGTTTGTGCAGTGAAATTTTCGACACTATCAAATTAATACATTTAGCATTAACGTACAATTATCGGTGAAAAATTGAAAAGAATATTTAAAAAAAAAACGTGCTACTGCCCCTTTAAATGATATGGGTAAAGAAAGGTTATGTCAATAATATCTATATATTTTAAACAATGTACCCATGCCTTCCTAGTTGGTAATAAATTATATAAGTTTCAAAACATGAATTTCCTTATATTCTGAAGGAGCAGCTGACAGGGTTAAACTTGATCCCCCGCAAATGGCTCAATACGTATACATTTTACAAAGCTTTTTAATAAACTCACGACCAACGGTCGAGGCACTTACTTTCAATTTAGCATAACTATGTTTCAATGTTTTGTACTTGGTTGTTTTCCGATATCAGAATTTGTCCGACCTATTGCAGGAAAACTATTCATCTGGTTCTTTTTAACAAGGCACAATCCAGACTTAAACAAACTACCGCTACTTCTATACCATATTAATCGTGTATCGATCAAATTGACAACACTTGTAAACCGCTGCTGTTATTGAGATATCATTTAAAGTCGATGATTGTCCTTTTTAGTTCATCTTCATATGGCATCAATCCGTACATAAACTTTGGGCATTTTCATCTTCTTCTCGAGAAGCATAAGGCCTAGAAAGCTGAAACTTTATGAACAGAATCCTTGACTAGTTAGGATTATAAATTGTGGCCCTAAGTTAGATAAGGACGATTTCAAATTGCACATTTGGTGACCTTGTGGTCGCAAGTATTGGGGGAACCACATTTGCCACACCCTAAAGCAAAATGATATGAAACCTGATGAGCTACAGAGCCATATCCATTTACATTGAACTATTGGTCTCTGAACCATTTTTTAGGAATAAGATCTGTTTGACACATCACGATACGTTGTTGTGAAGCTACGCTGTTTATGGTTTTCAAGTTACTAATCTCAAGATTGAGAACAGCAAAAGAAATCAGGTCGAAGATATTCGTACTTAGCTGCGTTTCTGAACCGAGTACCGCCCCATAGAGGTCGTTTCTGAACCGAGTACCGCCCCATAGAGGTCGTTTCTGAACCGAGTACCGCTCCATAGAGGTCGTTTCTGAACCGAGTACCGCTCCATAGAGGTCGTTTCTGAACCGAGTACCGCTCCATAGAGGTCGTTTCTGAACCGAGTACCGCTCCATAGAGGTCGTTTCTGAACCGAGTACCGCTCCATAGAGGTCGTTTCTGAACCGTGTACCGCTCCATAGAGGTCGTTTCTGAACCGTGTACCGCTCCATAGAGGTCGTTTCTGAACCGAGTACCGCTCCATAGAGGTCGTTTCTGAACCGAGTACCGCTCCTTAGAGGTCGTTTCTGAACCGTGTACCGCTCCATAGAGGTCGTTTCTGAACCGTGTACCGCTCCATAGAGGTCGTTTCTGAACCGAGTACCGCTCCATAGAGGTCGCTTCTGAACCCAGTACCGCTCCATAGAGGTCGTTTCTGAACCGAGTACCGCCCCATAGATGTCGTTTCTGAACCGAGTACCGCTCCATAGAGGTCGCTTCTGAACCGAGTACCGCTCCATAGAGGTCGTTTCTGAACCGAGTACCGCCCCATAGAGGTCGTTTCTGAACCGAGTACCGCCCCATAGAGGTCGTTTCTGAACCGTGTACCGCCCCATAGAGGTCGCTTCTGAACCGAGTACCGCTCCATAGAGGTCGTTTCTGAACCGAGTACCGCCCCATAGATGTCGTTTCTGAACCGAGTACCGCTCCATAGAGGTCGTTTCTGAACCGTGTACCGCCCCATAGAGGTCGTTTCTGAACCGAGTACCGCTCCATAGAGGTCGTTTCTGAACCGAGTACCGCCCCATAGAGGTCGTTTCTGAACCGAGTACCGCTCCATAGAGGTCGCTTCTGAACCGAGTACCGCCCCATAGAGGTCGCTTCTGAACCCAGTACCGCTCCATAGAGGTCGTTTCTGAACCGAGTACCGCCCCATAGATGTCGTTTCTGAACCGAGTACCGCTCCATAGAGGTCGTTTTTGAACCGAGTACCGCCCCATAGAGGTCGTTTCTGAACCGAGTACCGCCCCATAGAGGTCGCTTCTGAACCGAGTACCGCTCCATAGAGGTCGTTTCTGAACCGAGTACCGCTCCATAGAGGTCGTTTCTGAACCGAGTACCGCTCCATAGAGGTCGTTTCTGAACCGAGTACCGCTCCATAGAGGTCGTTTCTGAACCGTGTACCGCTCCATGGAGGTCGTTTCTGAACCGAGTACCGCTCCATAGAGGTCGTTTCTGAACCGAGTACCGCCCCATAGATGTCGTTTCTGAACCGAGTACCGCTCCATAGAGGTCGCTACTGAACCGAGTACCGCCCCATAGAGGTCGTTTCCGCCCCATAGAGGTCGTTTCTGAACCGAGTACCGCTCCATAGAGGTCGTTTCTGATTCCTGATTGCGATTCCTGAGTTTCTGATTGCGATTCCTTTATCTAACACAAAATGAACAAGTGTTTGCCACTAATGTGGCAATGTCCCCCGCCGCTTGGATATTGCGATAGAATTGTCACAATAAGCAAATGCTATATTCCCATTGACAATAAGTGCAATGGTCCATAGAGGTCGTTTCTGAACCGAGTACCGCTCCATAGAGGTCGTTTCTGAACCGAGTACCGCTCCATAGAGGTCGTTTCTGAACCGAGTACCGCTCCATAGAGGTCGTTTCTGAACCGAGTACCGCTCCATAGAGGTCGCTTCTGAACCGAGTACCGCTCCATAGAGGTCGCTTCTGAACCGAGTACCGCTCCATAGAGGTCGTTTCTGAACCGAGTACCGCTCCATAGAGGTCGCTTCTGAACCGAGTACCGCTCCATAGAGGTCGTTTTTGAACCGAGTACCGCCCAATAGAGGTCGTTTCTGAACAGAGTACCGCCCCATAGAGGTCGTTTCTGAACCGAGTACCGCTCCATAGAGGTCGTTTCTGAACCGAGTACCGCCCCATAGAGGTCGTTTCTGAACAGAGTACCGCCCCATAGAGGTCGTTTCTGAACAGAGTACCGCTCCATAGAGGTCGCTTCTGAACAGAGTACCGCTCCATAGAGGTCGCTTCTGAACCGAGTACCGCTCCATAGAGGTCGTTTCTGAACCGAGTACCGCCCCATAGAGGTCGTTTCTGAACAGAGTACCGCTCCATAGAGGTCGTTTCTGAACCGAGTACCGCCCCATAGAGGTCGTTTCTGAACAGAGTACCGCTCCATAGAGGTCGTTTCTGAACCGAGTACCGCTCCATAGAGGTCGTTTCTGAACCGAGTACCGCCCCATAGAGGTCGTTTCTGAACAGAGTACCGCCCCATAGAGGTCGTTTCTGAACAGAGTACCGCCCCATAGAGGTCGTTTCTGAACCGAGTACCGCCCCATAGAGGTCGTTTCTGAAGACTCCAGCCATTCGGGATGCTGAAAATATGGTCAAGGTCACCAAAAATGACTGGTGTCTGCGTAATCCCCAAAGTGAGGCTTTGACCAAATTTGAATACATTGGGTGCAACGGTTCGTGAGATATCTCGTTAACAAGGATCCGGACGTACGGACGGACGTCGCTGAATACAATGTCCCCCGTTCCACGTTGTGGCGGGGGGAAATTAAAGGTGCTCACACAAATGGCCACCAATGGACTTTATGTAAATCTTTATACTTTGTCCCCTGACTGTGGATGATTGATTTGTGTTATGAGATTTTTGACACTATCAAAACAATACATTGAACATTCACGTACAATTATCAGTGAAAATTTTGAAAAATAAAATGTTAAAAAAACGTGCTACTGCCCCTTTAAGGTTGATAAAGGTTAAAAACAAGGCCAGTTGACGTGACCCTTTTGGGGCAGTATTCAGATAATAAACAAAGGAAGGGGCGATTGATAGGTGTGATCTGAATTAAATGAGATTGTAGAACAGTATTTCTTCCTGTGCACCCAGAGGTCAAGGTTATCATTAGAATTTATAAAAATATATAGAGGCATTAGCTCTGTAGCTCATCAGGCTTACTATCAATTTTGCTAAAGGGTATGGCCATTACCGTTCCCCCCTTAGTAGGGGCCACAGGGTCACCAAACATAAAACTTAGAATCCTCATTTAGGAGACTGCACAAAAAGTTTCAGCCTTCCAGGCCTTTTGTTTCTAGAGAAGAAGATGAAATTAGGTTTTAAAGGTGTGGACCCTGTGACCCTTATCAGGGGCCATAAAGCTATAAATCATAATCATTGCTAGTCAAGGAGTATCTACACTAAGTTTCAGCTTTCTAGGCCTTATGCTTCTGGGGAAAAAATAGAGCCATTGGCTCTGTAGCTCATCAGGCTTCATTATCAATTATGCTGTAGAGTGTGGCCAATGTGATTCCCTCACTTGTCAAGGAGTCTGTTCACAAAATTTCAGCTTTCTAGGCCTTATGCTTCTGGAGAAGAAGATGAAAATAGGTTTTTAGGGCGTGCCCCCTGTGGCCCTTATTAGGGGTCACAGGGCCACCAAAACTACAATTTATAATACTCACTCGCCAAGGAGTCTGACCACAAGGTTTCAGCTTTCTAGGCCTAATGCTTCTGGAGAAGAAGATGAAAATAGGTTTTTAGGGGGTGGCCCCTGTGGCCCTTATTAGGGGTCACAGTGCCACCAAAGCTACAATTTATAATCCTCACTAGCCAAGGAGTCTGTACACAAAGTTTCAGCTTTCTAGGCCTTATGGTTCTGGAGAAGAAGATGAAAATAGGTTTTTAGGGCGTGGCCCCTGTGGCCCTTATCAGGGGTCACAGGGCCACCAAAGCTACAATTTATAATCCTCACTTGTCAATGAGTCTGTACACAAAGTTTCAGCTTGCTTGGCCTCATGGTTCTGGAAAAGACGATGAAAATAGGTTTTTAGGGTGTGGCCCCTATTAGGGGTCACAGGGCCACCAAAGCTTCAATTTATAATCCTCACTAGCCAAGGAGTCTGTACACAAAGTTTCAGCTTTCTAGGCCTTATGGTTCTGGGGAAGAAGTCGAAATTCCACAAAGTTTACGGACGGACAGACGCCGGACACCATGCCATGCCATAAGCCAATCGGGCCTTACAGGCCAGATGAGCTAAAAATGGAAAATGCACAAAGTTTACGGACGGATTGCACCGGACAACATGCCATGCCATAAGCCCATTGTACATTACAAGCCAGATGAGCTAAAATGTGAATTAAGACGGTTCCTGCATTTCAACATTGTTGCTATATAACCATTAGTTTTATATTGTAAAGGAAGTGATTGAGTACTTTATTACATATATGCAGCTTTCATGTTTGACTAAGGTTGTTTTCCATAAACTTAATGCAAGTATGGTAGTGTGATGAATCTGGGGAGTTTGAGGGCTTTCCACTTTTCAAATATTTGACTATAAACTACCTCTAAACTTTCAAACTTCCAAGTATGGAAGGATGATTTCCAAATATTTCGGGACAAAAGGGGTATAAAACATTAACACCAACAGAATGTCAGATTGAGTAGCAAAACCAATATCATCTGATTAGACAAGACTTAAAGGGGCAGTAGCACGTTTTTTGACAATTTTATATTTTCAATTTTTCACTGATAATTGTAAGTTAATGCTACATGTATTCCTTTGCTGGTATCAAAAGTCTCATTACACAAACCAATCATCCATAGTCAGAGATTAAATTATAAAGATTCACATAAAATCCATTGGCAGCCATTTTTGTGTGAACACCTTTAATTCATTTTGTGTAAGAAAAGGAATCTCATGGCTTAACTTTACATTATATATTTGATTTATTGATGATTCATTAGTTTAGATACATTGTCTTTCGATTGGAACCATTTATTTTCATTTTCCTGACATCACCTTATATTCCCCGTAAAAACGTGCTACTGCCCCTTTAAGCCCAATCACACAAGAACATGTATATTCATCAATGACACAAGTACTTTTAATTTAAAATGAATTTTATTCTAAAATAATGGTGTTAAGATGATACAAGCTTCATGAAGAGTGAATAACTAATTTTCTTCCAAAATTGAACACATCTTGCCATGGGATGAGTGTGATGAAGATCGAAAGTGATGAAGATATTCGTTGAAATTCACTTCTTGGTAAATACAGAATGGTATATGTGCATATATGTCATCGAATTAAACAACACTTGATATATATACTATTGAAGAGACAGAACACAAACTTGGCAGTCCTATACAGCACCCAAAACTGGCACTTAAAAGTTAATTCCAACATAAATGCAAATTTACAATACCATTACCTCGAGTAAAAATTACAAAACGTAGACTTCATGACATAAATTTTTGGCAGTTCTGTCAAACTAATGAAACATTTTCAGGGTGATAGCTTTAATCATTTGCAAAAGGTGAAAATCAACAATTTGGTTGAATTTGAAATCAATGATATTTGTGAATTAGCAAATGTACTATATAAATGACCTTCTTTCAACTTGAGTGATGACTGATTGACTTCAATTATTTTTAAAATTTTCAATTTTGGTTGAAAATAATCCTGCTACAAGCATATTTCTTAATTAATGATTTTAATTGTATCCCACATGTCCTAACCTGTGACATTTTTAATAGGCAATTAAGAACTGCTAAGGGTTCTAAATTTTAGAACTTGTATTTCTCATTTTAAAATGATAATCTTTAGACTAATTCATGAAGTAATTTGTACAGAAATAAACTAACATTTTTGTAAAACATTCAAAACTTGAATCAAGATAACAGAAATTCTTTCATTATAAAATATTGATAAAATATAAAAACCACTTTGCTCACACAGAAATCGATGAGAATATATTATGTCAAGTATTTTGTGAAAATGCTGATATGGTTTATGAAGATGACATATCCAAGCTTCACACAATTACAAGATATCATTCAGCCAAGTTGATATTTCTTTTAATAAATAACAAAGGTAAACAATCTGAACTGGAAATGACATAATTTCTATATATAACTAACAATTGACCTTTCAAGCAGTTTCAAAATGTAAATTTTTTTAAATGAACTAAATGATTATATTCTTTATAAAAATTCATATCAAATGATGATAAGATATTTTTTTTAAATGCTTAATAACAAACTTATAGTTAGTTTTAGTAAAAAACAACATTAGACATTTTCATCCTAGCTTAGGACTGAATCCTCAAGGCTGAACAACATCCTGTGATTGCAAATTTTCTCTTACAAATTCTCCAACAAGCAAGATCACTCGCTAGATAAGAACACGACACACATAAATAATGTGGAAATATTAAATAGATGTATACTGTTGATTTACACAATAATTAAATCCAATTCAACCATTATCTATGTACACTGCACTCGGACATATAGAAAGTGAATTTTTCTCGCCTTGAATCCAAGTTCTTCAAAAGGACATAAATAGCTTTCATAAAAACAAGTTTCCTTCAGAAACCTTATTTTTCAAATTAATATTTCAATTCAACAATTGATGAAAACTACGTAAGTTGATCAACAGAAGGTTGGATTCAAGGGGATAGAACTCTAATTACAGGCAGGCAGGAGTTACCTCCCTTGAAGCACTTGCTATGCTGTTTGAGACCGGCTATCTTTTGAACACTACCAGCTTCAAAACTGAAGGCAACCGGCAACAAACCACGTAAGTCAACAAATTATTCTCAAAAACACCTCCAATTTTGGACATTGCACAATTCTATAAGATCAAGCCATACAAATTAACAAGACTATCTCTTGTTCAAAATGATTTGTATTAAAACGCTACATTTAGCACCAAACCAACTGTCAGCAATCCACTGACCTTGTTTGCCAGATTTCGGGAAAACATTTCTTTATTCATTCTTGAGAAGTTCTTAAGAACAGCAATGTCCAATATGTCTCCCACAAATATGGAATTAATCTCAATTCCAATAAAATATGAACAAAATCTGCCACTTGAAAAACCGGCCATTATGCACAACTAATTTTCTCCCTCATATCTGTCATGATAAAGAAGACTTGTATTTGACTTCAAATGACTTCTCTCTCTCTGTGAACACTTTCAATACTTGAGCAACTTGCTCAAAATTATGCACAAAACCCATAATGATAGATATGATTAATGATATGACAAAAATATTGTGACCATGTTGAAACTCTTGGTAAATATGGATAATAGGTGTTAGTTTGGACAGACAATTGAACTAAAACTATATTTTGAAATTTGAAAGAAACCCAAAAAACTTAGTTGAACAAACAAAACAAGATTTTGAAATGCACAGTTGTCATTCTAAAGACAGCAGTTACGAGCAAATACATATCAAACACAGCAAAATCAAACATTAACGAATCTGGCTACAAAAAGCAATGCATGGTTTAATTTGTTAAGGTTTTTTTTACGGTCAGCAGTGCTTCACAGCTCTATTGTGTTAAGTTCAATACAACACTACAAATTACTAACACGACCAAGATCTAAAATTACAAACTGTATTAAGCAGAAAGTACTTGTATTTGGAAAAAAGATTCTTGATAATTAACAATTCAAACCAGGGAAGCATAAAAAACTTGTTTGATAAGTAAAAGGTTTCAACTTGATCTTTAGAGCAGTGTTTTACTATTTTGAGAGAAAATAAAATTCTTGTTTTAAAATTGGTCAAAATGATAAAAGCAGATTAGCATGTGACTTAATAACTGGAATGTGTTTAATGGAATGTTATAAATAAATATATCAGTACTTGTGTTGAAAACTTGGAAGAATAGGTTTAAGGCAGTGAGTGTTTGAAGTCTGCAAACACTATTAAAGGCAATTTTTAACACAAATACCGAATATGCCTATATTGAACTATAAATGAAACAAAGCAGCTAAATGAAATATAATGATATCTTACTCAACGGTATAAATTAACAGCCATTATAGCATGGACGGAGAAATAGATTTGGATTTGGAGTTGCCTCCCCTGAATAAAAAACACGTCGCAACAACAAATGGTTGTAAATGATTGCAAAACGGACATGTCACCTTTGGTTTGAAATCGGATGAAAAATCAAATTAAAGTGACTTTCTACAAATTATTTTAAAAAACTGGCACATATTTTAAACCTCTGAGGTTTAACTTCATCTGCACCAAAACATCTTGCCACTGCTACCAGTCAAGCCCACTTGAGCAACTTCACTGCGTTGCAAAACTCCACCCTAACAAGACGACGCTTCAAAAACACACGACATAAAATACATGGAATGCATAACCGGCAAACGATAAATGTCTCTTTGACAAACTCACACGAAATTGGAAGTTTTAGTTGCAAAGCTCAGCAGTTTTGAAGAAATAGCCAATGATTCAATCATGAATAAATGCACTTTCATGTCCATTTGCACCGTTTAAATGAATCTTGATCCAAGCTCATACCCAGCTTCCTTCCCAAAGGACGCAGTTGTCTATCGTTTATTTGTTCCTCTTTCCTCTTCTCCTTCAATGGAAAGGAAACCTATTCAGGTTTTTGTTCTACTTTCATTTTCTTGGCATCCTCCTTGGTCAGGGAGATGGTGTGTTTGAAGGTGTATCGGGTGACTTCGTAGTAACCAGGGCAGTAGGTGCTGTTCTGGGAGATGCTTGGTTGGGACGAGAGGCTTAGGGTGGACGTGCTGCTTGAGTTACGGATGAGCGACTGGGTCACCTCCGATGAGAAGTTATTGCTCTGACGATACTCGACCAAACTCTTCCAGATTTTGTTGCGGTGAGATGTGCCGATTTTCATTGCGGAGAGTTCCTGAAGGTGGAAATACATGAGCTGATAAATAAATGATTTCTGATGGGTGTATTAACATATCTTACAACAAACATTTGAGATTTCCGTGCGGTGACTATTTGCAAAAGATTGGGTGCAATTTAACGTGCTTGGAACTCTTGTTCAATTGGCTGAATTTCTGCACATGGTTACTAAACCTATACTTCAAGACTCAAACTCCAATTGATTAATGAATTAGGACTTTTCCTGCAGCAAAAGCAAAGGAAACGACTATCATAAATGGCCTTCAAGAATGCTTTATTGGTTTAATGAATTACATTTTATGCAAGGAAACAACATGAAACTTAAATGATGGTAATGACTTGAAAGTTCTTTGAATAGAATAGAAGCTACTTGTATCTGAGAAGTATCCAACTAAGAATTGGCTTCATCCATTCCGCTGTTGTCAGTAAGATTTATAACAACATTTTCAGTTGACAGTAAGGTCTCAACAAAGCCACCCCCCCCTCCCCCCAAAATTGTATGCATCTGGTCCTTAGATAATATTGATGAAATGATGCAGACTTTTTTCACCCCCCCCCCCCCCCAAATTTTATCTATCTGGTCTTTAGATAAAAGTGATGAAATGATGCAGCCTTTTTTTCACTGCAGCAATTTTATTAGCAATAAATAGAACAAATTCAAACTTTTAATGTACTTTGTCACTGTGCAAAAGAATCAATGCACAAAAAGAAACAAGGCAAAAGTGAGCGCGGCTCACATACCCCCGCCTGTAGTTTGACCGCCTTCACGTAACATTAATTTGAAAATTTATGATTATGACTTAGAACACAATGATATTGCAACCCTAAAAACTCTTTCACTTCAAAACATCCCCGGCTATGTATTTTTTGAATAATATTCTGGGAACCCTGGAGTTACCCCTAAAAGGCACAACAGCACTATACAGTCGAACCTTGTTTTGGTTACAGGTGAAAATCGTCCGGATAGCAAATCGTCCGGTTAACTGGGTCATTTTTCTTAAGAAATATAGACACAATGTTTGAAAAATCTTTGTCCGTAAGGTGAGATTTATGGATATACGGAGTCTGGGTATCCGAGGTTCGACTGTATACTTCCATACCAAATTTGAAGTGTGCAAGTCATTTGGTATTTATATATGCTCTGGAAACAAGACAAAGTAAAAAGTTTGACCGTTTTTGGTCAAGATTTCAAAAATTATTTGGACCATTGAGTTGAAACCCCTAAAAGGCACAACAGCACCATATAGGCTACTTCCATACCAAATTTGAAGTTTCTAAGTGGTATAGTTTTTCAGTTATGCTCCGGAAACGAGACAAAGTCCAAAAATCGGACCGTTTTTGGTCAAAATTTCAAAAATTACTTGGACCATTGAGCTGAAACCCCTAAAAGGCACCACAGCACCATATAGGCTACTTCCATACCAAATTTGAAGTTTCTAAGTGGTATAGTTTTTCAGTTATGCTCCGGAAACGAGACAAAGTCCAAAAATCAGACCGTTTTTGGTCAAAATTTCAAAAATTACTTGGACCATTGAGCTGAAACCCCTAAAAGGCACCACAACACCATATAGGCTACCTCCATACCAAATTTGAAGTTTCTAAGTGGTATAGTTTTTCAGTTATGCTCCGGAAACGAGACAAAGTCCAAAAATCTGACCGTTTTTGGTCAAAATTTCAAGAATTATTGGGACCATTGAGCTGAAACCCCTAAAAGGCACCACAGCACCATATAGGCTACTTCCATACCAAATTTGAAGTTTCTAAGTGGTATAGTTTTTGAGTAATGCTCTGGAAACGATTTCGGACGGACGCACGGACGGACGCACGGACGGACACGCGGAGCGCTATATACCCCCGACTACGTCGTAGCGGGGGTATAATAACATTTTCAAATTCCCAAAAAGATGTCTCTGCTACAGGAAAAAAGAACTCATTTTCACCCCTTCTCAACATCTTGAAAAAACCCTTGATGTATAGTTTTTAGACTGACGTGGCTGGAAGCGAGAACAATTATTTCTCCTTTCTTACCTCGAGGGTGAAGTCCTCAAGCTGGTACATGTGCATGAAGTTCTTCTCGTGGAAGTTGTCGATGTACGCTGATAAACCAATACTCGTCAGCCAACTGGAAATAAGGAGAATTGTTTTATCAAACTACTCATAACAACAAGCAAACATATACAAGGACAAATTCTGAGGGACCAATTTATTGTGATAAAAACAAATCTTGCAGGAATATTGAAGCATTTTCCACTTCTTACAAACCAATCAAAGGCATCATGGAACTGGTAGCCAAATGTTCAAATTTGATATGTTGGCAGCTTAACTTATCAATGCAATACAATCTTGTGGAGAAAATACATAGGAATCAGAATATTGGGATGGGGCCTAAGCATATATATCCCTGATTATTCTTGGACCAGAAAATGGTACAAAGACTAAGCAGGATAGAAATAGCAACTTAATCAGGTTCAACACTCACTTTGAGACGGAGTTGTCACGGAGAGGTTGCCCGTTGCCGATGACCTCTTCTTTGACTGCGGCTGTGGCCTGGTTAATGACGGCTTCTAGCGCTGCTGGAAGAATGTCACCATTGAGCTGGCCTTGGCCACTCTGGGAACTGCTCACGTTGCTTGAGTCAGGGCTGAAAGGGAGGCTGGCTTGCTGCGCGATCTCGGCCGGTTGTGCCATGTTCTGTTCATTGCTCGGAATCGTGATCAGGCGGGACTGGCTACCTCTGCAAAACAAGATATGTCTGTGTTATAGAGAATAGGTTTCCTCTCAAATACATGATTTATCTGTGATGTTTCCACTCTTTGTAGTTTATCTGTCTGTGTCAAATTTTGAAAGAGATTTCTTCTCAGTAACAAGATATATCTGTGTCAATTGTTGAATGGAGATTTTCCCCTCTTTGTAGTGGTTACTAAGCTGTGTCAAATGTTGAATAAAGATTTCCTCTCAAAAACATGATTTTCTGTGTTAAATGTTGGATATTTCCCCCCTCTTGCAGTGCTTATCTGCAGGTGTCAAATGTTGAGTAGAGATTTCCTTTCAAAACCATGATTTATCTGTGTTAAATGTTGAACAGAGTTAATCTCTAATACATCAACTGTCTGTGGGTAAATGTGGGAGAGAGATTTCTCTGAAAATCTTGGACTGTCTGCGTTTGTTTTTAGCGACTTCCTCTTAATATGTGAATTGTCTGCACGTTGAAAACTTGAATGATCTTTAAACAACTATTCCTTATGCAAAAAATGAACAATATGTGTTAAATGTTGCCAAATGTCTTCTCAATGCATGAATTCTCTGTAGTTAACATTGAACTATACTGTGGCAACAATTGATCAATCTTCAAAGTTTTTTCTCAATATGAATTGCCAGTGTTTGGTATAATCTATTTTGTTCTGTTTGGAGTAATTAGGCTTTTCAAAACCTTTTGTGAAGAGGATGTAGGCATTCAAAAATTAAACAAGGGACGTACCGGTAGCTCAAGCATACACCTACTATGTTATTGTTTTTCAAGGCTTCGCAATCACTCATGTTCAAGAAATTACTGACAATCTGCACATGTCGATTCTCTTAAATGCCTAATGAAAAAAACATGCAAGTCCAAAAAGATGACTTTGATATTTTTTGAGTGAAGGATGTGTAGGTAATATGTAAGTATCACAGTGTGAGTGAGCTCTGCTTTGTGCCACAGTGGCAATATTTCATCAATTAACTGCATTGTTATCAGCTTTGTATGTGAACAGGAAATCTTTGGGCTAAGCATCTCTGAGAGGTCTGTTAATATCAATGTGGTTTCACCAGATAGCATTGTTGGAACAATTTATTAAAGAGATGAAATGTAATATTGTCAGGATTTTCATGAAAATGTTACATTTCTGCTCATCTTATTAGATCGTCTTCTACCTTTGAAAGTTGTTTGTTCAGTAATACAAGAACTCAATTTCTTGAATAAAGACAGTGGTGGAACTCATGATAAAAAGAAATAATTTCAGTTTTAACGCCTCACAAACTGCAAGGGTCTTTTTCAGCAAAATGTGTCTAAGACATCAAAAACAGCACTTTACCAGAAAGGCTGCAATTTAAGTAAAGAGTGTTTTTCAGATGTTCATGATTGTAGACAGCTTAGTGTTAGCATCTAATTTCTCTGAAATTCATTTTGTGAAAACTTGGATTCAAATGTGATTGATGATAGCTTTCAGTAATCATGAGTTTGAATAATTTAACAACAAGTCAAATGGAAATTGCAAACAAGCAGTAACTGTTAGACCGAACAATATTTGCATATAAAACATATCTTATTATAAAACACATGTCAAACATTTGCATATAAACACATGTCAAATATCTGCATATGAAGCGCATGATAAATATTTCATGCTGAAACCTCAGTGTCTTTGCTTATCTGATAATGATTAAAGTGGCGACGAGAACAATAACAAGAAAGTGGTTATTCATACATTTTTTATTGGCAGTGTATTCTTATAAAAGGTGATCTACAAAACTGTGAAAGGCCATTCTGGATTATGTTTACATAAAGGCGACTTATCACTTAGAAGGCATTGTTGTAAACTTTGATAATGGGGATGGCACTTTGTTACTCAAACTAATATGTAAACAATAATAATAAATACCAAGGCCATGAAATAATATTTGATTTTAAAAGGATAACTTTATATAAAAACAGTAAAAACTTCAAAGAAAATCAATATTTTATAAATCAAATCAGAAATATGTGTTTCCTAGCCTCACTTTATTCAGAATTCGTATCTATGGATACTTTTCAGATTTCTCTATATAACTTTTTTTTGTGTGTATTTCCAAGAAATTTGATTTTACTAGAATGAAACCAATTATGTCTATCAACCTATACAGTGCTAAGACTTCTAACTAGAGTACGAATTTAAAAAAAAATAGAGCCATTGGCTCTGTAGCTCATCAGGCATCATATCAAGTTTGCTTTATACAGGCAAGATGAGCTAAAAATGAAACTGATGTTACCTATTGCAAGAAAACCTATAACAAAATTACAAAACAAATGTATTATTATTCAACACTTTCTAGATCGCCAATATCAGACAGTGAAAGAAGTCCACACTAAAATATCCAAGGAGAAATAAGTTTGCCATAGACTGTCATCTAATGGAGAAAAATAGGTTTTTAAGATTGTGACCCCTGTGACCCTATTTGGGGTCATGGGGTCACAAAACCTACAGTTTAGAATCCCAATTGGCCAAGGAGTCTGCACATATAATTTCAGCTCTCTAGACCTTTTTGAACTTGAGAAGAAGATGAAAATAGTATTTTAAGGTTGTGACCCCTGTGAACCTATTCGGGGTCACAGGGTCAACAAAGTTACAAAGTTCAATCCCCATTGTCCAAGGAGTCTGCACATATCAATATTAACTCTCTAGACCTTTTGGAACTGGAGAAGAAGATGAGAATTGGTTTTTAAGGTTGTGACCCCTGTGACCCTATTTGGGGTCATGGGGTCACGAAATCTACAATTAAGAATCCCGATTGGCCAAGGAGTCTGCACATATCATTTTCAACTCTATAGTCCTTTTAGTACTGGAGAAGAAGATGAAAATAGGTTTTTAAGGTTGTGATCCCTGTGACCCTATTTGGGGTCACAGGTTCACCAAAGTTACAAATTAGAATCCCCATTGTCCAAGGAGTCTGCACATATCACTTTCAACTCTCTAGTCCTTTTAGAACTGGAGAAGAAGATGAAAATAGGTTTTTAAGGTTGTGACCCCTGTGACCCTATTTGGGGTCACAGGTTCACCAAAGTTACAATTTAGAAGCCCCATTGTCCAAGGAGTCTGCACATATCACTTTCAACTCTCTAGTCCTTTTATTACTGGAGAAGAAGATGAAAATAGCCTTTTAAGGTTGTGACCCCTGTGACCCTATTTGGGGTCATGGGGTCACGAAATCTACAATTTAGAAGCCCCATTGGCCAAGGAGTCTGCACATATTGTTTTTAACTCTCTAGTCCTTTTGGAACTGGAGAAGAAGATGAAAATAGGTTTTTAAGGTTGTGACCCCTGTGACCCTATTTGGGATGACAGGGTCACCAAAGTTACAAATTAGAATCCCAATTGGCCAAGGGTTCTGCACATATCATTTTTAACTCTCTAGTCCTTCTGGAACTGGAGAAGAAGATGAAAATAGGTTTTTAAAGTTGTGACCCCTGTGACCCTATTTGGGGTCACAGGGTCACCAAAGTTACAAATTAGAATCCCCATTGTCCAAGGAGTCTGCACATATCACTTTCAACTCTCTAGTCCTTTTAGAACTGGAGAAGAAGATGAAAATAGCTTTTTAAGGTTGTGACCCCTGTGACCCTATTTGGGGTCACAGGTTCACCAAAGTTACAAATTAGAATCCCCATTGTCCAAGGAGTCTGCACATATCACTTTCAACTCTCTAGTCCTTTTGGAACTGGAGAAGAAGATGAAAATAGGTTTTTAAGGTTGTGACCCCTGTGACCCTATTTGGGATGACAGGGTCACCAAAGTTACAAATTAGAATCCCCATTGTCCAAGGAGTCTGCACATATCACTTTCAACTCTCTAGTCCTTTTGGAACTGGAGAAGAAGATGAAAATAGGTTTTTAAGGTTGTGACCCCTGTGACCCTATTTGGGATGACAGGGTCACCAAAGTTACAAATTAGAATCCCCATTGTCCAAGGAGTCTGCACATATCACTTTCAACTCTCTAGTCCTTTTAGAACTGGAGAAGAAGATGAAAATAGCTTTTTAAGGTTGTGACCCCTGTGACCCTATTTGGGGTCACAGGGTCACCAAAGTTACAAATTAGAATCCCCATTGGCCAAGGAGTCTGCATATATTATTTTTAACTCTCTAGTCCTCCTGGAACTGGAGAAGAAGATGAAAATTGTTTTTTAAAGTTGTGACCCCTGTGACCCTATTTGGGGTCACAGGGTCACCAAAGTTACAAATTAGAATCTCCATATGCTAAGGTACTTGTACACAAAATTTCAGCTCTCTAATGTGTATGGTTAATGAGGAGAAGTCGAAAGTGTCAAAAGTTTACGGACGGACGACGGACGGACGACGGACGGACGACGGACGGACGGACGCCGGACGACGGGCCATGCCATAAGCCCATCTGGACTTTCAGTCCTGATGAGCTAAAAACAGAAATAAACATTAAAGGGGCAGTGGTAGGTTTTTGAATTTTTTTTTTTTTTCAATTTTCACTGATATTTGTACGTAAATGCTAAATGTATTATTTTGATGGTGTCAAAAATCTCATTACACAAACCAATCATCCATAGTCAGAGAACAAATTATAAAGATTCACATAAAGACCAATGGTGGCCATTTTTGTGTGAACACCTTTAATTCATTGTGTGAAAGATAAAGGAATCGCATGGCTGAACTTTACATTCGAAATTTGATTTATTTCTGCTTCATTCAGTTAAAATACATAATAAAGTAACATTGTCTTTCAATTCGAACCATTTTTTTTCATTTTCCTGACATCACCTTCTATTTCCCCTAAAAAAGTGCTACTGCCCCTTTAAACGAAGGATACCTTAGATAAGAAACATGGAATACAGAATCAATCTTAATTAAAGTATCATGTATTTGTTCCATTTATCATTATCTTTTTACTATAAAAGTACAGAGTTAAAAAGAAACTTTTGGAGGAGACTTCAAAAAAATCATGCTGTAGGACTTGCACAATTCAGATCACAAATCAACTTAGGTCAGATTTTGACTTCAAAAGTTAAATAAATAGAAATGCTTTTGAGCTAATCACTATTGCTGCAAAGTCTAATGATCACAATCGACATCTTCGATAAATAATATCAGATCATAAATAGATAAATTATGCAGTAAATATAAAATAAATAGAAAAGGTATACTAGAAATTGAAAACAAAATCAATATTTACAAGGAATCATGACATTACAAAACTTAAATTCTTCGATATAAATATTTGAAAGAATATTATAGTTTGTATATCTCAGAGATTACGGCAGGTGACTGACAAAATGTGATGTTACAATAAATAGTTATAAACCATAAACCTCTTGATCATAAATAAAATAAATAAAAACAATTTTAGGTGGACGGAATGCTTCAAGTGTAAATTGACAAATTCAATTCTGAGTTTTGTATAATATATATATATCACATCACATTTACAAGGATAAAACATCAACAAACAACAAGAAATCTAAGATTATGGACGATAAATGTAGCACTCGTAACAATCAATTAATACGTCAAAACTAAGACATATATCTATTTGATATTCTTGAAATGAACCGTGATTGGATATACAATATTCCATGTTTGGATGAACAATATGCATTAACAAACTTTGCATAAAATGACTTGCTTGCATTATATCGAGATCTTGCTTGTAAATGAATGTGACAACGATTTGTGTTATCATCAATGGAATGAACAGCATTTTCCTCAAACTGACCAACAATAACTTCTTGGAAGAACGTCAAATTGCAATGATTATGGTAAATATGAACGTTGTTTATGAAAAGTAGGATACGATGATTTTTAATAGGTCAAAGTCATAAATAAATTTTCTCTAAATATACACATCTGATGTATGGAAACAAAATTGTCCCATTTTTTATAACAAATATTTCTGCTTATTGACTAATTATTTCTTACAAAATAAATATCAATTTCTTATATATCACACTTCATTGAAAATTGACAGAGGATACAGATAACAATTTATGAATCTAAATTTGATTCCAAATATCTTCATGACTTTCTTGATGTGTTGACTTGATCGGCACGTGGACGGCACAAAGTGGGCATAACAATCAACAATTGCAATAAATGTCATCTAAAATTCATTTCATCCAGGTACAAGCAATGCCAAATTCAATCCAGTCTTCAGGATTAACAACGAAGGAGAAAAAGACTGGCAGGTCAGCCTCGGGCAAATGCTTAACGCTTCGTCTTCAACATTCTTCCACCCTTATGAAGTAATTTCTTCTTCTTAATCATTGGCCGGTTCTTGCTTTCCTTGGGCATCACAACCGACAGCCACCTGCAGCCAATCAGAAGCGCTCATTAGTGTCACATGACAATCGCTATGGAAACAGGTGGCTGCCGGAGACGACCGAGGAAAGCTTTGACTTGCTTCATACCGGAACTACTTTCAAGCACCATGCCCTGTGTTGCTCAGAAAAACCTGAAAAACCTCATCAAGGTATTTAAGAAATGAACTTTCCTCAACGTACTCACGTGCAGCCACTGTCTACATCAAATATATCTTAATTTCGGGTAAATGAAATATGGGAATATATTAGGATTAGAGTCATGTGACTTCTATAGCAGGGAGGGTTCCGAAGCAACAGAAGTCACATATTTCGTGTTTGTATCACAATGCTATCTGGGTCAACCGTGTGTGTTTCCATGTGAATTTCAATCTCACATGGTTTGTTATGTCTTTGGAACTAACATCTTTCAAAGAAGCTCAAGCAAATGCATTTGCAAGCAATGTTTGTGTGTGTTCATGTGCAGAGAACTGTTATTGCCTATTTTGGATATTGTGTGTTATCCTCTATGCGATAACTGGGCATAATGTACATACTGTCTGGATATCTCGCCCTGCTGTCTCTTGTACACATCAATCTGTTGCTGGGGAACCATCGACGCCAGTTCAAGGCTGTCCCTAATCTTGCACAGAATTTCATAATTTTCTCGACCCCTCACCTGAAAACAGAATTCAGACACAATTTTATAGACATTTTCTATTATTAGACATCTAATAAAACATTGAAATGTCAAATAAATAATATGTATCTTGCAGGAGTTTTTCAAAATTTCCAGTTTAACTTTAACAGATGAATAATTGTTAAATAAAATATAATTTTTGTAAAAATAGTTACTTCTATTTACACATATATTCCAAATAAATGGATAAGTGCTACAAAGACAATATTTTCCCTGAATTAAACTTGAGGCTCCATTGAATAGTGTCTGTACTTACAGTCAATGTGTATCCATCCTCCTCCATCAGTTTCCGCTTCTTGCCTTGTGCCACTGTGATCTCTGTACCAACTGTTAGTTTTGTCATATGGGTAGCTGAAAAACATAAGACGGCAAAATAATGACACTGAAAACAGGGTAGCTGAATGATCGAACATTAACAGCTAAGCATTTTCTACATGCAATGAGATTAACTTCTGACAATGTTACTGAAGCAAAAAACATGTTGAAATTTTTCAGTAAGATTTTTTTACATTTTGATACACAATTAAGGTCTTTTATGAAAACAAAAACCCTGAAAGTGTTAAATAATGATTTAGTCACAAACCTGTCAGTATGATTTTGTACTTTTTGATACAAAATAAGGTCTTTTATGAAAACAAAACCCCTGAACGTATCAAATAATGATTTAAATCATTAACCCACAAACCTTTCAGTAAGAGTTTTTACTTTTTCATACAAAATAAAGGTCTTTAAAGAATTCAATAACCCCTCAAATAATGATCTAAATCATCAACTCACCACCTTTCTTTGGGGACTGCCTGTTCTGGGGGGGAATAGCCAGTTTCTCATCAGCTTTCCGATCTCTCCCAGGACAAGCACAGATCCTGACTTCGACCGCCCGACGTCCAAGCACCTTGCCGTCATGTTCCAGGGTAAACACGATCTGAATGGGGCGACGGTTGGGTCCGCCAACACATGACCCCAGACACATGAACTGGAAGAGATTGGTGACCCACTCAGCCCCTGCCTGAGGACACTCGTGAGGAATGATGACACTCTGTCGGTTCGTGTAACTGTCCTCGTGGTATCGAGCCAACTTGTGCTCGCACCGCACAAGATGTGTGGGTGCGGGGTGGTTTTCGTTGTGTTCTTTGGATGTGGCGTGGTTTGGACATCGTTTCACTGTCTCCTGTACATGTTCTGGCTTCATGAAGATTGGCATTGCTCGAATGATGCTCTGATGTGGCGGTTGTCGACCCGAGCGGAACCGGACTGGACATGTCGTTGCCATTCTTACGTACAGCTTCTTGAGTGAGTCTGAGTACTGGGGAAAGAGATTAATTAACTTTGATAAAGGCAGGAGTTTTGTGATATTAACATTTCTGGGAATAATTAACTTTGATAAAGGTAGGATTTTTGTGATATAAACATTTCTGAGAATAATTAACTTTGATAAAAGTAGGATTGTTTTGATATAAATATTTAATTTAAACATTTAGAAAAGATATTTCTGATCAAATCTTTTTTTTTTTAAATGAAGCAAATAGCTAGAATATCATAACACGTTATTGATCAGAACCTTAAAAATGATTTCCTTATAAATTTACACAATTTAACTTACTGTCCATGTTGTTGATTTTGTTTCTTTGGATGGTTGAGCAAAACTTATTTCAAAGTTAAAGTCTCCCGGGTAATTTGTGCTGAAAAATATTTTTCAAATATTAGTAATATAGGCTAACACTAATAGCGTGAAAAGAAAACAACAAGCTGACAGCAAATTCAATTTGATAGTCAAATAGTGTTAAAGTTATCTTAAGTGTTATCACTTATCCAAGCTACTTGAAATTGATAACTACAAACAATGTCCACATGGCAAAACAAAGTCTGTGTTTACTCTAGATATAAAACAAATCCCATCCGTGTAGACTGATAAATACATTGTTCTGGCTCCTTTCCAAACTCCTTATTGACTCAGCAAGCAATTGTTCAAGCGTTGTTTCTTTTAAGTTCAAAGGTAAATCCCAAAGAGGGAGGAGCTTAAGATATCAGTTACTCTACATAATACATATCAAAACTCAGAATGATCAAAATTATTATTTCTACCATGCTAAAACTGCATTTGTTTTTTTAAAAAAGCTTTGCTTTTTAGGTATCTCTTGTTAATTCATATAATTGGCTTTCGTTTTCCCTAAAGCTTTGATCAAAAGCTCAATATCAGATTCTACAAAATAACATTTCTCTCCCCAAAACGATTTGAATACTTTATTTCTAACATGCAGTGAACTGATTATTTAATTGGATAGTTTTCATTCCTACACTGACATGATTAGTTAATTCCTACTATTCTGTGACCTGATTGACCAGTTAATATCCCTACAGTGATTTGATTGGTTAGAATCTTTTCTGCATTAATCTAATTGAATTGTTTCGATTCTCTTAATAAATATGTGATTGGTTAATTTCTATCATGCTGTGATCTAACTGCGGCCAATGCTTATCCCTACAGTGATTTGATAACTTAAGATTCTTTCCTGCTATGTTCTGATTGGATTGTTTTGATTCTCCTAATAATGTGATAGGGTAATATTTACCATGCTGTGATCAGATTGGCTACTTACTTTGATAGCACTACAATGCTGTGATTGGCCAGTCCTTATACCTACAGTGATTTGATTAGTTAGATTCAATCCTGCTATCATCTGATTGGATTGTTGTAATCTTCTGAGTGATTTGATTAGTTAGATTCAATCCTGCTATCATCTGATTGGACTGTTGTAATCTTCTTAGTGATTTGATTGGTTAGATTCAATCCTGCTATCATCTGATTGGATTGTTGTAATCTTCTTAATGATTTGATTGGTTAGATTCAATCCTGCTGTGATCTGATTGGATTGTTGTAATCATCTTAATGATTTGATTAGTTAGATTCAATCCTGCTATGATCTGATTGGATTGTTGTAATCTTCTTAGTGATTTGATTAGTTAGATTCAATCCTGCTATGATCTGATTCGATTGTTGTAATCTTCTTAGTGATTTGATTGGTTAGATTCAATCCTGCTATGATCTGATTGGATTGTTGTAATCTTCTTAATGATTTGATTAGTTAAATTTAATCCTGCTATGATCTGATTGGATTGTTGTAATCTTCTTAATGATTTGATTTGTTAGATTCAAATATGCAATGATCTGATTGGATTGTTGTAATCTTAAAGATTTGATTGGTTAGATTCAATCCTGCTATGATCTGATTGGATTGTTGTAATCTTCTTAATGTTTTGATTGGTTAGATTCAATCCTGCTGTGATCTGATTGGCTACTTACTTGGATGGCACTGTTGGAGAGGGTGACTGAACGTTTGTGTGAGGGGAATATGGCGGTGGTGATGTTACAACCTGTTAAACAAATACCATGCAAAATGAAAACGGTGACAAAATTTATTTAAAAAATATGTTTGAAAGCAAATTTTCAAATTAATGATGATGTAAAAATGAACTATGAAATTAAAGTTATTTGATGAATCAGAAAATTTACATGCAAAATTGTGATGTCCAACGAATAGATGATAATTCTCTATTGAGGTGGAGAAGAGAGCATCATGGTTTAAACATGAATACGAAGAATAATAACCAATGAACTCACTTGCACTTCAGACTTTCACATTAACATAATCTATATATTGTAGATTTGAAACATGAGAGGTATCAAGAAAAACTGGGTTGAAGTACAAGAGAAACATATTGCAGTATGTGTGTTATATCTTACCCAAGTTACTTCCCCTTTGAAAAAGAAAAGTAAGCCTTGTTACCACCCATTCAGAAACATAACTGATATTTTCTCTCATCCATGATTATTCATATTTCATCAACATACCCCAAGAACCAGAAACTAATGTTTTTGAGTTTCAATTCAGGCCTGACTGATAAAAAGGTGAATGACAAAGTGGCTCAATAAGTACAAGAAGGGTATAGACGTACCCCATCGTGGTATGGACTTGATGCGGAGCTGCCGATGAGTTGCGGTGTCTGAGAGTCGGGGCTCATGCCCGAGGCAGTGGTGGTCTGAGCGATGATCGGGTTCAACTGCAAACAGATAGAGAGATGATTAGCTTTTACTTTATCGAGATTACCAACGTTATATAGCTTGTCAAAAGCATTGTGATGAAATAAACATTTCTTAGAATGAAAGCATAAATTACAATACATGTGATGATATTCTATTTTATCTTTTTTCAAACATGTGATGATATTCTTTTCTTTTTTCAAAAAGTAAAACAATCAAAACTATATTTAAAAATATTGGCAAGCTTCAAGAACTATAAAAGTGTGTTTAACTGATTGTGGATTCTTTCACCTGGAGAAACATTCTCCAACTCTTTATACTTCAATAATTACTCGAAGAGTTCTTGGATGTAAAGAACACAAGGAGACATAGTTAACCTTGACATCTAAAAGGGTAAATAACAAAGACATGACTTTGTGACTAAAATACATCATACTCAGGTGACCTTGCCAGAGACTGGGACAAAGACCGTGCTTCACATCAATTAAATGAAAAACTCTAAAGCACTGTTAACTCTTTACATAGACTTCCTATCACAACTAACACAGCACTAAGGCTACCTTGAGGACTTACGATCAACTTTGTGAAAGGAGGCCCTGTTACAGAGATTTAAGGTTGCTAATGTTCATTCACACAAAATGTTTGTTTTTGTAACATGATTTATTCCAACAAAATGTTTGCAAAGCAGAAGCATCAAATCAAGCAAATATATCTGACATAACAGTTTCACACGTCCCAATTAATCAAACAGTGTTGTTGCTTGCTGGTTCAAAAAGCCGACCATATTTAATGCCTACAGCCCTTGTAAACAATCTGATACGACCTAATATCACACCTGACATATTGCTATTGATATAGCAGGTTATGTTACCGGTCGTTATTGACGTGGCAATCTGCCAAACTGTCTATTATGACAAGCTTTTACTGATAAATATTACTGGGCAGGGATTCAATTCCTTTGGCTTGAGACATAAATAACTTGATGAAATAAAACTTGTGCTGTACATTACCCTATTAAGTATGAAATTCGTAAAAATATTTCAAACTTCAGAATAATTTCTTTTTTATTTAATTATAATTTATTATTTATACCGTAACTTGAGCTAAATGTTACTCTTAAAACAAAAAAAACCACTTTTATCTCACAGCTAATTCAACAAGTTACCTCCCAAAACTACCAAGTCACAGGCCAGGTAACAATACATAGTATATATCCCACCTGACTGAGCCCAAGAGTAAATATAGCCTAGTTATATCTACCAGTATACATGGGCTAATTATAGGCATTATGTCAGAGGGCCTTTATATAGATGTAATGCAACAATTTTTGTATTCAATGTTTTGAGTCTATTACAGACATTTCAAGCTTAGTCAAGGTATCAGAATAGAACCATATACTCTGGAATTGTTCATTTTATAAATACAAATTATTAGTTTTTTGACAAAATGAATTACTAAATTTTTTACTGTTGAATTTCATATAAAATAAATTTAATTGAATTTCATGATATTTTTAAACAATGTTTTCAATTTCCAAATAGTATAATAATCTCCTGCTTTACCTTAACTTGTAATATTTACATCTCATTACAAAAATGTTTAAATAGAAAAACTACAACTTCCAAATGATTCAAAACATCACATGGATCACAAAGGCAACTTTTCAACAGGGACATTAGTTAACACCCTGTAATTTGGTTGGCTTAAGCTTTCCCCTCAATATTTGACCATATGTCGAAACCATAATACCTGCTATTATCTAGTTATGCATTAAACCCTAGCTGGTTATTACATAATGGTGCTTATTAACCCAAGGAGACAGAAGGCAAATATTTACGCCTCAATGACTCTTTAGGAAAGGTATATTTGAAGGAGATATCTGCACATTATCAACAATCTCATTTACACTGATGAAAAACAGTACCATTGATTTCAGATGATATCAAAAATATGAAAATTTCATTATATGGAAATAACAAATTTTTTGCACTTGTAAATCAGAATGATCAAGTTTTTTTTAACGGTTACAGGTGATAAAAGATGCTAAACTAGTTCAGCAAACACCATCAATTATTCAGCCAAGCGTTTGTTTGGAGACTGCGTGATCAGGTTAATATTGATAAATCTTTTTACTAGCGCAGTGAAGTATGTTATATTTAGCCTGTGCAGCTTTCCTTAACGAATATTGATGCACAAAGACCGGTACCTGGGAAAATTGATTATGTAGATAAGCTTGATTGGGCACGGCAGGCTAATAAAGGTAGACGGAACAATGCATTACTCATACGACTGAATATTTGCTTCATGGCATGTGAAGAAAATATTGTATAATCTTTGTTCATATTCTATCTTTATGCTGTTATTTGGTATTAAAATCTTTAGAATAAAGTGAATGATTATTCAATAATCTTATTTTCTTTTTTTAAGAAATCAACTCATAGTATCAATTTGGTTTGAAATTTTTAAACTGATACATCTTCTAAAATGAACTTCAACAAACAATCTTAAAGTTTTGTACAAGTTCTAAAAGTCTTACATATAAACCGTAACAAAAAAGTCAGATCCCCACACCTGGAAGTACATGTAAACCTACTTCCTGATTCTCGTCAATCTAAGTTACACTTCATCAAAAACTTCCAGCATAAACTGTTTTTCATTTTCAGGAATATTCCGTTACTTGCAGACATACTTAAAAATTAATGTTATGAAACAAAATACTTATGATAGAATATGTTTCTCATAACATAATATACACAGAAAATGTTTAGACAGGAGAAAACATTACAATAGAAGACAAAACTTTTTGTCAGGCTTAACAACACGAGATTGAAGAATACCAAACAGAATAGATACATGATTTCGAACAACTAACAAGAAACCGACATATTCCCAGAGAAGTGTATATAGTACTGGGAAATAGAAGCCTTGTTACTACATGTACACAACATAAGGCCTGATTGGCTGTTACAGCAACACTCACCCGATAAGTTGTGAACCCAGTTCGCTCCACTTTTATCATTTTGGACGGAATGGATGTTTCAAATCCTCAAATTTGTTGTGAAATTGTTACTATGAAATGTCTATTTACTATATCCCCTCATGCCAATCTCTAGTAATGGCAGAGTTTGTGAGCGCAAATTTCACTGACAGGTCTGTTCTTGTCAGAGTTTGTCAATTTGTACGTCAAGTCTACACATGCCCAGACCTAGGTAGAGAGGAGAGAATTATTTATGATAATCACTGACCTCGTCTCTGGTTGGCTACACAATACCTGCCGCAGCTAATAGTATTGACTGGCTTCATTCAATGCGGGACAGTCATGGTGTACTTGGTCGCCATGGCAACCCAAAGCTTAGCTGGGAGAGCGTGGCTTTATTTATAGCAGGTCCCGGTTTCTGCTTTCAGTCTTGAAGAAGTACAATAGCGTGTGTGAAAACATTGCAGGCCAATCGAAGTGATTAGCATCAAATTGTTTTGTTGTTTGCATGACTGTTCAGCTCTTCAGGTCATGTTTTTCAAATTAGTGCAAATCCTGAAAGGGTTTACCTAAAGCTGACAATTTGGATTGAGATAATGACTTTGATGTTGACTTCTTCTTTGTGTGTGTCAGTAAATTGACATGTCATGATTAATATCTTTGTCATAAAAAAATTTTTGCTCATCATTAAAAAAAGAAACTGACAGAGGTAACTTAGTATCATGGATAATAACTGTCCAGAATTTTTGTAGATAATGCATTTACATTATTTTCAAATCTATTACAGCCATAGAAGTTTTACTTAAAAAAGAAGTATTCATGTTTATCTCAAGCTTAGAATTGATCCATTAATAGAAAATGTTTATAAATTGCAGTGATATAAGGATATGTACTTTTCAGAAGTACAATTACCCGTTTCCAAAAAACTTCAACAAGATTATTAATTTAAGGCAAATATTCCAAAATTGGGGGAAGAGCGGTGTATCATGATTATTTTCACTTTTATATCAATTATGCATTTTTTATTGCTAACAGTTAGTCTCAAAATAGGAAAATATCCACTTAGTCTGTCAGTTCCTCCACCCCCAAGATGGGACCCCCTTAGACCTCAAATCCTCAATAAAACTATTTCCACTCTCCACCTGTATCTCTCTCTCTCTTTATCTGTATTCCCTCTATCCCCCACCGTGTTCATCAAACAGCTACGCTAGATGTCCTGATGTGGATCATAGCGTGCTCTGTGTCTGTACACAATACCTCCCCGACTGCGACAGACTAATGAGATAATCACCTAATTGAATCCACTCTCCATAAATCTCCGCAATAATCATTGTCCTTCTACTGTTTCATCCTTATTCAAACAATCTTTTTCAACAGCGTGCATCAAAATATCTCTATTGTAAAGGTCAATTGAATACTCGATTGTATCAGTAACTCAGTAAAACTATGGTTCCAAATTTATATGTTAAGCTGCCTTAGGCAAGAAGGAGTTCTTATTTGCATTTTTTTTTCTGTCACCCACAATTTACCTGAAGTAATAATATGCATATTACACAGATTTCCGATAGATTTCACTCAATTTGAACCAACAAACACAACTGCGCGATCAATCACAATTATTTGCACATGTTAGTGTCATAAGGCCTTATATGCAACTTAAGTTTACCAATGTAACTATGTATCTTTGTGAGTATCTGTGAACTTATATATCTGTCTGTCTATATCCCAAAGCTCTCCTATATAAAAAACCTCTTCAATATCTATTACACAAAAGGTGCCATAACCAATCAGGAAGTGCAACACCTGCAATTAACACCTACAGGGCACCTGCTTAAGCATATATGTACGCTCCAAATATTGAGCAAGAGACGTTTCACACAATCACTACACTTTGACCCGCATCAAACTCTGAAAGTGATCCAGCATGAGCTATGTACAGTGTATTTGCACAATGATAAGCTGGCCTATGAACACTTAGAGGTCGAAGTCGGTCAAACTTGATCAACCTCTACAGGTATTTAATCTGGGTCAACAGGTGTCCTGTTACCTGTAACGATCTTACAGTAACAGCATTACCTGTAACGATCTTACAGTAACAGCATTACACCTGCATGTGACATAAGTAGAAGACACCTATTTGCATGTCACCTTGACAAATCAAGGTGATATTTTTGACAAATTTACTGCATGGAATGCTGAGAACATCATGCAATCCAATAATGAAAGTAGTCCCTTTCTGTTACCTGTTCTGATTGCCTGCATATAACATTAGTAAATGACACCTGTTTTCATTTTATCATGCAAATTACCCAAACTCTTTTGAAAATTACATGAAAATGCAGATATAATGCATTTCTACCATGAAAGAAGTCCCTCCCTCCTTGCAATAAACAGTGGTTTATTTGCGTACCTGAATTTATAGCATTGTAAACATACTTTTACGGGATTTAAACTTGAAATTGACAATAAATCAAACGGGAGTGGCATGGAGTTTTCTCTTGAATAATAGGAGCTGGTTTTGAATAGATCTGAACATTTCCTTGACTTACAAGCATAGCCTGTGATGAAAATGCTGACAGGTGATTTCTTTAGAATGTTTATAAATTTTAAAGTACAAGATCAAAATACTTTCATAGATGCAGTTATAGATTAAAGAATGGCCACGGACTCTAGTTTCAAAATTCTACTGAAGGTACTTGGTGTCATACTAAAATACTTATATCTTTATGCAATACACAACAGAAAACATCACTACACTTTAAGGAATGCAACATTTCACAGAAATGGTATTGTTCCTTGAACACTGAGTATCACTCAATTTAAATTGTTCAAGGTCCTCAATAGTATATACACAGCATATGAACACATAATACTCCAATATCTATTCGACTCTTTCTTTATTTGCCATTCCCAGATCTTACTGCCTTGGTAAATATCTGTTTATGGGATTATGGACCACTTGTTAGAGATAGATACGTTCAAGTCAAATGAAAGGTTACTTTAGGAGAAACAAATGTTTATCATGGTAAGGGACATCAGGGTTAGCACTAGGAAAAGGAATAAGAAAAGCTAATGAACTAATGAAAATTTATTTGGCAAATAAGAAGCCGTCCAGAGATGCAATAGTTTGAATTTTGAGATATAACATATAAATTTTTTTTTTTTTATCAACCTACAAGATGGTTGAACACATACAAATTGCTGCTTAATCATTGATGATCAAATCTATCCAAACCTCTCTTGTTATTGACCAGAGAGTCCTGAGTAATTGTTATTTTAGAATATTTTTCTCCAAACAAAAAGAATCTCATATTCACCAGATAATAATGCTGTATTTCCTCTCACTGAGAAACATTACAGCATAATCAAAGGGAAGCAACTCTTGCTGCTAGATAATAACCCATATGATGTAATCATATTCCATTCCAGCTGGTTCCAACATAATTAAATGACATAAACATTGTAAATGTGCAGCATACATTTCTTCTTCAAATCACTAAACTTATTGTTACAGGTTTGAAGATATCAGGTCCTGAACATGGCACTAGTCAAAAGAAATATTCATCAAAAAAACTTATGTACATAAAAGTTGTGTGAAGATCAAATACTTGATACAAAAGAAGGGGTTGAAAATGACCTATTAAAAGCATGAGCCATTCATAGACAAGCATTTTCCTTACAACTAGCATTTGCGGGACACCGCAAAAGCAGAGCAGCCCGAAAACTGGGGGCTTTGCCTTCCTAAGTGCCGCCTTCTTCATGCCTCAGCAAATTGGGCATTCGCTCGTGACCTTGACCTTTGCATTCAAGGTCACACAATCAATGAACACTTTTCATTGAGTATAACAATCATGTATTGATCAAAAGTGTTCATAGTTGAGATAAAGCATTTTCGCTAAACCATGCTAAAGTCGTGACCTTACCCTTTGACAGATTGTAGCGGAAACCTTTTCAATTCTTTTTACTGATATATACTAAGTTAGAGCAATACCAATTTTATAGCACAAAAACTTTTCAAGTTACCACGTTTACAAGTAATTTTTTAGTTATTTTATAGTTTGTGACCTTGACCTTTGACCTTGAAAGTGTCAAAATCGTTCCCACGAGGTATAAGCAGCAAGTTATGAATAAAAGTTCTGGAAAGCTTAGTGGAAAAAAGTTACAGCCAGTAATACGAGTGTGGCGGACGCAGCGGAAACTGCACAAAAACTGATAGCAGACAGTTAGACTAATGCTGCTAATGACAGTTTCTAATATTGTGAATTCATGTATAGATTTATATAGAGAATGTATTTAGAGTTGTGGAAAAAGGTTCTCTCCATTCCTTCTTAATTACAAAAAGACTCTAAAACTCTAAGTTACATCCATTGTAACCAGAGGCTAGATGATGCTTATAACAAACAATAGTGTAAACAGTGGTATCAACTTGACATATTGCAATAGAACATAAATCTTACTTTAACAAAAAATTTCAAAGACCCTAAGGCTTAGGAATTGGTAAATTTCTCAACATCAACATTTGTATGGAAACATTGCAAATTCTCTTGTTGGTCACATAAGCAACTGGCCCAGCCTGATGGCAGCACCTATTTCAAACACTGATAATACTGTAAACTGTAAATACTACAGGGATTGGGAACAACATTTAGGTTCTGAACTTTTAATCTTGGATGGCCCTTATTTCAATAATAAATTAAAAAACTTAACAGACCCATTTTTCATTCCCTATGGGCTAAATGGCCCATGGTCCCTGCTTCCCTTATCCCTTGTTAAGTCAAGATCTTCACTTAAGTAACGTTAAGTTTGAGGCTATGTCATGGATTCCCCTCATCATAACTTTTGGCTGAAGTAATAAAATCAATAGTTTCTGATTTTTTATGCTCCGAGTTCTATTGCCATTTGGCCTTCATATCTTGATACAATCCTGTTATTACCTCAAAAGTGGCCAATAATATTTGTCAAGATACACAATCACATGGTCATTATGATTTTACTATCAATCATGCAAACATAATCTCAATTAATACAAATGGTCATGGCTAAAGACAATAAAAAGAAAGGTGAGGTCATATGGGGTTTATCGCCGCTTTCAAGATTATTTCACTAACATCGCGGCTGCTAGTATTATTGCAGGAAGAAAGCCCGTAACACTATTGTAGCTATGTATTGTGGTGAAACCTGTGAGCATCGGCTGGAATTAGTGAACCATGGGTGGTACTATGCTGATATTCAGTGTTGCATTGAACCTAAACCTGACTGTGTGTAGAACAGTTCTCTACTGCAAACTGGCGGGATTCGAACCACGGACCTCCTGATCCGAAGCCCAACGCACTAACCACTGCGCTATGCCGGCCCCCAATAAAGAGAAAAGAAATGGCAAAACACTGTCAACATCACCTCCCACCTAGAAAAACCACTACTAACATCATCACCAATCCAATAATAACATAACATGTTCCTTACAATGAATACTTGGGTCAGACATAACTAATCAAGAGAGGGGATTTGGGGCCAAACATCTGAAGACAAGAGGCCAAATTTGGCAATATTATTAAGTGAAGATGAATACTTTTTTCCACAACATTTTAGCTTTTTTCTTTGGGTTCAGAGTGACATTTTCCCTCTTAAAATCAGGCATAATCATTCATTCAGTCAAGCAACTAATAAATTTGTCTTTGCCTTATTCCATAAAGGGGCAGTAGCATGTATTTTTTTGATAGTGTCATCATAACACAAAACAATTATCCATAGTCAGAGGACAAAGTATGAAGATTCACCTAAAATCAACGCGGCCATTTAATGTGAACACCTTATATTCACTTTGTGTAAGAAAAAGGAATCGCATTGCTAAACTTGACATTATATATTTTAATTATTACTACTCCATTATGTTTGTATACATTGTCTTTCAATTGGAAACTTTAATTTTCATTTTGCTGACATCACCTTTTATTCCCCCCCTAAAAACGTGTTACTGCCCCTTTAATGTAAAGATCTTCACACATACCTTGCTGACAAGTTCTGATATGGAAGCATCTGCTGCATGATGGTTTTGAATGTGGAAGCGCTCAACTTGGAATGTGGCAGTTTCGTCGTCAACTGTGTCATGGTATTGGTAATCCAACTCCTTCGCAGAGATGTGGGTGTACTCGCTGCAGAAAATACAATAAATACAGTAAAATCAATGCATGATTCTCACTCATAACTGTACATCTTCACTAATATGATATCACAAATACACATGTAACTCTCCTATAGAGGAATAAAGATCATATCATCTATTTTTCAAATTTAAGCAAAATACAAGGTCAATGTTTCAGTTCCTCAATATTTAATTTTCTGTAAATTTATTTGGTGCTGAAATGAAACAAACAAGATTCAGAGAAGACCTGTCGATTTTTGGAGTCTTTTGCATAAAGTTTTAACTCTCAACTGAGACAGTGTGGCCAATGTTGATAGATTGTGCCTCAGAAAAAATGTGGGGAGTGAGGGTGTTTTTGGCAAATTTTAGATGGGGCCCCTTTGCAGTGGTAAAAGTATCCTATATCTAATAATTTTTAAGGGAAACCAAGCAAATGGGTTGGGCAAATTTCCCCAGGACCACCTCAAGGAACTACAGTTTTGCAAGGACAACCAAAATTTGCAGAAACCAGTCTAAGTAAACCTAGCCTCAGTATTATCTGTTTCACTCCTATACTAAGTCTAGAAAGGTCTAGTAGAGGTTCGCGTAAGCCGACCTTTCTGCAACCAATGACCTCCAACGTTATACGTGCGAAGGCAGACTATTGTGGCTTGGAAAGCTGAGTTCTGATTGGTCAATTCGATACGTGGGCCAACACGACCTTGGCCTTTCTAGACTCAGTATAGGAGTGAAACGGATAATATTGAGGCTAGGTTTACTTAAGACTGTGCAGAAACAGATGGAAAAGGGTCACCAGGTATATGAACTGCTCCAAGTTAGAAATGGGAAGTAAAGAAGTAGTAAGTAAGTAAGAAGTAAAGGGAACTCCGAAGTACGTACCCATGCTCCGTGACGTCACCAAGGGTGTTCCAGAGGTAGTCAAATGTATCCTGCGACATCGGAGGGTTTGGTGGTGTGCTGGTGCTGGAGGATAACTGGGACATCCTCGGGACCACTATCTTACCATATCTGCAACAGAGACGGGAATAACAGAAATTATCATCTAACTTGATTTCTCAATGTGGTATTAAGTGATAGATTCGGAGACATCATTCTTGCATCTTACCATATCTGACAAAGATATTAGAATAACAGAAATTATCATCTAAACTTATTTTCACAATGTGGTATTAAATAATTTATCATGGGAGATTGTTCTTGCATAATACTCTGCCTTATTTAGCGTATGTCAAACTAACATATATGACTCTATACACAAGCAAGTTTTTTTCAATTTAAGTTGATTCTATTCTTCAATCTGTACTGTACCAAAAATTTACTACTGTAACTACAGCAATACACTAGACGGCCAAAAAATGATGCCTTACATGTTTAAGTGAATTTGCTTATGAGCCATGGTATAGAACCTTCATTTTGCCAACTCAGTATATGTATATATATATACAATTACATACATACTTCCACAACACAAACGAAGACTTGTAAATTTGAGGGACACTTTCCCATGCTAATTCCTTTAAAGATTTATTAAATAGTCATGTATTGAAGAGAACTGCCTTCTTATCATACCAATTATGCAAGTTCACAGTGGTTTCCTGTTTGTCTACATCCATTTGTGGAGAATCGTGATCAACAGTTACTGTTGACCTCAATTATCTTCTACAACAAGGAAGTTCAATTTCAAAAGATGTATGTATCAGGATTCAACTTTGTTAATTACGATAAATGCATGGTTTTACTGGATTATCAGTAAAATTATATAAACAAGTATGAAACTTGGCCTCCACTAAATTATACACCTTTATTTTCTCTATCGGTATAATTTTATATTCAACTGACAATTATGAAAAACAATAATTGTTTACAAAGTGTCAGTGTTATTTTTCTGTCTGCTGCATAATAATAATTTTAAACATTCTAATTTATCTAAATCAAGACCGTTAACCTATTTCCTTCATAGAATTCAGAATTTCTATTTCAGACATGTGTGATTTCTATTGTGGCTATTAGCCTTTAGGGCAATTACAATCTCTTACAATTTACAAAGTGCCTGTATAAAATAAAAACAAGTTGGTACATTGTTTATTTACTACTTTTTTGTTTGGGAATATATTGAAAGAGAAAACAGAACTGAAACAATTATGTTAAAGCTCATATACAAAAAGAGTGTTGTTGACTTGAAAAAACAAGTCAAGTGGTAGATGATTTAAAAACAGTGAGTAATTGTTTTATACTTCCTGGGCAATATTTCAGCCATTGGTGGCGTCTACAAACAGTGAGTGCACCCGATAAACCTAATGTTTACATATGTACTTTAGCCATTTCATAATGCTAAAGCTTAACTTAACATTCAAGACATGAGTTAACATATCCAACTTTTAACATATCGATTTTTTCCCCTATTTTTCTCGCCTGCATTTTCATATTTGGAAAGTAATTATTGCTTCTTTATACCTAAACAGTTCAAGTCCAGGACTTCTTAAAATATAACTATTCAGGATACTACCATATGCAGATCTATAGATTAGCATGCAAGTCTTCATCCCATACAATGTCTCTTGTTATGTTCAATTAATGATCATCAACAATGTCAATTATCGAGAGAGTGGCGAATAACAATGACGCATAAAGCATAAATCGCATGGTTGCTGATTTAGGGTCATCCAACTGTTAATCAATTATAGTACCGAAGCCCATAGCTGTTGCAATCTCATTGTACCTCCAACATTTACATGTTCACTCCAGAACCGAGCCAACAGGGAAATATTCATCAAAATCTCATGCATCAGCACATGCACAAGCATACAACGATACAAATGACACTTTCATTAAAGAATGTATTAATTACGCTCAATATATTGATTGCTCTGAGAAAATGCTAACCATGAAGAAATTCTGTGCACAAGAATGCAACAAAATTCTTTCAATGACAAATTTATTAATTACACTAAATTTATTGATTGCTCTGAGGAAAAGCTAGCCGTGGAAGAAAACTTCTGCAGTGGTTGGGAAAGGCAGGGGCCATGTTGCAGATTGAATGAAAAAATGGCCCATTAAAATGTTGAAGTTTATAATTGATATAATGGGCAATGGGCAATTTGAAATTCAGAAAATTACCAAAAAAACATGAAAATGGCCCAATGTCTTAGATGTGTTTCCCAATCCCTGATTCTGTGCAAAAAAATGCAATGATATTAAATAACACTTTCTGGGGATTTGATTTCCCTGAGGGAAAGCTAACCTTGAATTAATTCTGTATGGAAGCCCAGCTTGCAAATTTTAGCACAGAAAGCAGGTCACGCCATAAGTAGTTTCATTCATGAGGCCTAAAAGTGGGTAGGTGGGTGGAAGAGTGAAATCAAATACCCGCATTGACAGATTAACCCTGACTTTATATTACAAACAATATTAATGCCATACACAATAAATCTTTTATAATGTAACTAAATAATAATATTAATGCAAATAATATTTTGAAAGCATTATCTTCAAGGTTTTTAAAAGAATATATTAAAATAAAGCCTTTACTATGACTGAAGGTTAAATTCTGCAATGAATTTTTGCATTCTTCATTGCAAAGTGTTTATCAAAATAATCTTTAAGTAAATAGTACAAAAACATTCATTTATCATAAATGCAAATCAGAACACAATCCTAAATTCATGCAAAAATAAAGAGGGAACTAACATTACATGCTAAATTGAACATTGTTGCTAATGTTCTTTTTTTAAACACAATTATTAAAATGTTACACAAATTTATTTTCAATGCTATTATGTTCAAAGAAGTAGTTGCACTCAAGTTGAACAAAGTTTATATTTCTAGTGTTTTGTAAACAAAACTCTGTCACAGTTTGTGTCAAATTTTGTTCATGAATAATCAATGACAACACTTGAAATTATTCGCTAAACAGTGCGATTGAGGAATTATACTATCGGGTTATCACATTGCAGTGCATTATTACAGCATTTTTGTTAAAACGATATTTTCCCAAACTGAAAACACACAGACGCCATGTTTACTGTTCCGGGCAGCTTTGTGCATTTTGTGAGAATTAGAATCGATTAACTAGAGCTTTGAGCAAAAATACTTACGAGAATATGGGTCTTGACGGTGAACGATGATAATGAAAGATAATCACATGAATAAATGCTAACACGTCTCCATTTGGGATGATAACAACTCAACGAGTTTCTTGAAAATACTCCGACATAGCACCAAGCGAGCTTTTACCGCTAACCCACGTGCTGAACGAGTTATGCTTTACAAGTAGTATTCCGATATCCCTACGCCACCAAGTTTCTCTGCATCGGAATTTTATTGTTCTTAATTAAAATACTTAAGATCAATTAATTATGTTAACTAGTATCTTTGTCTAACTGGCTTAATTTACAATGCCCTAACAATAGATTAAGTTTGAACATTACAACACCTACGGACTACTTTATTTCTCGTAGGTAAATAACAGGTGCGTGAAGTTAGCGGGTCATTAAGGTCGTCCATGCTGTTAACTATTGTTTGGATAGACACCGCTTTCAAAACAAATTAAGATAATCCGATTAGACGATAATCCGCGTTTAACCTTATTAAGTGATTAAAATGACTTTAGACAGAATATGCATGCTAATTAGTTGCATCAACCATCGTCGGCAAATAACATTTTGGCGCCTTTTTCAAAATGGCGTCTTTCACATGTTGTCACTTGCTTTGCGTTGGTAACGAAGAATGAACTTATTGCATACAAACAGCGACTTCTTAAGACACAAGACATGAATTTTTCTGAGCTATTTAGACAGTCGCACAATCTGTGCAAGTTTTCACCGGATGGCAAGCTACTGGTAAGGCAAATTTTAACAGAACTCTGTCAAAATATTCCGCGACAACCTAATGCTCATAAGTTCGTGATATCAACAAATCGCTCGATTTTATCATTTCCATTCAATATGTTTTATTCTGATCAAATACTGATATAAAAGTAACGCAATACAATCAACATTAATATATTTTCTTTTGATTTGTCCTTTGTGGATCTTGTACATAGTTTGACAGTTTCCTGCAGTAAACAAAATTAATGTTATTCAGTCATTCTGTGCAAACAGATGATTTATGACTAGAAACTGAATCAAACTTTGTTTTCAATATCATCATATAATTGTTATATATACACATACATCAGAGCAGTCGTATAGCAATTGCAAGACATATAGAATTGAAAATGTTCTCTTTACTGTTTTCACTAAATGCAGCATCAACAAGTAAGGGGAGGTAACTCTTCTTTCTTTACAGGCATCAGCAACAGACTACCGTCTTGTGATAAGAGATGTGGACACCTTGCAAATACAACACTTGTTCTCATGCCTTGACAATATACAGAATATTGAGGTATACCTCCTACTCATAACATTAAAAATGTAACACATATTATATATATATTTACACTGTTTAGCTACGGATGGGTATCGTTCCTTATTTCTGTATTGCAATATTGCGATACAAAAATGTGTATTGCAATATTGATACAAAAAAGCGTATTGCAATATATTGGTACTTCTTTAATTCAAGAATGTGCATGCTTTCCTGTCTAAATATGAGCGTTATGAACGGTCATCATTCCTCGTCTATGAGCCGTTTTTTAAAGGGATATTTTTCAATAACAGTTTATGATCTGAATGTACATATTTGAGCTATTTTCACAACATTTTTTAAAGAACTTTCTGCAATCTTGTTTTTAAAAAAAAATAAATCCAATTTTAGATGGGAAAATCTCGTTTTATGATTTTTGATATATTCATTATTGTATATTTTCAGAAGTGTGTAACTGTTTCGTATCACGTTGTTCCTGTATTGCAAAATACTGATATATCGTTAATAGCATTGGTATGAAATTTTTTATTTTACGCTTTTAGTACAGTATAATTTCGATTCAGTTTAATAGACATTCTCTCATTTCTAAAGCTAGGTGTTCATGCAGTTTTATATTAAGAAGTTAATGTCTTCCTTATTAATTTTACTTAATCAAGTAATTGTAAAGTTGTGAAAATAATATTTTTTTATGATTTTTCAGTGGTCAGGAGATTCTGAATTTATATTATGTGGAATGTTCAAAAGAGGAATTGTTCAGGTATGTATAAATAGATATGCATATCAAACTTTGAAAGGAATGATTGTGCAAAACACAATTATTTGGTCCTTCATAGTATGACAAATTAGAACGCTAAAAAGTAAATGTTATTATTGAAATCAGAGGATTACTTTAAATAAATTTTCATGAAAATATACAATTCTCATTTCATAAGAATTTTTTTTTAATCCCGTCCATCATTTACAAAATCTTAAAATTAGGCTAATTTAGTAAACAGTAGTCTATTTAAAGCATTGTTTTATCAACATTTTTAAATTGAGAACCAATCTATATTTTTTTATTTTGACTTTTGAAATTGAGTATCAACCCCATGATGAAATTAACAATAATTTGCCTATGGTCAAACATGAATTTTATGATAACCATTTCAAAATGACTTCATGAAGAATCCAGTTTATGAGTTACAAGTTACATTTTGATAACCCATGATATTAAAAAAAAGTTTTTTTTATTGTTCCAATGGATTTCAATTACAAGGTATATAACAGCATGATATACAAGTATATGATATATATATATATAGCAGAGTTGAATGAGTTATTGAAATAAACATAAATCTCAATTCATATTCAAACTGTAGTTAGTTAAATATTAGGAATAGAGGATAATAAAAAATTGCTATTTCCAGGTCTGGTCTATAGAACAACCAGAATGGAACTGTAAGGTCGATGAAGGATCAGCAGGTCTTTCTGCAGCTAAATGGGCTCCTGATTCAAGACATGTTCTCACGACCGCAGACTTTAATGTAAGTTATATCTATGGGTTTATTCTAGCATCTGAACTCAATGATATATTTCAGGATTATTACAGTATTTCCTCAAATACAACCCCTATATCATCTCCAAACTTTCTATCTGGAAATCATACAACAAAGATTATTTTGATGTTGAGAACACAACAACTCGGATACAATCGTACAATAGAGATGTTAATATCATTGACCTGACAGTTTGTCCAAGTCATACCGATACTTCAAAAGAGATCTGGGTTATATTCGAGACCCGGATTATATTCGAGACTCAGGTTATAATATAGTCAAGACCCAGGTTGTATTTGAGGCCCGGGTTATATTTCACTCAGCACCCCGGCCCCTCACACCCAGAGTTATATTCAAGTCGGATTGCATTCGAAACCGGGTTGTAATTGAGGAAATACGGTATCTAGCATTAATGATCTTAGTTTTAATAATTTTGGCAGGTATTTTGGACATATTTATTTTGGATCTTGAGGACCATAGTAGGGTTACAAACCCTGTTAGTCCCAAGTCTCTGACTGAATTTACCAATCAAAAAAATCACTGAAAAGAATTTAACATTTCTAATTTTCTAAAAATATACTCTTATGGTGACTTAACTTCTGGACAAGTTGTGTGACTTTGTAAGATGTTATTGACTCTACAGATATTTTAGCCCGAGAAGATTGCATGGTTTTACAGTGGACAATGGTTTTGCAGGCTTTTCAATCAGGAATGGGGTTATCGAAGTTCATATTCAACATTTTCTTTAAATTGTCTGTAAAAGGGTACACAGATTTTGCATTTGTGGTGATTTGTCCCTATTGAAATGTCTGAGTTGACATCAAAATCTGCATCCCCAGCTTTTGTTAACCACTGCCTCCAACAATATTGTACAAAGAATTATTCATCTGAACTTAAATTACAGTCACAGTTGCTGATCGATATAGACTTGTACTTTCTGCTTCCTTGTTCACTTTCACATTCGCCTACACGTCAACTACTTAGATTCCCTCACTCCCTTATCAGGATCTCCTGTATGTAACACTTTGTCCAAAATTTATATACTTAAAGAAAATTTTTATTCATTTTAGAACAACTGATTTATCTTTAAGTATATGAACTTTTATACCCCTAATGTCTTAAAAATCAAAGTAGTGGCAGCGGATTACAAATTTTAATGAGAAAATATAAGCAATGATATAAAGTTATAAAATGATAGCAATCAATGGAACTCAATTGTAGATAGATTGGTCATTTCCATATAAGGGGTTTAGACACAAAACCCTTTCTGAGAAATGACAAAAATAACCTCTAGCTTTTCAGCTTTGACACTTTAGCTTTCTATTTGTATGCACTCTGTAATATTCTCTAATACTTTATAACTGTTCCTTTTCTACCCACAAAACCCCCACTCCATACAACCCTTCTTGACCCCCTTTTTGATCCCATATCTCTGCCCTTTTCTTAGGAATTTTGCTCAACAGGGGAGACATGCTCATACATGATTGATTTGTCAAAGTCATACAAAGTATTTTGGGTTCCCTAGGATGTAATATTTGAACGCTCAGTCATGTTATAAATCACTTATCATGTTAATGTCTCCTGAATAAGTCCTTTCACATTTATTGTGTTTAGCTTTTGACCTCACCTTATTGCATGAATCAGTCCTAAAAATATTAGAAATTAAAGCATTAGGTGGATATCTATGAACTATAGTCAAGTCAATTCATTAAATATATAAGTATAAAAAGTCTTATGAATTTTGAACATAAATGAGCATATAAACTAGAGAATATTTTAATCTTAAAATTCCAGCTGGTATATGAATGCAATGTATAAGAGTTTTTAAAGTAAAATATTAAGCAACACAAATTTATTTCAGGAAAATATGTTTATCATTCTAGCTAGCCATACATCGGGAAATAATGTAGGCAGGGAAATCTTTACAATAATTAACCCAGATTCAGATATCACATTTGATGAACACAATTTTAACCATCCTTAGAAAAATGCAAAATTAATAAAATGCTTGTGTTCCAAATTTCACATGTTGCTTTATATTTTGTGAGGAGTATATATTTTCCAATTATGTTTTGGGTCTTTTAGTTATATCAACTTCTTTGGGGTTTTTTTTCAGTTACGAATCACTGTTTGGTCTCTTGTCAACAAGTCAGTTTCCTACATCAGATATCCGAAAAAATGTGAAAAAGGTAGGTTCTATATTTTTCAGTTGTTTTCAATTATAACTGTTTGCGGTTGCCATATTGTTTTAACAGGATTTGGTGCCGTAATTTCTCCGTTCTCCATTAAGTTGACCTCTCCAATAATTCGACGACATAATATTTGTAGGCATACCACAAAACAGTTGTGGGGTTGTTGTCCAGGTTTGATTTTGTCCACGTTGGCTTTTGTCCGGACCCCATTTGGGGAATTTCTCAGTCATGCGGCTTCTGATATAACAGAATACCAATGAGATGATATACAGTGTATAAATTAGACTGCAAACCTAGCCTGTCCTGAAAATTAATTGGTCAATTCTTTAGGGGAAAATAAAGAATTTTTTTAAAAAGTGACCGGTCCTGACCAAAAAGTAACCAGTCCTGGCAAAAAGTAGCCAGTTTAAGGACTGGCGGACGGGCTATATTATAGGATGCTAATGATTAAGAAATGTCTTTCCAAATTCCTCATCTTTGGCACTATTTTTTGGTACTGCAGGTATTGACTTCAGCTGTGGAGGAAAGTACATGGCGCTAGCGGAGAGACGAGACTGTAAGGACTATGTCAGTATCTTCGCTTGTAGCACATGGGAACTTGTAAAGGTAAATATATAGAAGATTTGGACTCAATTTTCCTCTCCCTGCTTGTATTCCCTACAGCATTTGAAATATTTTGGTACCGACAAGCAAGAAATGCTTGTGGCTTGAAAATCATTCAGCCTACCTAAATTTGACAAACCCAGCAATTTGAAGTTACAGTATTTCTAAAAAAAAAAATGTTCTTCTTCCTCTCCCAAGATCACATAATTTGAGTGATAACTTTACCTTTATAATTCCAATGCATTGTTTGAAAAATATTTTAGGTTTTTGTTCAGCTTGAACTAAAGTTTCTGAGGTGAAGGGCTAAAAAAAAAAGAATTTCAGTTTTAGTTTCAAAATCATGGTATAAGGACATTGTCAGTTTACATTGTACATCCATGGAGTTGTCATTATTATTGTGAATATTGTAGCACTTCGACACGGACACAGAGGATCTAACAGGCCTGACCTGGTCCCCAGATGGTCGCGTGTTGGGGGTGTGGGAGGCGCCTGTCAATGTAAGTTACATCTTCTCTCATACGCCATCTGTATTTATAGGTGTTGTGACAAAAACCCACCCTTCCTTATGGTAGAGTGGAAAATATTTTCGTGGGGGATGGTTGGATCAATGTGCATGAAACATTGTGTTTCTCATCTGAGACTTACCTTCAGATACAGTAGAACCATCTTTAAAAACTTGTTATTAAAGCACAGCCAACAAAATCGGTGATTTCAAGTATTAAGTCACAAAAGAATATATTCCAGTTATGAACAGGACAGGAATGGTTTTATTTTGTAAATATTGTTATTATTTAAGGTGACACCACATGAATTAATTCTCTAATTTGTCAATCTTCTAAATCGGCATTGGAACAGTACCCTATTAATGTGTCAATTATAGTCTATTATCAGATAGTTTAGATAACATTCTAAATCACTGTAATCCCAACACTGTTAGCACTAATCTCCAAGATAATCCAATCAATTGATATATGCACCCCATTGGGGAATATTTGGAAGTGACAAGTATGACCCTAATTACCTTACCAGGGATTAGCTGATGTTATTCAACGTTACACCATTGTGTAACTAGCTAATGGTGTTTATACAGAGAGGTGAAGTATTGTTAATAGCTTGATTGGGGGTGATGTAATTGACATGATCAGCTGATCCGTGTATATGGAGTAAATTAAATAAGCGTCGGTTGTTCATTAATCAGTGTTGTTCCTAGGTGTTCAGCTGAGGGGGTCATTTTGGCATATTGAGAGCACATGAGACCCTTTGCAATGGTAAAAGTATCCTACCTCTCAATAATTTAAGGTTCACAAAGAACAAAAAGGGTGAGCCAATGTCCCCAGGACCCCTTTTAGGAACAACACTGTTAATGTATTATGCTTATCATTTGAAATGTTAATAGATACTATAATTAGGGATTTGTTATTTGAGATAAGTTTTCCCCGATATGAAATTAGACTATTGTGCAATTCGATCTTACAATGCATTATGAAAAAAACAGCCCTTAAATACCCCTAATATTTTGCACTATGTGTGTGTGTGGCTACTATCTAATTTTAAGTTAACAAAACTAAAATTACTTTTACTTAAAGGTACCACTCGACCGCGTTTCGTCCGCCATTTTTAAACGTTAGCATTCCGAGAAAACAAATGTGCTGTATTATGCTTATTCATTAATAAAATAAAGAAATAATTACTTGACTGATATAAGAGGAGTATATTCACAAATAATTCATAATAAAAGTTACCAGTTACAACAACATTTTGTCGTAATAATGCATTCCACGATCGTAGCTTCGAAGATTGGCTTCATTTCACGATGTTTTTAATTTTCGAGCGATACACTTTATTCTTTGGCAAATTGTTTAATCTTTAACAACTGCAATGCTAACCTTTCAAACATAATTGAAATTAAGTGTGAAATTATCATGTAAAAATCAATTATAACTGTAAACAGGAACGTCCTCCTGAATTTCGTTTCCGCAAAAAATACCCCGCTCGAATGCAGTAGCAGGATTTTTGATAATTATATATTTTTCACTGATAATAGTACGTTAATACTAAATGTATTATTTTGATAGTTTAAAAAATCTCATTTCACAAGCCAATCATCCATAATCAGAGGACAAAGTATGAAGATTCACATAAAATCCATTGGCGGCCATTTTGTATGAACACCTTTAATTCATTTTGTGCAATAAAATGGAATCGCATGGCTGAACTTTACATTATAATTTTGAATTATTACTGCTCCATTTAGTTTGAATACATTGTCTGTCAATTGGAACCATTAATTTTCATTTTCTGACATCACCTTATATTCCCCCTTAAAATGTGCTACTGCCCCTTTAAAGTTGTTAAAATTTTGTTTTGTTTGAGCCCTGGTTCAGAACCAGGTGTCTCAATACAAATAATGTGGGCTCAAAATCACTAGACATGATCAAGGCTTTGCAAACAATCACCTTTGAAACGACGTCGCTGATTGCACAGCTAACTTTGATTGCATCCAATCAGGGATCTACCTTTATTTGGCTAATTCAAACAGAGGCTGGATCGTAGTAATATGACTGAGTTGCTTCAGTTCGAGAGAAGATGGGAGATTTGTTAAAAGTTATCTCTACAAGATAGATATGTAATGTAACAGGCTATAAGGGAGAAATATAAGTTAGCAATTTCTGTGGAGCTTTAAATGTTCAAGGTGAATTCTATATTGAACCAATGCATCTGTTTATTGTGACATTCCTTCTAACAGGGGAAATTAAGTGAGTAAGAGGAAGGCAAAATATTTTTCAAGCAGTACCTAACTTAATTTATCCTGAAGGGTTAACAGGTATAGAGTGCTATTCACGAAATCATTCATAGCCTTAAGAGATTTCGGGTTCATCCATCTATGATTTTGTTTTCAAGTACATTTCACGCCCGAGCTAATTACAATCACAACACAAACCTAAGTTGGTCTGGAGTAATATTACATCAATGATTGCTTATTTCATTAAGAACTTACACCTGGCTTTTGGTGATCCTTACACTGAATTCTTAATCCAAAAATGTTATTAAGTGATCAATGATGGAGGGAAAGGCATACTAGCTGACCTAATGATATGTTGTTGTAGCCACAAGGACATAATGAGAAATTGATAGGTGCTGGGTTGTAAATAACCAGATGATTTGAATAATGGTAAGAACATTCTCAGTTCTCATCAAAAAGTCGTGGTTGTTGCTATGAATGGGAAATATTAATCATAACCCTTACCCTCCTATTAAAATCCTTGGATTAACTCACTGTAACAGAGGTCATTACCTAAGTGTATTCATATAAATTGACCACTGACATTGAATCAATTTATTAGCTGAAATTTAGAAACATATCTTCAATAAACAGAGTACCTATCAAATTCAATATTTTGATAAGGGACTGATCAGTTTAGGAATATTTAAGGAACATATTTAAAAGTTTCCCCAAGAATTACAAAAATGTAAATTTCAAATTTGAAGTAACTACTTATGCATATTGTTTATCAAAAAGTTGAATTAAAAGTATATAAGTAGGCCTATGTGATGGACATGATGAAATTTGTGCATGAATGAAAATCAATTGTTTTTTAAAAGGCTCTGTATCTCATTGATATTGCATCATTATATTAGCATGTAATGTAAACCAAACTAAAGTTCACGTATTAAACCATTTCACAAATAGGTAAACTTCAAGTGCTTGCACAGATACTATGTTCAGTACCTCGTGGATTTCACACCTTATGCATTCCCCATACAAGCTACATTCTAATATTGCATCATTTATAAACAGGTATACTTCCACCTGATGCTTAAAGGGACAGTCCTGTCGGGGTATTTTTTTGTGGAAACAAAATTCAAGAGTACTTCCCTGTTTGCACTTACATATGATTATTACATTGTTTCACACTTATTTTCATAAATGTTAGTGAGGGTAACATCAAGTTGTTCGAGATACAACAATTTGACAAAGAATATAATGCATCACAGCATCCTCTTGAATTTCGTTGCCAGAAAAATACCCCGATAGGACCGTCACTTGACATAGGTACCACTGCTCAACACCTCAAGGTTATATCATGTTCACATTCAATATACCTTCAAATATAACATTTATGAAGTGTTGTTCCTAGATGAGATCCTTGGGAGATTTGCAAACCCTTTTGGCTTTTCTCCCTTAAAATTTGAGAATGATACTTTAACCATTACAAAGGGTCCATTTGCTCAAAAAAGACCAAAATGTCCCCCTCATTTGATCACCAAGGAGCAGCACTGTTCATGAACAGGTAAAACTTCATATCGATGCTTGCATAGGTTCTAAGGTAAACACCTTCCAGACATCTATTACAACACCTACCTTTTAATATTACATCATTTATAAACAGGTAAATCCAGCAGGTGCTTGCACAGGTATTTCCGTAATTAATAGGTAATCCAGGTAAGACACTCACCTGCAGCCTGGGTTAAAGGTGTACGTTGTCATCATGCAGGTATATCACATGTATATCAACGTTGGACGGATTCTTGAGGAAGGGGATTAAGATGATCTCAACACATGAGCTGCTGGTAGTTGTGGTTGCTACGGCAACCAGGTGTGATGGACGGAGGGCTCCTCTGACAAGGTGTTAGAGGTTCAACACCTGTAATTAACAATAAAGACGAGAATTATCCCCCGAGTCTTAACGATCCCCCACCGTTTCCTCACTTGAACTGAACTTGCTTTCAATTGACTACACCGCATGGAACATGGGTTTGTTGTCGAAAGGGACACGGTTGAGTAGCCACAGATTTTCAGTCTTGATGCGCCTGGTCGGTTTCCTGATCTTTATTGGTGTCAGTTGGCTGAATAGGGAATGTTGGTTTTGGTGATGGCTCGAAGTGCTTGTGATATAAACGTTTACAAATGACTTTTTAGTTTTGGGTAATTTTGTAGAGATGTAATTTTAATGGAAAAGTTAATGAAGTTTATGAAGTGAAGTATATAAATGGTTGTCATAAATAAGCACATGTATAATGTAAACATCATATGGGAAATAAAAACAAACATTTTTTGGTAAAAATTAATGGTTGGTTTACAGTAACTTATTAGACTTATATGGAAATGAGAATTATTGAAATAAACTTTTTAAATTCTTATCATCATTGAAAGATATTCCATCATTTTACCAAAATATATGTCACATGTGCAGGGGTTCAAAATTCCCATTGCCCGACGCCCGGGGCAAGTATATTTACAGTGTTGGGCAAGTAAACTGCTTACTTCAGCGTGCCCGTGGGCAAGTAATGAAAATATATGACTGAACTTGTATTAAAAGTTCCCTATGTCAATCTCTGTGTCTTTGTTGTTTTTTACAATGAAATTGATTGAAGTTTGATTAAACTATGAATAGTGAACAAAGTCGGGCAAGTATTGAAAAAAACAGGGCAAGTGGAAACATTGGTTTGACTTGCCCTGTGGCAAGTAAAGTTTTCAGAAAATTTGTAACCCCTGATGTGACAAGTTTTCTTGGCTGTCTTCACTTCTTTCCTAGTTTTTCTCATCTACATCCAAAAGTGTCATACCATTTTTCCACTTGCAAATAAAGTACTTAAACATTTCATTTTATCATGCAGCATTACAAAAAATTTGACTCTTTTTGTTTGCTTACCGGTAATATGATTCAATAAACATTTTATGACTCATCTATAATTTTTCTTGAAAATATACATACAAGAATCTGTATTGTTACCTCACATATTAAGAATAAAGAATATTGTCTTTATAACAATAAGTCTATGTAAAAGCAAATTTAATGTAAACAAATCTTATCAACAGTTCACTGCCTGAAACTTAAATTTCAACGAACTTCATTCTCCATTGTGCTATAAACTACCAAAGTTTATTTTGTAAAGAGATTAGAGATTGTTTTTATCACGAGACGTATCCAGTTGATACGATAAGGGGCAGGGTTCATGTGAAATCAACTTATTGTCGTATATCTAACTTAGATCGGTGTACAGTGAAATTCTTATCGTGAACAATGAGTCAGTTGATAAGCTTTGTGATGTGCCCCTTGATTTTCAAAGATTTGATAACAGAAAGGTTAAGAGAAAGATCAAATTTTAAAAAAGAAGGTTTTTACAGCTTACTTATAATTTCCCCTTTTATATATTGTTAATTGATTTTTAGTGCTAATCTATATTAGGATCATGAAGAATTGACTTTATGTAACAGTAAATTTTTTTTCATTGTTTTTGCAATTGATGTTTATCTTTTTAAAGCAAAAAATTGTGTTAACCTCTTTTCAGAAATTGTCAGGGATTGTTTTGTAATAGATATAAACTGTAATAGATAGTGTTACTCTGTGAAAAGAGATTCCAGATTGATTTGGAATATATACCTTTGAAACTTTTATCAAGATCAAAATCAAAACCTTTGCTTGTAAGACAATGTGTAATAAGGAAAAATTTGTCTGACAACAGAAAAAATAAATAGTTCTATTTCAATTATATGCAAGTTTATCCAAGTTGTAATTTCTATTTCATATCTTAGAAATCAGAAATATAAAGAAGACAAAGAGTTTTATGGATGATCAACTTCTTTATTGTGTGAGGTAATCTTAGGACGTTTTGAAGCTTACCCAACATTGCTTCTGCCTACAATAAAGAAGTTGATAAAAGTTTTTGTCTTCTTGATGTCTTAGTTGGTTTATAAGTAAGATAAAAACCTTATTTTAGGGGTTATTCTAGGATTGGTCTCATCTGTCCTCTCCTCATCTTCCGGCCAACTTAGCGAGAAAAAATTTACATGGTTTCCATCTTCTGAATAATATTTATATCCTACTGCTAATTTCCTTACGACAAGGTTACACATTTGCTTGCCTTTTGGATTTTGAGATCCTGCTTAGGACCAGAAAAGGATCTCAAAACTTATGTATAAACATGATATACCGCTGATCATTATGTAAGTAAACAGAATTTCCAAAGTGTTTGAAGTTTCATGTGCAATCTTTGGAAGACATTAGTCAAATATATTTTTCCACAATGTAATATTTTTTTTCCTTGAACAGTACAAGATGCTGATTTACTCCCTTGATGGGCGATGTCTAGCTACGTATTCGGCGTATGAATACGCTCTTGGAATCAAGACAGTGGCATGGGCTCCTTCAAGCCAGTTTTTGGCTATCGGCAGTTACGACGAAAAGGTTAGTTTAAATTTGCAATTCTTCAAGTGTTAAAATACCTTATGATGGCTGACATTCTTGTCTCTAAAATTATTTTTCCAAGCTTTTTCCTTCATATTGACGCTCTTAATATTATGAAGGGTAGATGATCTGGGAGATAAAGGTAAGTAAATTGTTAACCTTTTCGGAATTTTTGTGGTTGTAATTTGAAATTCATGAGTTAATCATAGATGGCCATTTCTTATCACCTTGTTTTGTGATCTATGTATAGTTATTTATACTTAGGGTAGGAAGTCTTCTATTTCAATCTACTTCCCTCAGTGGTTCCCAATATGACCCTCAACCGTCTCAATCATTTTAAAGGGGCAGTAGCACGTTTTAGGGGGAATATAAGGTGATGTCAGGTAAATGAAAATAAGTGGTTCCAATTGAAAGACAATGTAATTTAATTAAATGGAGCAGTAATAATTCAAATATATAATGTAAATTTTAGCCATGCGATTCCTTTATTTTACACAAAATGAATTAAAGGTGTTAAAAAAAATGGCCGCCAATGGATTTTATGTGAATCTTCATACTTTGTCCTCTGACTATGGATGATTGACTTGTGTAATGATATTTTTGACACTGTCAAAATAATACATTTAGCATTAACTTACAACTATCAGTGAAAATTTTAGAATATAAAATTATGAAAAAACATGCTACTGCCCCTTTTAGCACTCATTCAATCTGCTTTTTTCGCTTTACCATAGAAAGCTGTTAAAAACCCTGTCCCATAGGCTTTCAGTCTGGATCTTGTTAGTTAGAAAATGCCCCATATTACAGTACTTTTATCAATTTTACATTTTATTGAAAAAATCTATATGCATTGTTAGAATATCGACAGATTGGCATTTATTAATGATTAGACTCAACAATAATTAATTCATTGTTGTGCAAAGCTTTTCACACTCCAATGATTGGCCTCACTATTGTTTCAGACAAAGTGTGTGCTATTCTTTTGTCAAATAACAACAGAGATGTTACATATTTAAACTGGGTTTTATTAATCATGTATGTATGTGTAATATGATAATATGCCCACGAATTTTGTTTTTATATAACATACACAGATAGAAACATAAATTAAAAGTCAAAATATGTGTAGAATCATTTTGCACACTGGAATAAGTTAGGGTTAATCATGGTTATGTATTTGTAATATTGATATGGTCATTTACCCCCGCAACATTCCCATTTTACTTCCTGTTCGATCAACACAAATGCTATCCACTTATACATAATAAATTGTTGGAAAGTATTTTATTGCTAGCATTCTTTATGAGTCATTGTTGTATCATGAGGCCACACCACACCTTTATTTTAAATTCTAAAAATTGTTTTGAAAGTTGAAAAAAATTGCACGCATCAGAGCTTCTTTTCAACCAGGGCCATGTGATTAAATTCCTATGTAACCATTAACACTTTGTATTGCTTTGTTAGCTTCCTGAATCTAAATTTTTAACTTCTTAGTGCTAAGATAGTCAAAACTATCAACACTAACAGTCACCTAGGACTAGAGAGTTTTGACAATCCCTGTGCTGGATGCAAAACAAAAAACTTTTTAAAAGGGATGCTTAAGATTTTCATCACTTAGTATCAAAGAATTTCATTGTTGAGCCTTATTTCAGGCCTTGTGAGATAAAGTGATAGATTACACCTTAGGAAGGATGATAAAACTATCTGAACTCAGATTGTTTTATATGTTGTTAATGCATGTCATCAGTTGAGCTTTGGTTGAATACATCCCAGGGAGTTGAGTATGAAATAAAAGGTAATAGCGATTGATAATGCAGTGTTGTTCCTAGAGGTCCTGGGGAAATTTACCCACCCTTTTGGTTTGGTGTCCGCTAAAATTTTGAGAAGTAGGATAGTTTTACCATTGCAAGGGGTCCCAATAGCTCCGAATTGGCCAAAATTACCTCTTCAGCTGATCACCTAGGAACAACACTGGATAATGTTAGACCTTGGGCATCTTTTTCTTCTATTTGATATTTCCCTGAAGTTCAAACTACTGATCTTAATTTTTTATAAAGACCAAAATGGCCCCTGAGATGATCTCCTGAGAAGTAAACAGCATGTGAAAGAGTTAAATCTCCCATCTAGCAAAAACACTGTCTTCAGTCAAAGGCGTCATGGATGGGTAATCTGGAATGTGGGGAAGCTAATCATTATTCGTAGAACACATGACCCTAACGGCAACACTCGTGGCAAAATAAGTACCCAGTCAAAGTTAGAAGGGGGTTCGTATTACAACATGTACACCCTGGTATTGAATACCGCAGTTGAAAAGGGTGGCTGCCTCTTCATTGCAGCCCTGTCACAGTTAAAAGTGGTTTTATCGTTGACGTCGCTTGTAATACGATATCGGGGATCACGAAGCCTACCATCCATATGTGTGATAATAAGTTGCAAGAGCCGTCCATTGGTTGGTGTCGTATTTCTGTTTATGTAAGCTTGTCGTATACCGTTACTAAAAAATGGGCTTTTGTTGAAGTTGAAACGTCCCGTGGCCACCGCTGAAGGACACAGATGCGTTTGCTATTATCATGGTAAACGTAGCAGTAAAAACATAGATTGGCGATGATTCTTATGAAAAGCGCTGAAAGGATATTTCCTCTGGTAGATGCATAGAGAGATTAATGGATGTATAGAACTGTTTTATGATGGTATTGAAATGTTTATGATAAGGGGTGTTGAAATTTGGATGGAATAACTGTTTTATGATTATATTGCAATGTTTGAGGGTTGTGATTTCAATGGAAGCGCTATGGGGTCGGGTTATGAGTGGGTGTCGTCGATGTAAATTTTATGAATTTGAATTGAAAATGTTATATGTTTAAGGTTGATTTGATAATGTAATGCATAGTAGGATTAGATAATGTATGCCTGAAAGAGTATCGTATTAGAAATTTTAGATACTAATTTCATTCCCAGTGGGAATATTTTGTGAGGTGATATTTGGAATTGATTTTCTTTCTTTATAAATTTATTTTCATGTTTATTGCTTAAAGGTGTTTTGTGTCTTTGATATGAATAAAGTTATGCTTACAGTTTAATAATTTGTGAATATTGAACAGATTTGGAAGGAATAGATTGCTTATACTGTATTAAACTTATCTTTCACAACCTCCATGAATTGTTCACAAAATCTAACTTTCTTGAATCATTCATTTTAGATCAATGTAATATTTTACAAAGTAAGCAAATTAACTTTCTTTAAAAGTTATCTTCAGGTGTGTTACTAGTATTTACTTAAACATCATATCAAAGTGAAAGGAAGTTATTTACAGAAATATTATTTCATTTGAATATTTGATATGAATGATTTAATTAAATTAAAAGATATTGTTAATTATATAAACCCCATTAAATCATCACCGTGTAATGCAGTCAATACATACAGCTAAAATACAATAAAACAAAACAAAAGAAATACTTTGTAAATGTCGTTAATCTTTATGTAATAAAAACACAATTCTAAATAAAAGATTCTAGATTAAAGGTAATTTTTGTCAAACTGAAATGAGATCAATTGACACAAGATTTATAAATGTGTTTTCATTAAATGAAAAAGGAAGTGTAGATAAAATTGGAAAGAATGCTTTTTATACAACCATCACTAATCAAGATAAAGTTTTAAAAATGTGTTTTCATTAAATGAAAAAGGAAGTGTAGATAAAATTGGAAAGAATGCTTTTTATACATCCATCACTAATCAAGATAAAGTTTTAAAAATGTGTTTTCATTAAATGAAAAAGGAAGTGTAGATAAAATTGGAAAGAATGCTTTTTATACAACCATCACTAATCAAGATAAAGTTTTAAAAATGTGTTTTCATTAAATGAAAAAGGAAGTGTAGATACAATTCTAGAGAAAACAATTCATACGACTATCACTGTCCAAATTGTCATGTTATACGTTTATTTTACGGGTAGGTGCTTCGAGAGGCCATGTTTACCAGTAAAAGCCCTGATAGAAATCTGACATCTATTGACAACAGATGACCCCATGTAACTTTCTGACCCGTCCTTTCATCCGCACGACATTTCCCCAAACATCGGGGTATTGGGTCGTCAGTTGCCACGGTGATAGGAAACCAAGTTCACCTTTCGTGTCTAAACTGGTTAATAGGGGGCTGCTATCATGACCTATATCAGCATGTAAATTCATAAATTAACAAAATAAACATCAAATCTTAACAAAGATGATATTGATGTGTTTGTCATGTTATGATATAAAATTGATAATGATCATAATGCCCAGAAGCCATGCTTGTTAATAGTCGTTATTCCCTACTTAACAGGTGTGATATGAAACGCAGGTGAAAATGAACGTTGAAACTAGGAGTACTCACATGTGCATCTTGCTTGTGAGAGCGACTGAGGCAAGTTGTTAAGGACGGGTGGTTGAGGCAATACTAGTACGACTTTCTAGCAGATCACTCATGCATGCTCAAAAAGTGGATCGTGTATCCGGATAGAGGGGTGAGGAGACATACCTGTCAACAGCTGATCAGTCTACAGGTGTTTTTGGGGGGCTTGTGATCAGAGATACATATGCATGCGTTTTTTGTGGGGGGAGGGGGGGGGGGGGAGGCATGAGATCAGAGATACATATGCATGCGGTTATTTTGGGGGGGGAGGGCTTGTGATCAGAGATACATATGCATGTGTTATTGGGGAGGAGGATGATATTTTTCAGGTTTGGCTTTTGGGGGTGAGTTGGAGGGAGGTTATCTTGGTGGTTTTGGGAGGAGTGGAGAATTTGAGAAATATAAACCTGAATTAGGAATATGTTTTGGTTGACTTTTAGGCAGCTCATCATGTTGAGTTTTGGGGAAGAGGGCGAGGGTGATATGCAGTTTTCCAGGGGTGTTCATTTGACAAGGGGAGTGAGTGAGGTATTGTATCAGGGGAGGGCGATTGTGATGGGAAAGGAAAGCATGCCAGGAAGAAGGGGAAAGAAGAAAATGAGGTTTAAAGGAGGTCCATGAGTTTCACTTATATATGCAAATGCAAACATGCAGTTTATGTCTAAAAGGGCCCAAATTCCAAGAACAGGCACCTGCAAAGGTACATACATATTCCATTGAGAGAAGAAATCCTGTGTTTGAGTAGTGAACAGTAGTGCAAATTTTTACCTCCCCTGCTAATGATGAAGATGAAGAAAATGCAGCACACAATAAGATATCCACAGAGAGGTCCTTGATGCTCCTTTAGACAATATGAATAAATACAATTTACTTTTAAAGGGAGCGAATACCAAGAACAGGCACCTGCAAAGGTACATACACATTCCATTGAGAGAAGTAACTTGTGTTGGAGTTATGAAATTGCTAATTTTTACCTCCCCTGCTAATGATGAAGATGTAGAAAATGCAGCAAACAATAAGATATCCACAGAGAGGTCCTTGATGCTCCTATAGACAATATGAATGAATACAATTTACTTTTAAAGGGAGCGAATCCCAAGAACAGGCACCTGCAAAGGTACATACACATTCCATTGAGAGAAGTAACTTGTGTTGGAGTTATGAAATTGCTAATTCTTACCTCTCCCGCTAATGATGAAGATGTAGAAAATGCAGCAAACAATAAGATATCCACAGAGAGGTCCTTGATGCTCCTATAGACAATATGAATGAATACAATTTACTTTTAAAGGGAGCGAATCCCAAGAACAGGCACCTGCAAAGGTACATACACATTCCATTGAGAGAAGTAACTTGTGTTGGAGTTATGAAATTGCTAATTCTTACCTCTCCCGCTAATGATGAAGATGTAGAAAATGCAGCAAACAATAAGATATCCACAGAGAGGTCCTTGATGCTCCTATAGACAATATGAATGAATACAATTTACTTTTAAAGGGAGCGAATCCCAAGAACAGGCACCTGCAAAGGTACATACACATTCCATTGAGAGAAGTAACTTGTGTTGGAGTTATGAAATTGCTAATTCTTACCTCCCCTGCTAATGATGAAGATGAAGAAAATGCAGCACACAATAAGATATCCACAGAGAGGTGCCTGATGCTCCTATAGACAATATGAATGCTTTCAATTTACTTTTAAAGGGAGTGAATCCCAAGAACAGGCACCTGCAAAGGTACATACACATTCCATTGAGAGAAGTCACTTGTGTTGGAGTTATGAAATTGCTAATTCTTACCTCTCCCGCTAAATGATGAAGATGAAGAAAATGCAGCACACAATAAGATATCCACAGAGAGGTCCTTGATGCTCCTATAGACAATATGAATGAATACAATTTACTTTTAAAGGGAGCGAATCCCAAGAACAGGCACCTGCAAAGGTACATACACATTCCATTGAGAGAAGTAACTTGTGTTGGAGTTATGAAATTGCTAATTCTTACCTCTCCCGCTAATGATGAAGATGTAGGAAATGCAGCAAACAATAAGATATCCACAGAGAGGTCCTTGATGCTCCTATAGACAATATGAATGCTTTCAATTTACTTTTAAAGGGAGTGAATCCCAAGAACAGGCACCTGCAAAGGTACATACACATTCCATTGAGAGAAGTAACTTGTGTTGGAGTTATGAAATTGCTAATTCTTACCTCTCCCGCTAATGATGAAGATGTAGAAAATGCAGCAAACAATAACGAAGATATCCACATAGAGATGCCAATGCTTCTATAAAGGATATGATAAACAGACATGAAACTGGGGCCCCTGTTGTGTCCCCGATGTCCCCAATTGTTCTCTGACCCTAATGGGGTCACTGGTAATTGTTTAATCTGAAGGTCAGCTTTTATTATCTCAGTCTGATAAGGTGATAGTTGGGATGGTCTGGGCCTTAGGGAGGCTGAATAGTCCAACATGGTTTTAATTTTAAGTAACTTTTATGGTATACTCTCACCAAGAACAACTATAAACCCTAAAAAGTACAATCTGCCCTACTGTCTAGACTGAAAAATGGCCAATGAATTTTTATGTGGTTTAAATTAAACAAAAATATTTTTTTGTGAAACTCAATTTCCTTAAATTGACAATAAAATCTGTTTATGTAAATTTTGAAATATTTGAAAATTAATTATAATTATTCATTGAATTTTTTTGAATAAATATCAATTTAAAAAAACTCATTTTCTATGATATATGTAATGACAATATTTTTAATTGTATCTCTACATGATTTTATTTTATACTGTAATGGTCCTTAATTTAGGACAATTAATGGAACAGGATGAGTCTTAACTCAAATTTAAGAGTTTGACTTTTAGTTAACTCATTGCTGAAAAGTGATGAAAGATTTCATCAAATTTGATAGCACCTGATTATCAGAATTTGTTATTTGAGAGAAATAAAAAATGGAGGCGAAATTGGAAGCCATTGTGAGAGGTCAAAGTTCAGAGAGGTGACCCTTTGGGCTAATGATGTACATGGGTGAAGTCTTTATCTGACTAGAACCAGGAGGTTGGGATACTTGAGTTGTCCCAGTGGTCAATTGTTTGTTACTTGAGATTTTTTGGTCAATTGAAATAAATCACTTTTTGTGACAAGGTTAAAAAAGCCCCTGCTTATATTGCCATAGCTTTCAAAAATGATGCTTTGCTCAGGGTTTTTGTTTTGATTAGAATATGGATCAGGGATGGGGAAAGACAACTTTGACAATGGGCCATTTTCATGATATCTGGTAATTTTCTAAATTTCAAATTTCAAATTTAGTTTCTCATTACATCAATAGAAAACTTCAAATTTTAATGGGCCATTTTTTCACCAAATGGGCAAAATGGCCCATGGCCCCTGCCTATTCCAATCACTTATGGATAACTTTGATAATGTTGATAATGAGAGTCGTGATAACTAAAAAAACAAATACATGTATTTGGAACATTTACTAGAGCGGGAAATTTTTTTCCACTAAGAATCAATCACTCCCCTTCAAATTAAGCCCAAGCTCACTGCTGTGGGGGGGGGGGGGGGGCGGTTGTGAGGTTGTATGTTAAGGGGTGAGGAGTCTGTGACTTTGAGGGGTTTATCACGCTTGAGAGAAAAAACAAGCATTTTAACAGATATTTTTTATATTTATCAATTGTTCCTCTTATCAACAAGACCATTACACCAAAAAGTATATTAATGAATTTGTGTTATTTAGACTTGGGTCCAAACTTATTCATTGGTAATCGAATGCCATTAAGATTTCTTTCTTAATTTGTGAGCCCCTATCACCTATTTTACCATTTACTTTTGAATGTTGCTAACCCAACGACTTCAATATAATGGCTTTGTTCCGTTGAATGCCTTCTCTATTGAGAATGGAAATTGTTTGAGTTTGTTTGTGGGGTGCAAAGATTGTTTTTCAGACTTAGAGAAAGAATGATTATATCATGTCAAGGAAAAGCATCATTCTGATTTCCTAACAATATGTAGGTTCAATAACTTTCATTTTGTTGAAATATTTTTAGTTTATCAATCTGAAACATCAACGCTTTGCGACCTTATTCTATTTCTTTGTTCATCAACATATTTCAAATTTTTTCACAGTGTTTAAGAGTTGTATTTTGAATAACAATCTTAAATAAAAAAGTGTCTGAAGTCTTCTATAGAATACATTCATTGTGAACAATGATTTACATTTTCAAAGCAGGGTGTATATTTTCCAAGTACGTGAGTAATAAGTGATGTATTCCTACATTTCAAAAGATCTTTTACTTATGGACCAGGATCTAATCTTGAGGGAGACGTTCCGCTTGATCGAATTTCAGTTCGTCCAAGCGTCTTCAGTCTCCGCCATTGTCTGGAGAGAGAAACAACGAGAAATTCATGCAAAAATGTGACAGCCTCGGTAGGGAGATATCATCAGGGAGTTAACGGGAGATTGTGGCAGATGAGTTCCCGTTATTCTCCCCGATCAGATTTCTATCGTCTGTTATTTAATGACAGCTCCTTTATCATCGGGGTATAGCATGTAGAGCAGCCGCTCTCTGGTTTCCCTTTAGTAGGTAAACCTTTATCTACATGGAGACTGGGGGCTGGTGAGTTGGAGGAAATAAGAATAAGAGTTTAGGTGGTGGAGTGGACTGTTGTGGTTGTAAAGGGGTTTGGGGTGGAGGAAATAAGAATAAGAGTTTAGGGCAAGTTGGTAAGGTACTAAGCAGCAAGAAGAGATTAGGTGGTAAAGGTGGCATATGGGTTTGGGGTGGCGCAGCCCTTCTCTGATTTCCCTTTAGTAGGTAAACCTTTATCTACATGGAGACTGGGGGCTGGAGAGTTGGAGGAAATAAGAATAAGAGTTTAGGTCTTGGTGGTAAGGTACTAAGCAGCAAGGAGAGATTAGTTGTGAAGAGGTTTTGGGTGGAACAGCTCCTTTCTGGTTTCTACATGGAGACTGAGGGCTTGGAACTTAGAGGAAAGAAGAATAAGAGTTAAGGTGCCACACTTGATGATTACCCTGGGTTTAGCCCTTCTCTGATTTCCCTTTTGTAGGTAAACCTTCATCTACATTAAGACTGAGAGCTGGAGAGAAAACCAGAAGAGTTTAGGTGGTAGAGTGGTCCAGTGTGGCTGCAGTTAAGAATTAATTTTTTTGAAAAGATACTAAGCAGAAAGAAGAAATGAGGTGGTATAGGGGTTTTGGGTGGAGCAGTCTCTCTCTGGTTTTCCTTTAGTAGGTAAACCTTCATCTACATTGAGACTGAGAGCTGGAGAGAAAACCAGAAGAGTTTAGGTGGTAGAGTGGTCCAGTGTGGCTGCAGTTGAGAATTAATTTTTAGCTCATCTGGCCTGTAAGGCCCGATGGGCTTATGGCATGGCATGGTGTCCGGCGTCCGTCCGTCCATCCGTCCGTCCATCCGTCCGTCCATCCGTCCATCCGTCCGTAAACTTTGTGGAATTTCGACTTCTTCTCCAGAACCATAAGGCCTAGAAAGCTGAAACTTTGTGTACAGACTCCTTAGCTAGTGAGGATTATAAATTGTAGCTTTGGTGGCCCTGTGACCCCTAATAAGGGCCACAGGGGCCACACCCTAAAAACCTATTTTCATCTTCTTCTCCAGAACCATAAGGCCTAGAAAGCTGAAACCTTGTGTACAGACTCCTTGGCTAGTGAGGATTATAAATTGTAGCTTTGGTAGCCCTGTGACCCCTAATAAGGGCCACAGGGGCCACGCCCTAAAAACCTATTTTCATCTTCTTCTCCAGAACCATAAGGCCTAGAAAGCTGAAACTTTGTGTACAGACTCCTTGGCTAGTGAGGATTATAAATTGTAGCTTTGGTAGCCCTGTGATCCCTAATAAGGGCCACAGGGGCCACGCCCTAAAAACCTATTTTCATCTTCTTCTCCAGAACCATAAGGCCTAGAAAGCTGAAACTTTGTGTACAGACTCCTTGGCTAGTGAGGATTATAAATTGTAGCTTTGGTGGCCCTGTGACCCCTAATAAGGGCCACAGGGGCCACACCCTAAAAGCCTATTTTCATCTTCTTCTCCAGAACCATAAGGCCTAGAAAGCTGAAACTTTGTGTATAGCCTCTATGAAGAGTGAGGATTATAAATTGTAGCTTTGGTGGCCCTGTGACCCCTAATAAGGGCCACAGGGGCCACGCCCTAAAAACCTATTTTCATCTTCTTCTCCAGAACCATGAGGGCTAGAAAGCTGAAACTTTTTGTACAGACTCCTTGGCTAGTGAAGATTATAAATTGTAGCTTTGGTGGCCCTGTGACCCCTTATAAGGGCCACAGCGGCCACGCCCTAAAATCCTATTTTCATCGTCTTCTCCAGAACCATAAGGCCTAGAAAGCTGAAACTTTGTGTACAGACTCCTTGGCTAGTGAGGATTATAAATTGGTTGCCCTGTGACCCCTAATAAAGGCAACAGGAACGTCCTTCAAATCTATTTTCATCTACTTCTTCTAAAGTATAAGGCCTAGAAAACTGAAACTTGTCGCCTATATATACTTAATTTTATGATTGGTGCCCCTGTGGCCTCTACAAAGGGGGTATCATTGGCCACACTCTACAGCATAATTGATGATGAAGCCTGATGAGCTACAGAGCCAATGGCTCTATTTTTTGAAAAGATACTAAGCAGAAAGAAGAAATGAGGTGGAGAGGGGTTTTGGGTGGAGCAGTCTCTCTCTGGTTTTCCTTTAGTAGGTAAACCTTTATCTACATGGAGACTGAGAGTTTGAAGGAAATAAGAAAAAGGGTCTAGGTAATAAAGTGGTCTGTTGTGGGGCAGCCTCTTGTTGGTTACTCTTTAGACAGGTTTTAGAGTGTGAAGGGGGTTTGAGATCAGGTGATTGAGGAGTTTGGGGTGAAACATATCCGTGTTGGTTAACTTTCAATAAGACAAGAGGATAATGATATTAAGAGGCAGGTCAATTCTGTTTTTCAGGGTGGTTGGAGATCACATGGTAGAGTGGTTTTAAGTGGTGTGTCATTTACTTATACGTTTTTGTAAAACTTAACGACAAAAGTTTTGAGATAGGTTGGTTAGGGTTTGAAGGCGAGTTGGAGATTGGAGATCTGTGTGTGTAGAGTTGTTCTAGTTTAGGTTCAAGCAACCCTTAATTGAAACTAAAGGAAAGGGGGGGGGGGAGGGGGGGGGGGGGGCTAGACGACCTGTCTAGAGGCGGTTTTGATCTAGATAACAGCATGTGGATGCCGGAATGGGGCCAACTGAAATTGGGGAAAACTAAGAGAAAGGACAATCATTCACAACACACGGAGTTATCCGTGTACAGTATCAGAATGGTGTTGTTACATGTTTCGGAGTCAGTTGACTCCTTCAACAGACAGTCTGTTGTTGGTTCAAATGGTTGTTGGAGAAGAGGTGGTAGTTTGGAGTGGGGATGGAGTGGTTTAATGTTGATTTGACCGTATCTCTATTGGCACAATGAAGAAGCAGTGATAAGCAGTGAGTCCTGCTTCAAATGCTCAGAAAATCTTGAAAGGACTCTTAAAAATTTAAGCTGTGAGTCCTGGGATGCAACGTGTTTTGCTTGGTTTCCTTTGTTTACTCATTGGAGGACTCATTTTAATCTGCAAGAACTCACAAGACATGGTGCTTGTCAGTCCCTGAACTCAGCAGGTCATATTTGTAGATTGAGCACTTAACCCTCCCCCCTCCCCCCCCCCCCCCCCCCCCCCCTGAAAAAAAGTTTGGAACCCCCAAATCTCAAGACTTGGGTTGCGATACGATATGTATCCCGATATGGGGGTCACGATACGATACGTATCCCGATACATATAATCTCCTGACATAATGATCTTTTCATAAACTTTTCGAGTCAGTTAATCTTAAGTAAGAATTTACTTGAACATTTTTAGATGTAATTGTAATATAATCAAACTTGCAAATTTTAGATTAGGTTCTTGTGTGCACAATGAAGTTACATCTTTTTTATGTATATCTCAATTTTGAGCACCTACATTGAGAATTTATCATTATTTTATGTATCCCGATATGCACCCTGCGATACGATACGATTAATGTGGCCCATGTATCACGATATAATAATGTATTGCCGTATCGTTACACCTCTAATGGAGAGAGTTAGATTTTGTTTTTAAAAAAAAGTTTGCCTCCTTCCTTCCCCCCCTTCCTGCTTTATTGACAACGGTATTGAGATTAGGGTAGAGTTTGAAGATTAGTTTGATGCTTGATGGGACTGTGATCTGATGTCTAGCAGATTAGATTTTGTTGTGGGCGTCTCTCCTCTGTATTTCACTGAACACCTTCGGACTTTTAAGGAGGTACACCTTCAATGTATGCAACGAGAATTTTAAAGGGGGGTAGAGGGGGACCACAATGGTTTGACGTAATAGATTATACAGGAGATTATTGATGAAACACCTAATCTTAAGTCTCGGTCAAAAGAACAGGAAAGACAATGAGAACATTGTAGAATGGCTTTGATGTGAGTGTTCAATATGGTTTTGAGCTCAAATAACTGATGTCATAATCCACCATCTAAAAAGATTAAAGTTTTGCTTTAAGGCAAATGAGGTGTTTGATCATTGGGTAGAAAAATTAATTGGCAGATCTGCTTCTGGAAGATTTCTATTTGCTGTACTTGCAGGTCCCAAACTTAAGGATATTATGCCTGTCTTCAATCCCAGGTTACTGTATTTGTTACGATTTGCTACTTATTATTATTTTGCTGATTCAGATTTCCGATGTGAAGCAAGTATTTTCTCAGAGTTATGCGTCTAGAAGGTTCATTGAGCAGTATGTGCAAGCAACTACATTTGAATAAAACAAACTCTTTTCAAGAAAAAAAACCCAACTGCCCTTAGAAGGCCTTGGACATGATTGCCTGTATAAAACTGAATTGTTATGTCGCCAATCATAAGTTCACAGGAATAATTTATTGTTGAATTGATGATTTTGCCCCTGAAACATATATTATACAAGTATAAATAATAGTAGATTGATGAAGAACAGAGTCAGTAGGTCTATTCTTACACTTCCCATGCTTAAGGAAAAGAATCAGAAAAATGTTATCTGACGTTCAGCTAATTCAGTACAGATTTTACATATGAATAGTCCCAGTGTTGGTAGAGTGTAGAGGATTCTGATATATACTCCTCACAAAAAATTAGGCACCAGCAAAATATGTTTATCAATCTAGGTATCTATACATCGGGAAATTATGAAGGCAGTGAAATGTTTAGGATATATAATCCTAATTCAGATAATTGATCACATTGGAGGAACACAACCATCCTTAAGAACATGCAAAATGAACAAAATGCCTTTGGTTCAAATTTCACATGTTTCTTAACTTTTTGTGAGGAGTATATTGCCCTTGGTCACTGAAGATGATCCGAAAGTTTTGACACCTCAGTTAAAGAGTTATGATCCAAGCAATTTGTCACTTAGAAGTATTTGACTATCTTATGTACCAGTCCAAGTCCTAAGAACTTCATAAGTTTCAAAATATCGCTTCAAAACAACATTGTTTAACCAACAAGCGTATAATATTTGTGACACCCTCCAATAATTTAGGGTCATTCTTTTCTTCCGGCTCACTGATTCTAAACAAGTGATACGCAGCTCCCACTACTGAGTATAAATGTTGTAATTTAGAGGAGATTGTTTGTGGGTAAGTACTATGGAAGTGGAGATTACTGAAAACAGGTCTCGCTTTGGTTGCCTCCTGTCACAAGTATTTTTGTAAACTGAATTCACCCGTTCGGGTGTAAATATAAAGAGACTGTTTGCCGTTACTTTGTTTACGGTCCAGTGGCCCTCTTTGGGAGTATGATAATCGTAGCTTTAAAGAATTTCTATACCTCTTCACGTGCCGTTAAAAAACGTGAAAGGGGAGATGTGGAGGTGTTTTGCCGCGGTAGTCAAGCCTGTCGGAACTCGCGTACAGTGATGACTGTTCATTTTCTTCACAAAGCATCTTAAAAAGAACATTTTTGGAGTTTGTAGAAAGATCTGTTCTGACTTGAGCCGTCTGCTTAGTAACGGTTCTTTGTGACTGTGTTTTGCGAATATCTTAAATTTGAAATCTTTTATGTACTAGTTTTGAAACTTGTTTCATATGTTATATTTGAAGTTTTTTTTACTTTAAAACATTAATTTATATGATACTTGTTTTTGAGAATTGTGTGGGATTTTAAGCAGTTGAAGTTATATTTATTATCTAATTTATTGTTCAAGATCATCTCATGGATTTTACAATTTTAAACATTAAAAAACACTTTTGAAAAATATTTAAAAAAATGATATGCTCTGATATTTTAAGACTATTCCTAACCCTGTTATAAAACAAGATTCATATTGTGTTCAATTGAGTATTCATTGTACTTTAATACAATTTTACAAAATTATAGTTTAATAACATCAAAGTAAATATTACCAATAAATCTATCAGTTTATCTCAAAGTTCATTCAATAAATAAGGATCAATTATTCTGACCACCCAAATATTGACACTGGGCCACTATCTCACACAAGGCAGAGAAAACCAACATCTTAATACAACAATTTGATATTGATAGCTTCTGGGAAAGGCAAGATGAATGATTAATTGTCTTTTAAAAAGATGTTAACAGTCGATGCCATTATTGTACGCGAGGCCTGAGGCATGAAGGATAACAAAAGCCTCTATAGCTTTCATCCCTCGATATAAATATTGACTAGTGCTTGCTTTCTAGGCTATTCCACTCCAAGGCTTTTATGCCTGATGCTGGTTCTCTTTTGTCCTGAGCCTTAGGCTTCAATGTGCCGGGACTACTTTCAACCTGGTTGCCACGGCAATACCCGTAACCTTTCAAACATTTGAGAAGCAGTTAGCATAACGGGTGATTTCAATAGGGGTTGATAGGGTCGACTGAATCGAGGGAAAGCCTTGCACATTTAGAAAATTATTGTGGCGGAATTTATTAAGAAATTCCGTTGCTTGCATTAAGATGGGTGTGTGAAAGGTTTGATTTGAATGGGTGTTTTCGTTGAGGTTAAGCGATCCCCTATGGCACATCAAAGGCTCCTATTTGATTCGTGGCCCATCAAATAAAAAGTTGAAAAAGAAGTGCCCACGGTTTTCATAATTATATTTACATTTTTGTGTATTGAATAAAGCTTTGTGTGACTACCGTGGCTTTTCCATGGTTCTCTTGTAAACAAATAAACTTGTTTGCTCAGACTTGTTTGAAAAATAAATTTGAGGAGAAAAGGGGGCAGTTTTGATATTTATTAGATTTTGTATGTGTGAGTCAACCAGAAACTTTCATAAAGGAGTTGAATTTGCTTGAAAATCATTTTGAATGAATACTGCAAATAGATTTTATTTGAAAAAGTGAAAGATGTTAATGAAAAAATGCAATTTGAGATGACAGTTTTTTCGAGAGAAAAAGAAATCTTTTAGACACAAAGTGTGAACAATTGTGTACAATATTACTCGGGAATGTTCATTACAAATGACTATGACTGGTTTGTAACTGGTGTTTATAACTAAGTTAAGCAGATTTATTAAGTTTAAGAAAAATGATTGTTTGGAAGCATAAAACAAATTAAGATAGAAATTTAGGAATTTTTTTTTCCAATTTCAAAGATAATTTTTTGTGTTCATATTTCAATATTTAAGGAATGCTATAGAATACTGAGGGTTTAGACTAAATTTTGTCTCTGAAATGAAACATTAATTAAAATGAAAGAAAGGAGCCCACTGAAACTGTTCATTTTCCTGAAACATTGGTGGATTCAGACTAAAAAAATATTTTGTGAGGCAGATTATGAGAGGTTAATTCAAACTGTGAGTTCCACAGAAATCCTATCATAGTGAAGTGAGAAAAGGATAATGAATAATCTGATCTATATCCAATGCAGAATGTTCTATGTTTAGACTTACAAATTTTTTCCTCATCGTTTTTGTTTTAGCAATTATAACAAAATAATTGTTTTTTACAACAGGTTTACATTTAGCTAATTGGTGAATAGGCAGTCCTGTATTGATGACCAGTTCATCTGATATATGTCAAATAAAAGGTATTCTCTATTTCTTCCAGGTGCGCATTTTGAATCACATCACCTGGAGAAAAGTGGCAGAATTTTCACACCCAGCAACTGTGGAAAACAATAACGTGGTATGTGGATTTGATTTTCTAAACATCAAATTTCATATTTACAGTAAAGATTGTTGCAAGTTTTTGGCTCAAGTCAGCCATCACATTGCAAAATCACTGATAAAATGTTATGAATTAATGTAATGAAGTTCCTTGTATGATACTTTGCAAACCAAGAGCATTTTATGAGAGCTTCAAAAGAAACCACATTTATATCTGCTAACTTTCTTCTTCTTCTATACTTGTATGGTTGTTACTGAAGAAGAAAGTATTTTTCTGTGTATCTATGCATTTAATGCTTTTCAATAATATTTGAGTGTATGACTTATCGTTAAGCAATGTCAATATTTCAATAAAAAATAAAAGTACCGAGGGTACAGAAGCTCACCTTAAAATGAATGATGTGGTAAAATGGTTTAATTAAACATGTAACCATCTTTTATATAATTGATAATGGCTGCCATCATGATTTTTTTATCTTTTAAAGTACTAGTCTTCTTTTGGAAACGACTAGAGCTTGAACAAACATTAATACACAAAGATATAATCATGATAAGTTAACAAGCAGTAGGTTTTTGTATAACTTTTTTGTATATCTATGGCTGAATTGGTGACCATCTTGTACTTTTTAATCTTCAAAATGCTACTTTTATGTGGGCATCCGTATTAATTTCATTATGATATCTTGATTGGTTAAGGTGTATCCATTTAAATGTCATTCATTACTTACAGGATGGTGGGCACTTACATTTGTTTTGTAGTGAATCATTAATATGATTTCAAGATTATTTCACTGATGGTTATGCTGCATGGGATATTGAGAATCCCAAAAGTACAGATTTTTCAAGGAAAATGAATGACTGATTGAGAGGAAAGTCATAAACACAGCAATGCATAAGACACGTTTATTTTGTTCACATAATATTTACATGTCAAGTGACCATGAGATGTCTTTCATTAAAGTATCAATTTATTTAACACTCATACAGTACTATAATGGTAAACATTTTTGCATTGTCAAATCAACAGAGAGATATGACAAATCAAATTTCCTTACTTTTCTTACTAAACCCTTTTCGATTTTCATCTGCATATTTATTCCACATCAACTTATCACGTAGATTGCTAAACACAAAGCTTATTGTAGACAAGTTTTGTGTAAGTTGTTATTCTTAGAAAGAACATATCACTGTCATGAGAATACAAGTCCATAACTTTTATTGCATACACATGGGACGTGGCCATATAGCATAATGCTCTACCATATCAATTGGGTCAGGTTGATTATGCAACAGACTAGCAGCTGACACTGTGATGCTAGCAGCCTGCCTTGGGATGTGTATTAGCATAGTGGAATATCTGAACTCTGGTTGACCCCTTATGTGTGGTATTTAAAGGAATATAAGGGAGATACCATTGTTTAAAATTTAACATGTTTAATGTGATTTGGTTTTTGCAGCTAGTTGCCATAAAGATTTTAAACAAATTAATCAATTATGTTTGTCTTTCATCTTAATTTTTTTTAGAAACACTTAAAAATATAGAACAACTTGCACGACAATCTTAAATATTCCATACTTAAGATAATATTATGATTAGTAAGTTCAAATTAGAGAATTTATATGGTGCCAGTGATCACTTGATGAAAGCTTAAAATTTAATAATAATGATGTGTCATCTGCTGCTTAAAAGTCAATATGGCTGCTATTGCGGCCATCTTGGATTCTCAAAACTGAAACGTCTACCTTTCTGTGCGGAATCACTAAAGGTATAACATACTACAATATGAAAATGATATCTAGATTGGTTTAGGAGAAATAGTCTTTGTCATGAAATCTAATTGAAAATTCAATATGGCTGCCATGGCCGCCATATTGGATTCTCAAAACTTAAACGTCTACCTTTCTGTGCGGAATAACCATAGGTATAACATACTACAATTTCAGAATGATATCTGTATTCGTTTAGAAGGAGTAGTCTTTTTCATGAAATCTAATTGAAAATTCAATATGGCTGTCATGGCGGCCATCTTGGATTCTCAAAACTGAAACGTCTACCTTTCTGTGAGGAATCACCATGGGTATAACATACTACAATTTCAGAAAGATATCTGTATTCGTTTAGAAGGAGTAGTCTTTTTCATGAAATCTAATTGAAAATTCAATATGGCTGTCATGGCGGCCATCTTGGATTCTCAAAACTGAAACGTCTACCTTTCTGTGAGGAATCACCATGGGTATAACATACTACAATTTCAGAATGATATCTGAATTCGTTTAGGAGGAGTAGTCTTTTTCGTGAAAGTTTACAGACGGACGACGGACGAAGCGCCATGACATAAGCTCACATTTACTTTGTAAAGGTGAGCTAAAAACATGTTTCAAATAAAATGTGGCATTGCAAAGAACAATTCTGTTGAATTCAAACTATTTGTTTCAACTTCCCTTGCTTGACCCTCTACAAACAGAAATCAGGCTAAAAAAAGTTCTAGGTATTTGTAACAGGTTACTTATGGTGAAAGGAATAACATAATGTCATTGAACAAAAAATAGTTTGCATTCCATAGCCAAGAATAACCATCTGTAGAAATCAGGGTATCAAAGCTCTGTAGATTGATATATGTTGATGTTTCAAATGTTACATATGTAGCCCTTAAAAAGTTTAAACCACACTTTCATCTCTGCAGGTTGTATACAGAGAAATAGAGACGCGAGTTCCTCATCCTTCTGCGGAGTTGTCTGCCCCTGCTACGACTCTCTTCACTTCTCAGAGCAAATGTGAGTCCTATGATAACTTCTGTTGCTATACGAATGGTCAAGAATCAGTCAGGGTCTATCAATAACTAACAAAAAGTGAAATTGACTTGCCCCCAGACGACCAAAAGTGATATTGACTTGAAACGTCAAACTTTTGTTGCATGAAGTCATGCTATTGTTATCATGATGTCACTTGCCCGTCTTTGCCAACAATTGAGCTGAATTGCCGTTCATGACTGTAGTTCTATGTTCTTTTTTCAATATGAAATTGAAATTTTATCCTCGGTCAATATTGTTTTCCTCAGGTCTATGAAAACAAATACTAACCTCATCGAAAGTCCATGTGTAATGTCACATTCTTTGGCTATTTACTGTTTTAATGGGTAAACTGTTTATCAAATGTTGTCACTTTATGAAAAATCATTACAAGCGAAAATGTAATCTTTCCAATATATCTATTAATGTCAAAGATTGTTAAAGAAACATGATGACATTTAATTTCTCTTTGTCAGATGAGGTGGAACCAATGCCAGCCAAAATGCCGGTTGTTAAACCCGCACCAAACAAGGCAAATCCTAAACTGGGAGTAGGAACAGCCGCCTTCAGTCACGACTGCAAATACATGTTCACCAAAAATGGTAAGTTTCTGTCTTAACTTTCATACGTTTTAATTTGGAAGAGGATGGGTCATTACAACTATTAACATCAATTTGAAAGTAAAGGGGAAAACAAGGGGTGACTAATCAAAAACTTTTGCCTCTGTAGGGTTCAAGGTCATAAGAAAAAAGGATGTAGTAATTACAGCCAACTTATACTGTTGTCACTAATCAATCAGATTTGTTTTTATCTGCAAAATTTCAATCACATAGCAAATTCCTTTGCTGTCACAGAATTTAGCTTTATTTGTACGAAAATGAAAGATTGTTTTGCTTGATTTATATATATATATATATATATATATATATATATATATGATGAATAAAATACTTCAGACGACACTTGCTACTGTTGAAAAGACTTGTTATCAAGTCGAAATGCGACGCATCCAGTCATCATTAAAATGATACCTACAGCAAGTGTCGTCTGAAGTATTTTATTCATCATATCTACATTTACTTCACGTGAGACTTCGTTATCTTTTTACCTATATATATATATATATATTAAAAAGAAGAAGATAAAGTTGAATTAAGTTTGGCAAACGTTTTCAGCAGGTACATCCTGTACCTGCTTCATCAGGCCGTTTAATGCAGTAACTGACACACAGTACATAGTATTATGACGTCACACAGGAACCTATGACGTCACAATAAGCTTGACAACAAGTGATCATAATGTAAACAATATCATGTTTTGCCATTCAATTTTGGCGCATATTTATGAATAAAATATGATTCTTTCAAAATTAAATCATTGTCATTATGATAATTGAGTTTATATATCGGGAAAACTTTGAACTTGCCCTTTCCACATTTATCTAAATGCTCACTAAGAGGAATAGTTCGATTTCGGGGCTGGTTTATGTGAGATCGATGGAGATTCATTCTTCTCTTTAATTTTTGTTCCGTTTTTCCGATATATTTCTCATTGCATCCAGAACATGTGATTACATAAATAACATTTCTAGTATCACAATTCATGTGGAAAGTGGATAAAGACATTGATATTCAAAACAATATTTCTCTTGTATCTACTTTTAATCCGAACCATGATAACGCAATGTCTATTGTGAAACGATACCTTTCAATGTTAAGTCCCAGTCAGAAAATGAAAAAGATTGTCAATAAATATAATTTCATTAACAGCCGTAAGCAACCCAAAAACTTGCGCAAAATCTTAACTAGTTCAAGGTTTGACTCAGTTGATGTTATTCCCAAAGTCTCAAAATGTGGAGATTTAAGATGTCACACTTGTGAAAGTATTAGTGAAGGGTGCTCTATTGACATTTCACCAAATCAAACATTTGTTGTTAAGCAAAACATGAATTGTGATACTAGAAATGTTATTTATGTAATCACATGTTCTGGATGCAATGAGAAATATATCGGAAAAACGGAACAAAAATTAAAGAGAAGAATGAATCTCCATCGATCTCACATAAACCAGCCCCGAAATCGAACTATTCCTCTTAGTGAGCATTTAGATAAATGTGGAAAGGGCAAGTTCAAAGTTTTCCCGATATATAAACTCAATTATCATAATGACAATGATTTAATTTTGAAAGAATCATATTTTATTCATAAATATGCGCCAAAATTGAATGGCAAAACATGATATTGTTTACATTATGATCACTTGTTGTCAAGCTTATTGTGACGTCATAGGTTCCTGTGTGACGTCATAATACTATGTACTGTGTGTCAGTTACTGCATTAAACGGCCTGATGAAGCAGGTACAGGATGTACCTGCTGAAAACGTTTGCCAAACTTAATTCAACTTTATCTTCTTCTTTTTAATATGTACTACCATAGAGTTTGAACATTCTTTGTGATATTTCTATATATATATATATCAAAGATTAACTTTGCTGATTTATGAATTTATTTAGCTTGATTCATATGATTTCAGAAAGTAATTTTGATTCATTCAAATGATATGAAGAATTGTATTTTGTTGATTTATGTTTTATCCAAATTTTAATTCAGACAACATGCCAAATGTGCTGTGGATCTGGGATGTACAAAAACTTGCCTTAAGTGCAGTTCTCATGCAGGCTGCTCCAATCAAATGTGAGTATGGCAGCCATCTTGATTTATGAAATTTGTAAATCTAAGTCCATTTACAGGAAGATTTCTTTCATAAGGTTTAATGTTAGGCCTAGAAAAAAAGGAATTTGTTTTTTGGTTTCCGTCCACGCCAGTTTGAAGCCCACACATCAAGCCTTATTTCCTACCCAATCCCAATTATTTCAGCAAAAGCTTTCAGTATCAGTACCATCTGTTCTACATGATAGCTGCTTTTCAGATTTAAAACATGGCAATGATGTGATTGGATCGCGAATGATTCAGTTTTGCCTGCGCTAAACAGTTGCGACTTTCAGACCATTTGATTGAGTAAGAATTTCTGTAAACCAAAATGCTTCTTCAGTTTAAATCTTTGGAGCATGGTCAATTTTGATTAGACAGAGATGCACTTGTAAAAAATAGATATAAAATGTGTAATAACATAGTGTGCTGGCTACTTGATTGTTAAGAATTGTGTCACAGGGTTTTAGAAAATTATGAAGATCCTTTGCAACTATGCAATATTTGAAATTATAAACCTCTGGTGACGTCATCCCTTTGTTTAACAGCATGCCATAACCTGGATGTAAGACCCGGACGACATCAAGTTAGGTCTATCTGTGATAGAAAGACCTCATTTGAGGTCTTTCTATCACAGATAGACCTCGTAATCGGTCTCCAAGTCAGATAGACTTTCCTGATGATGGAATGAACTTAGAATAATTTTTCAGACTTACAAAGCAATTGTCAACAATTGATATCGAAAATTTTCAAAGTTAAAAACTTTCAAGTTGTGACGGCTGGATTCGAACCTGTAACCCTTCGCTCATTAGAGCAACGCCTTAGAACGCTCGGCTACAGAGACCGACATGATGATTTGAGTTGAATTACTCTATTTATAGTCATACCTTCTTTGCCTCAATATAACGCAACCGAGGGTGACATACCCTTAATAAAAACAGGATCTGGGAATCAGAAATTATAAAGTGTAAACTTTGACATTTGACGTTTATAAATAGGAAGTAAACACTGATCCTTCGTCTTTTACTTTAAAAATGGCCTAAACGGAGGGATTAAGCTCTTTCGGCGTCCGAATCGCAAACGCGTAAATTTTAATATTTGAGTGACTCCATTTTAGACCGATTCGTCTTCTCACGATTCACCTCACTGCTGCAGTCACACCGCGATAACATCTGCTTTTAAGCACAAGTGTCACGAAATGCACGGGCACAATGTCACGTGACCGGCTGCGTCGCCTGATGATGACACTAATATTTACTGTCAACATTTTGTTTGTAAAGTTAAATGAAAATATTTTTTTCAGCTTTTGATTACTTAACACATAACTAAAATTCGTTTTTAAAACGATTGTTATTAATGGTTTCCAAATCCTGTCACAAACCTATGAAGTCATTTGGACCAGTTCATTTTCATAGAGGGGTGTGAGTATGTTTGAACTGCTATATTTTTGTTTTATTTTTTAAATGCAATCTTCCCTCAGTTCATAAGCCGGTTAAGGTACTCAGACTCGGTCTTGGTGCCTGTAGATAGACCGCAGGGGGAGTCGGGTAGGACAGATAGACCGCAAACCTCGTCTTCGTACCTTAACCTTTACATATTGTTCAGCCAGTAATAAACAAAATACCTAACTCAGTCCGTTTATAACATCTTTATGAACCTTGTGAATTATATCTGTATCACAATTTCTTTAGCTTGTAAAGAAACAAACCATTTACTCATTTCATTAAGTTTATCAAAGGGCAACATTATTTAGTATTTTTGGTATATTGTCCTATTTCTTTATTGTTTAGTATTCTCGATATAGCTTCCTATTTTTTCATTGTCAGGTGTCCAGTGGGACCAGAGTGAGACGAGACTAGCCCTCTGTACCTCCACCAACAAGCTCTACATGTGGTCTCCCAGTGGATGTCTCTCTGTTGAGGTGCCCGCAGAAGGTAAGCGCTCAATCAAAATCTCAGCAAAGATAGGTGCACAGGTCACATTCAACTCTGCCAGTCAGTAATATCATACATATTGTACATCCACCAGCAATCCTTCCATGTGGTCTCACAATGTCTGTTTAGTGCCCGCAGACGTTACGCACTTTCATTCCAAAACCACAGCCAAGATATGCACTCAGATAGCCACAAGCAAATCTACCAGTAGATAGAGTAGAGTACGCTTGGACAGGGATTCAGAGGCTACCGGGAAGTCTATCGGAGGAGGCGTATGTATGTATATAAATGAAAAGTGATGTCGTAATTTTGTTGTGAGAGAAAGAATATGTTCACCTAACATCGAACTGTTGTCTGTTTCTATGAGACCCACTTATTTGCCGCGAGAATTTGGACAAATCTTTGTTGTAAATGTATATATACCACCGAGTGCCGATAACAAACAAGCAGCCGATGTTATTCATAATCCTGTTCAATCTTTAGAACTCATTTGTCCAGATTCCCCCAAATTTGTTCTTGGAGACTTTAACGGATGTACCCTGAAAGGTGTGCTTTCCAACTACAATCAGTATGTAACATGTTGTACACGGAAAGACAAGATTCTAGATATGTGTTATGGAAACATCAAAAACGCATACAAATCATACTGTAAACCACCTTTGGGAGCCTCCGACCATAATTCTGTGTATTTACTGCCTACATATCGCCAGGTGTTAAAAACAGGTAAAACCGTCGTTAAAACCGTTAAAACATGGAACAAAGAATCTATTAAAACCTTACAAGGCTGTTTTGAGAGTACAGATTGGGACATGTTCTATGATGCAGAACAAAGCCTTGACGGAGTGTGTGACGTGATCACAGACTATATAAATATTTGTGTCGATAAAATAATACCTGAGAAAGAAATAAGAATATTCCCAAATAATAAGCCTTGGATTACCAAAGAGATGAAAGCCTTACTCAATGAAAAGAAACGTGCATTCATGAAGAAAGATTCGGCAAAGGTTAAAAGTATACAGAAAGATATTCATTTGAAGGCTCGCGAGTGTAAACAGGCATACAAAGAGAAAGTTGAGAGACAGTTTCAGCAAGGCAATCTGCAGCAAGCATGGCAAGGTGTGAAGACGATGATAGGTAAGAATACCCCACGTCACACAATCAACACTGATGACAATAAGACCTTTGCCGAAGAACTCAACAGTTTCTACAGCCGTTTTGATCATCAGGATTTCAGCATCAATAGGGACCAAGTAAGGAAAACCATTAGTGATAGCGATCTTCCTGTCCACATATCGGAAGAAGATGTCATCCAGAGCTTCTCCAGAATCAACATTCGGAAAGCGAAAGGTCCAGACAACCTTGACGGCATAGTGCTAAAGGAGTGTAGAGTTCAACTGTGTAAGGTGTTTTCAAGATTGTTCCAACTCTCAGTTGATACGCATGTCATTCCTTCCGTTTGGAAAACTTCAGAAATAATACCTGTTCCAAAGAAGACGCAGCCTAAAGAATTAAATGACTACCGACCAGTTGCGCTAACATCTATTGCAATGAAGTCCATGGAACGCATCTTGCTGAGACATCTCCGACAGGCAGTTTCCGAAATAATGGACCCACTTCAGTTCGCCTACAGATCTAGGAGAGGAGTTGTTGATGCTACATTGTCACTCCTCAATAATGTCTACAACCATCTTGAGACACCGAAGTCTTATATCAGGATCTTGTTTGTTGACTTTTCATCTGCGTTCAACACTATACAGCCTCACATCATGATTGAGAAACTGTTGAACATGGGCGTGAATTCTAATCTCATCAAATGGATTGGAAATTTTCTTGTGGACAGAAGGCAATTTGTCAAAGTTAATGGGACAGTATGGAGCACAATATCCATAAATACCGGAGCGCCGCAAGGTTGTGTCATCTCGCCCGTCCTGTTCACCCTCTACACTAACGATTGCGTTAGTTATAGTTCAACCTGCTCAACGATCAAGTTTGCGGATGACGCCGCAATTATTGGAAAATTAAATAATGATATATCTTAACATATGTATAAAGATGAAATTACAAAATTTACAACTTGGTGTGCAGACAATCATCTACATTTAAATGTAAAAAAAACGAAGGAACTGGTTATTGACTTTCGAAGTAAACCATCTAAAATGTTTCCAGTCATAATAAATGGTGAATGTGTTGAGACTGTGTCGGAATATAAATATTTGGGAACCTACATTGATTCTAAACTGAACTGGAATTCCAACATTAATGCCTTGTTTAACAAATGTCAACGTCTTCATCTCATGCGAAAACTCAGATCTTTCGATGTTAACCCCTCCGTCATGTCAACCTTTTATACAGCTTTTATTCAAAGCCTATTAACATTTTCATTCCATTGTTGGTACGGGTCTCTCTCAGTTCATCTTAAATCTAAAGTTAACAAAATTGTGAACGTTGCGAGTAAGATTGCCGGTGTCAAGTTCGAGTGTTTAACTGATATATATGAGCGGCAAATCGTAAATCAAGCTGTCAAAATCATATCTGACCCGACACATTACCTTCATTCAGAATATCACCTTCTCCCTTCAGGCCGCCACTACAAAGTTCCAGTTTTGAAAACTAAGAGAGCCCGTACATCTTTTGTTCCTAACACAATATGTCTATTAAATAAATGTGAAAAGAGTTAAATGCATGTACATAAATATTTCATATGATTGTTCTCCTGTTCAAGCTCTGTGTTGATGTAAAACAAATTCCTGAAAAGGCAATAAAGTATTATTATTATTATTATTATTATTATTATTATTATATCATATATTTTGTACATCAATCAACAAGCCTTCCATGTGCTCTCTCATTCAATATCTGATGAGATTCACACACAACATATTGGCTTCCATTAAATATCTGAGCCAAAATAGGTGCTTAGATAGTCACATGCAAATCTGCTGTTAGAAATAAAGTCTGTAACACAAATTTTGTACATCCACTGGCAGTCATGTCTGTCAGTTTAAGTTTCTGGAGAAGGTATGGGCTTTCTGATACAAGACATATATCCACAAGCCAAACACTCAGCATTAACATGCTCAGTTATATCTTACTGTTGACTGTTGGTAAGTTAGAAACCAACATTTGGCTTCCAAGTGGATGTCATTAGGGTGCTGGCAGAAGTAATTTGCTCCCTGATACACTGGAAAATATTTTCCTTAGATTTATAAATTTTTAGCTAAGATTTAAGATCCTGAAAGTTGTTGGAAGAATTTTGGTTATTAGTATAGAATGTAAAACATGCAAATTCTGTCTTTTTTCAGCATCATTCCAAGTTAACAACCTACAGTGGCATCGGAACGGGAAGGCTCTTCTGCTTCTAGGCAAGGATCAGATGTGTGTCTGTTTTGTGACCAACCCTGATAACACACAGACAACTCAATAGAACTTGGACAGGGAAACAGTTGAAAATCGAACTGAGGACAATCTTCTGAAAGTTCTTTGGCTGAATCTCAGTGTGTGTTTGTCATAACCAGCCCAGACAAAGCAGACTATAGAACTCTGAACTGAGTGAATGTTGAAACTAACCCCTGAGGACCAGCTAAAAGGGGAACTCCTGAGGCAGTGTATGAGATAATGCTCGGTCGCAAGCCTTAAACCTGGTTACTTTTGGACTGGGTGCCTTTCCACAAGGCAGTTGTAATAATGACTATCAATTGTAGCCCATGCTTTTAACATTGATTACAATTGATTGAAGCCTCACATCAATTGTAAGTGTTTTGTGGAATGAGACCCTTGGCTGGTAACATTGTGAGGACTTTCTTCAATTTTGTCATTAAGATTTTGAAAATACCACTTTTTTGTTTGCCACTTAACAAGCCTTTTTCATACACTGCCTGAGGCATAAGTCAAACAGGAACTGGTGACGTTTTCTCCCTTTGAGAGCAAGATTTTGAACTCTTCACACATACCATATCGAAACCTACCACAAAGGTCTTACATGGGGAACTTCAGAGGCTGTTGCTAAGACATGAATCTGTTTTGAACTGTTGACGTCTCTTGTAGTACAGGATAGGGGTTAAGAGGTTGTGTTCAAAAGATGAATTTATATCCTGACCTATAACTTCTTTTATTTTAAATCTATAACAAAGCAGTTACCTCTCAGTCAATACACTTATCTGCTGTACTGTGATATTTATTATAGATTGTAAAAAGAGAGGACTTGTGATAGATTAAAGGGGCAGTAGCACGTTTTTAGGGGGAATATAAGGTGTCAGGAAAATGAAAATTAATAATAATAATAATAATGTGCGTACTTATATTGCGCTTTTTCCATGTCCTAAGACATGCTCAAAGCGCTACATTATTACCCCGAAGGAGTGTACTTTCACAGCTGCTACTAAGCGCTAATCACGACCACGTAGGTCAGTACATCCATTTCCAGGTACCCATTTTAACAGCTGGGTGGACTGAGTGCAATGTGGATGAAGTGCCTTGCCCAGGGACACAACACAGGATGAGACCCAAGTCACAAATTTTTGGTGTCTCCACCAGGTCGAACCCGGGTCTCTGGCGTGAGAGGCCAGCATGCTAACCACTACACCACTGTGCTCCAATTAATGGTTCCAATTGAAAGACAATGTATTTAAACTAAATGGAGCAGTAATAATTCAAATATTTAATGTAAAATTTAGCCATGCGATTCGTTTTTCTTACACAAAATGAATTAAAGATGTTCACACAAAATGGATTTTATGCGAATCTTCATACTTTGTCCTCGGACTATGGATGAATGGCTTGTGTAATGAGATTTTTGACACTTTCAATATCATACATTTAGCATTAATGTACAATTATCAGGGAAAAATTTGAAATATAGAATTATAAAAAAATGTGTTACTGCCCCATTTAAATGAGTATAATACATAAGTATATGTAATTTATCCATGGTGTATCAGTATTTGACAGTAAACTATCATTCCAATATACTCATAGTTAAGTTAAATTTGAGTGAATTATTAATTGTTTTTATTATGTTATCAACTGTGATATTGAATTAAATTATAATTCAATGAAATTAACTGTATGTTTACTAAGTGCTATTATGTGTGAGTTGTAATCATTATGCATATCATATTTTCATAATTAAATGATTTTCATTATCCTTGTTGTGTATTTAAGACAAGCAGAGACCAGAGACTGAGGTTAAGACATCTAGTTAAAAGTATTAAAAACTAGCTGTAATGACCAACATTACATCTAGCGAATCACTGACTGAGGTTATGTGTCCTTTCAATTAACTAGACATCTACGCTATAGGCCCTGGTCATAATACAAGCTTATCTTGAAGAGCTAGTTCACATGACGACAGAAGAGAGGAAGTCCGTTTTGAAACAAAGACAGGATTTCTCTGCGTCTTGACAACTGTGACAACCTACCTTTGAAGAAAATACTCCTAATCCTCTCCTCCCATCCTTTTAAACTCCAACATTATTATATCTCTTTAGATGCCGTAGTTGTAGAAAGGAGGTTTAAAATATATGGAAAGGTGGTTTAAACTAGATTAGCGTTTGCGGGACACCGCAAAAGCAGAGCAGCCCCGAAACTTGGGGTTTCGCCTTTCCCTGTTCCGCCTTCTATTTTCTTGTGACCTTGACTTTTGACACTCAAGGTCACGCAATCAATGAATACATTTCATTGAATATAACATTAATGTAATGAATTAAAGTGTTAAAATTTTCTCAATATATGTTGACCTTGACCTTTGACCTGAAAGTGAACATGTCATTGTAATTCCCCAGAGGTGTAAACACTTATACATGTAAATGAGTTAAGCTGAAAAGCTTAATGGGATTAAGTTATATCCAAATTAGTTGCACATTGCAATAACACAAATCTCATGACCTTTGACCTTGAAGGTTACAGAATCAATGAACACTTTTCATTGGGTATAACAATTATCTAATGATTAAAAGTGTTCATTGTTAAAATAAAGCATTTTCGCAAAACCATGCTAAAGTAGTGACCTTGCTGTGACCTTGACCTTGGACAGATTGTAGCAAAAACCTTTTCAAATTTGTTTACTCTTCCAAGGATGATACATACCAAGTTAGAGCTTCATAGCACAAAAACTTTTCAAGTTATCGCATTTACAAGGAATTTTTTAGTGATTTTATAGCTCATGACCTTGACCTTTGACCTTGAAAGTGAACATTTAAAAATCGTTCCCCCGAGGTATAAGCAGTAAGTTATGCATACAAGTTCTGGAAAGCTTAGTAGAAAAAAGTTATAGCCATTAGTATGAGTGCGGCGGCGGCGGAAACTGCACAAAAACTGATAGACGGGGCTGCTAAATATATAAAGAAAGGAGGTTGAAAATAAATATGGAAAAGTGGTTGAAAATATATATGGATAGGAGGTTGAAAATACATAATATTATGGAAAGGAGGTTGAAAATCTGATATGTGATAACTATTAATGCCAGACACATTGCATTGGGGATATAAGGTCCTAACAATGCTATAAGACAATGGGGCACAGTGGTTGATAACTTGATGCACATATTTGGGGAGAGGGCAATTCATCCCAGCCCAATCCCCAAAACTCCTGTCCTGGCAACATAGGCCTGTTTAGCTAAAATATGTTCTCGCAACCTCCCTTCCATTCACTAGATTTGCCAGTCGGGGCTTATAGGCCCATTGAGCAAACTGGCAAAAAAATTCAGATAAAATCACTAAAATAACCGGATCTGATTTTCACTGAACACCATGTACAAGGAGATCGCGCCAGGGGAGATAACCACTCCAGCAGAGATCAGCAGGACACAGGAAGTAGATTAGTGGATCAAGCTGATCTGTGGTTGAATCACAGCAGTCTGTGTGAATTGCAAATCCCAACATGACATAGGGAAAACAGGAAGCAGACTCCTTAGACATCTAGATACTAATCTTTGCTTTGCTATGTTGACAGAAGACAATCATTGAAGTAAAATTTTCCGCTAGATAAATTCTTGGCAATAATACAAATTATCAAGCACCCAACATAGTTTTTTGATAACCTATATGGCGAGTCAAAACCAGTGACATATTTTCCATATGTGCAAATATAACTTGCTCCTACAACGATTGTGTGACTTCCTATATATTTAAGGTACATGAAACAATTTAAATGAGCTTGCAGGAAAACTCTGCAATCTACACTGGATTAAAGACAAGACAGATATTACTATCACAGAATTTATTGAATAAATTACAAAGAACGTGAATAATTACAGAGGAGCCTGAGAGGTTTATTAAAAATCCACACGTACAAGCCAAATAATAACCACAAGTTTCTTGAGCACTGACAAATTCTATGCCAAAAAAGATTAAATTAGCAAATTTACAACCATGAGAAAAACTGATGATTTTTAGACAGGTCTATGGCCAAAATCAACTTAATTTTAAATGAAATTACTGAAAAAAAAAGGTAAATGCCTTTGTCACTTTCTTGTAAACGTAAAGCCATGAGTTGGATGTGAATATGTGCCATGACAATGAAAAAATTGAAACTCAAATATAAATTTCATGGTAAATGAATAGTGCAAGTTTCATGAAATGTAAATATTACCAATGATAATCTGCGTTTCGTTTCTCTTTTCATTCTCTTATATAATTTTAAGTTATTCATGGAAAAACATCATACACTACCCCCAAAACAATAAATGAAAAACCAAATATTAATATGGTGGAACGGTAAGAGAAAGAAAACAAATTTGTGAGCACTTTTTTAATCTTGTGATGCCATTCAAAATATTTGATATAATGTAACAAGATCATCGTTAAACTTATGTTTTACAATTTAAATGATTCTTGATAAATCGACAATTGAATTGCGGAATATTGGATAATTTCAAATTTTATATCTAAGAGAGGATGAATATTATGACAAATCAAGCACCATACATAGACAAGACAAACCGACAAGAGAAATAAGCTTTTAAAATTTGTACAAAAAGTCTGAAATTTTTTTTAACACAGCAAAAATTTTTTTAGGTTTGCTATTTGCAAGTTATTGCCAATAACTCATGCCTTGAATTCAATCTAATAAATATCTTCAATAAAGTTTTAAAAAATACTCAAAACAAAGGTACAGATCACCCTTAAATTCAATGGTAATGTATTGAATTGATTACAATATGAACCATCCCATACTTCAATTTGAAAATCAGAATTGTCCTAATGTTTTTAGAGAACATTTATAATGTGGACCATCTAATAAAGGCTGTGTAATATTTACACTTGTCAGTTTAGTAAATGCAAAATGGACGTTCAATATGGTGATCTCTAAAGCTATACTAAAGCTGGTTCAGGCAATATAACGAAGTCTTGGTGTTGATAATAAACAGAAAGGATACACAGTGCTGCCTCAATGATTGCAGAAAAGAACGTATTCGTTTCTTAGGAAACAAGTTGGAAATAAAACCTACTGTAACCCAACTTCTGTAGTTCAAGCATGAAAGGATCGCCCCAGACTAACATTTAGTCTCCGAAGTATTATTTTTCAAAATTGATATTTTTTTAACAATTCATGTATTACCGGTATAACAAAATGGAGCCCAGAAGATGCTTTAACTTCTGCTTAGAGCTGAGTGATCTAGACTTGCTATACTTTTGTACACTGCATTGGTCATCAATTGAATATTTTTGCTAGAGGGTCTGGAAAACTGACTAGAGCCAAATGATCCAGACTTGCTTTATTTTAGTAGACTGAGTTTGCCGTCAATTGAATATTTTGCTCTAAGGTCTGAAAACTGTAAATCCTAAGCTGTGCTTTAAATTATCTGTTTCTTAAATCAGAAGCAAAAAAGCAAAATGTACAATGTATCTTAGTAAGATTTAGTATATCAATTAGGTATGAAACTATTCACACAACAATAGTTGAACCGCGGTATTTTTTCAGTTTCGATGGCCATGTATAAAATATTTAATGTTTTAAAGATCAGTTTTTCATGTTTCTATCAGTTAAACATATTTACATAATTTTAAAAAGGACTTTTATTATGCAAGTAGTGTTAGCTGGTTCTGTAGCAAACTGATAATGAGGCGACCGAAGATAATTACCAAAACTGTTTAACCCCTTATACAATGTACCTACTTACTGTACAGGAGTATGAAAAAGCCAAAATTTTAATATAATTCAAACCAACTTTAAAAAAGCCCCTTCAAATACTTTCTCCTTATGCCCTGAGCATCATGGTTTTACTTGATGTATCTTCATTTTTCAACATTGATAAAAAAAATTGATTTGGAAATTTTGTGTTTGACGATTGAACATAATATTTATTTGATCTTCATTTTCTCAATATTGGTCATAACAAAATTAATTCAAAGGTTCCTCTTAACGATAAGTACATTGCCAGTTTACAAGTTGGGAGTACTGTACGTTACAAATGTTAGTTTTAGACAAAAGCTGATGAAAAATAGAATTTTGAAGGACAATAAACTGAAATACCAGTAATTGTGGTTTTGAGAGGTATGTCATGGTAACAATGAACAATAATACCGATTTTCAGATAAAGAAGAAATAATAAACAAGATGATCCAGATTTAGATGGAAAAATATGCAAGAACCTCAGAAATATTCAAGATTAATTCAAAAGATTGGCACGTTATATTATACACTGAGATCTACTATGGTGATAAGATATAAAGCAATTTACATAAGCTGACACAGAATCGACTTTTCAGTAAGGCAAATTGGAGGGATGAAATCAAATCAATCTCGGAACAATTTTATGTCACACCAAAAACCAGTATGAATCTTCTTTCACGAAATCCTCATTAAATGTTGAAATTTGAAGTTTATGCCAAAAGAGCTTAAGTACTTAAACTTACATGTACCCTTATATTTTGTTCAATATACAAATAAATATTCAATGATTTATAAAAAACCACAACCCAAATTTTTATTGCCATTTGTTTTACAAAATGTCTTTTTAGTTAATATATTTCACAAACCGGAGTTAGTTGTATACTTGAAAAATAACCTTTTCTCATTATAAAATATTTTAGCATTTTTCCAAATTTAAAAAAATGATTTTGAAATTTAAGAACCATCTCCAAAGCTCATTGATACTTATCATTTCCAAAAAAAAAAAAGTTTTCCACAAATATTTGCATAACAGATATATCGATATCAATGACATCAAATTCTGTGAAACATAGATATAGGTATTTTTGTATCTACCAACATCAATACACCTAAAATTCAATAAATATACAACTTCAAATCACATATTTCAATCACCGTTGATAATATAGAATCAGAAAATCTGAACAAGTAATATATGATAGATGAGCAAAATTTATAACATTGATATATTTTTGTCATATCTCAATATACATGTGGTAGAAAAAATGAAAAGACTACAAATCACACTATAAACAGCTAGGTTGTGTTATATTAAAAATATACCTTGTTTTTCTTCACAAAAGTAGTCTACTTTTTTTTCAATTAAAATAGTTTCACCACTTATGTCTAAGTTTCGACAATGAAAAGTTGTTCAACATAGGTTACCTTTCAGTCATATCTCAATATGCAGATTGATAGATTTTATTCAATTTACAATCAATATTCAGCACTTATAAGCTGAAAAAACAATTAGCACTTTTTTGTAGAGAAATCAACAACTTTAGAAATTAACAGCTTAGCAACAAACGATTGACTTCTGACAGGGAAAACATTCATAAAAAAAATATATATATGCAGTTTTCTTTTTCAAGATTTTAGAATTACAAATCTTACAGGCAATATTTTTTTAAAGTTGAATAAATATCGTCATATGTCACCAATATTGCATGCAAAAAATGAACAGTTCGTGAAGTATAAAAGAAAAGGTTTTTCTATGAATATCCTTAATTTTAGTGCCAGAAAAACAACATAATGCAATGCCTAGAACATGACTGATTTGTAAAAGGGAATTGATTTTATTCTTTTCAGAATATTATCATAACCTACAAAAAAAATACCAAGGACATATATTTGTCTCTATTTGAAAAATGAAATGGAAACATGAAAAGTTATGTGGACAATGAAAAAGGTATTTTCACAATTTTACAATCTTTGAAAGCATATTCTCAGTTTGAAAGTTGAACTTGGCTTTGTAAAGTCAATAATAGAAGAAGAAGCTGACATCATTCAAATCAAAAAATATCATGGGCACCATAAATTGAACTTAAAAAATTAACCCTCAAATTGAAATATTCATTTTTTGTGACATCTTTACAAACAAACTGAAAGTGAGTTTCACTCTAAAAGAAATTTCGACAAAATGTATTAAATTTTAGTCAAAGAAATGTTACCATTTCTTAAATATTAAAGTTTTTTCAAAGTCAGCTGTCAAGAGGAAGTTGGTCGACTAAAAGCTGACGCCATTTCGGTCTCGACAAAAGCCGAGCGTGCTCTGGTTGTAGATCATGGAGGCCACGCTTGCGTAACTCTCGATAAGGATTGGTCCTTCAACTATGGTGATTTTCTCGTTAGGACGCTTGGTTTCAAAGCTCTTGCTAGCGGCTTGGACAAGGCTTTCATAGAAATCGTCGCAGTTGTACGTGACGGTCTCGTTCTCTTTCGGGTTGTAGAGCAGAGGATGATGGGAAAAGGTGATAAACGGAATATCGGTAGAGAAGGGGTTCCACTTCTGACCAAAGGTCAAGTCCTGCCCTCGGTTCCACCGAAGCTGGACTCCTCCATGCTGGCGGTCACTGGAGACAGAGAGAGGTCAATATAAGATCTCGACATTCAGTCTATATTCAAGACCCGCACCAATATTCATAAAGATACATAGTGCACAGATAATACAGTGTTGTTCCTAGGTGATCAGCTGAGGGGGTCGTTTTCTCAAAATTTTAGGGGACACTTAGCAAAAGGGTGGGGAAATTTCCCCAGGACCTTCTCTAGAAACAACACCATAATGTTTATCTTGAAAGTATTGAAGATCCACTCTCTGATGGGATCTATTTAAATAATCTGTATGCATTCAGACTAAAGATTATTCTTAAAGACTGGAAGGAATTATCATGACATGACATTATATGGGCATGAACTATGAAATTGGTCATATCAAAATTTTATGTATTTCCCATAGGGTTGAGAATAAGTAGTGTAATATTTTCAATATGAGCACATGGGTACATATCACTTTTGCCTAGCAGCCACTGTTGTAGTGCGAGTTCCCCTATTTCTTCGCCTGAGACGTAAGAAAACCATTGTTCATGATTTCACTATAGTCAGTCGTCGCAAGGAAAGCAGCCAGTTTTCTTAGAGAATGAGCGACACTGAATCAGTAATAAAGAAATTACCCTCGAAAGTGTGTCATATGACTTTTAGTTGTATGAAACTTGTGCAAATCTTGTGTATCTCGCTCTGGTCATACGAAAATTCACACACATTTTGTAGAAGTCATATGATACACTTACATGAGTAATAATCTAAAAGTTACAGAGTACATACGGCATGAGGGAGTGTTCCGGATACTTGAAGTCCCCGATGGCGATGGTGTCAACACAGTGCAGCATGATGCGCTTGAACTCCAGCAGTTTCTGGGTGATGAAGTTGAACTTGCAGACCAGCAGCGTCCAGTCGGTCAGCATCAGGATCTTCTCGTGCTCCATGTCCCAGTGGTCAATCCTGGACAAGGGAATCAGAATAATAACAACTAGAAAGTGTTTTTACCTGTAAAAACAGATGTCTCCCCCTTCCTCAAATGCTCCAAACCTCTAAACAATACTATCAAAAAGCACCATTAATGTTCTCTGTATAAGTCAAAATTGTTGGCATGGAAATAAAAAATAAAAAATTTATGAAATCTATAACCTCCAAAAGGCACATCTGCATGATATGGAGAGACATTATACGAAGTTTGGTGATGATCGGTCACATAGTTTTAGAGATATGCTCCGGAAACGAAATGGGAACGCCGACGCCGACGGGAACTCAGCTAAAACCAATACGTCTCCCGACCCTTCGAGGGAGACATAATTACAGGGATTAGGAAAACATCTTTGACAATGGGCCATTTTCAGGGGTTTTGGTAATTTGCGGAATTTCAAAAGAGCCATTGCCAGTTGAATCAATAGTAAACTTCAACATTTTAATGGACCATTTTTTCATCCAATGTCAAATGTGCAAAATGGCCCATGGCCCCTGCCTTTTCCAATCACTGACAATAACACTTTATTGTCCTCAGTAAAGACATACATATCGGAAATTCGGCTTGTGTCTAAGCACCCAGCAGTCACAGTGCAGCGCCAGTTCATGCGTCGTCTGACGAGTCACCAAACTCGTCTGACTTTACAATGCTGAGTGTCAAGCAAGACAGTAACAACTCCCATCTTTCAATGTCATTTGGTATAACACGACCAGGACTCGAACCCCAGTCTTCCGTGTGACAAGCAGACACTCAACCACTGAGGTACTTCCCCGGGACTTCACAATGGCATGTAAAAGTGGTACAGGTTTTTCCCTAGATGATACATATCTCATCATACGATTTGATATGATAGACTACATAGACTACTTTAAAGTTACTTTCAGCGAATAAGACATTAAATTCTTACTAATTCCTTGACTTTTAAGCAAGATATTAAGAAATTATACAGTCACTGACACAGATCATGAAACAGGATATGTATAACATCAGATTTGGTATCAAGATTCCCAATTCCTATGATATGTTACGCCTCTCAAAGTTAAGTACACTGATAAATTTACTCTAGCCCCCTAAAATTTTAATTTCATTACTTGTAAAGGACCCAAAGAATTTTAAGCTGTTTGTCTCTGAGAAGCGAAGTTTGTATCTTGGCACTATTTTCTGAACTCTTCAAGGATTTTCAAGAATTTGTGATAGCAAACCTCTTGACTTAGCCATATTTATTAGGGATGTCACTATACACTGATGCATCGATGTATTGTCATGGTACAGTTCATGATACGATACACGATACAGTTACAGTGTATCATGATACAAGTTTTGATGAATATCGTTCAACTTTTTTGTGAATATCGAATCAATAAATCAAGAGATAGCCTTTCTGTTCATGTTTAATTTGGAAAACAGACGATTAAATGACTTGTTCATAAAGAAGTTGATTTTTTTGTTTGTTTAAATGTTGGTGACTCAGATAATTTTCATAAGAAATATTAAATCTAGATCTGTGAATTTGTATCTTACCGTAATAATGCCGCATTTATTGTATCGTGATATGTATCGTATCGTGACCTTAGTATCGTGATACTTATCGTTTCGTGAGGTACCTGTATCGTGACACCAGACACACCTAATATTTATATATTCACATTTGTAGAAAAATCATTGAGAACAGACTGAGAGTTACACGGTTCCTAACTATGGTACGTTGACTTTTGCTTTAGTTTCTCTGCACAATGTTTGGCATAAAGGTACTACCATTATTTGTGTCATTTCTTTAAGATTCCTGTCACTTTATTTTGGATGGAAATGTTCAGTTCTGTGCACCACACACCAATAAGTAACTTAGTTGATATATCTTTCATCATCAACATTATTGAATTGTCATACTTCAGACTCCTCTACTTAAAGCGGGACTAAGTCGAGGATAAATATGTCATACTTATCGACTGAGGCTTCGTTAGCTCGTTAGCAAGTCGGCTAGCTCAGCTCAGCGCAGCGCTAATGAAAACCAACGCGGTAAGGAGCTTAGAGCTCGTCATCGCAAGGGGCTTGATAGGGTTAATTGTCGTCGATTGATTGAATCGACTCTTAGACATTGAGTTGCTTTTATAACTAAACACTTCAGTGTGTAATCTTTTATGAGTACACAGGAGATTATTCAATCAAGATTGAGTCATCTCAATAACTTTGACAGTGATCATGAGTTTTATTTCGAAATACTTAAAAGCGTCAAAGTTGTATAATTATGAACCCGTTTTTGAATTTTCGCAAAACTCTTGAGAAATTGGAAGGGAGTCAGACTCGGCAAAAATGCGTGGTATTCGGGAAACGGTCACGAGAAGAGACGCTTCAAAATCAACATTTATGAACAGTTGCAAAGGTGCATGTGTCAGTGTAGGTACAGTATATAATTCAAAAAGAATTCGCCGCTTTACGATATTTCCATTGACTATTAGTTATTATAGTGTAGTCTAAATAGTTTTGATTGCTATCGTAAACTAGTATAAAACGCATTTATGAAGAATAATTTGGGCTACAATATCATAATTTAACTTAAATTTCCATTGGTTACCTAGGGAACGACGGGATCAAATATACATAAAATTTACATTTTTATGCGCATTATGATGTAAATCTAATGGCATTTATTTAATATTAGTCAAATACATTTATTTGAATTATGTACTTCAAGCTGAGATCATTTCAATTCAACCTAAAATGTTTTACAACGATCCTACTATTTATAATAACAGGGAAGAAAAACTGTCATGGATATTTGTATTAAATTTTTTTTTGCTGTATTGGAAACATACTTATCATGTCAAATCAAAACTTCTACACAATTTTTTAAAGAATTATCAAAGGAACACAAATTAATGAAATGTGTATTTTGAAAGGTTCTTTATATTGTATAATCATGTACTATTTAAAGGCAAATGCAATTCATATACACTGATTGTGAAAAGAATGGACGTATGGAAAATAAATGTAAAATGATTCCTATAACTACATGCTACATGTTAGCTGCTGTTATGTTCAGATATCATAATCGAGCCTGTATTCTCTCGGACAAATTGCTTCAACAGATACAATCCGACCTGTGCCGTCGGATGTACACACATTATTCGGTGCACATAACATATTTTAACATCTTATTGTAACAATAATTATTCTTCTGTGATTGTGTTCACAAAAGTGGGGGGGGGGGGGGGGGCAGCAACCTGGATATATGGCCACGGCTTTAGGTGGGTAAACATTAGTAATGTAGTGATGAGCTGAACTGAATATAACACCCTACAATAAATACCGAGATAATAATGTAATGGAACATTTACACTTTACATCATGTTGGTAACCAAAATGGAGGAATTCTGCCTCGTTTATTTTATCTTGAGCTATAAGTTGACAACCAAACCCACAAAAAAAAATTTCTTTCCTCCTATTATTTTCTAATTCTTCTGTATTATAATCAACTAGTTTTCCGAAAGTATTACTTTTTCATCTTATAAATACAAATGCTGGGGCGACAACAAGTTTGACCGATTTTGAATCCAGTCAGGGGGGGTGTTATGATATTGATTTAATTTGTGTCTGTTTCTTTTTTTATATTGTATGCATATTGAAAACACATTTATAACTGTATATTTGGAAGAAATGATAATGACATTGAATAATTACAATATTCTCTTATCCTGGAACTAAATGATAAGTAAATTAGTGATTTATTTACGGTTTAAAATTATGGTGGTCAATGACACCGACATATATCTTTTGTTTATTCCTGCTCGTCAACTGCAGCCAGGGAGGTGGAACGAGATTGCAGTGATTGTTTGAACCAGACCTTGTAAGTACTATAAACATAATTGATGTTACGTTATGTTAATTGATATGACCGATCATTTCCTGTTCTGAGGACAGCTGTGCTTTATTGTGGCTGACTGATTGATTATAACGTATTAGATAACACATGTTATTTAGAACTGCCGGTCTTTGCATGCATGAGAGGACTTCTAGACTGATAAAGGAATTCAGCACCGGATAGCCTAATATATTGTGTATTTCAAAGCTCCAAATAAGCTTTATGCCTATGTTGGTATATTACCCGAATTTTGAGTGATCTTTTTATAGCAAGGCCACCAATTATCTAAACATAATAGCTGACGAAAAAAACTTTACTTTCGCTCTGATTGACCAAGAAACAGCAGAACATTCGAGGTTTCAAACACGATAAAAATAAGGGTGTGTTTTTTTCACTAAGATCCCCTGTCACATATAAAAATTAATCTTAAAAAGCATACGAAAATGACTGATAGAGTTCAGGATGGGAAAGTTAGTTTTTGTTCTTGAATCACCGTAAGCAAAATTAATAAATTATGATTATCATTTGTCTACTAATAGCCTAGCTTTGTAAATATAGAAAGGCAAGTTTTACAAACATTCTAGAGTCATTATTCTGAAAACAAAGACGAAAATCCTAGGCTAAACGGTAACGGTAAAGTTTTGATCATCAAGTAGCCTTCAAACTCCCCACACAACTGGCAATCAATAGGTCAGTGTTTCATACGAGTGGCAAATTTCCGTTTTTAATTTTGTATCAGTGTCTTCAAAATTGAGATTTTCTCGTAGCCATTTCGATTGGTGTAATTGGAAGGATACGCAAACTGATTGTGTTGTATTGGGTAAATATGCACTGTTATTTGTGAGTAGCGTAAACAGCAATATTTAGTGCTTTTCTATACGCAGACAATTATTTTTCTTGCGTAGTTTGACTTTTCCTTTGCGTATAATTCGCAAATACGCAGCTTATATGGAGCTCTGCAGTATTTATTATGTTCGAAATGAATCCATTGTTAATTTTCTTTTCCATCATTTTGCTAATAAATGACAAGTTACTTAAAACATCTACATTGTTCAAATATTTGAGTATTGGGAAGATGTATGGCAAATATTGAAATGTTATTGCGATGTATGCATTGTATTGTCAATTTGGCATCAGGACAAGTCCCTTTTCATTATGCACTCAAATGAATTCTTTCATATTTAGGGCCACCATTGGGGAGTCAGTTGACATTGCTGCTACAGAATGACGACCCTCTCATATTATCAACCAATCTCGACTCGCGCGGGGGAAATCCCCCACTGAGAAGCGAAGCCTACACCCTTCTCAGCTCACCGTCTCAGCAGCGAAGCTCGTTAGCAGGCAGGCTAACCCGAGTGGTCTTATGCACGAGTACAGCCCTAGCCGCAGACCCCCTTTAATTTTCAAGGGTTATTTATGATATATGATATATTCTGTTGTGTCTTGACTTGCTGCACACAGTCACTGTATCTGTAACACCGAACTGAGGCTTCTGTACTAGTATACATATCAAAACCCAAGCTCAAGTGTACTGTTCAAAGGATATCTTCATAATCTTAAAGAAGCAACATGATATATATACATGAGATATTGAGATAATTATGACTCAAGTGGTAAATATTGAAATTTTTTTTTTTTAGAAAATTGGGAACTTTGACCTAACACACTGAATATATTTGAACTAGATTTGCGGGTGTTGAATAACAATTAATCCCAGACTGTTCACAAACGCAACTTTGTATCTTCTAATATGACCTCCAGAGTCCTGAGACTAGCTACAACAAGACCGAGCAGATCATAATGAATCCTTCAATAAGTATGCAATCTGTCCAACAAAAAATGCCCTTGCATCCAACGACTCACAACTAAAATTTGTATGGGTCCTGAGGGTTCAAATTTAATTTATCCCACGGTAAGTGAAGATGATGCTGGGCTAGCAGAAATGCATGTACTGGTAGACTAGTTAAATCTTAAAGTAGATATGATTATGTAGATGTATTTGGCTAGTAGGAATGTGTTTCAGTTTGGGCAAGTACCCTCAGAAATGCACTAGTCCGAATGGCTACTACTGCAGTGCAAAAGGACTGATTCCTACCCCTGGTCCTTCGGAAATGTTATGAGTACTTGATGCTAGTCTAAGTAAATCTAGCCTCACTATTATCCGTTTCACTGCTATAGTGATTCAGTATAGTTGTGAAACGGATAATAGTGAGGCTAGGTTTACTTAGACTGACTTGATGCAGGACTCAGTTTAAATTTTTAATGGTAAATTATTTTGGTCAATTTTGGCTGTCTTTTTCACAGAAATAGCAACTTTGTACATGGAATAAGCCGAGCTCCTTGGTTTTATATCTGCGAGGATATGGTTGTCAAGAAAATAAGATATCTACAGTATATATATATATATTACTTAATACTTACTCTGTAAGTAACCATGCTCCCCTCAGTTCTCCGTCCAATTCAGGTTTCATCACGGACCGACATTTGTTGACAGAAGCTTCAAAATTAGATCCCTGTAGAAAAAATAAACAATTTGTTGATCAGGCATCAATTTTTATTCTCTTTGAAACTTTAACCTCATCCAAGGATTTTTGTAATTCCTTGCCTCATCAAACACGAGTTCATGTTTGGAGGAACATACAGACAAAAACTCATTCAATTAAGTATATTTGTTTGAAATAACTATGAAAAAATATTTGAAATCTCAAGCCCCAAAATCTTTGAAAGGGACACACTTAAAATATGAAAATACATGGAATAATATATGATATGATATTCAAATGATAACATTTTCATATCAGTCAGTGTTGGTCCTAGAGGGGATATTTGGAAATTTGCCCACCCTTTCTGCTTGGTATCCCTTAAAATTTAAAGAAGTAGCATACTTGCAAGTTGCAAAGGGTCGCATTAGTTCAGAATAGGCAAAAATGACCCCATAAGCTGATCACCTAGGACCAACAGAACACTCTAAGTAATCTTTCAGGATCTCGAAAATCGCTTTCATTTTTATCTAATCAAGTTGGGGAAACCTTTAAATTGAAATATCATATCCTGATCAACATGATACTACATTCATCTTGGGGTATTACATTTTATATCCATCTCAATCTTATCAAAGATTCTATTCAAAGCGGACCTGGTACATTTCCTTGCTTCACTTCATTTTACCTGGGGCACATAGATTTTATTCACATCCTTGTTAAATATTGCAAAATAATTCTTACATTACTGGGTTTCTTTATGGGCAGGGAATATGCAATAACCTGAACAGGATATACAAGCATGAGGCCATTTGGGATGTTTACGCCTCAGTGGGTTTACTGTAGTTTGGCTGTTTATAACTTGTTTATACTTTGATTAAAATGTTGAATCAGAATTCAGGAAAACTAAATCTTTACTGGAACAACATTTGAAATAAAACAAATACACAAATGTCATTTTCCCATAGGCTACCATGTTATTTTAGTGTTGCATAAATAATTTTAAATGCCACATTTTCAGATATATTTGACTAAAAATGGACATGAAAAACAGAAAATCTACTCTGCAACACGTACACAATTTCAGATTTTGGATAGGTTTTTTAATGAAATGGTTAAAAGATTACTGGGGTATGTATCATTTTCCCACCTTTTTGGGCTGTTGACAAAATGGTGGCAATGGGGAAGTGATGTCACAATAGAAATACCAAGTCATAATTTTGCCGTTTTCCGAAACAATGTCTAAAATTTATGAAATTGAAAATAATAAACACGATCTCAAGGTGTTAGAGTACATAATTACTATGTATAATTTATAACTTTTCGTTCACTGTTATGATCATGAAAATTATTTATGCTATACTGAAATAACATGGGATCCTATGGTAAAATGACGTTTGTTGCAATACTTTTGGCACATCTTTTCACATCTCTTGTAAATCTGAAGACTAGACAGGCTTTTGCATCTAAGCTCTCTATGAATGAAAATGCGATTTCACACGATTCTGTAAGGATAATTATTTTGCAGTTACAGACGAATTTTCACCATTCAGGGTGTGTTTATTTAAAGCTATAAGAATAATGTATACATTCGAAAGTTGGTTATTGACGTGTTGTCACAGGTGCCACATTCCAATCTATGCTAATCAAAATTAACTCGATAATGTCAACAGTCCTAATATATAGAATATATGGACTTTGGACGGAATCAATTAGATAATGATGTGATAGGATACATAGTAGTTACATTCTGTCCATCACGGACCTTATAGCTGAAGTAGCTGTCACTGGCGTAGTCGGATTTAATTACTCCAGGCTTTATCGAGGTACGACTGGATGTTGATTGAATTGACTGACGACCGATCGTGCTTCCTGGGCGATTCCGAGACAATCCTTGACCTGCAAATTCAACTTCATCCTCTTGTTGACGCGGAGGTTTGGGAGGAGAATCGGCTCCATTGATCTCTAAAGTTGCCCCAACAAATTGTCCTTCCTGGGGAGCCTTTTCGTCTTCCAAAGGAACAACTGTGGCATCGTTCGTTGCTGGAGTTTCGTTATTTTCCGCCATCTTGGTTGATTGAATGACCCGTGACGTCAGGGTCACCACTTCGTTCAAGTCCGTTACGACGACGGCAGCTTTCGGCTATTTCCGCCCTTACGGAGTGACACGAAGCAATTCGATTACGCAAAAAAAGAGTCTTGTTATCACCGTCACATGATTATTGCAACATGTATTTTACCAAGTGGAAACTAAAATATGATAGAAAATAGCGACTTCAAATTCAATTAAGCGAAAGATTCTCACATATTTTAAAACAAATTGATGTTATACCAGCTGATTTTAAAAAGAAAGTATCCAAAATATATTTGTATCAATTTATTTACTGCGCATATATCACAATTTAGAAAGTTAAACATTGTTTCGGAAAATAAGTGTTTTTATAGAAAACAATTCTCTTTTATGTTTTGACACATTCTCATTTGTTGTAGAAACTAGGTATTCATCTCACTACTAATCGTTTGCCGGTGGCATGAAATGTTTTTTTGAAACTCAAACTTTGTATGTTAAATATTCCGAACACCTTTTTGAATTTTGGATAAGGATATTAAAGGTTTGAAGTGATCATGTGCCTAAGTTTTATTTATTTTCCCCTATGTTATTTCGAAATACTGAAGGAACAAACGAAACATTAGATGCGATCATTTTATTGTATCAAATTTTGTAGTATCATTTATATGAATTACGGTATTATGATTTATCAAAATTAGTTTTTCTATCGACAGAAACTGAAGAATTAAAAAAAAAAATTATTGGTCATCTTTCCACTTAATGTTTAGAAATAGTTCTGCTGAAGGACTTATGTATTTGTTCATAGATGTTTTTTAAATTGTATGTACAATGTTTATTTTGCCTGTAACACAAAATATGGAACATAAAAAAAGAAAGAAAGTTTATATGATATTATAATTTTATAAGCATTCAAAGTAATAATTAAAAAAAAACTAAAATCCTAGAGATGAACATAAATATGAATCATAGAGATCTATATGATTGCTATATACATTAATATATCAACCTCAAACTTCCAGAATAAAGGTTCTGATAAACTACAATATATATATAGTGGAGAATTATGGAGATATTTGTTCTGAATAACCGAGAACGATTTAATCTGGATAATCGAAGACGAAATAGTTAATGTTTATTGGTTATTGATATACTGGAGAAGAATGGAAACGTTAACTCTGGATTTTCAGAGCACTCAATTTGGTGGATGTGGCGCATTATCAAATGCAATATATTATTATTATTATTATTGAGAAATAATTTTGAAATTGGTTGAGATTTCTGTGAGATTTTACGAACGTTTGAAGAGGTAACAAAACTTTCACCAGTTACCTCCCTTTACAATTTCATTTCCTTGTTACACCACAATAACGCAATCAAAGTCGACAAGATTTGACACGATTCATAGTTGGCATCCCATAAGAAGGTAAGATAAGGTAAGATACGAATGGTCTCAACTTCTTCATTTAAATTGAAGTTTTGGACAATTATTTACGATTGTTCATAAAGTTACATGTTTTCATATACTAGAGTAGGCCTACGGTTCAATCTAAGCAACGTAGTACTTATATTGATTTAATCTAAATCGCAGCTAATTTTAGACCCTTTGTTAATCGAAAGTCAGATTGTGTTTTGGATTGAAACAAGCTCTTTATTCTTATTTTTTTGTATTGAAGCAAGTGAAATTAGGATTTGATTTCTTTTTTATTTGTTTACAATCAATAATGTTACACATTGTTCTTTTAGGATCACTTTCTTATTATCTTTACTGAAATATGAATTTTCAGGATGTGGGTTCTTACGGGAATGAGCTTTACAATAAGAAATGTAAAAACGGCTTCATTCATGATTATATATAACGTTTTTTAATTAAATGTAACTCATTCATTCAAAAAAAAACCTCTAGAGAAATGAAAATGAAAATAGAAAACGTTTTTCTGTGAACAAGGTTTCGACATTAGAAAATTATACAATGGCGGAAATGAATAGAAACCAAAAGTAAAAGCATGTTTAGGTGAACATATGTGTGGTTTCCATGGGACATTTTGAGGGCATATTGATAACAAATAAGAATGCCTCTGAACAGTGAAATTTTACGACGCATAACAAACTATTTGATATGAGAATGTCATTAAAGGATTTTATGGCCGACTCCAATAGTGATACCCGAAAAGTTTGGTTTAAAAGATCATTCATTCATTCATTCATTCATTCATTCATTCATTCATTCATTCATTCATTCATTCATTCATTCATTCATTCATTCAGTCAGTCAGTCAGTCAGTCAGTCAGTCAGTCAGTCAGTCTATTTATTTATTTATTTATTTATTTATTTATTTATTTTTATTTATTTATTTATTTATTTATTTATTTATTTATTTATTTATTTATTTATTTATTTATTTATTTATTTATTTATTTATTTAGATTTATTTATTTATTTATTCATATATTTATTTATTTTCTCAAATTATTTTCTCTTTGATAATTTTGTCTATTTTGTATTCATTATCGAAATTGTAATTCCTTGTATGTATGACATATGTAGGTAATAAGCAATCATTACTAATCACTTTATTTTGAATTATTGGGGAAATAGAATGATATGCCTAGCTTTAAATGACATCCTTCAAAACTTGATCATCACTTTTATCTGTGTTCGCCTTGTTTAAAACAAATCACATCCTATAGAACTTGGTCATAACGTCTATCTGTGTTCGCCTTGTTCAAACAAATAACCTCCTACATAACTTGATCATAATGTTTATCTTAGTTCGCCTTGTTTAAACATACCACATCCTACATAACTTAATCATAACGTTTATCTGAGGTCGCCTTGTGTATATGAAATCACATCCTACATAACTTGGTCAAAACGTCTATCTGAGTTCGCATTGTTTAAACAAATCACATCCTACATAACTTGATCATAACGTTTATCTTAGTTCGCCTTGTTTAAACATACCACATCCTACATAACCTAATCATAACGTTTATCTGAGGTCGCCTTGTGTATATGAAATCACATCCTACAGAACCTGATTATAACGTTTATTCATAGTTCGCCTTGTATAAATGAAATCACATCCTGAGCTTCATTATTACATTTATCTTAGTTCGCCTGGTTTGAAATATATCTTTTTTCAATTTCAATAGTTTCTTGTTCTTGAATATATTCACTAAGAACATTCATAACAATCCTCAACAATGATAGCGTCAGGGACATATTTAAAATTTACACTTGGTAGTTTTGATGAGATAAACTTCTGCTTCGTTTATGTATTTACAGGAGTAAGTTGAATATATAATTATTACATATATATTTATCTTACTTCTGTGAATACATAAACCTTGGCATAGTTTTCCTTCTGTGAAAATGTACGTTATCAGGACGTTGTGAGGACGTTAGAATCTACGTGTCAATACAACGTTAAAGTTACGTAAAAATACGTATAATCTATTGTCGTAACAACGTTGGGAAATGACGTTATATTTCACGTAGGCCTACCTCTAATACGTTTCAGATACGTATCAAAATCACGTAACCAAAATAAAGGGTTTTACTAGACCGTTGGGCAGATATAACTGTTAGCCCTCTCTCGGTTGAGTATTTCAAGGGTAAATGCAAATTTATTTTTCATATTTCTCAATAACTTTTTTTGATTTATGTGCTGTAAAAAGTTCGTAATCAGGACGTTGTGAGGACGTTAGACTAGACGTCATAATACTACATTATCGTTACGTAATAAGTACGTAGAACACAACGTCGGAACAACGTTGAGAAATTACGTTATGTTTTACGTCCGCAGTAGGTACCAGCGACGTAAAAAAAACTACGTTACCAAAATACGACCTCCCTACAACGTCGTATCTACGTCGTGTGTTAGCTTGGATGAAGGAATTAATCTATATACAATTGAGTTGAAGATAACAGGATACATACTTAATTATTATTATCTTTTCAACCATATAAAATATCATATTCACCATATGCATAACGTATTTCATTTTGAAAACACATTATGGACAATTTATGGTGAGCACATACGTAGTTGAAATATTTTTCGTTTTGCAAGATGGCGGCGGATAATCGTTACAAGATGGTGGACACACTACGTGACTGCGCAAGCGCAGTGGAAGACCTAATGAAACAGACAGACAGACAGACAATTTTTTATTCAAGTCTCGCCTCAACATTTTACAACAATATAGTAAAATACATATAATACATGGTAAAAAGTTGAGCTATTCTTTACGGAATTATGGGAGACACTTATGACATAAAAGTTGCAAAATAAAGAAATAATAATAATGTAAGTACATTTAAACGAAGGTAAAATTTACATTAAGAAGATATATACAATTTTTCCTTTCGTTTTTTAAGAATATTGGCACAGGTTTTGGCAGATAAAAACGCTACATCTGGACAGCCGAGAATAAAACTAACTTTTTTCAAATCACTTAAACTACAAAAATCATCTAAAATATTTTTACATTTTGATGCAATCGTTCCTGGGCATATAATGGACAGTGTATTAAAACATGACATTCATTTTCAATAGAATCATTACAGTGAAAACATTTTCTATCAGTTAAAGGACAACCCGTGTAACGACCAGTCTCAACTTTTAGTGGTGCCACTCCACATCTAAATAGAGCTAAAGCTTTTCTCATTGATCGAGACATATTACAATTAACATAAAATTCACAGCCAAACTCAAATTTAAAACTGCAATACGTACGTAATTTATTTCCACCCTTGCCATTAATACTGTTAACTCGTGACAGATCTTGTTGCCACCTCTCAACGAAATCACTAAAAACAACCTCACTAACCTTCGAGACCACATATGGAATATGATAAACTACGTTAATATCCTTAAAATGATCGAGATTAAGATCTGAAAACTTCTTACAAACTCTAAAAATTCCAGTTCCGTTTAGACCTTAACGCTAAACTCTTATTTCTTGTTATGTCACTGCTGGCGATTTTTTTATTTAAACATATTTTATTAAATAAAGAAAGGAAATTAGGAACAAGTTATCCAACTTAGGTAACCTTCTCCCAAATCTGCTGGCGATTTGTGTTGGTTTCTAAGTGTCTTGATGAATAACCCTGCAACGCAGTCTACCCGAAGGCCTGGTTAATTAACTTATGTTGCAGTTCAAAACTCCATTCTTAATTTCGCCTCTGTGTATATTTAAATCTATCCCGTTTCAGAATCAATCATTTATTTCAAGATGGCGGCGGTCGAAAATTACAAGATGGTGGACACACTTCCGGACTGCGCAGGCGCAGTGGAAGACCTAATGAAACAAGAGGTGGTGGCGGTAGATGCAGAAGGCGTCCATTTAGGGAAGGAGGGGCCACTGACGCTTCTCCAGGTAGATTCAATAGATTAGAAAACTAAATTGTACTTACCTCATGTTGCACAAGATTTTTCCTAACCATATTTACTTTGATGTGAAGTATGAAATGCTGCTAGCTTGAATCGGAAAGCAGAGGGGAAATAGAACATCCTTTCCATTCAAACTCATAATTGAAGAAATAAGTTGTCCTCCCTTGACTATAATCTCTCCCAACACAAGCAGATCAAGTCCTGTTGATTGAACCTCCGTTCTTATTCGCTGAATTTGTGGTGTAGAATCTGAGATGCCTGATTGGAGGCAATCACAATTAGTTGTGCAATCAGCGACGCTGCTCTAAAACCATCATTTTGGCTACTGACTCATGACAAAGGCATTGACATACGAACCATCCTTTCCATGCCAGAAGCGTTGTCATTTGCTTCAAAAATTCAAATGGACTGTGGTGCAATTTTTTTTGGGGCCAGGGGAAACCTGAAGGATTTAGTATAATTTGAACAGAGACCCGTCAACATGACTTGATCTGCCTCTGTGGGGAGAGAATGACCTCACTTCGACGAACCATAAAACTGAAATTCGGATCCCGCGTGAGCTGATTTTCATCTCCATATATGCTTAGAAAAAACTTAATTCAGCGAAAATTTTCAACTTGACCCGCAATTTTAGGATTTTTAAGAATATTCTTAATACAAATAATTTTTCCATTTTCCAGGATTAAATATCGCAAGTGAAGGCATGTGTTTGGTCAATATGCCCCTTCTTATTTTACAATTTTGTAAGTATTTATATAATTTTGTCGCTTTCTATATTGAAATGTTGAAGACGAGATTTAGATTAAGCTAACTAAGGTACATTTTTCAACAGGTATCTCGCCGTGATGGGTTCGTGTACCTCTTCAATATCCACGTGGAACCCCGCATGATTGACGAAGGCGGACTGAAGAGGGTACTCGAAAGCAAAGATGTCATAAAGGTGAAATTTGACGTCCACCATTAATGCTTCGTTCTACAGTCAATTCATGACCAAACTCTAATCAAGCTCTCTCGCTAGGGAAGTTGTAGACCAAGAGAATTGTTTGGAATAAACGGCCTTCCTAGCACCATTCCCCCTGCATCATAAAGCTTAAACCGAAAGCCTTTGGTCTTCAATATCTTTAAAAATGTCTACTCAGTGTACGTCAGGGTTGTTCTCTTACCCCAATTTTATTATTTTCAGGTGTTTCACTCATGTTCCGGTGACAGTTCAGCCCTGAAGTGTCAGTTTAGTGTCATGTTGGACAATATCTTCGATATACAGGTAAGCTAACAGCCTGTTTCAAATGTCCCAAGTTATTAAATTACATGCGTCGACACAATTTTAGGATTCCATGTACAGTTTATATGTAATAACCAACGTGTGCCTTCAAATTCGATTTAAAAATACCTTTTCTTGCCATGATAGTTTAATGATAACTCAAATGATATTTATCTCATTTTATTTGAAAAATCACGTAAATATTTTGTTCAAGGTCGCTATAATTTCGAGAATTATCTGTGTATTGTGCAAATAACCACAATATAACCCTTGTTTCGTTTTTCGGTTTCCATACCACTCATGATTCTTTAATCCACAGGCTGCGCAGTACGTCATTGACAGAGCGGAAGGACGACGACTTCCAAACTTCCGGAAACTCGGGGATCTATGCGCAATGTACACGGAGACATCCCTTCTGGATGATAAAGACAAGGTTCAGGTGAGACGATATTTTCTCTTGCTCCAGTTATCTTCCCTTGAAACCTCTGTTACAGGTGTAGCCGTTTCTGGACTATAAGTAACGATTAACTACTATAATGAAAGACACAAAATGGGGACCATCATCGATAATGCAGAGCAAACGTACAAAAGTGTAGACATTTCGGAACGCTAACTCAGGAAAATCGAGGATGACCTTTAAACTATGCAATTTTTCATGGGAAAAAAAATACCCTTTTATTATTTGATGAACAACAGTTTTAGTAAAGCAAGAACCATGAAACTCTTACTGTACTTTTCATCCATTGTTGGAGAAGCCGGATTTTTTAAAGTTTGCATTATTTGTAATATTATTCATCAGGTTGAATGTTGTAGTTGACCAATTTCATCTTTATTTTTCAGGAGAAGTGGTATAAGACAGACGGCGCTTACTGGGCGAAGACAGTCTTCACTCCGGAAATGATTGACTACGCATGTGCAGACGTCAGGGTCATTTTACCGGATGTTTACGAAAGTTTGAAAAAGTATGTTTATACGATAACCATTAATAAAACATCATGTGTTCATGTTCGTTTGGAATATTGATATTCTGTGGAAAACACAAGGGGAAAAAACTTCGCTTCGTAGAAAGCATATATACTGGCAAGGCAATTGAAGAAAAAACATCAGTTAATTCTATTAAAATTTCGAGACGTTATAGGTTTAAGAATTCACGGACTTATTGAAAGCGATAGAAAAACTGACAAAAGAGATTTTGAACCATTTAAAAAATCCAGTGTTCTAGTAAGAAACGAAACGTTAAATACATCATCACTTGGATCAATACCGAAACGTAGCTACTGTCAAATAAAGAAGCTGTTAATCCAAATAATTACTCTATTCATCATCACTTGTTTGGGGTAATTTATAAGGTAACGTTATACATTTCTGTATGTATCATTCGGGAACAACATATTCCATTGTTTCAGAAAAATAGAGGAAATGAAACTTCAAAGAGAGTTCGAAGAGAGGGTCCAGCATGAACTGCACTGTCGCTGGGACTCAACCTGGAAAGACAAAACCAACAGAATGGAGGTAATAAACTCAATTCTAGTTGGTCTTCAAGGTAAATATAAAGCTGACACACCCTGGGAGGCCATCACCGATGAGGACGATATTTCAGCTATTAAGCAGTGTCGTCTTCAAAACGTTAAGGACTTTCCAGCAGTTGTGAAGAACCTGAAAACACAATCACTCAGAACAGAGCTGGAGAAGCTGGAAGTCGCAACAAGAGACGACGACTTTGTACCGATGAGGTCCCACCATCATCTGACAGATATTGGGAAGAAGTATGATGACCCGGAAGTACAGAGATTGGCCACGGAGTTGAACAAGAGGATAGGTGAAATCCAGGAGAAGTGTATGGAGGTCATGTACCATGAGAACACCCCTATCAACTTCCTGGCTGATTTTGAAAGAAGCTTCATACGCGGACTTCGGGCAGAGACCTTCAGTTCGTCAAACCCTGTCATGAGGCATCTCTATGAGATCAGTATCAAAGCAGACATGGACGATATTGATGCAGAAAGACAAAGATTACTTCAAGAAGGGAAAAGCTATATTCCTCCAAGCAATCTTGGACTATTCAGGTTTTTCACATCTGCCCGTAATCTGCCAGAAGACTTGAGGAACAAGGCGAAGGACTTCATTAAGGAGCTTCAAGATAAAGGTATCATCGAAGCACCGAAAAAGAAACAGCAGCGTCAAAGGAAAGGTAAACATGTGCCAAACAACTAGCAATGCAAGTCGTTTCACAAGGATGATCTTTATCCAATAGTTCCATGCCATATTGTTCAACATTTTTTGATCATTTGTTATATTTATGTGATCATTATGATGTTATCCTGCGTAGTTCTTCAATGCATGTAGATCTTCTTTCAATAAAAGCTTTGTATTCTATTATTTCTAAGATTTTTATTGATAATCGTCACTGACTAAAAAGACTCTTGAGAATTGTATATGTGTGTTTACATAACCATTTTATCGAAGTATATATATAGTAACTCTGAGAATATGAGAGAATGCAGTCTAATATCTGAGAATAATTTAATGTTTGAGTAAGGATTTTTTCACTAATAGAGACTTGAGGATACAGAGGTTTACAAACTTTAATTGTTATAATTGTTTTGCTATAGATTCAAATGCCAACATTTATCGTCAGAATATATTTTTATTTTCATAAATACCTTTGGTATTTTTTTACCTTATTTTCAATGTGAAAAACTTAAAAGAGGTATTATTTGCTCAAGAAAATACAAATGTCTAAAAAGAGAACAAATTGGAGGAATTCTCTTGAAAAGTTAATTGAATCAATGTGAAATGCTGTATGCTGTATGCAAACATTTAAACGTTATATACATTTTTCTCACTTTTCTCCAAATTTCGAAATGAGTTAATGTTTGGCGTAATCATAAAAGGTATGATTATTATGAGGTTGTTTTACTTTTTGAAAACAATTATATCGTAATACAATATTAAGTTAAACCATGCCATGATTATATAATAGCATTGTTGTAATAAAAAGACGTTATTTAAATTATCGTATATCATAATCTATATTTTTAGAAGTGTATTTTTTTGGCACCATTATGATTTTGTCACACTATTTTTCATGTATATACCTGTTATTTTTTTTCTGTGATAGGTTTAGTTTATACTCTACTCAATTACCTTATATATTGCATATATTGGCAGATTACAAAGACTAGGTCACCAATCACCGATTGCTTTACGAAATCCTTTGCACGTTTCCTTAACGAAATGAAGTAAATTACAAAGCCGATAACAAATTTTTCGAAATACAAGACAATACATTTTATCAATACATTGATTTCTTAAACAAACGTGTCATGTTAGGGTAAGCCAGATGAATCCATTTCCCTATCCCATAAGGTTTAAAAGCGTCCACACCAAATTGGCCACATTGAGTTTTATATTGACATGTGGCACCCTTTTCTACTACTGCGGAAACTTGAGTTGTTTTTATCCCCGAAAAGATTACATGGTGCATAAACTATTATCAATATGAAGCTTTTAAGAAATATGATATAAAAAAATGACATATTGCCTTTAATATGAAGGTGAATGAATGAATGTATTAGTGAAATTGTTCTGAAAAGACAAGAAAATATAAATAAGTCCCTAGTACACCAGTTTTAATTACGCAAATGATTTAGTTAGATGTTAGATAGGCTTGTTTAAGTTGTTTGTTTTTCCTTTGTTTACATCTGTGATAAGCTATTTAGTTTTTCAATATTAATTTTTGTATTCCTTTTTTCCTGGATATTACATCCTATATTAACATGTTAGAACAATTCAGTGGATTTTAATTTAGGTTTTCTCCATTTTAATAATGTCGAAAATGGCTCTTATGGAAATTAAACTTCATCATAATTCCTTCCTTGTTGGTGTTTGTTATGTACATATGATATGAATATTCATAGTACGGATTTTTATAAATGACATGCTGTTCATTTTGACAGATAAAAAAAATGAATTCAATATATTTTTATAGTAATATTTAAATGGAGGTAGCACGTTTGAAGGGAAATATAAGGTGATGTCAGGAAAATTAAGATAAATTGTTTCAATTAAAAGAAAATGTATTTCAACTAAATCAAGCAGTCATGAATTAAATATATAATGTAAAGTTCGGCCATTCGAATTCTTTTTCTAACACCAAATGAATTTAAGGTGTCCACACAAAAATGGCCGCCAACGGACTTTATATGAATCTTTATACTTTGTTCTCTGAATATGGACGATTGGTTTTTGTAATGAGATTTTTTAACACTCTCAAAATAATACATTAAGCATTAACGTACCATTATAAGTGAAAATTTAAAATATAAGATTGTCAAAAACGTGCTACTGCCCCTTTACGATTTGTTGCAATACGTTATTCTAGATATAATTCGAGCTCGTATACTATGTTATTAACATTGAGGAATGTTTTTGTTTCATAGATTAAGATCTAATAGGTCAGTTTCAAAGGCCCGACTACACACAGTAAGGTTTAGGTTCAATGCTACACTGAATTTCAGTGCAGTACCACCCATGCTTCGCTTGTTCTAGCCGATGCTCGCAGGTTTCATCGCAATGCATTGTCATAATAGTGTTTCGGGCATTCTCCAAGTACTAATACTGGCAGCCGCCATATAAGTGAAATACTCTTGAACGCGGCGCGTAACCCCTTATCACCTCACCTCACCTCACCTCACCTCACCTCACCTCACCTCACCTCACCTCACCTCAAAGGCCGGAATTAAAATAAATTTGCATAAACTACAATATAGTAAAATATTCAGATTTTGCACATAGCCTAAAAACCTTAAAATGTTTCATATATATATTCAAAAACTGCACGCTTTCTTAGTTTCAACAACTACTGTCTCTCCAATTTTATGCCAATCAACTTTTTAAGAATTAGAATATAGTAGAAAGTACGTTCCCAATATAGTCTTTTCTCGGGTTTGGACCTGTTATATAAAACTTTTACTTTTAAAATAAATTCCATCTTAAGATGTAAAAGGAACTAACCAATTATGGAAATGTTATGTTCCTTTAAATTTAAAGTTTGTTAATAAAATACTCTTGATTAATTCAAAATTAACTTCGGACGCTCAAATACCATCAACTTGAGTTATTGACAAGAATAATCTGTCATTATCGTTGGATAAAGCACAATTCGATTCAAATTTAAGTATTTGAATTCTGAAATAATTGACTGGCATTCTGATAAAAGTCAGTCTAAGTTAACCTAGACTCAATATTACCCGTTTTACTCCGATATTGAGTCTAGAAAGGTCTAGTAGAGGACCGCGTCGGCCAACTTATCGAATTGACCAATCAGAACTCATCTTACCAATCCACAATAGTCTACCTTCGCACATATAACGTTGGAGCGTCAAGGCAGAAAGGTCGGCTGACGCGACCCTCTACTAGAACTTTCTAGACTCAATATCGGAGTGAAACGGGTAATATTGAGGCTCAGTTTACTTAGACTGGATAAAAGGAGAAGAAATTTGTTTGTTGAAACTTATCAAATGTCCCTTGTTATCAGAGCAGAAAAAAACTGCCGCATCCGGTATCCACTTCAGTGAGCTATTATGGTTGCTGATACTACCCTTCAAAAGTTTTCAAATTTTCAAACAGACCTGAATGAATGCTTAATTTGGCATTTTCAATTCATTCTCATATTAGGAAGTTTGAAATTTAGTAGGAATGAACTGAGTGTTGTAGTGGAAGGTGCTACAGTTTAAGTATCAGTTTTGCAAGGAAAATTTTCGTCACATACTGCTTTACTTTATACGAAAGTAAATGGCATAATTCATTATACAAATTCAAAATATCTGACAAATTTATCCCCAATTAACAACTCTATGATAAATACTTGTTTCACTAAAATTCTTTAAACAGTCATTTATATTTGCGAACGCCAGTTTACACGAATATTAGATAAACTATATAACATTATCAATTCATAATTATCTGTTCTTTTGGCTGCTTTAGATACGTTTTCAAATCTACATTTGGCTGATTTGTGATCAACATAGAAACTTAATATCTTCCTTTTGTCAATATAGGATATCGAATTAATTTATAAGGATACTTTCGGCACATGTGACCCTTACCTCTCATGGAATGGCTCTTTGATGCTGACCAAAAGTGGAACTGACATACTAAAAAGCTATGGGAAATATGATTTAGCGATGTCAAAATGTTTTAGCAACATTACTCTCTTAGATGTCATTACCTCCTCGGACTTACATACATCAAGCTTAGTCCCTTTATAGGTTTATAGGTTTATAATACGTCCGCCCAGTGCATTTGCATTACAATTATACCGCCTGTCCGATGCAGTAGATACAATTGCATGTGTATGCAGCTGTTGATTCGGATAGCGTCGAATGGAATTCCAAATGACTCTTGAAAAGACTTTGGAGGTCTTGTCGAACTAAACTTAAGAAGAAAAAGGTAATACCATGTGTTTAAAGTGAGTATACATAGTAAATTGTTTCATGTATAATTCTATTACTTCTTGACTGAGGTCAGTGTCAAAGTGTTATTGCAACAACAAAGACATAACGTTGTTTGTCGAGGATATGTTCTCACATTCATGACCTTACAAATCAATTTACAATCATTTCTTGTTTGATAGATGATGCAATTCTAATGTTCTACAACTACCTGCTAAACAATCATACTCGACACAACAGTGTTGTATGTATGTTTATGTAATGGTAAACAAGCAACATTGTCTTTAATGTTAAAATGAGTCTGTGAATGTCTTTGTGATAGGGACGAGAAATAAATCAGCCAAATCTTTAAAACACAGTTATTATTACACCAATATCGAATTTACTCTGGTAAAGTTTTAGTTCTTTGTTATTTTTGTTAATTTTGCTCATAATAGTATCTGTTTTATGGCGGTTTAGTTTTTAGAAATTATTTTTTATCCTAGATATTTTTTCTGAACTTTTTTAATTGATCTTTAGCACTACAATTTAAAACAAGTCGTTGTCTGGAATATAAAAAAAATCAGCATCATTTCTAACTAATTTTATTTGGATTCAAAGATATACATTGGTGGTATGTGGTATACATCATGTCACACTTTATTCTTTTAGAAAAAAACGCACAGGCTAAAAATATTGCTCTTAGTTGAGATTTAATAATATATCATGTCACAATATTTCAATTGTGAGAAAGCAACATTTAACAAGGCTGTCGACAAAGTGTTGGCAAACACGACAACATCAGTTTTAGTTCTGTTCTTTGTGTTATTAGTTCAAAATTTGGCATTCGTTTTACTGTCTTTTCAATCAAGTCTTCATTGGTATCTTTTGCCAATGAATGGAAAGGGTAAAACGTCTCTCTTACGAAATTCTTTCCCTCCCTTTCCGCCTTGCGATCGCCGGTCGTTGAAATCTCCAAAATGTAATGTGACATTGATATACAGTTAATCGTATAAATGTTTGCATTATCACGAGCTAACATCTAATGTTTCAATTTGAGCAAACATAAAAATACAAATTACGTTTAGTGCAATATATAGATACACAGTATTTCGATAACATTTATGAACAAAACTTGACAAATGATTTATATCATATGTTGGAATAATTGTGGTGTTTATTTACCAAATTCGCGAAGGAGGAACAGCATAAAATCTCATTAAATGAACATACGATCATTTTATTTACAAATAATGTGATAAAGAAAATAATAATCTAAAATGTACATTTTATTCTTATGAAACACATCTTGTGAATAGTATTCGTACAATTCAGTGTAGTGAAAGTTATTACTGCTTATTGTGTTATTAAAAATGTAAAAAAAGTTGCTAATATTGTACCATAATAATATCTTTCAGGCAAATTGCTTCGTAAAAGGGTGGGTTTTAATAAATTATATCACGTTTTTCGAGGGGCCCTTAGCAAAAATAATCCCTGCATCCGTGTGACTGGATTGAAATAATTTCATTGGCATATTTTCATATTCATATATTAATTTTCATATAAATAGCGAAATAGATGGCAATACCAAGAAGGTATTTGCTTCTATAAAAGAAACTTGTCACACTGAAATTGAAACCAAGGTTATTGATAATTATCAACAAAATCATGAAACCCAAACACAACCAATAACGTTATCAATAAAATCATATCATATAAGAATCCAGGTAATTCTCATTGATGCATAGCTTCGTTATGTTAGATTATTAAAGATCCATTGTCATATTTGCATGCGGTTTGTGATGAAATTTAGATATTGAGCATAGAAATACATGACTCGGTAGAAAATCATTCGTCTAAACTCTGATGTCATATCTACATGTTTTAGATAGCAATATAAAACTGATTTCGACGGCAAATTTGCAGTACCCTCTGCAAATTTTCTAAAGCATAAACGAACCCGCTTTCGGTGACGTCGTCATTATGTGTGCAAGATTTATACCGCGTTTCAGTTACCGCAATTGCGTCCGATTGGTATAATCTTTGGCGCAATTAATGCCTGATTCGGATAAAAAGTAAAGGAAAACAAGTCGTGCGCGACAAGGACTGCTAAGGATACGTCGACATGCCGGGGCTGCCGTTTCGGTCATTTTGGTAAATTGTCTCCTATTTAATGAATTTTGGTCCTATTTTCTCTAGGTTGGTCGTAAAATTTGCAATACAATGAATACAGTTAAATATTTTTTAAATATTGGATTTCACTTCATTTTGAAAATTGATCTTTAAAGTATTCCTATCGCTATGAACATGTATAAAGATAAACATTACCAATAATTCAACATAGTTGAAACAATCAGAAATGTTAATGACAACTATAGGTATCCTTTGAAAAGCATTGAAATTAGAGTCATCCACGTAAAGGCGTATATATGAAACATTGGCTACAATCTCAAACCTGAAGAAAACATCACACACCCCACAACTTTATTAATGGGAAATTTACTTGTGTATAATAAAGAATAAAAGAAAGCTCATTTATGCACGTAAAGTTGAGTTATCATGTAAATCTTCATGGGAAAGCAGGGGAGCGTTTTACCAAAGTTATAAAGAATCACTAAATACGCCCCACTGACTAACCAAGCCAGAGCTCTGATTGGTTGATTCACCTCTTGATGGATGAGGTTATTGCCAAGATGAAATATGGAACATAGAAAATTTCATATGGCTTATTATTCCTTTCAGTTTCAGAACTGATCAGTTTGTCTGTAACGATTATAGGTTCTTGGTCGTCGCTGTTTTCTGTTCGGGGCTGCAATAATCCCGTTGTCCTGGAGTTCGTTTATGAAGTCCCTTGCCTTTTTTCTCAAACGTTCCGGTAGGTCAGGGCAACTTAAGAAAAACTTGAAAAGTCCAAGTTTGTATGATGGAATTGAGAAACTTTTCCCCTCTTGCAGAAACCGCCTCCTTTCGGCATCAACGTCGTCCATGTCTGCTTGGATAACGATCGTGTACAGATGCCTCATGACACGATTTGAGGACTGTGCAGTTTTCGGTGGAAGATTCCGAATGATTCTTCTTTCAAAATCGGCGAGGTAGTTGACAGGGGTGTTCTCGTTGTACATAACTACCATACACTTCTTCTGGAGGTCGTCAAGCCTTTCCTTCAGGTCTGTAGCAAGTCCTCTGATGCGCGGAACCTCACACTTCTTCGCTGTTGTGGCAAGGGTGTGGTGGGACCTCAACGGGACAAAATCATCTTCTCTGGCGGCAACTTCTATCAGCTCAAGTTCTGTTCTCAGAGACTGAATTTTAAGGTTTCTTACAACTGCTGGGTAGTCCTTAAGGTTCTGAAGAGGACAATGTTTGATGGCTGCAATGTCGTCTTCGTCATTGACGTCCTCTAAAGATGTGTCAGTCGCATATATACCTGGAAGGCTGGCCAGAATTGAGTCTATTACTTCCTTCCGGTTAGTTTTATCTATCCAGGTTGAGTCCCAGCGTGTATGTAATTCGTGCTGAATCATTTCTTCTAGTTCACTGTGAAGATTTCTTCTATCCATCTCCCTGAAACAACGAAATACGAAGTTGAATATAACCTTTTATCACTAAAGCTTATGCAAATATCATGTATAGAATATTTTCAAGTTATGGCTGAACTTTAAAACCATACCTCTTCAAACTTTCATAAACATCAGGAAATATGACCCTGACGTCTGAACATGCGTAGTCAATCATTTCCGGAGTTAAGACAGCTTTCGCCCAATATCCACCCTCCGATTTGTTCCATTTTTCCTGAAATCATTTCAAATAAATGCAACTGAACGTAGATAAACAAATCTAAATTGTGTTTGGCCGATAAACGCTAAACAATTATTTTAGAATACGCCTTGTTTAATTTTCCACCCATCAGACCTCACATATGTTCATACCTCTATAGTTCCCTTCAATTTTCCTTGAATTTGTCCTCCCATTCATCCATCTATCAACATTCCTTCCATTTATCCATCTATTAACATTCCTTCCATTCATCCATCTATCAACATGCCTTCCATTCACCCATCTATCAACATTCCTTCCATTCATCCATCTATCAACATTCCTTCCATTCATCCATCTATCAACATGCCTTCCATTCATCCATCTATCAACATGCCTTCCATTCATCCATCTATCAACATTCCTTCCATTCATCCATCTATCAACATGCCTTCCATTTATCCATCTATCAACATTCCTTCCATTCATCCATCTATCAACATTCCTTCCATTCATCCATCTATCAACATGCCTTCCATTCATCCATCTATCAACATGCCTTCCATTCATCCATCTATCAACATTCCTTCCATTCATCCATCTATCAACATGCCTTCCATTCATCCATCTATCAACATTCCTTCCATTCATCCATCTATCAACATTCCTTCCATTCATCCATCTATCAACATGCCTTCCATTCATCCATCTATCAACATTCCTTCCATTCATCCATCTATCAACATTCCTTCCATTCATCCATCTATCAACATGCCTTCCATTCATCCATCTATCAACATTCCATCCATTCATCCATCTATCAACATGCCTTCCATTCATCCATCTATCAACATGCCTTCCATTCATCCATCTATCAACATGCCTTCCATTCATCCATCTATCAACATTCCTTCCATTCATCCATCTATCAACATGCCTTCCATGCATCCATCTATCAACATTCCTTCCATTCATCCATCTATCAACATGCCTTCAATTCATCCATCTATCAACATGCCTTCTATTCATCCATCTATCAACATGCCTACCATTCATCCATCTATCAACATTCCTTCCATTCATCCATCTATCAACATTCCTCTTATTCATCCATCTATCAACATGCCTTTCATTCATCAATCTATCAACATGCCTTCCATTCATCCATCTATCAACATTCCTCTTATTCATCCATCTATCAACATGCCTTCCATTCATCCATCTATCAACATTCCTTCCATTCATCCATCTATCAACATGCCTTCCATTCATCCATCTATCAACATTCCTTCCATTCATCCATCTATCAACATGCCTTCCATTCATCCATCTATCAACATTCCTTCCATTCATCAATCTATCAACATGCCTTCCATTCATCCATCTATCAACATTCCTTCCATTCATCCATCTATCAACATTCCTTCCATTCATCCATCTATCAACATTCCTTCCATTCATCAATCTATCAACATTCCTTCCATTCATCCATCTATCAACATTCCTTCCATTCATCCATCTATCAACATTCCTCTTATTCATCCATCTATCAACATGCCTTCCATTCATCCATCTATCAACATTCCTTCCATTCATCCATCTATCAACATTCCTCTTATTCATCCATCTATCAACATGCCTTCCATTCATCAATCTATCAACATTCCTTCCATTCATCCATCTATCAACATTCCTCTTATTCATCCATCTATCAACATGCCTTACATTCATCCATCTATCAACATTCCTTCCATTCATCCATCTATCAACATTCCTTCTATTTATCCATCTATCAACATTCCTTCTATTCATCCATCTATCAACATTCCTTCCATTCATCCATCTATCAACATGCCTTCCATTCATCCATCTATCAACATGCCTTCCATTCATCCATCTATCAACATGCCTTCCATTCATCCATCTATCAACATTCCTTCCATTCATCCATCTATCAACATTCCTTCTATTCATCCATCTATCAACATTCCTTCTATTCATCCATCTATCAACATTCCTTCCATTCATCCATCTATCAACATTTCTTCTATTCATCCATCTAACAACATTCCTTCCATTCATCCATCTATCAACATTCCTCTTATTCATCCATCTATCAACATTCCTTCCATTCATACATCTATCAACATTCCTTCCATTCATCCATCTATCAACAATTCTTCTATTCATCCATCTATCAACATTCCTTCCATTCATTCATCTATCAACATGCCTTCCATTCATAAATCTATCAACATGCCTTCCATTCATCCATCTATCAACATTCCTTCTATTCATCCATCTATCAACATTCCTTCCATTCATCAATCTATCAACATTCCTCTTATTCATCCATCTATCAACATGCCTTCCATTCATCCATCTATCAACATGCCTTCCATTCATCCATCTATCAACATGCCTTCCATTCATCCATCTATCAACAATCCTTTCATTCATCCATCTATCAACATTCCTCCTATTCATCCATCTATCAACATTCCTTCCATTCATCCATCTATCAACATTCCTCTTATTCATCCATCTATCAACATGCCTTCCATTCATCCATCTATCAACATGCCTTCCATTCATCCATCTATCAACATGCCTTCCATTCATCCATCTATCAACATTCCTTCCATTCATCCATCTATCAACAATCCTTTCATTCATCCATCTATCAACATTCCTCCTATTCATCCATCTATCAACATTCCTTCCATTCATCCATCTATCAACAATCCTTTCATTCATCCATCTATCAACATTCCTCCTATTCATCCATCTATCAACATTCCTTCCATTCATCCATCTATCAACATTCCTCTTATTCATCCATCTATCAACATGCCTTCCATTCATCCATCTATCAACATGCCTTCCATTCATCCATCTATCAACATGCCTTCCATTCATCCATCTATCAACATTCCTTCCATTCATCCATCTATCAACAATCCTTCCATTCATCCATCTATCAACATTCCTCTTATTCATCCATCTATCAACAATCCTTCCATTCATCCATCTATCAACATTCCTTCCATTCATCCATCTATCAACATTTCTTCTATTCATCCATCTATCAACATTCCTCTTATTCATCCATCTATCAACATGCCTTCCATCCATCCATCTATCAACATTCCTTCCATTCATCCATCTATCAACATTCCTCTTATTCATCCATCTATCAACATGCCTTCCATTCATCAATCTATCAACATTCCTTCCATTCATCCATCTATCAACATTCCTCTTATTCATCCATCTATCAACATGCCTTACATTCATCCATCTATCAACATTCGTTCCATTCATCCATCTATCAACATTCGTTCCATTCATCCATCTATCAACATTCCTTCTATTCATCCATCTATCAAGATTCCTTCCATTCATCCATCTATCAACATTCCTTCCATTCATCCATCTATCAACATGCCTTCCATTCATCCATCTATCAACATGCCTTCCATTCATCCATCTATCAACATTCCTTCCATTCATCCATCTATCAACATTCCTTCTATTCATCCATCTATCAACATTCCTTCTATTCATCCATCTATCAACATTCCTTCCATTCATCCATCTATCAACATTTCTTCTATTCATCCATCTATCAACATTCCTTCCATTCATCCATCTATCAACATTCCTCTTATTCATCCATCTATCAACATGCCTTCCATTCATCAATCTATCAACATTCCTTCCATTCATCCATCTATCAACATTCCTCTTATTCATCCATCTATCAACATGCCTTACATTCATCCATCTATCAACATTCGTTCCATTCATCCATCTATCAACATTCGTTCCATTCATCCATCTATCAACATTCCTTCTATTCATCCATCTATCAAGATTCCTTCCATTCATCCATCTATCAACATTCCTTCCATTCATCCATCTATCAACATGCCTTCCATTCATCCATCTATCAACATGCCTTCCATTCATCCATCTATCAACATTCCTTCCATTCATCCATCTATCAACATTCCTTCTATTCATCCATCTATCAACATTCCTTCTATTCATCCATCTATCAACATTCCTTCCATTCATCCATCTATCAACATTTCTTCTATTCATCCATCTAACAACATTCCTTCCATTCATCCATCTATCAACATTCCTCTTATTCATCCATCTATCAACAATCCTTCCATTCATCCATCTATCAACATTCCTTCCATTCATCCATCTATCAACATTTCTTCTATTCATCCATCTTTATCAACATTCCTTCCATTCATTCATCTATCAACATGCCTTCCATTCATACATCTATCAACATGCCTTCCATTCATCCATCTATCAACATTCCTTCTATTCATCCATCTATCAACATTCCTTTCATTCATCCATCTATCAACATTCCTCTTATTCATCCATCTATCAACATGCCTTCCATTCATCCATCTATCAACATGCCTTCCATTCATCCATCTATCAACATGCCTTCCATTCATCCATCTATCAACAATCCTTCCATTCATCCATCTATCAACATTCCTCCTATTCATCCATCTATCAACATTCCTTCCATTCATCCACCTATCAACATTCCTCTTATTCATCCATCTATCAACATGCCTTCCATTCATCCATCTATCAACATGCCTTCCATTCATCCATCTATCAACATTCCTTCCATTCATCCATCCATCTATCAACATTCCTTCCATTCATCCATCTATCAACATTCCTCTTATTCATCCATCTATCAACAATCCTTCCATTCATCCACCTATCAACATTCCTTCCATTCATCCATCTATCAACATTCCTTCCATTCATCCATCTATCAACATGCCTTCCATTCATCCATCTATCAACATTCCTTCCATTCATCCATCTATCAACATTCTTCTTATTCATCCATCTATCAACATGCCTTCCATTCATCCATCTATCAACATGCCTTCCATTCATCCATCTATCAACATGCCTTCCATTCATCCATCTATCAACATGCCTTCCATTCATCCATCTATCAACATTCCTTCCATTCATCCATCTATCAACAATCCTTCCATTCATCCATCTATCAACATTCCTTCCATTCATCCATCTATCAACAATCCTTCCATTCATCCATCTATCAACATTCCTTCCATTCATCCATCTATCAACATTCCTTCCATTCATCCATCTATCAACTTGCCTTCCATTCATCAATCTATCAACATTCCTTCCATTCATCCATCTATCAACATTCCTCTTATTCATCCATCTATCAACATGCCTTCCATTCATCCATCTATCAACATTCCTTCTATTCATCCATCTATCAACATTCCTTCTATTTATCCATCTATCAACATTCCTTCCATTCATCCATCTATCAACATTCCTTCTATTCATCCATCTATCAACATTCCTTCCATTCATCCATCTATCAACATTCCTTCTATTCATCCATCTATAAACATTCCTTCTATTCATCCATCTATAAACATTCCTTCTATTCATCCATCTATCAACATGCCTTCCATTCATCAATCTATCAACATTCCTTCCATTCATCCATCTATCAACATTCCTCTTATTCATCCATCTATCAACATGCCTTACATTCATCCATCTATCAACATTCCTTCCATTCATCCAACTATCAACATTCCTTCTATTCATCCATCTATCAACACTCCTTCTATTCATCCATCTATGAACATTCCTTCCATTCATCCATCTATCAACATGCCTTCCATTCATCCATCTATCAACATGCCTTCCATTCATCCATCTATCAACATGCCTTCCATTCATCCATCTATCAACATTCCTTCCATTCATCCATCTATCAACATTCCTTCTATTCATCCATCTATCAACATTCCTTCTATTCATCCATCTATTAACATTCCTTCCATTCATCCATCTATCAACATTCCTTCTATTCATCCATCTATCAACATTCCGTCCATTCATCCATCTATCAACATTCCTCTTATTCATCCATCTATCAACAATCCTTCCATTCATCCATCTATCAACATTCCTTCCATTCATCCATCTATCAACATTCCTTCTATTCATCCATCTATTAACATTCCTTCCATTCATCCATCTATCAACATTCCTTCTATTCATCCATCTATCAACATTCCGTCCATTCATCCATCTATCAACATTCCTCTTATTCATCCATCTATCAACATTCCTCTTATTCATCCATCTATCAACATGCCTTCCATTCATCCATCTATCAACATGCCTTCCATTCATCCATCTATCAACATGCCTTCCATTCATCCATCTATCAACAATCCTTCCATTCATCCATCTATCAACATTCCTTCTATTCATCCATCTATCAACATTCCTTCCATTCATCCATCTATCAACATTCCTCTTATTCATCCATCTATCAACATGCCTTCCATTCATCCATCTATCAACATGCCTTCCATTCATCCATCTATCAACATGCCTTCCATTCATCCATCTATCAACATTCCTCTTATTCATCCATCTATCAACAATCCTTCCATTCATCCATCTATCAACATTCCTTCCATTCATCCATCTATCAACATTCCTTCTATTCATCCATCTATCAACATTCCTTCTATTCATCCATCTATCAACATTCCTTCCATTCATCCATCTATCAACATTCCTTCTATTCATCCATCTATAAACATTCCTTCTTTTCATCCATCTATCAACATTCCTTCTATTCATCCATCTATCAACATTCCTTCCATTCATCCATCTATCAACATTCCTTCCATTCATCCATCTATCAACATTCCTTCTAGTCATCCATCTATAAACATTCCTTCTATTCATCCATCTATCAACATTCCTTCTATTCATCCATCTATCAACATTCCTTCCATTCATCCATCTATCAACATTCCTTCCATTCATCCATCTATCAACATTCCTCTTATTCATCCATCTATCAACATGCCTTCCATTCATCCATCTATCAACATTCCTTCCATTCATCCATCTATCAACATTCCTCTTATTCCTCCATCTATCAACAATCCTTCCATTCATCCATCTATCAACATCCCTTCCATTCATCCATCTATCAACATTTCTTCTATTCATCCATCTATCAACATTCCTTCTATTCATCCATCTATCAACATTCCTTCCATTCATCCATCTATCAACATTCCTTCTATTCATCCATCTATAAACATTCCTTCTTTTCATCCATCTATCAACATTCCTTCTATTCATCCATCTATCAACATTCCTTCCATTCATCCATCTATCAACATTCCTTCCATTCATCCATCTATCAACATTCCTTCTAGTCATCCATCTATAAACATTCCTTCTATTCATCCATCTATCAACATTCCTTCTATTCATCCATCTATCCATCTATCAACATTCCTTCCATTCATCCATCTATCAACATTCCTCTTATTAATCCATCTATCAACATGCCTTCCATTCATCCATCTATCAACATTCCTTCCATTCATCCATCTATCAACATGCCTTCCATTCATCCATCTATCAACATTCCTTCCATTCATCCATCTATCAACATTCCTCTTATTCATCCATCTATCAACATGCCTTCCATTCATCAATCTATCAACATTCCTTCCATTCATCAATCTATCAACATTCCTCTTATTCATCCATCTATCAACATGCCTTCCATTCATCCATCTATCAACATGCCTTCCATTCATCCATCTAACAACATGCCTTCCATTCATCCATCTATCAACAATCCTTCCATTCATCCATCTATCAACATTCCTCCTATTCATCCATCTATCAACATTCCTTCCATTCATCCATCTATCAACATTCCTCTTATTCATCCATCTATCAACATGCCTTCCATTCATCCATCTATCAACATGCCTTCCATTCATCCATCTATCAACATGCCTTCCATTCATCAATCTATCAACATTCCTTCCATTCATCCATCTATCAACAATCCTTCCATTCATCCATCTATCAACATTCCTCTTATTCATCCATCTATCAACAATCCTTCCATTCATCCATCTATCAACATTCCTTCCATTCATCCATCTATCAACATTTCTTCTATTCATCCATCTATCAACATTCCTTCCATTCATCCATCTATCAACATGCCTTCCATTCATCCATCTATCAACATGCCTTCCATTCATCCATCTATCAACATTCCTTCTATTCATCCATCTATCAACATTCCTTCCATTCATCCATCTATCAACATTCTTCTTATTCATCCATCTATCAACATGCCTTCCATTCATCCATCTATCAACATGCCTTCCATTCATCCATCTATCAACATGCCTTCCATTCATCAATCTATCAACATGCTTTCCATTCATCCATCTATCAACATTCCTTCCATTCATCCATCTATCAACAATCCTTCCATTCATCCATCTATCAACATTCCTTCCATTCATCCATCTATCAACAATCCTTCCATTCATCCATCTATCAACATGCCTTCCATTCATCCATCTATCAACATTCCTTCTATTCATCCATCTATCAACATTCCTTCCATTCATCCATCTATCAACATTCCTTCTATTCATCCATCTATCAACATTCCTTCTATTCATCCATCTATCAACATTCCTTCTATTCATCCATCTATCAACATGCCTTCCATTCATCAATCTATCAACATTCCTTCCATTCATCCATCTATCAACATTCCTCTTATTCATCCATCTATCAACATGCCTTACATTCATCCGTCTATCAACATTCCTTCCATTCATCCATCTATCAACATTCCTTCTATTCATCCATCTATCAACATTCCTTCTATTCATCCATCTATCAACATTCCTTCCATTCATCCATCTATCAACATGCCTTCCATTCATCCATCTATCAACATGCCTTCCATTCATCCATCTATCAACATTCCTTCCATTCATCCATCTATCAACATTCCTTCTATTCATCCATCTATCAACATTCCTTCTATTCATCCATCTATCAACATTCCTTCCATTCATCCATCTATCAACATTCCTTCTATTCATCCATCTATCAACATTCCTTCCATTCATCCATCTATCAACATTCCTCTTATTCATCCATCTATCAACAATCCTTCCATTCATCCATCTATCAACATGCCTTCCATTCATCAATCTATCAACATTCCTTCCATTCATCAATCTATCAACATTCCTCTTATTCATCCATCTATCAACATGCCTTCCATTCATCCATCTATCAATATGCCTTCCATTCATCCATCTATCAACATGCCTTCCATTCATCCATCTATCAACAATCCTTACATTCATCCATCTATCAACATTCCTCCTATTCATCCATCTATCAACATTCCTTCCATTCATCCATCTATCAACATTCCTCTTATTCATCCATCTATCAACATGCCTTCCATTCATCCGTCTATCAACATGCCTTCCATTCATCCATCTATCAACATGCCTTCCATTCATTCATCTATCAACATTCCTTCCATTCATCCATCTATCAACAATCCTTCCATTCATCTATCTATCAACATTCCTCTTATTCATCCATCTATCAACAATCCTTCCATTCATCCATCTATCAACATTCCTTCCATTCATCCATCTATCAACATTCCTTCTATTCATCCATCTATCAACATTCCTTCCATTCATCCATCTATCAACATGCCTTCCATTCATCCATCTATCAACATGCCTTCCATTCATCCATCTATCAACATTCCTTCCATTCATCCATCTATCAACATTCCTTCCATTCATCCATCTATCAACATTCTTCTTATTCATCCATCTATCAACATGCCTTCCATTCATCCATCTATCAACATGCCTTCCATTCATCCATCTATCAACATGCCTTCCATTCATCAATCTATCAACATGCCTTCCATTCATCCATCTATCAACATTCCTTCCATTCATCCATCTATCAACATTCCTTCCATTCATCCATCTATCAACATGCCTTCCATTCATCCATCTATCAACATTCCTTCCATTCATCCATCTATCAACATTCCTCTTATTCATCCATCTATCAACATGCCTTCCATTCATCAATCTATCAACATTCCTTCCATTCATCAATCTATCAACATTCCTCTTATTCATCCATCTATCAACATGCCTTCCATTCATCCATCTATCAACATGCCTTCCATTCATCCATCTAACAACATGCCTTCCATTCATCCATCTATCAACAATCCTTCCATTCATCCATCTATCAACATTCCTCCTATTCATCCATCTATCAACATTCCTTCCATTCATCCATCTATCAACATTCCTCTTATTCATCCATCTATCAACATGCCTTCCATTCATCCATCTATCAACATGCCTTCCATTCATCCATCTATCAACATGCCTTCCATTCATCAATCTATCAACATTCCTTCCATTCATCCATCTATCAACAATCCTTCCATTCATCCATCTATCACCATTCCTCTTATTCATCCATCTATCAACAATCCTTCCATTCATCCATCTATCATCATTCCTTCCATTCATCCATCTATCAACATTTCTTCTATTCATCCATCTATCAACATTCCTTCCATTCATCCATCTATCAACATGCCTTCCATTCATCCATCTATCAACATGCCTTCCATTCATCCATCTATCAACATTCCTTCTATTCATCCATCTATCAACATTCCTTCCATTCATCCATCTATCAACATTCTTCTTATTCATCCATCTATCAACATGCCTTCCATTCATCCATCTATCAACATGCCTTCCATTCATCCATCTATCAACATGCCTTCCATTCATCAATCTATCAACATGCTTTCCATTCATCCATCTATCAACATTCCTTCCATTCATCCATCTATCAACAATCCTTCCATTCATCCATCTATCAACATTCCTTCCATTCATCCATCTATCAACATTCCTCTTATTCATCCATCTATCAACATGCCTTCCATTCATCCATCTATCAATATGCCTTCCATTCATCCATCTATCAACATGCCTTCCATTCATCCATCTATCAACAATCCTTACATTCATCCATCTATCAACATTCCTCCTATTCATCCATCTATCAACATTCCTTCCATTCATCCATCTATCAACATTCCTCTTATTCATCCATCTATCAACATGCCTTCCATTCATCCGTCTATCAACATGCCTTCCATTCATCCATCTATCAACATGCCTTCCATTCATTCATCTATCAACATTCCTTCCATTCATCCATCTATCAACAATCCTTCCATTCATCTATCTATCAACATTCCTCTTATTCATCCATCTATCAACAATCCTTCCATTCATCCATCTATCAACATTCCTTCCATTCATCCATCTATCAACATTTCTTCTATTCATCCATCTATCAACATTCCTTCCATTCATCCATCTATCAACATGCCTTCCATTCATCCATCTATCAACATGCCTTCCATTCATCCATCTATCAACATTCCTTCTATTCATCCATCTATCAACATTCCTTCCATTCATCCATCTATCAACATTCTTCTTATTCATCCATCTATCAACATGCCTTCCATTCATCCATCTATCAACATGCCTTCCATTCATCCATCTATCAACATGCCTTCCATTCATCAATCTATCAACATGCCTTCCATTCATCCATCTATCAACATTCCTTCCATTCATCCATCTATCAACATTCCTTCCATTCATCCATCTATCAACATGCCTTCCATTCATCCATCTATCAACATTCCTTCCATTCATCGATCTATCAACATTCCTCTTATTCATCCATCTATCAACATGCCTTCCATTCATCAATCTATCAACATTCCTTCCATTCATCAATCTATCAACATTCCTCTTATTCATCCATCTATCAACATGCCTTCCATTCATCCATCTATCAACATGCCTTCCATTCATCCATCTAACAACATGCCTTCCATTCATCCATCTATCAACAATCCTTCCATTCATCCATCTATCAACATTCCTCCTATTCATCCATCTATCAACATTCCTTCCATTCATCCATCTATCAACATTCCTCTTATTCATCCATCTATCAACATGCCTTCCATTCATCCATCTATCAACATGCCTTCCATTCATCCATCTATCAACATGCCTTCCATTCATCAATCTATCAACATTCCTTCCATTCATCCATCTATCAACAATCCTTCCATTCATCCATCTATCACCATTCCTCTTATTCATCCATCTATCAACAATCCTTCCATTCATCCATCTATCAACATTCCTTCCATTCATCCATCTATCAACATTTCTTCTATTCATCCATCTATCAACATTCCTTCCATTCATCCATCTATCAACATGCCTTCCATTCATCCATCTATCAACATGCCTTCCATTCATCCATCTATCAACATTCCTTCTATTCATCCATCTATCAACATTCCTTCCATTCATCCATCTATCAACATTCTTCTTATTCATCCATCTATCAACATGCCTTCCATTCATCCATCTATCAACATGCCTTCCATTCATCCATCTATCAACATGCCTTCCATTCATCAATCTATCAACATGCTTTCCATTCATCCATCTATCAACATTCCTTCCATTCATCCATCTATCAACAATCCTTCCATTCATCCATCTATCAACATTCCTTCCATTCATCCATCTATCAACAATCCTTCCATTCATCCATCTATCAACATTCCTTCCATTCATCCATCTATCAACATGCCTTCCATTCATCCATCTATCAACATTCCTTCCATTCATCCATCTATCAACATTCCTTCCATTCATCCATCTATCAACATTCCTTCTATTCATCCATCTATCAACATTCCTTCTATTCATCCATCTATCAACATTCCTTCTATTCATCCATCTATCAACATGCCTTCCATTCATCAATCTATCAACATTCCTTCCATTCATCCATCTATCAACATTCCTCTTATTCATCCATCTATCAACATGCCTTACATTCATCCGTCTATCAACATTCCTTCCATTCATCCATCTATCAACATTCCTTCTATTCATCCATCTATCAACATTCCTTCTATTCATCCATCTATCAACATTCCTTCCATTCATCCATCTATCAACATGCCTTCCATTCATCCATCTATCAACATGCCTTCCATTCATCCATCTATCAACATTCCTTCCATTCATCCATCTATCAACATTCCTTCTATTCATCCATCTATCAACATTCCTTCTATTCATCCATCTATCAACATTCCTTCCATTCATCCATCTATCAACATTCCTTCTATTCATCCATCTATCAACATTCCTTCCATTCATCCATCTATCAACATTCCTCTTATTCATCCATCTATCAACAATCCTTCCATTCATCCATCTATCAACATGCCTTCCATTCATCAATCTATCAACATTCCTTCCATTCATCAATCTATCAACATTCCTCTTATTCATCCATCTATCAACATGCCTTCCATTCATCCATCTATCAATATGCCTTCCATTCATCCATCTATCAACATGCCTTCCATTCATCCATCTATCAACAATCCTTCCATTCATCCATCTATCAACATTCCTCCTATTCATCCATCTATCAACATTCCTTCCATTCATCCATCTATCAACATTCCTCTTATTCATCCATCTATCAACATGCCTTCCATTCATCCATCTATCAACATGCCTTCCATTCATCCATCTATCAACATGCCTTCCATTCATTCATCTATCAACATTCCTTCCATTCATCCATCTATCAACAATCCTTCCATTCATCTATCTATCAACATTCCTCTTATTCATCCATCTATCAACAATCCTTCCATTCATCCATCTATCAACATTCCTTCCATTCATCCATCTATCAACATTTCTTCTATTCATCCATCTATCAACATTCCTTCCATTCATCCATCTATCAACATGCCTTCCATTCATCCATCTATCAACATGCCTTCCATTCATCCATCTATCAACATTCCTTCTATTCATCCATCTATCAACATTCCTTCCATTCATCCATCTATCAACATTCTTCTTATTCATCCATCTATCAACATGCCTTCCATTCATCCATCTATCAACATGCCTTCCATTCATCCATCTATCAACATGCCTTCCATTCATCAATCTATCAACATGCCTTCCATTCATCCATCTATCAACATTCCTTCCATTCATCCATCTATCAACAATCCTTCCATTCATCCATCTATCAACATTCCTTCCATTCATCCATCTATCAACAATCCTTCCATTCATCCATCTATCAACATTCCTTCCATTCATCCATCTATCAACATGCCTTCCATTCATCCATCTATCAACATTCCTTCTATTCATCCATCTATCAACATTTCTTCCATTCATCCATCTATCAACATTCCTTCTATTCATCCATCTATAAACATTCCTTCTATTCATCCATCTATCAACATTCCTTCTATTCATCCATCTATCAACATGCCTTCCATTCATCAATCTATCAACATTCCTTCCATTCATCCATCTATCAACATTCCTCTTTTTCATCCATCTATCAACATGCCTTACATTCATCCATCTATCAACATTCCTTCCATTCATCCATCTATCAACATTCCTTCTATTCATCCATCTATCAACATTCCTTCTATTCATCCATCTATCAACATTCCTTCCATTCATCCATCTATCAACATGCCTTCCATTCATCCATCTATCAACATGCCTTCCATTCATCCATCTATCAACATGCCTTCCATTCATCCATCTATCAACATTCCTTCCATTCATCCATCTATCAACATTCCTTCTATTCATCCATCTATCAACATTCCTTCCATTCATCCATCTATCAACATTCCTCTTATTCATCCATCTATCAACAATCCTTCCATTCATCCATCTATCAACATTCCTTCCATTCATCCATCTATCAACATTTCTTCTATTCATCCATCTATCAACATTCCTTCCATTCATCCATCTATTAACATGCCTTCCATTCATCCATCTATCAACATGCCTTCCATTCATCCATCTATCAACATTCCTTCTATTCATCCATCTATCAACATTCCTTCCATTCATCCATCTATCAACATTCCTCTTATTCATCCATCTATCAACATGCCTTCCATTCATCCATCTATCAACATGCCTTCCATTCATCCATCTATCAACATGCCTTCCATTCATCCATCTATCAACAATCCTTCCATTCATCCATCTATCAACATTCCTCTTATTCATCCATCTATCAACAATCCTTCCATTCATCCATCTATCAACATTCCTTCCATTCATCCATCTATCAACATTTCTTCTATTCATCCATCTATCAACATTCCTTCCATTCATCCATCTATCAACAATCCTTCCATTCATCCATCTATCAACATTCCTCTTATTCATCCATCTATCAACAATCCTTCCATTCATCCATCTATCAACATTCCTTCCATTCATCCATCTATCAACATTTCTTCTATTCATCCATCTATCAACATTCCTTCCATTCATCCATCTATCAACATTCCTTCCATTCATCCATCTATCAACATTCCTTCCATTCATCCATCTATCAACATTCCTTCCATTCATCCATCTATCAACATTCCTTCCATTCATCCATCTATCAACATTCCTCTTATTCATCCATCTATCAACAATCCTTCCATTCATCCATCTATCAACATTCCTTCCATTCATCCATCTATCAACATTTTTTCTATTCATCCATCTATCAACATTCCTTCCATTCATCCATCTATCAACATGCCTTCCATTCATCCATCTATCAACATGCCTTCCATTCATCCATCTATCAACATTCCTTCTATTCATCCATCTATCAACATTCCTTCCATTCATCCATCTATCAACATTCCTCTTATTCATCCATCTATCAACATGCCTTCCATTCATCCATCTATCAACATGCCTTCCATTCATCCATCTATCAACATGCCTTCCATTCATCCATCTATCAACAATCCTTCCATTCATCCATCTATCAACATTCCTTCTATTCATCCATCTATCAACATTCCTTCCATTCATCCATCTATCAACATTCCTCTTATTCATCCATCTATCAACATGCCTTCCATTCATCCATCTATCAACATGCCTTCCATTCATCCATCTATCAACATGCCTTCCATTCATCCATCTATCAACAATCCTTCCATTCATCCATCTATCAACATTCCTCTTATTCATCCATCTATCAACAATCCTTCCATTCATCCATCTATCAACATTCCTTCGATTCATCCATCTATCAACATTTCTTCTATTCATCCATCTATCAACATTCCTTCCATTCATCCATCTATCAACATTCCTTCCATTCATCCATCTATCAACATGCCTTCCATTCATCCATCTATCAACATTCCTTCTATTCATCCATCTATCAACATTCCTTCCATTCATCCATCTATCAACATTCTTCTTATTCATCCATCTATCAACATGCCTTCCATTCATCCATCTATCAACATGCCTTCCATTCATCCATCTATCAACATGCCTTCCATTCATCCATCTATCAACATGCCTTCCATTCATCCATCTATCAACATTCCTTCCATTCATCCATCTATCAACAATCCTTCCATTCATCCATCTATCAACATTCCTTCCATTCATCCATCTATCAACAATCCTTCCATTCATCCATCTATCAACATTCCTTCCATTCATTCATCTATCAACATGCCTTCCATTCATCCATCTATCAACATTCCTTCTATTCATCCATCTATAAACATTCCTTCTATTCATCCATCTATAAACATTCCTTCTATTCATCCATCTATCAACATTCCTTCTATTCATCCATCTATCAACATTCCTTCCATTCATCCATCTATCAACATTCCTTCCATTCATCCATCTATCAACATTCCTTCCATTCATCCATCTATCAACATTCCTTCCATTCATCCATCTATCAACATTCCTCTTATTCATCCATCAATCAACATGCCTTCCATTCATCCATCTATCAACATTCCTTCCATTCATCCATCTATCAACATGCCTTCCATTCATCCATCTATCAACATTCCTTCTATTCATCCATCTATAAACATTCCTTCTATTCATCCATCTATCAACATTCCTTCTAATCATCCATCTATCAACATTCCTTCCATTCATCCATCTATCAACATTCCTTCCATTCATCCATCTATCAACTTGCCTTCCATTCATCAATCTATCAACATTCCTTCCATTCATCCATCTATCAACATTCCTCTTATTCATCCATCTATCAACATGCCTTCCATTCATCCATCTATCAACATTCCTTCCATTCATCCATCTATCAACATGCCTTCCATTCATCCATCTATCAACATTCCTTCCATTCATCCATCTATCAACATTCCTTCTATTCATCCATCTATAAACATTCCTTCTATTCATCCATCTATCAACATTCCTTCTAATCATCCATCTATCAACATTCCTTCCATTCATCCATCTATCAACATTCCTTCCATTCATCCATCTATCAACTTGCCTTCCATTCATCAATCTATCAACATTCCTTCCATTCATCCATCTATCAACATTCCTCTTATTCATCCATCTATCAACATGCCTTCCATTCATCCATCTATCAACATTCCTTCTATTCATCCATCTATCAACATTCCTTCTATTTATCCATCTATCAACATTCCTTCCATTCATCCATCTATCAACATGCCTTCCATTCATCCATCTATCAACATGCCTTCCATTCATCCATCTATCAACATGCCTTCCATTCATCCATCTATCAACATTCCTTCCATTCATCCATCTATCAACATTCCTTCTATTCATCCATCTATCAACATTCCTTCTATTCATCCATCTATCAACATTCCTTCCATTCATCCATCTATCAACATTCCTTCTTTTCATCCATCTATCAACATTCCTTCCATTCATCCATCTATCAACATTCCTCTTATTCATCCATCTATCAACAATCCTTCCATTCATCCATCTATCAACATTCCTTCCATTCATCCAACTATCAACATTTCTTCCATTCATCCATCTATCAACAATCCTTCCATTCATCCATCTATCAACATTCCTCTTATTCATCCATCTATCAACAATCCTTCCATTCATCCATCTATCAACATTCCTTCCATTCATCCAACTATCAACATTTCTTCTATTCATCCATCTATCAACATTCCTTCTTTTCATCCATCTATCAACATTCCTTCCATTCATCCATCTATCAACATTCCTCTTATTCATCCATCTATCAACAATCCTTCCATTCATCCATCTATCAACATTCCTTCCATTCATCCAACTATCAACATTTCTTCTATTCATCCATCTATCAACATTCCTTCCATTCATCCATCTATCCACATGCCTTCCATTCATCCATCTATCAACATGCCTTCCATTCATCCATCTATCAACATTCCTTCTATTCATCCATCTATCAACATTCCTTCCATTCATCCATCTATCAACATTCCTCTTATTCATCCATCTATCAACATGCCTTCCATTCATCCATCTATCAACATTCCTTCCATTCATCCATCTATAAACATGCCTTCCATTCATCCATCTATCAACATGCCTTCCATTCATCCATCTTTCAACATTCCTTCTATTCATCCATCTATCAACATGCCTTCCATTCATCCATCTATCAACATTCCTTCCATTCATCCATCTATCAACATTCCTTCCATTCATCCATCTATCAACATGCCTTCCATTCATCCATCTATCAACATTCCTTCTATTCATCCATCTTTCAACATTCCTTCCATTCATCCATCTATCAACATGCCTTCCATTCATCCATCTATCAACATTCCTCTTATTCATCCATCTATCAACATTCCTTCCATTCATCCATCTATCAACATGCCTTCCATTCATCCATCTATCAACATGCCTTCCATTCATCCATCTATCAACATTCCTTCAATTCATCCATCTATCAACATTCCTTCCATTCATCCATCTATCAACATGCCTTCCTTTCATCCATCTATCAACATTCCTTCCATTCATCCATCTATCAACATTCCTTCCATTCATCCATCTATCAACATGCCTTCCATTCATCCATCTATCAACATGCCTTCCATTCATCCATCTATCAACATGCCTTCATTCATCCATCTATCAACATTCCTTCCATTCATCCATCTATCAACATTCCTTCAATTCATCCATCTATCAACATTCCTTCCATTCATCCATCTATCAACATGCCTTCCATTCATCCATTTATCAACATGCCTTCCATTCATCCATCTATCAACATTCCTTCAATTCATCCATCTATCAACATTCCTTCCATTCATCCATCTATCAACATGCCTTCCATTCATCCATCTATCAACATGCCTTCCATTCATCCATCTATCAACATGCCTTCCATTCATCCATCTATCAACATGCCTTCCATTCATCCATCTATCAACATTCCTTCCATTCATCCATCTATCAACATTCCTTCTATTCATCCATCTATCAACATTCCTTCCATTCATCCATCTATCAACATTCCTTCCATTCATCCATCTATCAACATGCCTTCCATTCATCCATCTATCAACATTCCTTCCATTCATCCATCTATCAACATTCCTTCAATTCATCCATCTATCAACATTCCTTCCATTCATCCATCTATCAACATGCCTTCCATTCATCCATCTATCAACATGCCTTCCATTTATCCATCTATCAACATGCCTTCCATTCATCCATCTATCAACATTCCTTCCATTCATCCATCTATCAACATTGCTTCTATTCATCCATCTATCAACATTCCTTCCATTCATCCATCTATCATCATTCCTTCCATGTATCCATCTATCAACATTCCTTCCATTCATCCATCTATAAACATGCCTTCCATTCATCCATCTATCAACATTCCTTCAATTCATCCATCTATCAACATTCCTTCCATTCATCCATCTATCAACATTCCTTCCTTTTATCCATCTATCAACATTTCTTCCATTCATCCATCTATCAACATGCCTTCCATTCATCCATCTATCAACATGCCTTCCATTCATCCATCTATCAACATGCCTTCCATTCATCCATCTATCAACATGCCTTCCATTCATCCATCTATCAACATTCCTTCCATTCATCCATCTATCAACATTCCTTCTATTCATCCATCTATCAACATTCCTTCCATTCATCCATCTATCAACATTCCTTCCATTCATCCATCTATCAACATGCCTTCCATTCATCCATCTATCAACATTCCTTCCATTCATCCATCTATCAACATTCCTTCAATTCATCCATCTATCAACATTCCTTCCATTCATCCATCTATCAACATGCCTTCCATTCATCCATCTATCAACATGCCTTCCATTTATCCATCTATCAACATGCCTTCCATTCATCCATCTATCAACATTCCTTCCATTCATCCATCTATCAACATTGCTTCTATTCATCCATCTATCAACATTCCTTCCATTCATCCATCTATCATCATTCCTTCCATGTATCCATCTATCAACATTCCTTCCATTCATCCATCTATAAACATGCCTTCCATTCATCCATCTATCAACATTCCTTCAATTCATCCATCTATCAACATTCCTTCCATTCATCCATCTATCAACATTCCTTCCTTTTATCCATCTATCAACATTTCTTCCATTCATCCATCTATCAACATGCCTTCCATTCATCCATCTATCAACATGCCTTCCATTCATCCATCTATCAACATGCCTTCCATTCATCCATCTATCAACATGCCTTCCATTCATCCATCTATCAACATTCCTTCCATTCATCCATCTATCAACATTCCTTCTATTCATCCATCTATCAACATTCCTTCCATTCATCCATCTATCAACATTCCTTCCATTCATCCATCTATCAACATGCCTTCCATTCATCCATCTATCAACATTCCTTCCATCCATCCATCTATCAACATTCCTTCCATTCATCCATTTATCAACATGCCTTCCATTCATCCATCTATCAACATTCCTTCCATTCATCCATCTATTAACATTCCTTCCATTCATCCATCTATTAACATTCCTTCCATTCCATCCTCCATCCATCCATCAATTCTTTAAATTCGTCTCACCTTTACCTTGTCCTTATCATCCAGAAGGGATGTCTCCGTGTACAGTGCGCATAGATCCCCGAGTTTCCGGAGGTATGGAAGTCGGCGACCATCAGCTCGGTCAACGACGTATTGCGCAGCCTGGGGATAAAAGAGTGTCTTAAATAATGGCATAAGGTGCGCTTGCATCTAAAAATAAAGCTGTACTTTCATTATAATGTACCAAGACCATATTAGATATAAATACAATCTCAAATACCAAATAATATAAATACAATGTTTAGACCATGACCAAGTTAATCCTTGTGTAATCATTTACTATTTCTAAAAGAACATCTATAGAAACATTTGAATGTCAAACATACTTTGACGGACGTCGAAATAATGGTCTTAAATTTATATCTATAAACCCATGTCACTGTTTGAGTTTCGTTTTGTACTGCAGTTCGGCAGTTACGCTGACAAATTTTGACTAAACCGTTAACACAGAATTTTGATACAAATTGTAAAAATAGAATCTCAAAAGTTAGTAGGTAACAGTGACTTAACTGTGACCGCAAGCTTATTTAAAATGACCAGTATTCCCTATGTGCTATCAAAGAAAACTGGTTGGGTTTTACCTTTGAGCAACACTAAAATTGACTAAAAAACGCTTGAATAAACATACTGTCACCTGTATATCAAAGACGTTGTCCAGCATGACATCAAACTGACTCTTGAGGGCCGCACTGTCACCGGAACACCCATGAATCACCTGTAAGTAATGAAAATGGCCGATACCCTCTTATCATTTATTTTTTATTAAACTATTTTATTAATTTTCATAATTTTAAAATCCTGAGCAAATGTGTTTATGAATGTGATACTTTCGGACATCATGCTGATTCATTTATAGATTAGCTATTTGATAAACAAATACTAAACGACCTTCCATTTAATAATATTTAACAAGTTAATGATTTTGTATAAACGAGCGAAAGCGAGTTTGATACCAAATATTTCACGAGTTTAAAAGGATTAAATGAGAGGAAGTTTAGTATTCTCTCTATTACTTTCTCTCAAAATCAAAGCCGACAATGCGCTAAACCTAATATTTCCGCTTACAATGTGACGTCACAACAACATTCTTCTTTGACTTGCTTTGTGGTATTACACTAGTTGAATATTGCCGCATAAATACTACACTGCGGTAATTTACACGGGCGAGTAATAATGAAATCTACTGATTTCTTTGTCAGTTTTCCAAAGACATTAACAGTAGTAATAATAATAATAAAATCATATATCAATATATAATAATAAATAATAATATGATTTTTATTCTGATATTAAGGGGTTTTCATTGCAGTACAAACTCGTTGTATATTTTAAAAGCACAACAATATAACCTATATAATAAATCAATGTCAAACACTCTAATAGCTTAGATACACATCTTGCGTTGGCAAACAATTATGCATTTTTCTGATCACCAGCTACTGCTTGAAAGGTTTGCTTGTTAGTATTTTTGTTGCAATGCTTTTGTTAAATAATCCATATGACGTTTGCTAGAAACTAACGAGAATAAAGAAAATCAACGTAGGGTGAGACATGGTGAGCAAATACCTCCAGGCTTATTAGGCATGAACACAAAAATACTCTGGTTACCAAGATAAACATTGACGAAATCCATACTGTGTGTCATATCAAAGTTATATATATATAGTTCTTTGTAAAATGTTGGCGAGGTAACTATTAAATAATTCGTCCAAAGAGAATAATATCGACAAAAACATAGAATGAATAAAGAAAAAGAAAATATAATTACATTTAAGAGGAATATCAATTATATATATATATATGTGGATATCAATGGTTTAAGATACTGGAGGAGTTAATACATTTTTTATTTAATCACCATTCAGTGATTTGACAAATGATCCTTAAGGTTAACAAAACGAACACTTCAAATGACCTTATGTGTTGTCCCTTAAAATGCTTCAAATCTTACCAGAAATCAGAGATATGTACACAAAACTGGGATGTTTTCCAGAACCCCAAATCCCGATTAACACACAAATATCATTTTTCGTACGTTTCTGTGGTTACCAAGTCTTCAGTTTATGCATTATTATCATAGTATCCGAAACGTATTATCCAAACTAAAGAAATATCATCACCTTCACGATATCCTTGCTTTCAAGTATCCTCTTTAGCCGTCCTTCGTCGAACATCCGGGGTTTCGCGTAGATATTGAACAGGTACACGAACCCATCAAGGCGAGCAATCTGGAGAATGAAGGTGACGTACCAAGGTATAAAGGTAGATGTTATTAAAATATAAAAAGTTTTTTGTTTTTATTATCGAATTGAAATTTCCTCAATTTCACTGAATTGAATCTAACTGAAGTAACATAGTATTTCAATCGTATCGTGCTGAGTCTATGTCTTAATTTTTACAATGTTGGCAAACATCTACCTGCAGAAGCGTTAGCGGTCCCTCTTTCCCCAAATTTACACCCTCTGCGTCAACAGCAATCACCTGTTGCTGCATGAGGTCTTCCACTGCGCTTTTGCAAGCATATAGGGTGTCAACAATCTCGCATCGATCAACCATCGCCATTTTGTAACAGGTGTTGGTAGAGCTGTAATAACAACAACAACAACAACAACAACAACAACATCAACATAAACAGAAACACCAGAAACAGCAACATCAACAGAAACAGCAACATCACAGCAACAGCAACGGCAACAGTAACAGTAACAAGCTGTAATAATAACAACATTAACATCAACATCAACATCAACATCCACCAGCAACAGCAACAGCACCAGCAACAGCAACAATAAAAACAGCAACATTACAGTAACAGAAACAACAACAGCAACAATAACAACAACAACAGCAACAACAACAGCAACAGCAACAACACAGCAACAACAACAACAGCAACAACAACATCATCTACAACTAAATGTCCATCATCAACAAGAAAAAAGTATATAAATGAATATATATGTTTATTATGGGTACATTTATTATTTAGATTTTATATGGAACATCTTCACTTTTGCATGTTCTTACAAACAACTTAGCTTAACTATTACTGTTTTTTTATTCAACATAATCCTTTAAAGGTGTCCTCTGCTCAATGGGTCAAAGCTTTTCGATACCAATGCTTAAAAGTTTAAACACAGTCAACATGATATTGATATTTTGATATTTATTTGGACAAGAATAATTTATTATTGACTTTAGAGATATATAAATATCGTGTCATAATGTTGGCCTAAATATTTTTATATAATTTAATGCATATAATTTTTCTTGGGTAGATAAACCTAGTTCGCAGAATATATTTTCTATTTTCATTTTTACTTTCATATGGGCGTGTCTTGTTTTCAAGTACATCTTACAGCCTTAACATGAAAACGTTATTTTTTCTATTTTCTTCGTTCAAGTCATTTGAATAGAATATTTTTTCAATATTTGTAATAAACAACCTCAAGTCATGATGCTTACTATATATAGGCCTAAACGCGTAGTTTACAATTTAAGAAAAGATATGTATCAATATTTATATCTTTCATATGTCACTTTTGACAATAATTTGCAGATATTTTTACATTTGTTTCGAATCAAATCTCAAAGTCGATATGTGATAACTGTACCTTCAGTCAAGTATAAAGTAAGACGCAATTCATTTAAGTGGTCTCAGCTATTTTCTACTTTTAGCAAATCTCATATGTTATGTTTCCTTCCTTGTTGTGTTTTATCTTTTAAAACATTATTATTGAAAGAAAGACCCGAGAAAAAACCCTCAGGTAACAACTTACCTTCGCTGAAGAATCAATGACTCCTAAGCGTCCAAAGTCAAAATACGGGTCCTGCTTACGTCATCGATTAAAGGGATGCAACTCTGATATAGATTACATACTCACGTACAGGTAAGGTAAAGTAGGATCGATTTGGTACATTGGGTCACGTTTTATAGATTGATTAGAGGAAAGATAAACTATATATTCAATCGGCGGTCAATAAATCATAAATACAACCATCGCAATACAAACTTCTAAAGAGAAATATGACAATCTTATTGCGTACGAACAAGAACCGAAGTTAAAGGGATAGTAGCACGTTATTGAAAATTTTATATTTTCAAATTTTCACTGATTATTGTACGTTAATGCTAAATGTATTCCTTTGATAGTGTCAAAAATCAATATTCAGAGAACAAATTATAAAGATTCACATAAAGTCTATTGGCAGCCATGTTTGTGCGAATACCTGTAATTCAGTCATTTTTTGTATGAAACAGGAATCGCATGGATAAACTTGACATTAGTTATTAGATTTATTACTTATATTCCCCTAAAACGTGCTACTGCCCCTTTAAGCTGTTTTGTTTGATGACGAATATATGAATTATTTGCTTTTTCAATGGTGACAACTTTCAATATCATACAGATGACCTTTTTCATTTGTTAATTTTTCATTTTTCACATCTTATCTCTTTTCAAACTTAATATAAAAAGTTCTTTTCACAATGAAGTCAATAAATATGGTGTCAGATGTCATTTTTTGTTTCCACACCATCAACCTATTTATTTATTCATATGGTTAAATAATTATTTTATTATTTTACGCGCCTTAATTAACAATGTTTTGTTATGATTTACGATATATTAAATGCTATATTGCCAATATCTCAGAAGAAAATTTATGACTAAAGGTCAGTTTTTACTCATGTATATTTGTTATGTATATATATATTTTGTAACTGACCTGTGACACTTTAAGAAAATGTTTCTGTCTGTTTATCCTAATTGTCATTTGATTGTTGCTGGTTCAGCTTCTCTTTTCCAACCAGCTGTAATCCCCTGTCAGTTTCTTCTTGTGTTGTTTAATTTGCTTACCTATAAATCAAAAGCTCTATTTTTTTTTAAACAACCAATACCAATCTCTTGACTATTCTACATGGACAAAAACTTCATTTGTGATATTATTAATCAAACAAGTGCGAAGATTTCTTCTTAGTCACTCTCGGTCAGAGAGCCACAACATTTAACAAAATAATTTTTATTAAAAAAAAATTAAAAAAAAGGTACTGTTACCTTCAACATATTGGAAAAGAGCATGTTGCTCCAATAGGAAAACCTCATCTACGATAACCTAGACTCTAACATCCGATGCCCTTCCCTATATTAACCTTGGATTTTTCATCAGAAAAAATATACTAAATTTATAGCCCCTGATTTGATTAAACAAAGCAAACTCCGTGTTTCACCCGCTTTGGTCTTGGCATGCAATTCAAACGCTGATCTCTAACTTTCATGTCCTTAACCTACCAGGTGGCAATGTTGCCTTTTGAATTCTAATTCAAGTCCCATACTCTCTCCACAGAGACAGATAAAGAAATGAAATGTTGATCGAGCCTCTGTTCTAATTAAACCAACTCCGTTGGTTCCGGCAGTTTCCACTGGCGAACAAAATTGCATCATTATCCCTTTGAATTTTTGTAGCAAATGACAACGCTTCTCGCATGGAAAGGGTGGTTGATATCACTTTTGCCATATTCAGTATCCGAAATTATGATTGAAGAACAGCATCGCTAATTGCACAACTAACTTTGATTGCCTCTAGTCGGGCATCTCCCATTCTACCCCACAAACTCGGCGAATAAGACCAGAGGCTCGATCAATATTTCATTACTTGATCTGCCTCTGTTGGGAGAGAATGATTCTCGGCGAACTTGGAAGATTACCACTTGCAATCCACTATATGAAGAAATGCATCACATTTTGGTTGAAATTATTGCACATGCCGGACGACAGACACCCTAAGAATTGTTACAAAATGCTTACCGCTCTGGATAATGCTGGCAGGAAAACGTGGGCTGGTAACATAAGAACTTTATTATTTTCAATGGGATTTGGATATGTATGGATTGCTCAGAGCGTTGGATGTACTAAAACATTTCTGCTGATCTTCTCTCAACGTCTTAAGGATATAAATCTACAAAATTGGAATACACACATCAAGGAAAATCATAAACTAGAATTTTATTCTCAACTTAAATCCCTTCTTCAACCTGAAAAATACCTATTATATGTGAAAAACCGCCATTTCAGAAGATCCCTGTGTAAACTAAGATGTGCCAACCATAATCTATGCATCGAGACTGGAAGATGGGAAAATAAACCTAGAGAAGAGAGGCTTTGTGAATACTGCTCTACTAATAACATTTATGTCATTGAGGATGAAAAACACTTCATATTTACCTGCCCGTTATACGACGTCTATAGAAAAAGATACCTTCAAGCACATACATACTACAACAATAAGACAATAATCAACATGTGCAGCAGCGAAAAGGATGCATGGAAACTTGCAGCATATACTTATAACAGTTTTGTTCTCAGAAGAGATTGGAAAAATACCATTTCAACTTAATTATTTATCAAACGTTAAAACCATATCCTTTTATGTATGATTTTAGAATATATATTTAAGATGTGTTTTCAACATAATATTGCTTTTCTATGTTTCTCATGAATATAATATATTATGAAACTGTATTCATGTATCATAGTGTTTGCTTTTGTTGGCATGACTCAGGTTGTATATATTTATTTATTGTGAAATATGGGCTGGAAGGCCTACACTTCCTTGAATAAACAAATTGAATTGAGAGAATGATTCAAGTCCCTGATCATGTGCCCAATCAACTGTTTTAAAATCGAGATACCGAGACAAGTTTCAATGTTCTCATTCCAAGACCTTTCATTTAATTAATGCTTCAGAAAAAAACCAAGGACAGGTTATTTAATTTCAAGTTTTCCTTATACAATATCCCAGGGATGATAAAGGTTAGAGCAGTGGAACATTCGGCCTTGAGTTACCGAGGATACGTTAACAGTAGTTGATACCAGAAAATTAAAAAATAAATGACTCATAATCATCATAAGATGAAATTTATTCTTATAAGAAGTAACGATTGCTTACTAATAATAACATAAATGTATTGAATAAACTTGCTTACATTTTCAACATCATCTTTATGAATTGTTAATAACATGAGTTTCAAACAGAACGATAAGTAATGTAGTAATACCTATAGTTCTTTGTGAATGTTTATATATCTACATATATTTGTCTATTTTATACCAATAAGGTTTCTATGTGTAACTTAGGTAATAAATAAATCTGAATCTGTAGTTTTAAGCCTGGAACATCAACATCGGAAAAATCACAGCTTTTTTCCACCCAGTTTGGAGCTCTACGTTAGATAGGCTAGGTTTTCTCGAAAAGACATCCTTTTTGCTACGAGGGAAATTCTTATAAAAAGGACTTCGATGTATTTGGTCTGACAGAGGTCTGAGTATTATTAAATCCTTGCTCTGCCACTTATTTAGCATCCCGAGGGAATGTAGCTCATTAGATAGCAGCATAACAGTCTCCAACATATCATCAGCCAGTTCATTTTTTCATTGGCTGATTGCCCGGCATGCATGACACGGACAAGGTGGGATAGTAGCTAGATTAACCTGAGGACTAATGGGTCGTATACATTACAGCTAGTTTTAACTAGATTGCAAAAATAGAAGTCAATCGGGCCTCTTGATTATGAATTCAGAATCTTCTACACATTTCAATACTTCTCGAAGAACCAAGCCGTGCAACTCCCTTGTTCCCCTCTTTTATACTCACACATATCATTAGGCTTATCAATTGCTCTAACAAAGACGATGTTTAACGATGATGGATCTTTATTCCAGAAAACTAATCCATGTGATGTCAAAACAGCCCGACAATTGAAACACGAAAGTACACATGCACGAAAACAAAAGCAACCAAATTGCTTACTTATATTTATGCAGATTAGTGTATACAAATATCATTCCAACAAATGAATCGTAATGTTCATCTCATAATTTTGCCAAGCAAAATATTTTTGAAAGAAAAATAAATTATTGGATATCTTAGTAAAAAGTACAGATTGACTGTCTATGCATATGTTTTTTTCAAAAACCCGCAATGTATTCGTCTTGTAATACATTTTCATCCACATAACTGCAATCATATAAAGAGCATGGATTTATAAGATATCTCGATTTAAACAGTTCTTTTTCCAGAAACTGCCATATGTGTATAGACATGAGCTTATTTTAATACCAAGTTATTTTAAGCGATACGAGGTAAAAGTTTGAAATGCATCTAGGTTTTAAGGTTTATAGGTGCCTTAAAGATCCTATGTAGTTTTACGGGTTTGAAGGCTCATTTATTTTTTTAGAATTGGCTAGAGCTAAACACATGAGCTATTCTTATCCTTGATTATCTTCATTTCACCTGCTAAAAAAGGCAGAATAGAAACAGCTCTATACGCTATGAATAAGACAAAACAAAAACAACTTTAACAAAAATCATCAGTTACATCGTTAGGAAATAATTATTTGAAGAGGGATATATCATAATAATATCCTGCCGATCAGGGCGATTATGTTGATAATAACCTGCGTCCGAGGGACATTAGTCAAATAATTCCCTTGCCGTACGAGTCAGAAGGAAATTTAAATATATGAAGACCTCAAAGAACAATGAAGTGACGTCACCAAAGGTTTATAATCAAACTTAAACACCTAACTAATATTATGATGTTTAAAGTATGAAATGCACGTTTCATAAAAAAACTTGTTATTCGGATTTCTTCTATTGGGATTAAGTAATACTTCAGACACATAACATGGGGGTAAACTATGTCCAATTAAGTTTTAACACCGTAACACCCACCATTGACAAAAAAATAATAATAGATTTAACTTTAACGGGTTCAGGTGATCATTAACAGAAATATGCCTATTTTCCAATACACAATACTAATTTGGAATATATTGATTTATATCTTATCGAGGTATTTATGAATGAATAGATCATAATATATATTTTCAACAAACATTTATCCCGTCCGTTTTTGTCCAATGATAAGATAAAGTTATGGATACGAGAGATAAAGTAATCGACCAATCGTCAGAAGCGATTTTAGTCATTCCACTTGAATGGCTAATTTGCAGTTGACGGATAGATCAGCAAGCGACCTCAGAGGATAAAGTACTTTAGCATCACTGCAACAAGAACTGCAACAATCGCCAGCCATGTTGCAAGATGACGGTTTCCGGTAATTTTCGGAAGTTTGATCTTTCTTGGCTGTGTCGCGTAAGATCCATGGTCGAGGGCGGCTTCTATTGCCTTCTTGGCCCCGGACCATGGATGAGGACCCCAAAGTCTCTCGTAGTATGGAAATGCCGGACCATAGAGATAATTGTAGGCGATCTTGGGTCCTGCTTTGATAAGATCGAGCCAGGATGGGATGACACCAACCTCGGCAGCTATTTCGTCACGGAATGGGAACACTGGCATCTGCATTTGTAAGATACCACCATTTTATGTGAAGAAGGAAACGTGGCTCTGAGGTTTACTGCTCTTAGAATAACCGGAAGGAAGGGATTAAATCACGAGGGGGTTAGCCTGAGGGATCATCCCGACCTTAAGGTTTTCTTGAGAAAAGAAGATAATTTTCCTCCAATTAATAAACCGTAAATTTTCTTTTTTATCTGATATTTTACTTTCAAGTGGAATCAGAAAAATTAAACCCCTAATTCATTGAGCAATTTGAAAGAAAGAACGTGAGATCATTTTAAGAATTCCAATTTCAAATCCAAAGAGCAATAAAACCGAAAACGTGCGTACCTAATTAATGCAGAGGGCACGATCAGTAATAGAAAATTTGAATGAGAATAAATTCGTTACCCTTTATAATCATAGTATAAAATATGAAATAAAATAAAAATTTAACGAATAAAACAAAAAACATCATATCATAACAGGTATTTTTAAAATGAATTGAAAGCTTGTAATCAATAAAAAATGAATGACATAATTCAGTTACGAAAAAGGGGATATCTTACCAGGACCTTTTATTTCCCTGTTAGATAATGAATCTGTCTCAAGAATATAAACTTCGAATGGATGTAAGAAAATATGTTACATGGTAATTCATACAGATAATTTGAAAATGTAATCGTAGCTAGACAGCGGAGAATAAATATAAAAAAATTATTAAAAAATTTGAAAAAAGTCAAATTTGTTCACTTGTAAGAGACATAGAAACCAATAAGTTTTTGAGCGTGATTTCTGTGTAGTAAAGGTGAAGGGGTTATGAAAAATAAAGATAAAGTCGGAGATTATATAAATAAAAGTTAGAAATTCATACCAGATACTTATATTTCCCCCGTAGATCGTAGATAAATTTGTTCGATCTGTCGATATCCTTTGCCATTGCCTCTCTTGACGGTAGCTTGTGTTGCCCGGAAAATACCCTGGCAGTAAATCTCCCCTGCAGTTCGAGGATGGGTGGGTATGGTCCATCAATCTCCTGGCAGCCAATCATAGCCAAGGTTGGATGGGGCAGGTGTAGAGGGAATACCATCTTGTACAGGGAGAATTTGCCGTTTTCTGGAAGAGGTACATTTATATATGTGAACACTCATTTAAAGTCATTCAATACAGTAAAGCTTGAAATGGATAACGATTTCTTTATAAACTGTTTCCAGAAGTTGCATTGGTATTGCAAAAATATCGGGGTTGGATATCCATAAAATCTGTGTGACAGGGTGAAATATAAGCATTCCTATGACTTCGGCTATTGGGATATCTCTTTCGTCGAACAAGTAGAATGTGGAACTCCGGAGGTCCCGGGTTCGAATCTCGGTGAATGTGGTCTCAAAATCACTTCTGTACTTATCAATTTGTGTATTTTAAACATTTTTATATGGCCTACATGACCACCCAGAATCTATCATTCATTTGTAAGGAATCAAGAAGATCAGAATACTTCTGCTTGATAATAGGTAGATTGGAAAGTACTTTTGGGTAGATTTATGTATTTTCATGATTAGGTAATGCTAAAATGGACCATTTAAATGTTCATAATGCATTTCCAATTACGAAAGTTAAGTCTTAATATCGAATAACTTAACGTACATATATATTGATTGACTGAACTATTATGTGATAAATTTATTTCAACGGTTTTGTTTTTATATATATCTTAGGTCATATCGTTGACATAAGCCAATATAAAATACTTTTGAGCTAAATTTATTCAGATTGCCAATTGTTTATGTTTTCTATGTAATATTGAACATAAACTTACCATCCCTCAGTGTTTCATCCAAAAAGTCCAAGGAAATATCGTAACCAGTTGCAAAGAGAACAGCATCAAGGTCATTAACAACAGAACCATCATCAAACTCAGCTTCACGAGGTCCCAGACGTACAAGTCGTCCATGGATCTTGATGCTTCCGTTCATTATGTGGGCTTGGACCTCATCGTTGACCATACATCGACTTTTTGTGGGAAGCGTGGCAGGCGATAGACCAGAGTGGACAATGTCCAAACGGTCATTGCAGGTCTTTGATATGAAGCGGTCAATGGCCGAAGGGTTCTTGAAGTTTGCTCTGGTGAAAAGGTTGATGTCGTAAGGAATTCCGTGAAGACCAATCTTTGGCATCATCCACATACCGGGACCAACGCTGTAGAACACCTGAGATTAAAATTGACTGTAAAAGGAACAGTTCTAGCGTTTTTTTTGGTATAGGATTACAAGGTGGTATTCCTGCTTATACAAAGGCTACGTTTAATTAATACATGGGGAATCCCTACTTCGGTTACTAAAGGTGTTGGTTAAGTTTTCTTTCAGTTTGAATTTCTTTAACAGCACTTCTCAATAGATGGACGTGTGATCGATATAATATAATATTGACACTATCCGGATAAGAGGACGGTTATGTTAAAGTTATTTTGCTTAAAGACCCTTACATGAGGACATCATATTTGCTGAAACATATGCTATTCGTAGCCATGGATAACTAGGTGTCAAAGATACGCGATGTTTGACATGATCGATATAAGGGTATTGTACGCCGATTAACTGGATGAAAGAGACCTAGAAAACAGAAAACTTTATAAAACATTATACCTGATCCGCATATTCTGCTGCTCCTGCTGCCATGTCTGCAGAAGAGTTCCCGTTGCCTGAAATTGGTCAAATTATGAACACTCCCCAACCTCTCGTTAGGAAAGCCAATCTTGGAGGAGGCAAACGAGCTAAAAGGAGGATCCAGAAATGTTAAAAAGGGTTGAGGTCACTTCGGGGACTCACAAAACATTCTGTTTTAAATCGTATGTTCAAGCATAATGCTCATATGATGACGTACAGACTTAGCTTTAAACCGAGTACTTCAAACTCGATCTTGTCGCCGGATCGTTTTATGGTGACTTTTTGTAACATCCTTCATTTTCAGTTGAAATTTACAAATGACCTACGATTATTGTTATGGTTTAAATACCTACATTCGATATGTCTATAGAATACTATCTCAGTTTGATGAAAATACATTTTATATTAGATCTAAATATTTGGAAGGTAAAAAAGATTTTCAAAATCAAAATCAATTGAGAATTGTCCATGAACATTCATACCAACAACAACCACCCGTTGGTGATTGTACTTCGATCCATTCTTGTAGTTTCTGGAAGAATCAATGGTCCCTTTAAAGGTGTCCATACCAGGAACATTCGGGGAGAGAGACTTCTTGTAGAACCCGGAACATACGATGACAAAATCGAAGATTTCACTTCGAGGCTCTTTACCGGAAGTCTCCGTCTCAACCAACCAAGTGCCTGTGACGTGATAATCATGTGACCGCTTAACTTTCAGAACTTTGGTTTTCAGTTGGATGTGCTTGTTGAGTCCAAATCTTTCGCAATAGCTTTTGAGATAATCAAAGACAGCGTTGTGTCTCATGAATGGAGCGCTATCGGATGGGTAAGGGAAGTCGCTATAAGCAAACATTTCCTTGCTTGCGTTGGTTGTTAGTTTGTCAAACGCTCTAGCGCCCTGACCCTCCCTGTATTCTTCAGTGTAGTACCACAGACCACCTGGAAAATTGAAATTTATTTAAATTTTGGGAAATTTACCAAAGCGGCAAAGAGATTTTTTTTTATCAAAAAACCGCTATGAAAAATCTCCAATCATCATTCGCTTTGCCTATTCATCACAAAACATTTGAAACTTACTTGTTTTATTGTAAACTGACTGGCAAATATGTGTTATTGAAAACGTGCAATTAATTAATACATCACACGTCTCTTAGATATACGTAAATCTTAATTTGGTGTGCAATGCTATGTACTAATTCCGATGTTAACGCCCTTAGAGTCAGTGACCTTTAATTTCGAAAATCACGATAGACTTTGTGACGCGAGAGACACAAATTTCCTGTTTTCGATCAAGACTTTAACCTTATGTTGTACTTTTTCTGAACCGATTGGCATTATAATCTAAATGATCATGAAGGTTCAATTCATATAGGCAATTGACACATTTGACCTAACCAACATACCCTACGTGCCATTAACCTTAAATAATGTTCGTGATTTCGAATGTAACTTCATTATGATAACAGCTCCTCTTTTATGCACAGGTTGCTATCAGACCAATGACTTTATTAGCCATGATTTGATTGTCCCTAAGGACGTTCTATCGTTCCCTTGTTTACATCTCAATTTCATTTGACGATATGTAAGCAACCGAGCGCCTTTTCTGTCACGGTCATTTAACTTCAAAACCAGGTACCCAATTGTACTGCTTGCGCCGGATTTGCTGAATTACAGGGTTCATTTAAAATCGATTTTGCACAAGTAAATTGTGTCATAGTCTTAATCCAGACCCTGGAGCAAAAATAATCAATTGACGTCCAACTCAGTCGAGAAAAGCATAGCAAGTCTAGATGACTCAGCTCTGAAATTAATTCATTCATTCATTCTATTGAGACTAAATATTAGTCTACTTGTGTCGAACGCTGCCTTTCACTCACCAATGTTGTCATTCTGTTCAAAGCAGATAGGTTCCAGGTCTTCTTCAAGACAAGATTTAATGGCAGCCAGACCAGACATTCCAGCTCCAAGAATCGCCACTCTCTTCTTTGTAGTCATTGCTTTAGAATTGGATGAATTCCTAAGGATTGAATTAAATAACATGAAATGATTTGTTATAATTTAGAACCATTCTCTCCCCTCAGAGGCAGCTCAGTAATACCCGGACAACTGCCTCTGTGGGGAGAGAATGACCTAGAACTGACTTTTGTGACATTGTGAGGCACTTATACCAACCTTAATACCACATATCTTTGAAATAATTACAAATATCACCAACTGGCAAGCATAAGAAAATTATAGGTTGTCGGGGAAAATCCTCAGCCTTATACATTCAGAGAAAATCAATTTGATTAACCAATATGACCTGCTGGGTTCAGGGACTCTTTAAAAGGACAGTCCTATCAGAGTATTTTTGTCGAAATTCAAGGTGACGCAGAGTTGTATTATATTCTTTGTTAAATTGTTGAATCTAGAGACACTGAAATGTTACGTGTTTGAAAATAAGTGTGAAATAATCATGTTATAATCATATATAAATAGGGAAGTACTCTTAAAGCTTGTTGCCACAAAAAATACCCCGATAGGACTGTCCCTTTAACACAAGAGTCTGAATTAATGAAATGAGTTTCTCTATAAGTAAGCAAATAGTACCACAAGAACATAACATCCTATAAGACACTGATTACATGTTATGCTCCTTTCCAAATTGGGTATCTGATGTAGGTCAGGGGAATTATCCATTACTGTTTATGTCCAGAAACTTAGCCCACAGTCTAATTATATAATGAGTAGTAACAACATCATTCTCTCCCCACAGAGGCAACTCAGTCATACCTGAAATAGCCTCTGTTCTATTACGGCTAATACACGGGGTAGAAAGGTAGAAATCTGATTTGAGGCAATCGAAGTTAGTTGTGCAATCAGCGATGCCGTTTCAAAAGTAGTCATTCGCAAAACCTCGGCCATCTCCGCGTGGTTCGTCAAAGCTTTCGTTGAAATTTAACATCCAAGGGAGGTAATTCTTCCTATTACAAACCATCGCTTTTTATCTTCTCATTAGTTATTATTTGGTTGATTAATAAAATAAAATCTATCATAAAACAAATAATAATTTACACAATTATAAAACAGTTTCTATGTACTGAAAACCCTATCCATATCTTATTTTCAAACTGTTTCCCTCTCACACTGTTAATAAAAAAATAAACATAAGTCATAATATTTTCAATGTCACTATACGACCGTTAAGAAGTTCCCAAGTCATGGGTGTTTTCATTGGCCGCAAATAAGGGAGATATTTTAAGCTACAACTTTTTGCCGCTAGGGCAATCTGCCGGAACCCCAGGATCTAGGCGTAATAGAACAGAGGCTAATTCAGGTATGACTGAGTTGCCTCTGTGGGGAGAGAATGTAACAACATATGAGCAACTAGCAATCCTAATTGATCTTATATCTGATTAGGACAAATTTAAAAATTAACGTTTGACTAATTTGACGTGCGCCACTGTCCTATTTTCGAGTGTAACTGCGAGTACATGCCTTGAATTTGACATTGCACAAACTGATAAACATCAATGCACAATGCAACTACAATCCGTACTTGATACAAATACAACAATAGAAATACTATGGTTTTGGACACTCCCCTTTCAGCAATTATCAAAACTTGATAAGAGCAAAGTTCATTTGAAATTTATAATGCAAAACGTTTGGAAAATAGAAAAGTGTGAAGATATAGAGAGAAACTTACCTTTTCAAGCTGAGAAATTCCACTATCTGTATTCAGTCTCCACTCAACTGTGACCACTGTGACCTGACATAAACACTCACCAGTATTGACACACATAGTGTCAAATAATGCAGTAAACTTTGCATTTTACATACCGACGAACTGTTTGTGGGGTTAAATTATTGTTGAAGGGAAAGGTTTTTAATTTACATGTTAATTTCTTATTATTTGATTGATACTAAAACATAAAAGGATATTCAAAGACAGTCTACGTTGTTCCGGGCCACTGAGTCCTAACACATGCTGTTCACGTGTAACAAAATTTGTCCAGAAAACGATTTATCATTTTCTCGTACGTAAAGGTGAAAACACGTAAACAAATGGATCTCTCGAACACGAAGAGAACAGTAACTAATTGCAAAACAAGATTTTAGTCAAAAGTGACATTTCTCGAAAAATAAAATATTCGTTTAAACTAATCGAAGAAATATCCCTATCCTTAATGATTAAAATGTGTTCACACTTAAATGGACGCAAGCAATTTTAATAATAATTCTTCAGATAATCGGATAGACTTTTAAAATGTTGGGCGATACATTTGCCATAAACTAATAATTTGGGGGGGGGGGGGGGGGATAAATGATTCCAATTGAAAGATAATGTATTTAAACTCATGAAGCAGTAATGAATGAAATATACAATGTGAAGTTCAGCCATGCGATTCCTTTTCATACGAAACGAATTAAAGGTGTTCACACAAAAATGACAGACATTGGACTTTAATAAATCCTAAAAATATTTTTACTCTATGGATGATTGGTTTGTGTAACATACAATTATCAATTTTAAAATTGAACGTATAAATTTTTCAAAAAATATGCTATTGCCCCTTTAAGCAGCCTGCTTTAAGCACTAAAGTACTATAGGGCAGCCATTTCTCGACATGTGATATGCTAGGCTCGACTAAGCATATTTCGACTATCAGTTATATATAGATATAAAAAGACATTTATAATTGAAGTTGCGGAAATAAAACCTGTATCTGAAAGGTTGAGATACAGAACATTCGACGTGAGATTTAAGTTGTTTTGACATAAGCTTGTTATTTCGCTAAGTCTCCTCTCCATTGACTTCTAGTGTAGAGGATTTCATAACTCCCAAGAGTGTGTCCATCCCACTGTCTTTTTTCTGAATTAAAGAGCATATAGAGTGAAATCACACAATTTTTGATAATTTTCCAAAAATCTTGGTATATTTGGGATAACCATCAGTTTTACGTTTTTAACAACACGACGGTAATATATTTGTCAAATTAACAGTCATGCGTTAACGTTTTGCATGAACAAATGAAACTTAGAATTTTGAATTTTGGTTGAACTTACTAACACAACCTTTCTCTTTACAGACTGGGAAAACAACAATGTCATTAAAATAAACTCATAATTTTCCTCATTACGATACGCAAATTATAGAATAGTGTAGTAAACAGATAATATTGAATAAGGTTGAAAAAACAATTAAACCTTGGCTATAACGATTTATTGGTAAGTCACCGTTCGAATACCGTATTCGACGTAATAAGCGCTATCTCCCTATAAGCGCCCCCAAACGGTGCTTTTAACTTCAATCAATCAATCAATTCTTTATTTCAGTATGTAGGCCATCGGGCCCATATACATATTTTCATTTATCATCATAAACAAATATTTACACGCCCACATGCATGTATTTACATGTTCAATTATGTACATAAGTAGATATATAATATAAAATGGTACATCAAATAAAGAGTGTATTAAATGATAAATCAAATAATATAATTTAGTTTTATATTGTTATCATTCTTGTAATAATTTGCATCTTCGTTAGTATGCGTTCTTGATATAGAGACTGAGCATTTTCATAGTATGGACATTATTAGTGGAAAGTAGTTTCTTAAAACTGGACATATTTGATTTAAAGTCATACGGTAAATATTCACAACGTAAATCATCATACTCGGGACAGATACAGATAAAATGATATTCATCTTCTACACCTACATTACAAATAGGACATATTCTTAAATTTCTGTCAGTTTTGCACCATCGTCCCTCATTAACTTTTAGTCTTAGTAATCCCGTTCTACATTTAACTAAATATTTTCGTAATTTGAAATCTATAATCTCAGAAAGATATTTTTCAGGGTTTAATAGGCTTTTGAATTCTCTATACAAATCATAACGGCTGCTATTGTCCAGATCAGATCTCCAACTTTGTTTAAAAGTATCAACTAAACGAGTTTTAAATATTTTAATGAAACCTACACGATTTCCAACAGTTTGTGACAACCAAACAAATCCAAATCCATAACTTAACAAAACATTAAGCGCGCCTCTTCAGGCACTTACATGACAAACCTTTGAAATTTTACATATAAATTGGTTTGAAGACTTCATGTTGTCCTCCTCTTTGATCACGATACTTGGATTTGTAACTTTTCGCTAAAAAACTATATGCTGATCGTCATTATACAAACATTTTTATCATTCGACTGAATGATTAAGACATTTTTCAAATTTTTAACTGCCCAGGGTGCTTAATAGTTCAAATACGGTAAGCTAGGTCACATATTTAAATGACCTTCTGACATGTTGTGGATTACCTATTGAAAGTTTTAACTTTCTTTTGAGCGAGTTTCATGAAAAAAGGCATATTCATCCTGCTACTTCAGAGTATATGTCTCCGCTAATGCTACAACCTATCCCCTGATATCCTCCTATAGTCTAAATGTGATTCCTTTTTCTTACCAAAATGAATTAAAGGTGTTCACACAAAATGGCCGAAGATGGATTTTATATAGGTGAATCTTCATACTTTGTTCTCTGACTATGGATAATTGGTATGTGTTACGAGATTTTTGTCACTGTCAAAATAATACATTAAGCATTAACGTACAATTATCAGTAAAAAAATTAAAATATGAAATTTTCAAAAAACGTGTTACTGCCCCTTTAAGTCAATCACTCACTTTTTTTCAATTCTTTTATTACCTTCTTACCCTACCTTATATTTACACTAGTGGTTAATTCTTTACGGTGGGATTTGACATCTTCTGACGAGTGAATGACATGTTTCGCAAGAATGGTTTCTCTGGTTCGATGCGTCTGCGCTCGTTTCATGCACAGTGGAGCAACTTGTATTTCAAGAGACCGGTTAGAACTAGTAACTGTAGATCAGGTTTTATTGTAATCTACTCTTGCGAAACCTTTCAACAACTACATTTACTGACCTGTTCCTAAAGAATGATATTAAAACATATTTCACCTTTCGCTTCATAACTTGGACAAGTGGACTTCGTCGGCAGTTCGTAGTACCGGTAAGTAAACATCTAAAATTATTTGCTTTTAGTTAACAATTTATTACGCTATGCAGATATGCATTCACTTTTTTTATTAAGGATAGAAATAAAACATAATTCACAGTGAATTTAGTTTTTATTATATAAATCACATGCGAAGTACAAAAAATATACTATTGCATTCATTAACGGACATCTAACATGTTTCAGTCATTGATTTATGACCATCTTTCAGTTGAAGGCAACTTTTTAATTGCATTCAAGCGTTTACCCTAGTAAGTAAACTTAGATCTTTACGTGTTATGTGACCCATTTTGGATATTAATCGTGGATATATTTTAATAAAAAGATGATCCTGAATAGTTAACTGAATTGACTTTTGTGAATGTGAATAAACTGTGAACTGTATGTTAATTTCATAGAAACTCCAATTTTTATTTTTATTGAATATGTCGTACTTTGTTAGCCGCCAAGCAAAAGAAAGTACACACAACAGTTTGTTTATATTTACTTAATATCTAAGAGACATGTGATATATACATATTATTTCTCGAGTAAGTGTGTTATATTACTTTTACGAAACGAGTGTAGATTTAACAAATCTGCACGAGTTTCGTAAAAGTCATATGACACACTTCTTAAGATAATAATTTCTTTATTACCAATTCAATCCAGACTTCACAGACGAAAATATCCGGGGAGTCGCGCGTTGATAGGCAAAAGTGCGATGTGCACTTATGCTCAAATTGAAAATATGTCACCACTTATTTCCACCCATTGGGTAATAAAATAAGTTAGGACACGTAAACAATAACACATATTTACAGTAGTCTGAATAAAATAAACTGGTTTTTGGTTACTATTTTATAAAAATATCTTTATTTAATGAAGACAGGGGTAAGACATGGAATGACCCCTACCATGTTTAAAATGTTGTCAATATGTGTAAAAAGGCACGTTAATTGATTTTCACAAAATTATCTTCTCCATGATGGATCTTTGTGTTATATCAGAATTAAGGTTGGAACAACTAATTAACATCAATTTTCCTGTTTGAAAAAAAAACCCACCAAAAACTATTCTTTGAACGATGATTTATTTTTTTTTTTTTGTCAGTTTAATTTATGTAATTGAAAATCTTACATATGTTGAATTCAACTGAAGTTTGTAATTGCCTCTCAGTTTGTAATAACCCTTCTTTAATAAATAAGATTAAAGGAACTCTCGACTACCGATGCTAAAACTTTTATTAGGTTTAGATGAATGGTTTGTAATTAATACGCATACTACAATCTTTTAATGTGACGTATGACAAACTTTATTATTGCGTTTAAAGATGCACCCGTAACATGATATGCAACAAAATTAAAAAGTAGATATTACATTTCTATGTGAGATATTGCTTACACGTTTTTATCTGAACATACTTATTACACCTGGACGTCTATATATGTGGACATATGATCACAAAAGAAAGTAAACAATGAAGAAAGAAGATATACAGAAATCTGTTAAGCTCCGGTTGGTATGGACTTTGGGGTCAAGGTCTATCATTACTTCTTTTTATTTCACATTTACTACTTCTATATCATTTTCATTTTATGAGAAACTTACCGAAATAAAATCTAATGTCTCCAGAACGCTTTCAGTTTGAAACATCTGAATTGGTTTTCGAAAATATACTACCTGTTTTGAATTAAATTACGATATATCGCTCAACATGTAAATCTCACACATCAAAACAAACTTTTACTTGCTGCTTAATTCACATGACAAAGCTCCATTGTTTTATCTACGAAGTTGAACATTTTAACCTAAAAATTCTAAAGCATGTTTTCCTCCCCTCAGCAACCACATTAACACCATGGATACTTTACACCAACTTGAAATATTTTCGCTCGAAAAAGAAACATTTTAGTTCATCATGCCTGATAGGATTACACCATAGAATTGCGTCTGGAGGCAGTCATTCCGTCCACTCATCAGTCCGAAAAACTTTTTCTCGACTTCACCAGATAAAAAATGACCAATTTTCTGTACAGACCTCCTTGTACATCCAAATTTATTAATTTGGTAAACCTGTGTTTTGATAAGGGCCCCTGGGCTCATTTGGTTTTAATCATAAGTGAAAATAAATGAGCTACAGAGCCAATCGCTGTATTATTGAAATGCATTAATCTTATTAACAACAGCGGTCATGAACACATATATCTTTCTTGGAAACTACTTAGTTAACACGTCATTACTGTTAAACGACAATAAACTAGCAATTTAAGCCCTTTTCGACACTCCTATCTCGAATTGTTCAGGAGACGATTTTTACAAGGCGTATATTCAAGAAACGTGTCCATATATTGTTTGCAAGTTCATAAGTTAGTTTAGTCGTCACCTGAAGACATGATGTTAACTGTTTTCAGTCGTAGTTATCAAGTGGTTTTATTATATGATGGACGAGTGATCTGTTTCTGATGGTAGAGGAACATAAGTGTTCCGAGGTCAATAATCCATTGGATTCACCTCAACTGAAGTCAATAATTGTATAATGGTCCCTCCATATTAAAAATAGAGGCATTAGCTCTGTAGCTCATCAGGCTTCATAATCAAGGTTTCATTATTCTAGGCTTTATGCTTCTGGAGAAGAAAATGAAAATAGGAATTCAAAGCTATATATAATCCTTAATCGTCAACGAGTCTGTACACAATGTTTCAGTTTTAAGGCCTTATGCTCCTGGAGAAGAAGTCGAAAATGCGCAAAGTTTACGTACGGATTAAGGTTCACATAACCACAAACATATTTCACTATTTTCTTTCGAATATAGAAAGTCTGATTACAATATTTAATAGTGCGTTAAAGGTCGCACTCAAATATGTTTAGTTTGGTAATGAAAGCCGTTTTTGAAAGCCACTTTTGTTGGGCCGCTTAGACCTATCTGACAACAAACAAGTGAATGCATTACTGGTCACGCCCCCATTTTGTGACATAAACAGAATCAGCCGTTATCTATACATTTATCGTAACAATACCACAGGAAAAAAACTAATAATTAACGATTTTCAGAAAATGTTTTCAACTCAGTTAGATAAATCATCTGACGACGTTACACTACTAAGCATTTGTTGTAAAAAAGATATCCACATCAATGGTAATTAAAAAAATTTTAAGGCGGTATTTCGGTTGAAATAATGATACCTTACTCTGTATAGTCTTTTATTACGTCACAACCGCGCGAGTTTTATGACCCCTAACCCAGTTGGGTTTTTCACAGCCGATAATAACGCTGTCTAAATGAAAGGCTAATTAAAGGTGTTTATCGGACAAATTATCAAAAATTAAGTCCAGCTTTTAATTTTTGGAAAACTCTTTGAAAGAAAATCGAGAAGTGGTAAGGTCGAGGTTAGTTGATGATTTGGACGCCGGACAACATGCCATGTTAAAAGCCAAAGTGCCTTACAGGACTTATGAGCTAAAAAGTATGGTGACCATGCTCAAACTGTAGCTGTAGCTGAATCCAAGATGGCCGCCAAAATGTTTACAAATGTGAAAATTCACAGACAGACAGAGTGTCTGTCTAAATTTACTGCTCATAGCTCATGGCTAATATGTTGACGTTTCTTATAATCTATGATATATCCTATTTTTCAGCAAACTAGAGATATGGGTGGAAAGAAGAGGGTAGCCATTATAGGAGCGGGCGGTGCCGGTCTGGCTTCCATAAAGTCTTGTTTGGAGGAGAATCTGGAACCTACCTGTTTTGAACAGTACGGTACAATTGGTAAGAAAATTAAATCCATATTGACCAACGTACATGTATGATCATGATTTTATAATTACGGTAGATTCTGTTCTACGAAACTTTACTTTTAAAGCTCCAGATTTGAGATAAAATTGAACAGGCTGTTGTGATGTAAAATTTATTTGAAACGTTATTTGTAAAAGTTTGCCTGATGTAAGTATCAAAAAATTTTGAATCAAATATATATTTGGCGTCAAATTCACATGCAAATTCCTATATAGGTAAAATATTGAAGTCTTATCTGTGGTCATATATACATAAAAGTAAAAGCGTACGTTTTCATGGAGTTGATGAAAAATGTTAATTGATTCATGTCGTAGGTATTGTGTGTAATTTGTATATTCTACATACATACTTCCCAGGGAGGGCAGTGGGTAAGACTTCATACTTAAAAGGGCGTTTTGTAAGACTTCATGCTTCCCAGGAAGTTTGGGCAGACTTCATACTTCCCAAGGAGTTTGGTCAGACTTCATAGTTGACTTCGAAGTATGAAGTCTTACCAAACGTCCTGGGAAGTATGAAGTCTTAATTTATTTTGTTAAGGCTTTGAGGGTGAAATAGATTTATATTCAGTCTGTGAAAATTAATACTTTTTAAAAACAATTATTGTATTTCACACAAAAAATCTTCGAGCAATGGCTAATTCAGACAAATTTGGAATTGCCTTACTAGTTTTGTGGCTGTGAAAATGTTATGGACTACACTAACTAAAAATGAAAGTTGTAAGTCCTCGTCCTTTTATATTTCAGGTGGTACATGGTACTACACCAAGGAATATAGAAAACTGCAGGGTGCCAATATCTTTGATTCCGTCATCCAAAACGGTACGAGACATATGGGATGCTACAGCGATTTCCCATACAAGTCGGAGTTACCTCCCTTTGTTAAACACACCGAGGTTCATAAATACCTGAAACGGTACATGGAAGCATTTGGACTAGAAAGGTATATACTGTTGAATACCAGAGTAACATGCGTGCGCAGATCACGTGACTATGACGTCAAGGGTACCTGGGAAGTTGAAACTGTGACCAACAATGGTTCACCGGAAGTTCAGATATTCGACTGTGTGATGGTTTGTTCTGGGTTCTACAAGAAACCGATTATTCCTGAAATTAAAGGAATGGAGACATTCAAAGGCGAAATCCAGCATTCTGCCGTCTATAAAAATGGGGAGAAATACAAGGATAAACGTGTTCTTGTTGTGGGTGAGTTGTCACTTTAAGAAAACTGAGTTATTAAGAGCTTTTACTAATGTACGGAACTGCTAGGGTTAATTGAACTACTGAACGTTTTTTATGTGTTATTTAGTTTAAACATTTTTCATCAGATATCATTAATTCAATATTTACTTTAATAATATAAATTAAAACCATATTATCACGTATCAAACGAATATTGCATACGGTCATCTATGATTACCTATCAATGGAGAGGGATATGGATTCTTGTTGCCTTACCTGTTCCGTTCATTTCACATTTAATTTTATAGTTTTATAAAGATTGTTTCCAATTATCTGCAGCTGTTAAAGAAAATCAAATTTAGTTATTGCGTGCTTGACAGGAGATTACAAATCAATAAAATATAACAAACAAATTTCAAAAGGACAATTATTATATTGAAACAAATATTAATCATATGTAACGGTATGATACTTAATAAGGCAATGTACCATTTATTACGTATTCTATCAAGAAATTAAACCCTAAAGCTACACGTACAGATACCATGTTAATGTTTTACTGCAAATCAGCCATTCATTTACATCAGTGCCTATTGTTCTAGGAAAAGCAAATTCGTCTGGAGATTTGGCAGCAGGGGTTGCCTTTTTCGCTGAAGAGGTGATTGGTTGTTTCGTTATTTGAACTAAAGAAATGATACCCGTTTAAGATACTGAATGTAAACACAATGCATGTAAAATTTGTTTTTCCTTGGATGATTTACAAACTGTACAAGACCTCAGACCAATATTTTAAACGGGTTTAAGGATTGATTCATTATTTTGCCGGAAATGCGTTTAAAATTTGTGAAATAATAGAAATCGATTTTGAAATATACATTTGAAGTCACTGTGATAATATATGTGAAATGTATAATTGTAGGTTTTGTACAGCGTTGCAGAGGGAATGTGGGTGTTTCCTAGGTTTGTTGAACATGGGATGCCCTATGACTACAAGCTTTGGACAAGAGCAAACTTCAGAAGCATCGAGAAGTTGGATAAATTGATGATAGACTTCATGACTAACCGTCTCAGTCTTGAACATTGCGGCTTCTGTCCTGCGGGTCCACCGACGATGGGTCGCATTATGATCAATGATGAAGTCCAGACCTATGTCATGAACGGTAAGATCCAGATCCATGGACGACTTGTACGTCTGGGACCTCGTGAAGCTGAGTTTGATGATGGCTCTGTTGTCCATGACGTTGATGCTGTTCTCTTTGCAACTGGGTACGAATTGTCTTTGGACTTCCTGGAGGAGAAGGTGATTGAAGGTGAGTCAAGTTTTTGAAGTGAATTGAAAATGTCTCTGGACTGGTATGTCCATCATTTAGAACAAAAACGAATGACAAGGCTTTGTATACCTTCAAGTAAAATATAAAGAAGTTTGTGCTTGTTGGTTATTATCATTTGGGTTACATCTAATACAAATATTAATGAGGCAGTTGTGTATGATTAAATGGCATACTCATGCCGTTCTTAAAAGCCAATGGAAGAAATGGAATGAATTGTTCCCATGACACTAATATCAAGCTGCCTTTGTTAACTAATGATTATCTTAATTTTGTTGCAATCCGATTGAAGGTTAATTTGATCTACTTTGCTTTCATATATTTGTATATAAAAATACAGTTTTGCTCAATGAATATCTAGTTTTCAATGTCAGACATGTTTATAAGACAAACCATACATTAAACGTTTTGCGATGTGAACCATTTACGTTACAATGCAGCTTAACTAGGTCGGCGAATTCGCAAATTCAATGATTTTTTTCTAGAAAACGGCAAGCTTTCTCTATACAAGATGGTCTTCCCTCTCAGTCTACCACACAATACTTTGGCACTAATTGGCTGTCAGGACATTCAGGGACCAATCCTGCCAGTTTCTGAACTCCAAACCAGACTGGCTGCAAGGGTTCATTCTGGCAACCATAAGCTTCCACCGAAGAACAAGTGGAATGAAGACATCGAATCCAGAAACCAATGGATGTTTGCCTTCCACGGGCGCTACAGATATTGCGTAAGTAAAACCTTCTTTAATCGGTAAGACCTGAAAAACTCGATGGATTTATATAGATGGCTGTTGTGCAGACAACTTAGATAAAACAGATAACCGAATTGAGATTTGGGGAATCTGTTGCCTATCGGGGATGCACACTGATCACTAGTTCTTTTTCCTCCACACAAAAGGCTAGACACAGTGCACATAGTCCTTTGTACATTAATATTGATTTTAGTGTTTGATTTGCTCTTTATAGCCTTAAAGGCTACAGAGAACAAGCTTAATGGAAGACATAGCCCGAGGTGATGGCAATGTAGAATTTTTTTGTTTCTATCTATTTACAAACTTAATGTTTATATGGAGAAAGAAGTGAAATTGTAATTGGAATTTGTCACCATCTTCGTGCACCACAAACTGATATTTGATCATATTAAGCCACCTACAAAATATCGTGTGTTAACTTGTTAAATACCGAGATTTCCGCCACATTTTCAGATGCCTTACTTCCCAATAAGAGATGAACTCGCTTCTGAACTTGGAGTTGTCCCGACCTTGTTTGACCTCATCAAAGCAGGACCAAGACTCGCCTATAACTATTTCTACGGACCAGCATTTCCATTTTACGATCGCATTTGGGGACCTCATCCATGGTCTGGCGCCAAGAAAGCAGCAAAGGAGGCCCTTGAACATGGATATTATATCACACAACCACGACCATCAAAATTTCAGAAGTTGCCAAGACGGTCGAATTGGTTTCCAAAAGTCTTGATCCTTTTGGCGTTTTCTACTGTTGTGATTGTGAAGTTCAAATGTGTGAAGAAGGACGAATTGGTTAAATTCATTGGCTGTAGAACAGAGTGATATATTTTTTGGAATCCTTCAAAGGCATTACTGTCAAAGAGACACGACACTGACCACATATCTCAAACTTTTTATCACTATTTTCATATTACTTAGTACACAAAGTACACACTGTTGCTGAAATGTATCAATGATCGTGGCAACAGACAAAATAGAGATACAAAGTCTCGATTATGATGGCAAACTAGAAAAACATGTGATTCTACTTTCGTTTCGGCTTACACATATGAATGAAGAACTTATAATTCTCATGTATTTATCATTTTCATGAATATATGAGATGTTTAAGAGGTATAGAAACCCAAATGGTCTTTTGGAGAATGGAAGCTTAAGTGGAGTTCCAAACTAAAACATCATGTTTTTATCACCCTTTACAAGAATGGTTTTTCCTTTCAAAATTTAGGATCCGCAAATGGTATGACCTTTTTACAGTAAATACTGTATGCACAGGAAGATTTTGAGTATATACGAAGCTTATTTACCACCACGTGTGTACATGTTGCTATTCAAGATCCAATGTAACTCTTATTTATGAAGAAAATTAAACGTATTTTAGAATTTGCCTTTGTTTTTCCTTTTTCTAAATTGTGATATTAGGAAGTTATCTCTGGTTTCATCATGGGCATACGAGGTTCCTTCTTAAATATTATATTAATTGTAAGTTTTTGGCCTAACCGTACAAAATAACCTGTTGCATTGTTGGGAAAAACGCGGTAATAGCAACATAAATATATTCCGTCGACACCGAAACGTGAAACATGGAATATAAAAGTTTTTGCGCGGTGAAATAATTCTGTTTGGCAGGCGTGTTATAAAGGCAAGTAAATCGGCCCTTAAAGACCCTTATTCAAACTGCAATATTTAAAAAGAATTTGACTGTATTCGGACCAAAATTCATTAAAATAGGAGTTTATAAAAATGACCAATATACAAGTCCCGGCATGTCGACTTGAAGGCGAATCAAGTGTGGCCATCTCACAATTTCCGGTTCCTTACAATACGCTCGAAAGGCGTCTTTGTCGCGCGCGACTAGAATTTATTTTCTTTTTCTCCGAATCAGGCACTATTTGTCGCCCAAGTTGATACATGTACCTATCAACAAAAAGGGCCGCCAATTAAGTTTATGTGAATCTGTATAATTTGTTTTGAATTATTGCAGTTTGAATATGGGTCTTTAAAGCGTCAACAAATTAAATGAAGAAGCTGGATAGAAGCGTTAAACATTAAACTTTTGGCTTGTTTAACAACTGTCAAGCTCCCTCGCCTTCCAGGCCCATTGAATCAAATTATACAAATAATCCATATTTTAAAAACAACAAAGGGTACAACCAGTTCTAAGCTTGTGTATCAGGTTTCTTCGCAGTTCTATTGTGTGTACATCATTCTCTGATGTATCTGAAGAGAACAGTCACACCCACAAAAAGACATTGGTTCCTTTACGAGGCTCTCGTAGAGATGCCATTTAATCATATTATTATTATTATATGAATATTGATAGAGCGCACATATCCATCCACTAGTGGTTGCTCAAGGCGCTTACATTGTTTCCCCTGGTCAATGGCATTCTTTCATCGTCCAATCATTTTCCAATTCAACTCCCAGGGGAGTATTCAACCGGCATCCATATGTGGCGCTCAGGTTAGGGACCATTCTATGCCTCACAGGGTACCCATTCACAGTTGGCTGAACTGAGATACATAGTCACAGCAGTTTGTCCAACAATGCTGAACGCTAATAACCGACTGCTCGGGGTATGCACGTGTTCATGTATCCACCATTCAGCCACTGACATGAAATCGTGGGATCTTTTAAGTGCGCAGTTTTTCTTTGTTGCACTATACACTAGGGCTCAAGGGTGACACTTATAGAGTTCTAACAGAGGTGAACTCTAGGTTTTTACACCTTTGCCTGGATGGGATTCGAACCCCGGACCTCAGCAACGTGAGACCGGCGCTCTTGCCGACTGAGCTATCCCGTACCCCGTACCCATATTGGAATATCATGCTCCGAGAACATCGTTTTATGTAATAGTTGAGAATGACATCAACATAATCAAACGGGATAGCTTAACAGAACAATCCATATATTGTTTTCAAGGCATCTGCTTTGATTCATAAAACAATAATAGGCCTAACACAGGTTGACAACAACGACATAAAAAACTAAGTAACTGCTTGTGTATAAGGGTTCTTTATTATTTCATGAAAACCCATTATACAACAAAAGACCAATCTGCTTTATCTGAAAACAACAAACAGAAAGAACGTGTTTACCAGACATTGAATGTATCATGCAGGTTACAATCACCGATAGTATTGAAGTCAACAACACCAGAAACAACAAATTAGTGGCTTGCTTATTAGGTTTTTCCATGGAATCCTATTTACAACAAGTTATTCTCCCTGGTATATCTAATGACAACATCATCAGAAAAAGCATAGTCACTATTCAATTGAATAATAATATGAAATGCGCTTTGGTGTATCTCAAGCCAGCAGAAACAGAAATATCAAGGTGTTAACATGTCTGACAAGCCGTTTCATAATTACATTGAAACATATTTACAACACACTTAAATGATCAGTCGTATCTTGGTATATTTTGCTGAAACGAAATTCAGGAGGACTTTCCTGTTACCAAATATGTATGATTTCTACATTATTTCACACTAAATTGCAAATATGTTAGTGATGTAAAATCATAACTTGTTCAAGATTTTACAATTTGACAAAGATAAAAGTGTATCACTCAAAATGAAACCATCATGAAATGAAGCCAATCATCGGAGCTACGAGCGTGGAATGCATTACTACGACAAACATTGCCGTAACTGATTTTTACTTTTTATTATGAATTATTTGTAAATATGCTAAAAAACGAATTAATTAATTTTGTTTATGAGTTAGTGTAATACAGGACATTTGTTTTCTCGCAATGCTAAAATTTTAAAATGGCAGACGAAAGCCGATAGATAGGTGTCTTTAACTCTCCTATGCATTTAAGGAGAGTTTCAACCAAAATAACTCGGTACTGGCTTGTTTAAGAGTTCCTTACGATTCCATTTAATCTAATACACAAGCTTTAATTTCTGGTATATCTGAAGACAACAGCAACAGAAACAACCGAAGCAGCAAGAATGAACAACCCGGGTAACCAGCTAGAACCTTTGCTGAGGTCTTTTGGCGGCTGTCCATTTCTAGGTTGTTGGGCATAATATCCATGATCTATGGCGTAGTATAATGCTTCTTTGGCACCGGACCATGGGTGAGGACCCCAGAGTCGATCCTGATATGGAAATGCGGGTCCATAGAGATAGTTGAAGGCGAGTTTTGGGCCTATTTTGATGAGGTCAAGCCAAGATGGCGTCACTCCAAGTTCAGCCGCTATCTCATCATGAAGAGGAAAATGCGGCACCTGAAAAAACAACGATAATGATGGAGGACATTTATGGCGCTTTATCCAGGTACTTGAACCTACCTACATCAGGAATTGTACTTTCAGAACAGCAACCAATCGCTAAGTGCGTCAATGAAGGTACGTTACGAATTTTGAAAATGAAATAAATATTTAATCAATGTCCTAATCCACATCTTATTTGAATGACGAAAAGCAGTTGAACCAGGTTCTTTCGAGCACGTTTTTACATGAAAGAAAACCCTTTAATGTTAATCTTTTAAGTGAATAATGATATACCTCAATCTTTATAGATAACGTTTTCAAGATTGTGATGTTGTAAATTTAGGCTTGCAGTAAATAGTGTTAGATAGATAAATGTTTGGTAGGATGAAATACATTGTTTCTTTAGTAAATCAAATGGTATTTATATTGTTCAAGACGAATGGCATGTATCTTATCTGTGGTGCATATTCATAAATTAAATAAAGAGATAAGTATTTATCAAAATATCAAAGCAAACTTTGTATCATATTTACAGAGTAGTAATGTTAATATAATAAAGGATGTATGTCTTCAATCATATTGACATATATAAATTATGCAAATATCTATGTAAGTGTATCTATGTGTTACTGAATAAAGGTGTCTGACAGTCAATATGAGATTTATTAAAATCATACATACATAATACTTGTAGTATCCATAGATCTGAAATATCATTTGGTTAAGACGGTCAACATCCTGCGTCATTTCCTGTTTTGAAGGCAGCTTCTTTTTTCCAACGAAAACCCGAACAGCAAGTCTTGATTGCAGTTCGAAAAATACCGGATTTGGTCCAATGACTGAAAGACACCCAATTATTGCCATTGAGCTACGAGGTAGATGGATTGGGAAGATCATCTTGTATAGATTCATCTTTCCATCTTCTGAAATAGGATAAAATATGATTTGAAAACGGCAGTATAAGAATTATTTAAGTTTTCATTTACCACATTGTTTAACGGTAAATTGAGTTTAGGTCAGAGCGTTGTGTGCTTTAATTTCCTGAAAATCTTCTTAACCTAATGATTTGGTGGCGCAAAAGTTTCTGGGTCTAAGGTGGGAGAGGGTATGACATAGACGACGCCTCGAGTCTTTAACCCATGCAATGTGTCTGTTGATGCTGCCTGCGCCTGCTTCACAAACATTTCAGAGGACCACTGAAAGAATCACTTTACTAATAACAGACCTTCCTCACGACAATACCTCACACCATTATATATATTTTCTGAACTAGTAATCCGAAACAACTTACTTTCAATGATAGGTTCATCCAGGTAGTCAAGAGAACATTTATATCCAGTTGCAAAGAGAACAGCATCAATGTCATGGACAACAGAACCATCATCAAACTCAGCTTCACGAGGTCCCAGACGTACAAGTCGTCCATGGATCTTGATCTGTCCATTCTGGACAAAGTTCTGGATTTCGTCAGTAACAGCTATCCTGCTCAAGGTAGGGGGTGTTGGGGGGAAGCATCCAGCTTTTTGGACGTCAAGACGTTGACTGCAAAGGTCGTAGATAATCTTGTCCACTCGTGCTATACTTTTGAAGATGTACCTTGTCAAAAACCTTTGATCTGATGGAACACCTCCTTTGTCAGATTTCGGTACTATCCAACATCCCATTCCTACGCTCAAGAAAATCTGAAAAAAATATCGCGAAAATCTTCACTTCCGATTTGAAAAATTCGTTTGTCCGATTTTGGCCTTATTCCAACCCCTCCCCTCACCTCGACATAAGATTAAATTGCGTGTAAAATCCAAACCCTAGTCTGAACTATGTTATTAGCTTTGATACGGAAACAACATCCTGCGCCTTAATTGTTTTCGAAATCAACTTTTAGTACCTTTGACAATGAAACAACAAAACTTCAACCCGAAGAAGATGCATAAACCACTATACATTTGCACATACCAATCATTCAACACTCAACGTTTCTATGTGACACACTAAAAAGGCACATTTTGATGCTCAGTTAGCTTTCATTGTTTGGTGAAACTAGGCCTTACTAAGAAATTTGAATCACCAAAAGGAACATCTTAATTGCTGAACTTTCCACAGAACAAGTTTTTTTTAAGATGGGGAAAAGATGTTGAAAAAGACAAAGAAAGCCCATTCCAAAAATATCCAAGTACATTATTGTCGGTGGAAGGGGGGGGGGTGGTAACAGAACGAACTAAAATGTCCAGCTAAGACAAGCGAATCCATTTCCATATCTGGTGTGACCAAAGCAGCTCATACTAAAAGGACCGCCATAAATGATCGCTTCCTACTTCAAAAGTCTTCCACGACTCGGGATAATCAGATTGAATTATGAGATTTTCATAACCTGGAGAAGATTCCTTTAGCATAATCCGAAATCCTTTTAAGAAAATTTGAAGAAATAAAAAATAAAAAAACATGTTACTGTCCCTTCTAATGAAAACAAACCTGATCAGCAAAAGGCGCAATGCTTGATGACATGTCTCCAGCTGAGTTGCTATTGCCTGAAATAAGACGATATATAATATTACATACCATATTAATACCATTTGAAAATAAAAGTTTATAAGTTCGTATCATACGAGCGAAAGCGAATTGGATACAAATTTTACGAAAAAACAATAAAATTATAATAAAAGCAAGAAAATGCAATAAACATTTCCATGCCTACACCTACGCTACGCGGATTTACACAGTTTGCACAGCGGTTTTAAAGTTTATACCTCCATTAACTTTATAAATTTCGAATTCAATTCTTAAATGTATCACCTAACATGTATATATCATTATCACCATAATATATATCATTATGTTCCACTTTATATATCATTATAAACCTTCAGTGACGTCACTTCATTGTTCTTTGAGGTCTTTATATATTGTAATTTCCTTCTGATTCGTACGGCAAGGAAATTATTCGAGTCATGTCCCTCGGATGCAGGTTATTATCAAGATAATCGCCCTGCAAGGCAGGATATTATTATGATATATCCCTATTAAAATAATTATTTTCGAAATATGTAATTAATGATTTTTGTCAAAATGTTAACTGACTATCACTTTTGAAAAATATCACTAATCTATTTTTGACACTGCGATGTTTTAGCGATATGCCGTTATCGCCGTCTCGAACCCGCAGAGTTTACACTGCCGAACGCTAAACCCGACGCTCTGACCACTGAGCTACTATGACAGCGCTGACATACATGATTTGTTAGGTCCTTTTATAACAAAGGTCTAAGTTGGGTTTTTTGATATTTTACGACCGCCTCAGTTATTTTCACGTTATCGGCTGGTCAATGATATTATAACTAGTTTGCGGTTTATAAAATAATTAACGCATAGTCCGTGGGCATTATCAATAATAAAGGATGTTTGCCCTCGTGATTTGCCCGTGGGCAAATCCCGCGGGCACACATCCTTTATTATTGATAATGCCCGTGGTCTATAAGTTATCCATAACTTATGCATCACATTATATATAATTATTTATCACTTTATATTTCACTACGTATCACCTTATTAACTGACTTACCTACAACTAAGACGCGCTTATCTTTGTATTCCTCTCCACTTCGGTATGTTATGGAGTGTTGGATATCTCCCTTGAACGATTCGATACCCTTTATATCAGGCGTGAAAGCTTTCTTGTTTACTCCCGTACAAACCATCACAAAATCGAAGACTTGTCTCTTTGGGGATCCATTGTTGGTCACAGTTTCAACTTCCCAGGCGCCAGTGACGTCATAATCACGTGACCTCGTAACCTTGGTTACCTTGATGTTGAGGTGAATGTATTTTTCTAAGCCGAAGTTTCGGACGTAGCATTTCATATATTCATGAACATCTCGATGCTGCACAAATGTTGGAAGTTCCTTTGGAAAGGGGAAGTCACTGAAAGCCGTCATTTCTTTACTTCCATTTGTAGAGAGGCTGTCAAACGCACTGGCGCCTTGCCCTTCCCTGAATTCCTTTGTGTAGTACCATACACCGCCTGGAATCGGAAAAAAAGTTGCACGAAATATTTTTGGACAATTTTCAAAGGCGAGGAAGGTTTTAAACATTTTTTTCAAATGAATAATAACTGTCAAAGGAAGACTAAATCACAAAGCATTTTTAGTGCCAGCTTTTTACTCTTCTGCAGCTGCTCTTAAATGTCCTATCAGGAATATTCCTGTTACTTATCACCGATAGGCATTCTCTCCCCACAGAGGCAGATCAAGTCATGTTGATTTTGCCTCTGTTCTATTACGCCGAAATCCCTGGGTTCCGGCAGTTTCCCCTGGCGGAAAAATCTTTCATCACAATGACAAGGCTTCTCGCATTGAAAAGGTGGTTCATATCACAATGCCTTTGTCATGATTCAGTAGCCAAAATAATGATTTAAGAACAGCGTCGCTGATTGCACAACTAATTTTGATTGCCTCCAATCAGGCATCTCTCATTCTATCCCACAACCTCGGCGTAATATACCAGAGGCTAAATCAACATGACTTGGTCTGCCTCTGTGGGGAGAGAATGACCGATAGGGTGCCCAAGAGCTTTTGTGATGAATCAAGGCTCAATTCAGTATATGTAGAAATACATCTTTTAAGTTCTTCGAAGAATAAAGATCCTCATTTGTTCTAATGGATACTTGTTTTTGTGAAAGAGACATTGGTTGATTAACATCTCCTGCATTGTAAGTTACTGGCTTCTTACCACTTATCTCTGTTCAATTACATTTTCTCTTTTCATTAAGTTGTTTCTACTGCGTGTTGTATTCTTTACTTATATTTATATACCTCAAGGCCCATTTAACACTATTTGAAGCGAGTTTTTGTTCGGGAGAACATCCGTCGGAATGGAATTGAGAGGGCCTTAGACTGTATAACACCCCGCCGGGAGGGCCTTGCACTGTATAACACCCTGCTGAGAGAGCCTTATACGAAATAATAACATCCAAGGAGGTTATTATTTATTATGAGGCCCTCCATTTCGCACCTCATAATTTCAAAGACCGGTAAGGTAATCCATCTAAAAAATTTTCAGAAGCGAAACCGCGGGATTCGAACCCACAACCCTTCGCTCTGTAGCCCAAGACTTATACCATTAAACCACAAAGGATTGGTGAATATGAAGGAATTGTTTTGTGAGGTCTTTGCTGCTCTCCTAGAACTTGATATTACTTGAATTGCGCTCTACTGTACACGTTATACGTCAGAGATGTGGTGTATCTCTGTAACAAAATTTAATAACGCCCTTAATATGCTTATGCTATAGCGTTCTGGCAAAATGTCCAAGATAAAACATTTCGTGGCAGAAAATGGGGGATTCGAACACAGAGACACTCACTTCGTAGTCCAAGATTATACCACTAGACCACAAAGGATTGGTAAGTGTGAAGGGATTGACTGTTGATATCTATTCTGCTCCCCTCAAACTTTAAAAATTTATTTTCACTGTTCACCTCAAATGTTAGAAATGTGATTTTATTTTCGATATATGGAATTTGCAACAACCTCATCCTCTAGCTATAGCGTTCAAGAAAAAATTCTAAATGTAAAATGTAAAAAAGTAGAACATAAAGGATTCGAACCCTCAACCTTCCAAACTGTAGTCCAAGACTGTACCACTAGGCCACAGGGGATTGGTTAGTAATAGGTTATTGACTATTGACGTCTATTCTGCTCTCCTCAAATTTAATGAAATTAATTTGTTGATTTTTTTCGCTTTTAAGTTAAATAAGTGATTATTTCGGTATATAAGATAGATAACACACACATCCTCGGGTGTTATAGCAAACAGAGGCCTTTGCCTACGGGACGACCCTCGTGCGCTGACACGCACTCTGGTCGTCCCTAGGGCAAAGGCTCTGTTTGCTATAACACCCTCGTATGCGTGTGTTATCCATAACTTATAAACCTCCAGTGACGTCACTCTATTGTTCTATTAGGTTCTTCTTTTACCGGATAAACCTCTTTGCCGGGCGTTCTCCAAGAATGCCCAGGGCTTTCTCTAGGAATGCCCGGGGCTTACTCTAGAATTTATCGGAAATTTACTTTGATTGGGGAATTATACACGTTTTGAAATAATTTGATTCAAAGTCCTTCTTCGAATAAATACCATTACAAAATATGACATTTTTGACAAATCACAAATATAACGTTCGCATGCCTGGTTTCGAACTCTGGACCTTTCGCTTACTAAACTGGCGCCTTTGACAACTCGGCTATAAAGGCCCACGAGAACAAAGATGTATTTTCCACAGTGACAATCATGTGAACTTCACGAGGCAGATAGCGCATGCATCTCACGCTCTCGGCTTGGGTAGCGAGCGCAAAGCACGTGCAGGGCGCGGATGTGCTCTCCGTTTGCGCATGGTGATTCCCTACCAGTAAAAATCAATGAATCCACTTTTATACTTATTATTGGTTTATCTCGGTTCATAAGTTAGATCAAAACCTCGCCCTCGGTGTTGTTTGATAATGTAGGCCCTCAGCCTCGGGAAATTGGGGCGGGCCTGTCGGCCCTTTCCAATTTCCCTCTGCCGCGGGCTTACATTATCAACAACACCTCTGGCTCGGTTTTGATCCTACACATATGCCTTTACTTCATTACAGTAAAGGACAGTCCTATCGGGGTATTTTTGTGGAAACGAATTTCGCTTGAATGCTCTACTTTACCAAGTTGTCAAATATATATCAACAAAAATGTTACCTCAGTAACATGTTTCTACTTGGTTGTATTATAATCATTTATTCAATGCGTGTTTGTAAAACTCAAATGTCCCCTTGTCGTTTCCACAAGCCCGCAAACTCAGCTTATTCTATCTAAGGTAAATTGCGTCAAGCTTCAACACATCCCCTGATATCCATTAGGCCAAAATCCTCGCAACGCAATATAAAAACATCTAATGAAATGATGCGTTTTCGGTTATAACACAAAGCCGGATTATAATTCATAACAGTTTGATTCAAATCAACTAATGGGAATGTTTCGTTCGCTCTAGGGGGGATGATGTTGAAAGAACGTGGTTAGAAACAGTCTTTTAACTGTAATATACACAAACCTCAAACAGGTAAAACCTAAATATTACAATTACTTTTGACATATATCACAGGTTTGATTGAGTGCTTTAAGCTATAGAGGATACTAAACGACCTTCCATTTAATACTATTTTTATTAAACGAGTTAATGATTTCGTATTAAACGAGCGAAAGCGAGTTTGATACCAAATCATTCACGAGTTTAATAAAAATAGTATAAAATGGAAGGGAGTTTAGTATTCTGTTTATTACTTGCCCTAAAAATCAAACATAATTGCCGATAAGTTGCCGAAACTAACATTTTCGCGACTCAGCGAACATTGTGACGGCGCGCTTACACTGTGACGTCACAACAACACACTTCTATGACGTCATCCTTGCATTGTGTTATTACACTAGTTTAATATTGCCGTATAAATATTACACTGCGGTATCTTACACGGGCGAGTAATAAATTGTTTTCCGACATATATGATTATTAACTGGATAACATACCAATATTATCATACTGTTCAAAGCAGGTTGGTTCCAGATCTTCTTCAAGACAAGATTTTATGGCACCGATGCCTGAAAACCCAGCACCCAGAATGGCCACCTTCTTCTTCATAGCTCTTTCACTTAGAGGAAAGAAAAGGCTTATATATGACGTCATACCATTGTTATGTCATTGTCATTGTGACATCGATTTCATAACGTCATACCTGTTTTTAGATTCCCTGAAATATGTTTGAATCTTAATTGGTGTCATATGTAATTTGAATATGTTAAACTATACATGAAAACTTTAAAAATCTCTCATTGACTCAACAAAATAATGACCAGACTCAAATTAATGAATTCAAACTTCTGCAAATTTGTGTCGTGCATTGGTAATATGCAACACGTGCCTCTTAGATATTAAATAAGTCGGAACAAACAAAGTTTTGTTATTTTGCCCAGTACTTAGTGTGTTCGAGAACGATAACATATATTCTACCGACTTACCTCTTTCTCGCCTTCCTTCTTAATATATGTTTACCAATGACTGTAACACGCTGAAGCTTGTCTAGTACATAGACTTGTTCGAATGTATAAATGTTAGAATGATTGAAACGTCCTTCGTCTTTATTTTGCGAGGGAGGAACGTTCGTTTCACGCCACTGACCTGGAAACAAACAGCTGACCTTGTAATGTAACTCCATAGACGAATTATTAAATAGGCTGTGTGAGCGAGGTCAAATCCAGGTCACGACACAGCTAGACTAACTTTAAGTCTTTTAGAGAAAGAAAAAGTTTATTCCGTTGTCATACATATGTACATACAATAGAATGCTAATAAATGCGCTAAAAGTATACTTTACATAAGACATTTAAATGTGCAAAAATGTATACAGATATCCAGCAATTAGACCTACGAGACAACTTTTACCCATTGAAACATAATCTATAATACTAAAAAGTACATATAAAACATGATATAATAGAATAAGATAAAATTGCGCAATATTATGGTGATGGAGGGAGTTAGTCTGTTTTGTGTCAGACCCGAAAGCAAAACAATTAAAGGAGCCTTCTTAAGTCTAGAAAATATCTCCAAGTCTAGATGCCTCAGCTGAAATTAAGTATATTTCAGGGCTCCTTTTAATTTCTTTTAAATAAAAACTCAAAATAATGAAATTAGTAAAGGATTCTTTTTTTTCAGGGATTAAATGTAAGTTTAGGAGTGAGTAGTTTATAAAGTTGCAATGGTTACCTACATGAAGCCTCTTGTCATCCCTGTATATACATACGTACACTATCTTTTGCAAATTGATAAACAAAAAGTTTATGGAAACACATTTGACGAATTCAACACTAAATTGCTATTTTTATGCAATTAAATTACAATCAATCAATCTTTATTCAATGCTCAAAGGCCTCAGGCCTATATAGTACATTTAAAATATTATACAGTTTAATATCGGTAGAAATGTGTTCAATATTACTACCCTTTTATGATTTTAAATACGTGGTATATAAAATTTGCAAGATTCTGAATTTTAAACAATATTTTACAGAACGAGAATTTATATTTGGATTGAAGGACATAATAGAATTATTTAACATATTGTCTACGTATATCATCATAAAAAGGATACACAAGTATAAAGGGTATTCATCTTCTAAAACGTTGTTTTTGCAAGATTTACATAGTCTCTCTTCTCTTTTCATGTCCATAAATCATACAAAGAAAATCTGAAGCGTGTTAGACTTACTCTGAATTTTCTAACTGCAGTACATGATAAATAATGCTCAGTATAAATGTAGTGTTTAATAGCTGAACAATGGTCAAATTTTGTGAATAAGTGAAGGTTGTTAAGCCAATGTATTGGGGCAGATATCACTATAAGTCTTTGAGTAAATGAAAAATGAAAGAAACATGTTAGGGACTCAACATTTTGTTCTAGCCCATAAATCCCATAGCTTGTTCTGTCTCTGAACAGAATCAAAGGCTGTAAATAGTGAAATCCACAAACACTTCTCAAGCTCAGTGAATAAAAACTCGTTTCCAACAATTCGACCTCAAATTCTAACATGGTACGACCGTACACCAAAAGATATAGCAAAAGTCCTGTAAATCGCAAAAGAAACATACTTGAAAATGCATGATGCAGTCTGATTAAATTTGACAGTGCTTCGAGAAATTGTTAAAACATTGTCGCTATCAGGGTTTGAACTTGATCAAGCCAGCTTATATATCATTTTATTCTATCTTATTTAAAAACGACGAGATGATTGGATTGCAAACGACTTGGTTTTGTCTAAACTTGTTACAGCAACGTGCAATTAGGTTGGCTGCATTCAGGCTGATATCCCGACTGGATAAGTTCGAACCCCGATAGATACAAAATATTTACAATTTTATTCCTCGGAGCAAAGTCGATTTTAATCAGACTGACACATGATATCACGTTAACCCATACATAGAGGATATTATATGAGTGTCCCTGATATACTATGTTTACGACACGAGTGGATAAATATTAGTATTCCCCGAGCGAGATCAGTATGTCATGGGCACATATATATAAAATTCTGGGGTTTATTTTACGTTGTCCCAATATTAAAGAAAATACCCAAAACCTTCTTCTCAGCATAGGCGGGCAGAATATATTGTGACGTCATAGGTGAAGGATGACGTGAAAGCATTGTCATTTTCGTCACGTCACAATGAAAAAGTGACATTTTGTCCTTGCGCACCATATAACAACCTCGATATCACTGTCCTGGTAGATAATACATATCCTAGTGGATTTACACCTCGCAGTGAATATTGTTTTGTACGAAAGATTTGTCCATCGCTCTGCTGAAGGAAATCCAGTCTTCCCGAGGTAAATAAACAATTATTCTAATGTTCATTCTGAAACAATGTCGTCGATTACACAAGTTAGTTTAGTTTGCACCAAGATGGATTCGATATTTCTAGCCTAGAATGCGTTCTATTTGTAACAGAGGTTACCAGCGAAGTATGGACTGAGTAACCTCTTTCACATTCCTTGCATATCTGATCACCAAAAAAGCTGAAAGAGCCAAACACAGGATGTAAATTTTGGTCATCCTATCTGATTCACTTGGTAGCTGTGGCGGTTCACATTGCCTTGGTTGAACAACAAAATAGCCATGTTCCATGGCCTCATTCGCTGCTTTCTTGGCCCCGGACCATGGATGAGGACCCCATATGCGATCGTAAAACGGGAGGACAGGTCCGTAGAAATAGTTGTAGGCGACTCTTGGTCCTGCTTTGATGAGGTCGAGCCAGGATGGGACAACTCCAAGTTCAGAAGCGATTTCGTCGTGTAATGGAAGGTATGGCATCTGAAAAACATAGACATCAGAATTCCGTAAGGAAGTTGAAAATCAAGAAAATCTGGTCTTTAAGCAGTTACCATTTGGACTCAATAAGGCTTTGTCACTTTCAAATGTTAACATTTTTCAAAAATCGGCCATGACCACCGTTTCATCTCATTATCATTTTGTTAATATCCAAAATGCACAGTCTGTCTACGAAGAAAGATAGGGTAGCACGGGGGTAAAATATGAACTTAATGGAGGGTTCGAACAACAAAGTAGACTAAGTGCATTTAGGAAAGAGTGTTTCCTAGGGACAAGAGGCCAGGAGAAGGTCAAGGTCACCGGGTTTGAACCTGTACCGTTGGCGTGAAAGGCCATCATGCTAAAAAAACATCACAGGAGGACAACTAGTCTGTCTAACAGCCCATGAAACAAAATATTTTTCAAGACCCACGCAAGTCTAGATCACTGCTGATTCTGAAAATGAATAGCTTTAGTGGGCTCCTTTCTTTTGTAATGATAAAAAGTTGGCATGATGATTATATTTCATTTCAGAGACTGAAATTTAGGAGAAGGAGAATATACCAGTTTCCCTTTCAAGGTTCAATATCAATTTAGTAACTTCTTACCGTATACCTGTACCGACCGTTGTGGATCAAAGTCTGATTCCTGGTATCAATGTCCTTGGTCCACTTGCTCTTAGGCGGAAGTTGGTGGTTACCGGTAAACACTCTGGCAGCCAGTCTGGTTTGGAGTTCTGAGATCGGTTTGTTTGGCCCTTGGACCCCCTGACAGCCAATAAGCGCCAGGGTATTGTGGGCCAAATGGAGAGGGAACGTCACCTTGTACAGAGACATCTTTCCTTTCTCTGGAAGGAGTCATAAATTTAGTTCTGCCAGTTTGGTCACGGAAAGATCAAAACCTATTATTCCCACCTAGAAAAGTCAACTGAACTGACAGGCAAAAGAAAGTACACACTTCAGTTGAATTTATCAGATATGTAAGATTCAAAAACTGATAAGAACAAGAGTTATATCATCCTTCAAAGAATAAATGTTTTTATGTTGATAAATTGTTCCAAAATTATTTTCACATTAAACAAATCTTAATGACCAATGGAGACATATTCTACGTGAAAATTAATAAACGTGCCTATTTTTTCACGCATGAACACCGTTTTAAACACGGTAGAGGTCATGAAAGTGACACCATTTTGCTTATTCAAACTACTCCTAATCGGTAGCTTGATAACGTAAATTGAAAGTAAAACATGAAACGATTACAATCAATCGTTATGAGTTATCAAGTATATCACTGATCCTCAACTCACCCTCAATAATATTTTCGTCCAGAAAATCAAGATTAAAATCAAAGCCGGTTGCAAAGAGAACAGCATCAAGGTCATGGACAACAGAACCATCATCAAACTCAGCTTCACGAGGTCCCAGACGTACAAGTCGTCCATGGATCTGGATCTTCCCGTTCATGATGTAGTTTTGGACTTCATCGTTGATCAATATTTGACTCATGGTAGGCAAAGTGGAAGGACAGATACCGCAGTATTTTAGATTAACACGGCTTGACATGAATTTGTACATCATTCTGTCAATGGTGTCCCTGCTTTTGAAGTTTGCTCTGGTCCAAAGCCTTATATCATAAGGAACTCCATTCTCTGTAAGCCGAGGAAACATCCACATTCCAGTTCCCACGCTGTAGAACACCTATGATATAGAGGATATCCGTCTTTTCTTGACTAATGCCATGTTTATCTCATCGAGTTATCGATTCATCGAGTGTCGTAGAAAGTTTATATTTTAACGAGTGAATATATTTAACTTTTCTACCTCAAGAAATGAGATAAATACGTATTTGTCAAGATATTCTATCTATCATATGATGAAATCCATCTTATTACGCCACAATGGCAGATATTGAAAGTAGGCCTTAAAGTGACACAGAGTATCTTTCTTAAAATTTCATTTGGTTTTGATAAGCTACAAACTATCTCATATGCTGATTGAAGTTCATATCTCATCACTGGACTTGCAAATATATCCATTTAGGCATACTATCTCTAAAATTCTTGATTTTATGGAAAAATCAAGAAAACATCTTAAACACGTTTAATAATCGAAATTATGCATCCAATTAATCTACCTATTCGTTACAATACCTAATAAACAATATCGAATCGAATATGTCTTCCTGTCAGCTTATGACAAGGTTTCAAAATTACGTTTTGCGAATTTGCGCGCGCCACTCGAGCCACATTGTCCGGTTTTCGATCAAAATCCTGACTTTGAATGGTCGTATTTTCGCTCTAATGTACTGATTGGCCTTTAACTTGTTATTTTCAGTAACAGTTAGTGGTTCCCGATGTAATAACATCGATTTCAAAATTTGACAAATGTGATCCTATCAACATACTCTGTGTCTCTTTAAACAGTTTTAAAATGATTTACCTCGTCTGCAAATATTGCTGTGCCTGCAGCCAAATCTCCGGACGAATTCCCCTTTCCTGAAACCAAATCATGTGCAATAATGTTCTTGTGAATAATTGTTTTTCACATTCCATATGTTCTCAATGTATAGTTAAAAGTACCATAATTCAAATTTATAAGTTTCGACGATCTCGTTAACTCTCAAAACTCATTACCTCTTTAAATTTATTCTAGCCATGAAGAATAAGTTTTCATGAGTAGCTAACTTCATCTTCATTGCTGTCATGGATTTGGTATACAAATAATTTCAGCAACATTTATCAACATGTCGATAACAATACATAATTTGAGAGTAACCAGTTCACATTCAGTTGACCTACCCAAAACAACTGCTCGTTCATTCCTGTATTTCTCTCCATTCCTGTAAACTGCTGAATGAAGGATTTCTCCTTGGAAAGAGTCTTACCCTTTTATCTGAGGATAAAACGGATTCTTGTAGAAACCAGAGCAAACCATCACACAGTCGAACTTCTGGACTTCCGGAAGACCATTGTTGGTCACCGTCTCAACTTCCCATGTTCCCGTGACGTCATAATCACGTGATCTTCGCACACAGGTGACCCTCGTGTAATACGATATGTACTTCTCTAATCCAAAATGATTCATATAATTTTTCAGGTATTTCAGAACCTCTGTATGTCGAAGGTATGGCGCTACATCTGCTGGGTATGGAAAATCGCTGTAAGCATCGAAGTGTTTTGTATCGTTGGTGACAACGGAATCAAAGACACCGGCGACCTGCCATTCTCGATATTCTTTGGTATAATACCACACTCCGCCTGTATAAAAGTAAGTACACTCTATTAAATAATAAGAGGTATTCGCTAATCAAACCACATGTTTATTCTGTTGTAACATACGGTGCTATCTCGGACAATGTCCCATGAATTAAAGTAAACGGTGTTTTACCAATTAACAACCGATATCTTTACACACTCAAATGTCAACACTTGCTAAGAATATTATATTTCTAAATGCATCCTAGTGTTAAATTTAGAGTATGATTTATGTTAATAAACTGCCAGACAAAAGAAAATACACTCTTCAATTGATTCATCTTAAGCATGAATTTCAATACTAGTTATTTTGCGGTTTTTCAAGGACAAGAGTTAACTCATCGTTAAAAGATTATTTTTAAGTTTTTTTAAAAACAAAATTCAATAAATGAGATTTGGTTACTTTGATATAACACAAACTTTCATCAACAAAGAAGACCCATTCTATGTGAAAATCAATAATAAACAATACTTTAAACATCGAAGAGGTTTATGAAATTGTAATTTATTTCTAACTCTGCCTTCATTAAACAAATATATTTTACAAAGCATTAACCCGACACCAATTATGTTATGCAAATATGTGTCAAATACAGCACATATCACTTAGATATTAAGTAAATTTAAACAAACTATGGTGTGTACTTTCTTTTGACTGGCGTTTTTAATTTCGTCTCCTTTGTCAAGCTGACACGACTTCACGTCTTTCTTAAGTTCACATATTGTAAAGAACATCACATCAAGCTTATTTGCATCTTGTGAAATAAAGAAAACGTTACGTCCGACACAACGTTACACCAAATCTTCATACAATCTCATTAAAATGATATCTTAAGTGCTTCACTACGTTACGCAGATTAAAGATCTCACAACGCAGATTAAAGATCTCACAAGGCCCCGTAAGTCCAGCCGTCAGGGTAACCTTTGACCGCTGGATGTGAGGAAGATTTCATCCACCAATCAAATCGTACCTTTCTTAAAGGACAATTCAAGAGATTAAAGCAATTTAACACAGTACAGCCCAAATGTTAAAATGATAACTTATGACCTTTCGATTTTCCCAAAAAGCAGTGATAGGTAATTTGCATATGTCGTAACATTCGCTAATTCAGTTGTAATGTTTGACTATTTGACAGAACTAGATTCTTTCTAATTTGCATATGTACATCGAATATGTGTGATATCAAATCAACAAGACTTTATCTAATGTTTTTATGTCAGTTCTGGTCTCCTCATTTGTGTCAGTATATTTATAGCTACAAAATAAAACGAATTTAATAAGCATAAATCGTTTCATAAAAGTTTTAAAAGGAAACGTTTATATAACGTTACTGTTCCAAAAATAGCATCTACAGCTTGCTGTTTGAATTTGCCAAGTTTACGCTGATTTCTTCGATAATGATAACATTTAAGTATTTACCTGGACGTTTTTGGACCAACAAATTGATAGGAGCGATATAAAGCACAGTTTGAGTAATTCATTGGTACATGACAGGAAATATTTGTTTTCGACATTTAGAAATAGTCGGAAATGTTCGTTTTTCGAGTTCTGAAGATTAGATATGAATACCTGTCGCCAGCAACCCGAGTAACGGGGCAAAGTCGCTGATTGGCTGAGTCAAAGGATACTCTGACGGCTGTTATAACTGAGCCTGGTATGATCTACATGCGTAGCGTAGTGTAGCAAATAGATCATATTTTAATAAGATTGATCTTCATATAACCACTGAATATCACAGTAGAGGATTACAATGAATTTACGATGGTCAACAAGTTTTCTCACCAATACTTTCATATTGCTCAAAGCATGATGGCTCCAAACCCTCTTCCAGACAGGATTTAATGGCCGGAAGTCCAGCGGCCCAAGCTCCAAGAATTGCCACTCTTTTTTTCCCTGGCATATCTCTGCTGACATTGAATATTTCTAGTAAGTATGATGAATGTTTCTCTCCTTGTTCTTTTATAGCAACCGGAAAACATATTTCCCTTAGTCATTAAGTTAATATTTTATGTCAGGCATGAACAAGTGTCTGTCTTTATCAAAACATTGCAGATACAATAATGTTACGTGATAGTTTCCTTGCTATTATTTATTCTTAACAAGAATACTTCAACTTATGTTTAGAGGTAAGGCTTTACTTTGGGCATGCATACATTTCCACTTCGGCAGTTTCAATCTATATTTTCCATTTTGTGCAACTCATTCTTGCGACATAGTCCCTCCGTCCCTCTCATCTTTTTCAGTCAAATAGAAAGCATGTTATATTATCATTGCATCAATAAAAAGTGCAAAAGCTCTCATATCACTTAAAATAACCAATTTGAGCGCAACAATTCCTCCGATGTTGCCTTTTGGAAAACCCTTTACAAAAAACGAAATAAGAAGTGAGGAGTCAACGTTTTACACCGCTTGGGTAATATTTCAGCCATTAGTGGCGTACGAATTAACGAGCCTCTCCGTGTGTTTTTGGGGGTCATATCTGCAAAACTTTGTCAATAGTTTCATTTGATCCAGACGTATCGACTGTTTCAAGAAAATGTCATTTAAAAGCCAATCTATGTTGTATTGTGACAATAGGAAGGTTTAAGGCCGGAATTATGATCGAAAACTGAACAATGACGCGGGTCAATATGTAAGGCGTGATTTTGAAAACTTAAAATAAGACAGAATGACAGTTTCACGTGTATAACTTGAATAGGTTGTATAACTAGTATCCATGTAAATGAACGTTTGAATTTGGCTTCCGCGAATAAATTTAAGCATTTCAATGAAAGCAAGTATTCATCATGTCATTTTCATTTGGACATAAATTTGTGATAATATTATATTTATATTATGAATAAATTCCATTTTCGAACCCTCGTTCGAATCAAAGCAAAAAATATATGGCTTTTCAACTCCTAACTGACTTTCGTGCTCAAAAGGGTATGCCATTTTCATTGATGAACTTTGTCTATAGTTTTCACTATATAGTTATTTTAACACATATCCAATAGTAGAAACTCATTTCAGGGACGAATGTGAGACAGATTCCAACTGTCAGTTGTTCACTTGTTTCAACATTGGCTTCATCAATATGAAACCATGGAAGGGAAGCACACGTGAAGTCCATGGGATCACGACCAGTGCACGTGCAATGCAAGGCGTATCTCTTGACGCATGAGCATGGACAGAATATTCCACTCATTAAGAGCCACTCCGTGTTTGGGGAGATGAGTGAGGGTCTCTTGGTATCGACTGGTGCCTTGAAGTATGATAAAAGCTTTGGAACAGTGACAATTTGAATGTTTTCAGTTTAAATATTGCTATACTTTTCAGCTTTTCCCGGTTCGATTGAAGCCTTCCTATCACCCAAATCTGTTGAGATGCTTTGTGTAAATTATGAAGAGAATCCAGTTAATGGTTCTTGAGATATCCCGCTGACAAGCCTAAACTGCAGGTTTCAATGCTGAAATTTTCAAAGTCTCGCTGTGACCTTGAAAATAATGTGACGGTCACAAAAATCGACTGGGCCTGGCGCCTTCCCAATAAGATGTATTGTGTAAGTTATGAAGAGAATCCAGTGAATGGTTCTTGAGATATCCCGCTGACAAGGGTAAAATGTCAAAGTCTCGTAATGACCTTGAAATGAAGGTCAAGGTCATGAACCTCCAGTGGGACCTTGCTCTTATGGTGATGAAGCTATATACAAAAATGAAAAGAATCGGGTCAATAATTTTTGAATTATTCAATTTCATCTGTCGGACGGACGCTGCTCAATACTATATCCCCCGTTTAGCTCGTTTACTAGGCTTCTTCGAGATGTCATTAAATCATATTAAAATATCATGCTTTGCTAGGATTTATTTGAGGACAACAGGAACATATTTAACTAGACACGATGCCATTTAATCATTCCTAAATCAACAGGTTTCACCCTCTGACATATATTGAGGGCAACAGCAATATAATTAACAAATGGATTATAAGCTTTTTGCTAAACATCCTCGTTATTCCAATATATTTTGTTTTACAACAACAGGCATCGTTTTATGTAATAGTCAAAATGATATCAACACAAACAGGTTCAATAGCTCTACTGAACAATCAAGATATCAAAATATTCATTGTTTTCAAGTCATCTGCATTCAATCATAATACAATAACAGGCTTAACACAGCTATAAAGGCTGACATAAAACATAAAATATAGCTAACTGCTTGTGCATCAGGTTTCATTGTGATTTCATTAGAACACATACAAAAATAAGACTTTATTATCTGACATGACTGAAGACAAAAGCAACAGAGGAACTGGGTAAGGGCTTGTTTACATACCATACTAACCATTGATTTTTAGTATGCAACGAGCTCCAATCTGAATCAAACATTATCAGAAAGAATGTGTTTACCAGTCGTCTTCAAGATTACATAGAATGTATCATGCAGGTTACAGTCTTAGTTTTAATGTAAACAACACCAGAAACAACAAAATATTGGCTTCAATATTAGGTCATACCATTGAATCCAATTTACAACAAGTTACTCTCTGGAATATCTAAAGACAACATCAACAGAAAAAACATCAACAGAAAAAAACTAGCTTGTTCACAAACCATGGTCATTATTCCATTGAATAATAATATGATGAGTACTAAGACTGTAGTTAATATAATTTTGACCTAACAAAACCTCTATAAAAGCAAGTCTACATCTGCAGTGAAATTAAAATAGCCATTTGTCTGAGGCTCCCTTTTAGATTAAATAAATAATGCGGTTTTTTTTAAAATATTTTTTCAGAGACTTTATATAAGTCTATAATATGAAATGCGCTCTGATGTATCTAAAGACAGCGTAAACAGAAACAATAAGGTAATAATTTGTTTGATAAGCTGTTTCATAATTACATTGAATCATATTTACATTTAGGACACTTAAGGGACAGTCCTATCGGAGTATTTTTTGTGGAAACGAAATTCAGGAGGACTTTCCTGTTAACAAATATGTATGATTTTTACATTGTTTCTCACTAAATTGCAAATATGTTAGTGAGGTAGACATTATAACAATTTGACAAAGATTAAAGTGTATCACTCAAAATGAAACCATCGTGAAATGAAGCCAATCATAGGAGTTTCGAGCGTGGAATGCATTACTACGACAAAACATTGCTGTAACTGATAACTTTTATTATGAATTATTTGCAAATATGCTCCTCTGCTTATACGAATTAGTTCATATTGTTATTGAATTAGTGTAATGCAAGACATTTGTTTTCTCGCAATGCTAAAATTTCAAGATTGCAGATGAAAGCCGATAGATAGGTTTCTTAAACTCTCTGATATATAAGAGGAGAGTTTCAACCAAAACAACTCGGTACTGGCTTTTTTTATCAGGTCCTTACGATTTCATTGTCTCCTATACACAACAAGCTTTAATTTCTGGTATATCTGAAGACAACAGCAACAGAAACAACTGAAGCAGCAAGAATGAACAATCCGGGTAACCAGCTAGAACCTTTGCTGAGGTCTTTAGGTGGCTGTCCCTTTCTTGGTTGTTGGGCATAATATCCATGATCTATGGCAAAGTATAATGCTTCTTTGGCCCCGGACCATGGATGTGGACCCCAGAGTCGATCCTGATATGGAAATGCGGGTCCATAGAGATAGTTGTAGGCGAGTTTTGGGCCTATTTTGATGAGATCAAGCCAAGATGGCGTCACTCCAAGTTCAGCCGCTATCTCATCATGAAGAGGAAAAGGCGGCACCTGAAAAAACAACGACAATGATGGAGGCATTATATGGCTCTTTATCCACGTACTAGAACCTGTCCAAATCGCTACCTACATCATTATCTTAAAGGAATTGTACTTTCAGAACATCAACCAATCGCTAAAAGCGTCAATGAAGGTACGTTACGAATTTTGATGTCAATGTCCTCATCCACATCTTATTTGAATGACTTAAAGCAGTTGAACCAGGTTCAGGACAGCAAATGCTAAAGATGCCTTTCGAAAACATTATAACATGAAAGAAAAACCTTTAATGTTAATCTTTTAAGTGAATAATGATATTTCTTAATCGTTACAAATAATATTTTCATGATTTTGATGTTGTAAATTTAGACTTGCAGGAAAAACTGGTACATAAATAAACGTTCCGTATGATGAAATACATTGTTTCTTTAGTAAATCAAATGGTATTTAATTTGTTCAAGACGAATGGCGTGTATTTTGTCTTTGATGCATATTCAGAAATAAGAAATAAGTATCAAAATATCAAAGCAAAATTTGCATATTTCTTACAGAGTATTAATTAAATATCATAAATGATTTATGTCTTTGATTCAATCATTTTGACATATAAAATGATGCAAATATCTATGAAAGTGTATCTATGTGTTACTGAATAAAGGTATCTGACTGTCAATATGTGATATATTAAAATCATACATACATAATATTTGTAGTATCCATTGATCTGAAATATCATTTGGTTAAGACGGTCAACGTCCTGCGTCATTTCCTGTTTTGAAGGCAGCTTCTTTTTTCCAACGAAAACCCGAACAGCAAGTCTTGATTGCAGTTCGAAAAATACCGGATGTGATCCAATGACTGAAAGACACCCAATTATTGCCATTGAGCTACGAGGTAGATGGATTGGGAAGATCATCTTGTATAGATTCATCTTTCCATCTTCTGAAATAGAATAAAAAATGATTCTAAAACAGCAGTATAAAAAGCGGTATTGATTCAGTAGGATATTAGAGTTACCGAATGAAGAGGTATTTAAGAGGCAAGTACCGCATCGTAGCCACTATACGTAAAATTGGATGAGGAAATCGTTGAACAAAGGAGGGCATGGATGTACACCCGGATTTATTAGAGGGGAGGCTTAATTGAGTGTATTTAGCTTCTAGATTTTGTGCTTACTAAGGTTGGCCATTCTTTAACATTGCACTAAGGCTACCATAAGGACTTACGATCACCTTAGGGCTTTGTCAAACGAGGCCCAGAAAAGTATTCTGTCCTTAAAACCCATCGGTTTCATTTTGAGTGACATAATCCCGATTTTGTTGCCTAAACATTTCATCTTGTTCAACCTTGGTTCCTACCCCTATAATATAGTAATATATGAACAGCTATCTGCCATCATTATTTCTAAGATACGTAAAAGAAAGGTGTGAGGATGGCGCCTTTTTTTAAAAGGATGGGGATAACAAAATTATTTAAGTCTTCATTTTTCACATTGTTTAACGGTAAATTGAGTTTAGGTTAGAGCCTTGTGTACTTTGATTGCCTGAAAATCTTCTTAACCTAATGATTTGGCGGCGCAACAGTTTATGGGATCTAAGGTTGAAGGGGGTATGATATAGGACAACGATGGGTGATGGAGGATGGTCGATGAGCGACGCTAGAAGATGACCTGAGCCTTTAACCCAATTGGTCTGTTGAGGTAAAAATACACTTGCTTCAAATGTTCGCAGCCATAAACATTTCAGAGAACCCCTGAAACCGTATTGGCTCTTGAGTCGTAAGTATCACTTTACTAATAGCAGACCATACTCACGACAATACCTTACAATACCTCACCATTATATATATTTTCTGAAAAATAATCCGAAACAACTTACTTTCAATTATAGGTTCATCCAGGTAGTCAAGAGAACATCTATATCCAGTTGCAAAGAGAACAGCATCAATGTCATGGACAACAGAACCATCATCAAACTCAGCTTCACGAGGTCCCAGACGTACAAGTCGTCCATGGATCTTGATCCGTCCATTCTGGATAAAGTTCTGGATTTCGTCAGTGACAGCTACTCTGCTCAAGGTAGGGGGTGTTGGGGGGAAGCATCCAGCTTTTTGGACGTCAAGACGTTGACTGCAAATGTCGTAGATACTCTTGTCCACTCGTGCTATACTTTTGGAGATGTACCTTGTCAACATCCTTTGATCTAATGGAACACCTCCTTTGTCAGATTTCGGTAATATCCAACATCCCATTCCTACGCTCAAGAAAATCTGAAAAGAATATCGCCAAAAATCTTCACTTCCGATTTGAAAAATTCGTTGTCCGATTTTGGCCTTATTCCAACCCCTCCCCTCACCTCGACATAAGATTAAATTGCGTGATAAATCCAAACCCTAGTCTGAACTCTGTTATTAGCTTTGATACGGAAATCAACTTTTAATACCTTTGACAATAAAAACAACAAAACTTCAACCAGAAGAAGATGCATAAACCACTATATATTTGCACACCGTTTTATCGTTCTCTGTAATACCCAAAACTAAGCCTCGCTAAGAAATTTGGATCACCAAAAGGAACATCTTAAATGCTGAACAAGTTTCGTTAAGCTTGGGAAAAGATTTTAAAATAGACAAAGGAAGCCCATGCAAAAGAAGTGTCGGGAGATAACAAAAATACGAACTAAAATGTCCAGTTAAAACAAGCGAATCCATATCTGGTGTGACCAAAGCAGCTCATACTAAAAGGACCGCCATAAATGATCGCTTAATACTTCAAAAGTCTTCCACGACTCGGGATAATCAGATTGAATTATGAGATTTTAATAACCTGGAGAAGATTCCTTTAGCATAATCCGAAATCCTTTTAAGAAAATTTGAAGAAATACAAAATAAAAAGGACGTGTTACTGTCCCTTCTAATGAAAACAAACCTGATCAGCAAAGGGCGCAATGCTTGATGACATGTCTCCAGCTGAGTTGCCATTGCCTGAAATAAGACGATATATAATATTACATACCATATTAATACCGTTTGAAAATAAAAGTTTATAAGTTCGTTTCATACGAGCGAAAGCGAATTGGTTACAACTTTTACGAAAATACAATAAAATTATAATAAAAGCAAGAAAATGCAATAAACATTTCCATGCCTACACCTACCAATTGTAATCATTCCAAATACAGATGAACTAATAGTGGGGATGCTAAAAAAACAAAGTAAAATTGACGGATACTTTTTAAACATTGAAGTGCAAATAATGATCGTGTTTCACATTATATATCATTTATGTATCACCTAGAACTGAGAAAACCCAGTCTCTCATCGCTTAGCATATACTAAATAGAAGATATCTTTTATTTTGAGTGTGATATCACTTATCTCTCATCTCGTGAAGGGGTAAAGCCTATATTTTCACTCGTGGTTCCATAAACTCGTGAAAATACTGGCTCTACCCCGTCACTCGACCAGAGATAAGTGATATCACACTCAAAACAACATATATCCTCTAATGGCTCTATATATATCATTTTTTATCGACGTACATGTGATGTATCACATGATATATCATTATGTGTCACCTTATATATCACTATGTGTCACTTTATATATCCCCTATAAATAATTATCTATCCCCTTATATGTCATTATGCATTACCTTATATATCATTATGTATAACCTTATAAATCAATATGTATCACCTTCTTTAACGTTATGTATCACCATATATATCCTTTATTTATAGTTATGTATCACATTATTTATCATTATGTATCACCTTATATATAATTATGTATCACCTTACATATAATTATGTATCACCTTATATATCATTATGTATAACTTTATTGTGACTTTACATATCGTTTTTTATCACATTAATATGATTATGTATCACTATGTATCACCTTTTATGTTTATATAATAATTTATCATCATATATATCATTATGTATCACCTTATAATTCCTTATATATAGTAATGTATCACATTATATATCATGATGTATCACATTATTTATCATTATGTATCACATTATATATCATTATGTATCACATTATACATCATTATGTATCACCTTAATGTGACTTTACATATCATTATATATCGCATTTTAAATAAATAGTATTTGCTTTGCAGGGATCTGATTCGCTGAAGGCCGTCAGAGCGATTCTGTTCATACCCGTGTAAACTTAATTTCATGAGGTCATAATACATATGACGTCATATCTAGCCACGCCCCCGTTTTTCGCGCATCTCTTTTTGTTGTTAAATTGTGTATTTGGAGAAGCAATATGTCTTCAAAACAATAAGTATATGCAGATTTATTTATAAGAATTGACTGCGAAATTTATAAAGTTTATGGAGGTATAAACTTAAAAATAACAGTGCACAGCGGTTTTTAAGTTTATACCTCCATAAACTTTAGAAATTTCGAATTCAATTCTTAAATGTATCACCTAACATGTATATATCATTATCACCATAATATATATCATTATGTTCCACTTTATATATCATAATAAACCTTCAGTGACGTCACTTCATTGACGTCTTTATATATTGTAATTTCCTTCTGATTCGTACGGCAAGGAAATTATTCGAGTCATGTCCCTCGGATGCAGGTTATTATCAAGATAATCGCCCTGCAAGGCAGGATATTATTATGATATATCCCTATTAAAATAATTATTTTCGAAATATGTAATTAATGATTTTTGTCAAAATGTTAACTGACTATCACTTTTGAAAAATATCACTAATCTATTTTTGACACTGCGATGTTTTAGCGATATGCCGTTGTCGCCGTCTCGAACCCGCAGAGTTTACACTGCCGAACGCTAAACCCGACGCTCTGACCACTGAGCTACTATGACAGCGCTGACATACATGATTTGTTAGGTCCTTTTATAACAAAGGTCTAAGTTGGGTTTTTTGATATTTTACGACCGCCTCAGTTATTTTCATGTATCGGCTGGTCAATGATATTATAACTAGTTTGCGGTTTATAAAATAGATAACACATAGTCCGTGGGTATTATCAATAATAAAGGATGTTTGCCCTCGTGATTTGCCCGTGGGCAAATCCCGCGGGCACACATCCTTTATTATTGATAATGCCCGTGGTCTATATATGCATCACATTATATATCATTATTTATCACTTTATATTTCATTACGTATCACCTTATTAACTGACTTACCTACAACTAAGACGCGCTTATCTTTGTATTCCTCTCCACTTCGGTATGTTATTGAGTGTTGAATATCTCCCTTGAACGATTCGATACCCTTTATATCAGGCGTGAAAGCTTTCTTGTTTACTCCCGTACAAACCATCACAAAATCGAAGACTTGACTCTTTGGGGATCCATTGTTGGTCACAGTTTCAACTTCCCAGGCGCCAGTGACGTCATAATCACGTGACCTCGTAACCTTGATTACCTTGGTGTTGAGGTGAATGTATTTTTCTAAGCCGAAGTTTCGGACGTAGCATTTCATATATTCATGAACATCTCGATGCTGCACAAATGTTGGAAGTTCCTTTGGAAAGGGGAAGTCACTGAAAGCCGTCATATCTTTACTTCCATTTGTAGAGAGGCTGTCAAACGCACTGGCACCTTGCCCTTCCCTGAATTCCTTTGTGTAGTACCATACACCGCCTGGAATCGGAAAAAAAGTTGCACAAAATATTTTTGGACAATTTTCAAAGGCGACGAAGGTTTTAAACATTTTTTCAAATGAATAATAACTGTCAAAGGAAGACTAAATCACAAAGCATTTTAAGTGCCAGCTTTTTACTCTTCTGCAGCTGCTCTTAAATGTCCTATCAGGAATATTCCTGTTACTTATCACCGATAGGCATTCTCTCCTCACAGAGGCAGATCAAGTCATGTTGATTTTGCCTCTGTTCTATTACGCCGAAATCCCTGGGTTCCGGCAGTTTTCCCTGGCGGAAAAATCTTTCATCACAATGACAAGGCTTCTCGCATTGAAAAGGTGGTTCATATCACAATGCCTTTGCGATGATTCAGTAGCCAAATTGATGATTTAAGAACAACTAATTTTGATTGCCTCCAATCAGGCATCTCCCATTCAACTCACAAACTCGGCGTAATATACCAGAGGCTAAATCAACATGACTTGGTCTGCCTCTGTGGGGAGAGAATGACCGATAGGGTGCCCAAGAGCTTTTGTGATGAATCAAGGCTCAATTCAGTATATGCAGAAATACATCTTTTAAGTTCTTCGAAGAATAAAGATCCTCATTTGTTCTAATGGATACTTGTTTTTGTGAAAGAGACATTGGTTGATTAACATCTCCTGCATTGTAAGTTACTGGCTTCTTACCACTTATCTCTGTTCAATACATTTTCACTTTTCATTAAGTTGTTTCTACTGTGTGTTGTATTCTTTACTTATATATATGCCCTTACTTCATTACAGTAAGGGACAGTCCTATCGGGGTATTTTTGTGGAAACGAATTTCGTTCGTGTGCTCTACTTTACCAAGTTGTCAAATATAAATTTAAAAAAAATGTTACCTCAGTAACATGTTTCTACTTGGTTGTATTATAATCATGTATTCAATGCGTGTTTGTAAAACTCAAATGTCCCCTTGTCGTTTCCACAAGCCCGCAAACTCGGCTTATTCTATCTAAGGTAAATTGCGTCAAGCTTCAACACATCCCCTGATATCCATTGGGCCAAAATCCTCGCAACGCAATATAAAGACATCTAATGAAATGATGCGTTTTCGGTTATAAGACAAAGCCGGATTATAATTCATAACAGTTTGATTCAAATTAAGCAATGGGAATGTTTTGTTCGCTCTAGGGGGGATGATGTTGAAAGAACGTGGTTAGAAACAGTCTTTTAACTGTAATATAAACAAACCTCAAACAGGTAAAACCTAAAAATTACAATTACTTTTGACATATATCACAGGTTTGATTGAGTACTTTAAGCTATTGTTTTCAGACATATATGATTATTAACTGGATAACATACCAATATTATCATACTGTTCAAAGCAGGTTGGTTCCAGATCTTCTTCAAGACAAGATTTTATGGCACCGATGCCTGAAAAACCAGCACCCAGAATGGCCACCTTCTTCTTCATAGCTCTTTCACTTAGAGAACAGAAAAATATAACTTCATACCATTGTTATGTCATTGTCATTGTGACATTAAAACGTCATACCTGTTTTAGATTCCCTTAAGATAACATTGGAACATGTTTGTGTCTCAATTGGTGTCATATGTAATCTTTTGAATATGTTAAACACAAAATAAAGCCATTGGCTCTGTAGCTCATCAGGCATCATATCAAGTTTGCTTTATACAGGCAAGATGAGCTAAAAATGAAACTGATGTTACCTATTGCAAGAAAACCTATAAAAAATTACAAAACACTTTCTAGATCGCCAATATCAGACAGTGAAAGAAGTCCACACTAAAATATCCAAGGAGAAATAAATTTGCCATAGACTGTCATCTAATGGAGAAAATAGGTTTTTAAGATTGTGACCCCTGTGACCCTATTTGGGGTCATGGGGTCACAAAACCTACAGTTTAGAATCCCAATTGGCCAAGGAGTCTACATGCAGTCTTTCAGCTCAATAGACCTTTAGGAGCTAAAGATGATGATGAAAAAAGTTTTTAAGGTTGTGACCCCTGTGACCCTATTTGGGGTCACAGGGTCAACAAAGTTACAAATTAGAATCCCCATTGTCCAAGGAGTCTGCATATATCAATATTAACTCTCTAGACCTTTTGGAACTGAAGAAGAAGATGAGAATTGGTTTTTAAGGTTGTGACCCCTGTGACCCTATTTGGGGTCAGGGGGTCACAAAACCTACAGTTTAGAATCCCAATTGGCCAAGGATTCTACATGCAGTCTTTCAGCTCAATAGACCTTTAGGAGCTAAAGATGATGATGAAAATAAGTTTTTAAGGTTGTGACCCCTGTGACTCTATTTGGGGTCATGGGGTCACGAAATCTACAATTTAGAATCCCCATTGGCCAAGGAGTCTGCACATATAATTTCAGCTCTCTAGACCTGTTGGAACTTGAGAAGAAGATGAAAATATTTTTTTAAGGTTGTGACCCCTGTGACCCTACAATGTATTTGGGGTCACAGGGTCAACAAAGTTACACATTAGAATCCCCATTGCCCAAGGAGTCTGCACACATCAATATTAACTATCTACTCCTTTTGGAACTGAAGAAGAAGATGAGAATTGGTTTTTAAGGTTGTGACCCCTGTGACCCTATTTGGGGTCATGGGGTCACGAAATCTACAATTAAGAATCCCCATTGTCCAAGGAGTCTGCACATATCAATATTAACTCTCTAGACCTTTTGGAACTGGAGAAGAAGATGAGAATTGGTTTTTAAGGTTGTGACCCCTGTGACCCTATTTGGGGTCATGGGGTCACGAAATCTACAATTAAGAATCCTGATTGGCCAAGGAGTCTGCACATATCATTTTCAACTATATAGTCCTTTTAGTAAGGGAGAAGAAGATGAAGATAGGTTTTTAAGGTTGTGACCCCTGTGACCCTATTTGGGGTTATGGGGTCACGAAATCTACAATTAAGAATCCTGATTGGCCAAGGAGTCTGCACATATCATTTTCAACTCTATAGTCCTTTTAGTAATGGAGAAGAAGATGAAGATAGGTTTTTAAGGTTGTGACCCCTGTGACCCTATTTGGGGTCACAGGTTCACCAAAGTTACAAATTAGAATCCCTATTGTCCAAGGAGTCTGCACATATCACTTTCAACTCTCTAGTCCTTTTAGAACTGGAGAAGAAGATGAAAATAGGTTTTTAAGGTTGTGACCCCTGTGACCCTATTTGGGGTCACAGGTTCACACAAGTTACAAATTAGAATCCCCATTGTCCAAGGAGTCTGCACATATCGTTTTTAACTCTCTACTCCTTTTGGAACTGGAGAAGAAGATGAGAATTGGTTTTTAAGGTTGTGACCCCTGTGACCCTATTTGGGGTCATGGGTCATGAAATCTACAATTAAGAATCCTGATTGGCCAAGGAGTCTGCACATATCATTTTCAACTCTATAGTTATTTTAGTAATGGAGAAGAAGATGAAAATAGGTTTTTAAGGTTGTGACCCCTGTGACCCTATTTGGGGTCACAGGTTCACCAAAGTTACAAATTAGAATCCCCATTAGCCAAGGAGTCTGCACATGTCATTTTTAACTCTCTACTCCTTTTGGAACTGGAGAAGAAGATGAAAATAGGTATTTAAGGTTGTGACCCCTGTGACCCTATTTGAGGTCACAGGGTCACCAAAGTTACAAATTAGAATCCCCATTAGCCAAGGAGTCTGCACATGTCATTTTTAACTCTCTAGTCCTTCTGGAACTGGAGAAGAAGATGAAAATAGGTTTTTAAAGTTGTGACCCCTGTGACCCTATTTGGGGTCACAGGGTCACCACAGTTACAAATTAGAATCTCTCTTTGACTCAACAAAACAATGACCAGACTCAAATTAATGAATTCAAACTTCTGCAAATTTGTGTCGTCTATTGGTAATATGCAACACGTGCCCACAGGCCTCCGTAGCAGATAGGTGTGTGTATATATAGATATATACACACACCTATCTGCTACGGAGGCCTGTGACACGTGCCTCTTAGATATTAAATAAGTCGGAACAAACAAAGTGTAGTTATTCTGCCCGGTACTTAGTTATTCGAGAACGATAACATATATTCTACCGACTTACCTCTTTCTCGCCTTAATATTATTCTTAATATATTATATGTTTACCAGTTAGATTGATTGAAACGTCCTTCGTCTTACAAAAGCCTTCGCGAGGGAGGAACGTTCGTTTCACGCCACTGACTTGGAAACAAACAGCTGACCTAGTAATGTAACTCCATAGACGAATGGTTAAATAGGCTGTGTGAGCGAGGTCAAATCCAGGTCACGACACAGCTAGACTTACTTTAAGTCTTTTATAGAAAGAAATAGTTTATTCCGTTGTCATACATATGTACATACAATAGAATGCTAATAAATGCGCTAAAAGTATACTTTACATAAGACATTTAAATGTGCAAAAATTTATACAGATATCCAGCAATTAGACCTACGAGACAACTTTTACCCATTAAAACATAAACTATAATACTAAAAAGTACATATAAAACATGATATAATAGAATAAGATAAAATTGAGCAATATTATGGTGATGGAGGGAGTTAGTCTGTTTTGTGTCAGACCCGAAAGCAAAACAATTAAAGGAGCCTTCTTAAGTCTAGAAAATATCTCCAAGTCTAGATGCCTCAGCTGAAATTAAGTATATTTCAGGGCTCCTTTTAATTTCTTTTAAATAAAAAATCAAAATAATGAAATTAGTAAAGGATTCTTTTTTTTTTCAGGGATTAAATGTAAGTTTAGGAGTGAGTAGTTTATAAAGTTGCAATGGTTACCTACATGAAGCCTCTTGTCATCCCTGTATATACATACGTACACTATCTTTTGCAAATTGATAAACAAATAGTTTATAGAAACACATTTGACGAATTCAACACTAAATTGCTATTTTTATGCAATTAAATGACAATCAATCAATCTTTATTCAATGCTCAAAGGCCTCAGGCCTATAGTACATTTAAAATATCATACAGTTTAATATCGGTGTGTTTTAAGCAAAAAATGTACTTCAATATTACCACCCTTTTATGATTTTAAATACGTGGTATATACAATTTGCAAGATTCTGAATTTTAACCAATATTTTACAGAACGAGAATTTATATTTGGATTGAAGGACATAATAGAATTCTTTAACATATTGTCTACGTATATCATCATAAAAAGGACACACAAGTAAAAATGGTATTCATCTTCTAAAACGTTGTTTTTGCAAGATTTACATAGTCTCTCTTCTCTTTTCATGTCCATAAATCATACAAAGAAACTCTGAAGCGTGTTAGACTTACTCTGAATTTTCTAACTGCAGTACATGATAAATAATGCTCAGTATAAATGTAGTGTTTAAAAGCTGAACAATGGTCAAATTTTGTGAATAAGTGAAGGTTGTTAAGCCAATTTATTGGGGCAGATATCACTATAAGTCTTTGAGTAAATGAAAAATGAAAGAAACATGTTAGGGACTCAACATTTTGTTCTAGCCCATAAATCCCATAGCTTGTTCTGTCTCTGAACAGAATCAAAGGCTGTAAATAGTGAAATCCACAAACACTTCTCAAGCTCAGTGAATGAATACACGTTTCCAACAATTCGACCTCAAATTCTAACATGGTACGACCGTACACCAAAAAATATAGCAAAAGTCCTGTAAATCGCAAAAGAAATATACTTGAAAATGCATGATGCAGTCTGATTAAATTCGACAGTGCTCCGAGAAATTGTTAAAACATTGTCGCTATCGGGGTTTGAACTTGATCAAGCCAGCTTATTTATAATTTTATTCTATCTTATTTAAAAACGACGAGATGATTGGATTGCAAATGACTTGGTTTTGTCTTAACTTGTTACAGCAACGTGCAATTAGGTTGGCTGCATTCAGGCCGTGGCGGAGATGATATCCCGACTGGATAAGTTCGAACCCCGATAGAAACAAAATATTTACAATTTTATTCCTCGGAGCAAAGTCGATTTTAATCAGACTGATACATGATATCACGTTAACCCATACATAGAGGATATTATATGAGTGTCCCTGATATACTGTACGACACGAGTGGATAAATATTAGTATTCCCCGAGCGAGATCAGTATGTCATGGGCACAAATATAAATATCTGGGGATTATTTTACGTTGTCCCAATATTAAAGAAAATACTCAAAACCTTCTTCTCAGCATAAGCGGTCCGAATATATTGTGACGTCATAGGTGAAGGATGACGTGAAAGCATTGTCATTTTCGTCACGTCACAATGAAAAAGTGACATTTTGTCCTAGCTCACCATATTACAAATATGAACCTCGATATCACTGTCCTGGTAGATAATACATCTCCTAGTGGATTTACATATCTTTATTATTGTTTTCTAAGAAATATTTGTTCATCGCTCAGCTGAAGGAAATCCAGTCTTCCCAAGGTAAATAAACAATTATTCCAATTTCATTCTGAAACAATGTCGTCGATTACACAAGTTAGTTTAGTTTGCACCAAGATGGATTCGATATTTCTAGCCTAGAATGCGTTCTATTTGTAACAGAGGTTACCAGCGAAGTATGGACTGAGTAACCTCTTTCACATTCCTTGCATATCTGATCACCAAAAAAGCTGAAAGAGCCAAACACAGGATGTAAATTTTGGTCATCCTATCTGATTCACTTGGTAGCTGTGGCGGTTCACATTGCCTTGGTTGAACAACAAAATAGCCATGTTCCATGGCCTCATTCGCTGCTTTCTTGGCCCCGGACCATGGATGAGGACCCCATATGCGATCGTAAAACGGGAGGACAGGTCCGTAGAAATAGTTGTAGGCGACTCTTGGTCCTGCTTTGATGAGGTCGAGCCAGGATGGGACAACTCCAAGTTCAGAAGCGATTTCGTCGTGTAATGGAAGGTATGGCATCTGAAAAACATAGACATCAGAATTCCGTAAGAAAGTTGAAAATCAAGAAAATCTGGTCTTTAAGCAGTTACCATTTGTACTCAATAAGGCTTTGTCACTTTCAAATGTTAACATTTTTCGAAAATCGGCCATGACCATCGTTTCCTCGGCTATTTACATCTCATTATCATTTTGTTAATATTCGAAATTTCAAACAACACCAACGGATCCAAAATGCACAGTCTGTCTACGAAGAAAGATAGGGTAGCACGGGGGTAAAATATGAACTTAATGGAGGGTTCGAACAACAAAGTAGACTAAGTGCAATTAGGAAGGAGTGTTTCCTAGGGACAAGAGGCCAGGAGAAGGTCAAGGTCACCGGGTTTGAACCTGTACCGTTGGCGTGAAAGGCCATCATGCTAAAAAACATCACAGGAGGACAACTAGTCTGTCTAACAGCCCATGAAACAAAATATTTGTCAAGACCCACGCAAGTCTAGATCACTGCTGATTCTGAAAATGAATAGCTTTAGTGGACTCCTTTCTTTTGTAATGATAAAAAGTTGGCATGTTGATTATATTTTCATTTCAGAGACTGAAATTTAGGAGAAGGAGAATATACCAGTTTCCCTTTCAAGGTTCAATATCAATTTAGTAACTTCTTACCGTATACCTGTACCGACCGTTGTGGATGAAAGTCTGATTCTTGGTATCAATGTCCTTGATCCACTTGCTCTTTGGCGGAAGTTGGTGGTTACCGGTAAACACTCTGGCAGCCAGTCTGGTTTGGAGTTCTGAGATCGGTTTGTTTGGCCCTTGGACCCCCTGACAGCCAATAAGCGCCAGGGTATTGTGGGCCAAATGGAGAGGGAACGTCATCTTGTACAGAGACATCTTTCCTTTCTCTGGAAGGAGTCATAAATTTGGTTCTGCCAGTTTGGTCACGGAAAGATCAAAACCTATTATTCCCACCTAGAAAAGTCAACTGAACTGACAGGCAAAAGAAAGTACACACTTCAGTTGATTTTATCATATATGTAAGATTCAAAAACTGATAAGAACAAGAGTTATATCATCCTTCAAAGAATAAATGTTTTTATGTTGATAAATTGTTCCAAAATTATTTTCACATTAAACAAATCTTAATGACCAATGGAGACATATTCTACGTGAAAATTAATAAACGTGCCTATTTTTTCACGCATGAACACCGTTTTAAACACGGTAGAGGTCATGAAAGTGACACCATTTTGCTTATTCAAACTACTCCTAATCGGTAGCTTGATAACGTAAATTGAAAGTAAAACATGAAACGATTACAATCAATCGTTATGAGTTATCAAGTATATCACTGATCCTCAACTCACCCTCAATAATATTTTCGTCCAGAAAATCAATATTAAAATCAAAGCCGGTTGCAAAGAGAACAGCATCAAGGTCATGGACAACAGAACCATCATCAAACTCAGCTTCACGAGGTCCCAGACGTACAAGTCGTCCATGGATCTGGATCTTCCCGTTCATGATGTAGTTTTGGACTTCATCGTTGATCAATATTTGACTCATGGTAGGCAAAGTGGAAGGACAGATACCACAGTATTTTAGATTAACACGGCTTGACATGAATTTGTACATCATTCTGTCAATGGTTTCCCTGCTTTTGAAGTTTGCTCTGGTCCAAAGCCTTATATCATAAGGAACTCCGTTCTCTGTAAGCCGAGGAAACATCCACATTCCAGTTCCCACGCTGTAGAACACCTATGATATAGAGGATATCCGTCTTTTCTTGACTAATGCCATGTTTATCTCATCGAGTTATCGATTTATCGAGTGTCGTAGAAAGTTTATATTTTAACAAGTGAATATATTTAACTTTTCTACCTCAAGAAATGAGATAAATACGTATTTGTCAAGATATTCTATCTATCATATGATGAAATCCATCTTATTACGCCACAATGGCAGATATTGAAAGTAGGCCTTAAACAGATTTAAAATGATTTACCTGTTCTGCAAATATTGCTGTGCCTGCAGCCAAATCTCCGGACGAATTTCCTTTTCCTGAAACCAAATCATGTGCAATAATGTTCTTGTGAATAATTGTTTTTCACATTCCATATGTTCTCAATGTATAGTTAAAAGTACCATAATTCAAATTTGCAAGTTTCGACGATCTCGTTAACTCTCAAAACTAATTACCTCTTTAAATTTATCCAAGCCATAAAGAATAAGTTTTCATGAGTAGCTAACTTCATCTTCATTGCTGTCATGGATTTGGTATACAAATAATTTCAGCAACATCCATCAACATGTCGATAACAATACATCATTTGAGAGTAACCAGTTCACATTCAGTTGACCTACCCACAACAACTACTCGTTGGTTCCTGTATTTCTCTCCATTCCTGTAAACTGCTGAATGAAGGATTTCTCCTTGGAAAGAGTCTAACCCCTTTATCTGAGGATAGAACGGTTTCTTGTAGAACCCAGAACAAACCATCACACAGTCGAATTTCTGGACTTCCGGAAAACCATTGTTGGTCACCGTCTCAACTTCCCAGGTTCCCGTGACGTCATAATCACGTGATCTTCGCACACAGGTGACCCTCGTGTTATACGATATGTACTTCTCTAATCCAAAATTATTCATATAATTTTTCAGGTATTTCAGAACTTCTGTATGTCTAAGGTATGGCGCTACATCTGCTGGGTAGGGAAAATCGCTGTAAGCATCGAAGTGTTTTGTATCGTTGGTGACAACAGAATCAAAGACTCCGGCGCCCTGCCATTCTCGGTATTCTTTGGTATAATACCACACTCCGCCTGTATAAAATTAAGTACGCTCTATTAAATAATAAGAGGTCTTCGCTAATCAAAACACAAGTTTACTCTGTTACGGTGCTATCTCGGACAATGTCCTATGAAATAAAGTAAACGATGTTTTACCAATTAACAACCGATATCTTTACACACTCAAATGTCAATGTTAAAACTTACTAAGAATATGATATTTCTAAATGCATCCTAGTGTTAAATTTAGAGTATGATTTATGCTAAAGAATTTCCAGACAAAAGAACTTACACTCTTCAATTGAATTCATCTTAATTCATGATTTTCAATACTAGTTATTTTGCGTTTTTCAAGGACAAGAGTCGCATCGTTCAAAGAATACGTTTAAGTGTTTTTAAAACAAAATTCAATAAATGAGATTTCTTGTAAATAAATTGTTTCCAAATACTTTGGTATAACACAAACTTTCATCAACAAAGAAGACACATTCCATGTGAAAATAAATAATCAACAATACATCGAAGGGTTTATAAAAGTGTAAATTTATTTCTAACCCTGCCTACATTGTACATTAAACAAATATATTTTAACAAAGCATTGACCAGACACCAATTATTCTATGCTAACAGTTGCAAATATGTGTCAAATACATCACATGTCTCTTAGATATTAAGTAAATTTCAACAAACTATGGTGTGTACTTTCTTTTGACTGGCGTATTAAATTATGTCTCCTTTGTCAAGACTGACACAACTTTCCTTACTTACATTTTGTAAAGAACATCACATCAAGCTTATTTGTATCTTGTGAAATAAAGAAAACGTTACGTCCAAATCTTAAAGTGACACAGAGTATCTTTCTTAAAATTTAATTTGGTTTTGATAAGCTACAAAGACTCGCAAAATACAATGTTTATTCCTAATGCAGGATATTTACGATCCCAAACCACACTCTCATGATAACCTCTATTTATGCATGATATCTCTGCTTGAATTTATGGAGAAATCAAGAAAACATCTCAAATACGTTTAATATTCGAAATTATCCAATCAATTAATCTACCTATCAGTTACAATACCTAATAAACACTATCGAATCGAATATATATTCCTGTCAGCTTATGACACATTCTCTCCCCACAGAGGCAGCTCAGTCATACCTCAGGTATGTCTGAGCTGCCTCTGTGGGTAGAGAATGCTTATGACAAGGTTTCAAAATTACGTTTGGCGAATTTGCGCGCGCCACTCGAGCCACATTGTCCGGTTTTCGATCAAAATCCCGACTTTGAATGGCCGTATTTTCGCTCTTATTTACTGATTGACCTTTAACTTGTTATTTTCAGTAACAGTTAGTGGATCCTGATGTAATAACATCGATTTCAAAATTTGACATATGTGATCCAATCAACATACTCTGTGTCTCTTTAATACCGACACAACGTTACACAAAATCTTTATATAACCTCTGAATGTCACAGTAGAGGATTACAATGAATTCACGATGGTCAAAACGTTTTCTCACCAATACTTCCATATTGCTCAAAGCATGATGGCTCCAAACCCTCTTCCAGACAGGATTTAATGGCCGGAAGTCCAGCGACCCCAGCTCCAAGAATTGCCACTCTTTTCTTCCCTGGCATATCTCTTCTCTGCTGACATTGAATATTTCTAGTTAGTGTCGTACGATGAATGCTTCTCTCCTTGTTCTTCTTTTATAGAAACCGGAAAACATATTTCCCTTAGCCATCAAGTTAATATTTTATGTCAGGCATGACAAAGTATCTGTCTTTATCGAAACATTGCAAAGACAATAATGTTACGTGATCGTTTCCTTGCTATTATTTATTCTTAACAAGAATACTTCAACCTATGTTTAGAGGTTAGGCTTTACTTAAAGGGGCAGTAGCACGTTTTTTAATAATTTATATTTAAATTTTTTCACTGAAAATTGTAAGTGAATGCTAAATGTATAATTTTGACAGTGTCAAAAATTTCATTACACAAGCCAATCACCCATAGGAAGAGGACCAAGTATGAAGAGTTTTACATAAAATCCATTGACGGCCATTTTATGTGAACACCTTTAATTCAGTTTTTTGTTATATATTTGAATTACTACTGCTCCATTTAGTTTAAATACATTGTCTTTCAATTGGAACCATTAATTTTCATTTTCCTGACATCACCTATTCCCCTTAAAAACGTGCTACTGTCCCTTTAATACATCTTTCCAAAAAGCACTTGTTTTCACTGTTGATATAACATTTTCATTGATATATAGGATTCGCATTTTAGTATCACATTCGGAAGGTTGGATGAGGTATTTGTTCGGAGCAAGTGTGTTTTGCAGTCATTCGTTCAATTATGAAGACATCTTACCCATGACAGTTTTTGTTTTAATTCATTTATTGTTTTTTCGCTGGAATAAGTTGGTAGTTAATGCTTGGGAAAATTGATAAAAGTTTCAATTATGATCGAAAACCGTATAGTGAGTGGAGTGCATTTTAAAGCTGATTTTTTCAGAACAGAAGAAGTAAGGTATGAAAGGAATATGTCAAGCACTAATATCCATTTGATGTTCAGCCCATATACAAGCCTGTTTTCAGACGAACCGAGCTTACAAACATATTTCATTTATTTGTTATTTGGGAAAAAACATGGCATGACAATTCGTATTCAAGCCAAACCACGTCCTGAAAATCAGGAATATCTCTCTTTTGCCACATATCCTACAAGAGACAGCCGAAATTCTAAATAACAGTCAGAACTGGCCCCAAATAAAGGATCTATTCAAACCCGACGCGAACCTTGATTCATAGAGAGAGTGTATTACGAACAGCGAATTCATGATTTAGAGTCATCTCGACCCGTGTGGGCTCGGTTTCAATTTCCACGAATTCGTTACTCCTTGTGAATTCACAGATGCGTCATAAGAGTTCAATTCAAAGAGATATGGTTCTAATAGCATTTATATAGCACCCCTGACATGCAGTAAAGTATTATAGTTTTGTTCAGTCTTGTACTTTGGCCTCTGGACCTAATGCAGAATAAAAAATGAATTACACCGAATTGCAGAAAAGCCCTATTTGTAATCGAAACGCTCTTTGAATTTAAATTAAAACATTCAGATGCAAGAATCTTGTAACGTGCAGAGGAACATAATTACAAACAATGAAACATAATCGGAAAATAATTGAAATATGATTAGAAAAAGTAAATAATATCAGAAAAACTTACCTGCGTGTTAACTGAGATCGATTGTAGTTGTTTATTTCAAAAGTATCCACAATCCTGTGTACTAGCAGTATGACCGCCCTTTTAGAGAAGAAAGCGAAACTTAAATTGCAGCTGCGCAAGGGATTTCGTAATCGCCTCAACCTGGTTCCCGGGCCCTGTTCCGCGTGCCCGGGAATCAGGTTGTAATCGCCTAACCTAGTTTTTTTCAAAAGGGCACAATATGCCATGTTAAGTAAGCATTATATTATATGTCAAACTAAGCAATAATTGAAGTTTTCTTCTTATGTTTTGGCACAGTGCTTTTTTTTACAAATAATTCAAAAGAAAAAGCGTTCTCTATACCTCCATAGACAGGTTCCTTTTTCGATTGATGTTTATTTCACTTTCAGAGTGGCAAGTTTTCGCCGTATTGTGAATTTGGGAAAAGGATAATTGCCAACTAATTAAACTAGACTTACGATAATGAATGTACAAGTATGCTTATAACAGAACAATTAAGAAAATATTAGTCGTTTAAGAAATTCTTCTTCTATCATTTTCATTAAAATCAGATCATTCATAGCTCACAATGTTTCTGATCTTAATACTGCCCTATAGGGGCCGCAATGGATGTCATTTGGACCACAGGGACATGTATCGTTTAAATACAGCGTTAGAAAGACATGTATACTCATAGACCCTACCCTAATACTATGTATCGCTTAAATACAGCGTTAGAAAGACATGTGTACTCATAGACCCTACCCTAATACTATATATAAGTATAAGGGTAGGGTCTATGAGTATACATGTCTTTCTAATGCTGTATTTAAGCGATACATGTCCCTGTGATTCGGACATCAGTTAATCAGTGATGTTCGGAACAATCTTAATTGGCCTCTGATTGCTTGAATATGCGTAGAAGGGGGAAGGTTACAGATACAGCTCCTGACACGATCCCTATAGAGCACTACTCTAAGCAGGAACGAAGCAAGGTTTTATTTTTTCAATCTTCTATTTTAATGCTGTTAGTTCAAAATACACCACATTGGTGCAGATAGCTAAACATAGGTATTAAGTCACGAGGTAAAGGTTCCAACTGATGTATACAGCTGCGTATCTTAAGTTTGTTCACTTATCTTCGTATTCTAGTGCAAATATCATGTAATTTGTAACGTCTTTGAGACATCATATCATTGTGAAAACGAGACCGATAATGAAGAAATTTCACTGCATAAGTTAAGATTAAGTTTGTGTTGACACATTCGTATGTCATACCTAGCAGATACATGTAGCTGTAACAAATTTGGCAGGTCATTGAAGTGACCAGGGGTCAAAATTTCGAAAACACTGATTTCTATTTTGCTCTACAAAATCCTTCATACGTGGTCCACGGCTTTATATCTTATCCAAATGTGTTCTTTTGCGCTAATGCTACGTAACTGTGCTGATTTGTTTCCTACAAAGTTTACATGGATGATTTTAATCGAAATTTTCAAAAATCCGAAATTCACACATATGACCCCATCTGTCTACTTAACAATGCCAAATATCGACATTCAGCACCAGTGACAAGACGATCCCGAAATATGGTTTGGGAATGGTTATTTTACACCTGGACAATTGATGATCTTCTGTAAGTGGTTCTGGAGTTATTTTATGAACGTCAAAACGAAACTCAAATTACATGATATTTGTACTAAGATCACGAGCAGGTGAACAAACTTATGGTATGCAGCTGTATTTCACTTTTGCTAAAGTCAGCTCCAAAGAAACTATTGGGTAAAAATCGCATCAACAAAAATTTCAAACTCTATAAAAGGCATAAAATATGTGAAATTACTGTACTTTAGAGGTGAAATGAAAGCTAAGTTATTTATAGTTTGATATGGAATGTTAATATGAAAGCGTTCACCTTCTAAAAGTGCCGTAAATAAGAAGCATAAAGTGGTCTCTGTAAGCTTGTAACACAGCTGTTGGCTTTATCATAATACATCTTCAACTAGGTCACAGAATTATGCTATCAAAGGTTGGCGTCACTGCAAAGCACGTCACCTTTTAAAAAGCTTTAGAAATAGTTTCAACAAGAACTAGCAGTTTGAATATCACCTCTAAGGCTAAACATAAGCTCAATCGGAAGGAAGGTCAAAGGAAAGCGTAGAGAGATATGAGCTTTACTTTTAGTCAAACAACTTGATAGAAAGTTGAATGAAACGAGAGACTCAATCGATTTAAATTTCATAGAAGGTTATTAGAAAGGGTTGTAAAATATATTGTATCATTTGAAAAATGATACATATTTCGCATAATCAATTTACAATATCCTGTTGCCAAACACACATAAACACAATTAACGTAAACAACGCTTGAGGACTAAAAAAATGTTGATTTATATTTTGACAAAAATATATTGATTGAGATTCGCATGTCTTTGTTTATCTCTTTCTCTCACTCACTGTATTTGTCTCTCACTGTCTGTCTGTCTCCCTATGTCTGTCTTTGTCTTCTCACTGTCTGTCTGTCTCCCTATGTCTGTCTGTCTCTCTATGTCTGTCTGTCTCTCTATGTCCGTCTTTGTCTTTATGTCTGTCTCTGTCTTCTCACTGTCTGACTGTATATTTGACACCCACTTTGTATCTGTCGGGTCTGTCATGTTTGTCTGACTGTCTGTCTGTCCTTCACTGTGTGTCTTTCGGGTATTCCTGTCAGTTTGTGTCTGTCTGTCTCCAACTGTCTGTCTCTCACTGTCTGTCTCTCACTGTATGTCTGTATGTCACTCATTGTGCATCTGTTGGTTTGTCTGTCATGCTTTTGTCTGTCTGTCACTTTCTGTCTGACTGTCTGTCTCTCACCCACTCACTGTATGTCTCTGTCTGTCCATGTATGTTTTCGTTGTCTGTCATTGTCTATTTGTCTCTCACTGTTGATCTGTCGGTCTATCTGTCAAAACATTTCTGTCTGTCAATGTCTGTTTTTGTCTCTTTGTGAATGTCTGTTTCTCACTGTCTATTTGTCTCTCATTGTCTCTGTCTGTCTCTCTCTCTCTCTCTTTCCTCTGTCTAACTCTAAAACTTTCAAATAACAAAACATAACTTACCAAGCTGATAGTGACGCGATGAACAAATCTGCGACGTGTTTAAACTCTAGAGGGAAATTCTGAAGTGAGCTGCACAGATGCAATTTGTTAGACCCTCATGAATATATTGTACCGTGAAACCAAACATGCGTATATATCCAACGACAAAATAAATAGTTCAGCCCGTTGAACAGTGAGATAGTTACAAATATATAGGCACTTTCTTATAATTGAAAAAGCTGTGAATACAGCATAAAATGAATTGAGTTACAAAATGTAGGACATGTTACGATAATGAATGCGGCCTTAGGTTTACAAAGTAAATGTTGCTTTGATAAGGGGGGCAATGGTTGGATGTCCTATCCCTGTTTAAGGTTTACTTGAAACATCTTTTTTTAGATTTTTGTAAGGTTGTGCGTTTTTCTTCAAGGGCAATATTTGGAGAGTTTTTGGGGAGATAAAACTAAAAACAACAAAACTATAACGGAAATGAAAAACACCTACAAAAAATATACGACAAAAGTGGTGTCCATAGAAGAGATTATTTTCCCATCAATGGCTAATGTGTTCATTCCATACTCCCTTGCAATTTTTCAGTGTTTTGTCTGTGACGTTAAAATTCAATCCTTCGTATTATCTGGAACATTGTACACGTTGACATTTCGGCAATTATCGAAAATTCGCCATATTGTAAACAAACCATGTTAAACGTCTTGTTGTGCCAAATTACGTAAATATGATTAATTATCAAAGAAACGAAATATTTGATAAATATTAGGTTTCTCTGCATTTCCATTTCTTACATTACATGTTATGTTTTCATATATATTATACTCCAAGCCATAAGATTAACAATATTATTAAGATTATAAGATTTATGTATACGGTAGCGTAATTACCTTCAAGCAGTAGCCTATTTTCCATATTTTCAGACATATGATACTACAACACTTGAAAATATTCTCTCCTTTCAGATAAAACCTGTCATGTTTGATTTAAAACTTCAATGTTCAATGCTCAATGTGTCAGTTCAATGGTTAAATCTATTTTCAAATATTTGATCAATTCCAAAACAAATTACTTTGATTACCTTATAAATTTATGCTAATCCAGGCATAGACCTAAAAGATATACAGCAATTAACTTTTCTATCAGACCTATAACTATAAATTTTGTAACTGAGTCAAAAACCCTAACTCTTATTTGAATCTTAAGCTATAAAATCAAAGGTAACTTTGAATACCATGGATCAGTTGACAAAAATAAATCTGATTAGCATTCTTTATCAATCAAATAAAGCTTGGTAAATATCATTCTCTCCCCACAGAGGCAGATCAAGTCATGACGCCGAGTTTGTGGGATAGAATGGGAGATGCCTGATTGGAGGCAATCAAAGTTAGTTGTGCAATCAGCGACGCTGTTCTTAAATCTTCATTTTGGCTACTGAAACAAGGCAAAAGCATTGTAAAATGAACAACTCTTTCCATGCGAGAAGCCTTGTCATTTGATAAAGAGATTCAAATGTATTGTTGTGAAAAAAATTTCCGCCAGGGGAAACTGCCGGAACCCACGGATTTCGGCCTAATAGAACAGAGGCTAAATCAACATGACTTGATCTGCCTCTGTGGGGAGAGAATGGGTAAATATGTGTCCAGGTTTATTGTGTTTGTGTACAAGGGAACACAATGAGACAAAAATCCAAATGATAACTCCAAACATAGAATTTCAAAAGTGAAATCTTGGAAATTAATTGCATTTGCAGTTGTTGACTTTTATGTTCACTTATAACTTATTTTATCTTTTCCTATTTTACTGTTTCTTACTTTGAAAACATGAAATGCAATATTTATGTAAAGCACATATTTTTGATATTTTTTTATTGATTAATTCCAAAATGGATCTCTAATACTGTGTTATTTTCACACAGCAGTATGTATTTTTTTATCTCTTGATACACTTAATACATTTGGATCAGTTTTGAATCCTCTGACAATTTGATGTACTATACTATAGTGCAATCTATGTTTGGCTGTAGGCTTGTTATTGGATTTTTTCCATTTCATCTTTTCCAGATTCTAAATGAAGCCTGTCAAATATTTTTGTCAGTTTTTAAAAATCCTCAATGTGTTTTCACCTCGAGCTCTTACTATTTCTCTCTTTAATTTTGTATTCTAATCCATGCTATAAAATATGCATATTTGGCTACATTTGGAATATGATATTTCAAAAGCAATATAAATGAACATTATGATTGTTTGTAGTGTAACCAAATGATATTTTATAATTGGTGTTTGTGATTCAAAATTAATCCTTGAAGAAAGGTTTATACACTAAACCACTTGCTTTGTGAAGGTAGACCTATATATTTGGTACAGTTGACTCTTATTCAAAATAAAAGTAGAAACGATTGACATTTTGACATTTTAAGGAAATTATACATATACATACATATAAATTATACATAGTGGAAAAATATGTTGAGGATATTGCTTTTTGTGATCAATATAAAATATCAATAACAAACAATTCATGTATTCAATATATGTATGGCAAGAAATATAAATATTACAACTTATTTTGCCAAGTATATTTGCAAATATAAATTTTCTGTCAAAGATTGAACATCAAACTCAGTACATAAAATGATTAAAATTCTTGATATTAGTATTCATGTCAAAGGTATGTTGACTGTCAATAACTGAGCCTATGCGACCATAACGATGATTTATCTACATATGTACGATAACATGATTTCCCATTTAAATCTGGAAAAAAATCTCCTTCAACTGAAAACATCTTATTATGTATGATTCGAACAACGGAATTTACAAAACGCAATATGAAACCACAGACAATTACCGATGATAGGTACATTTTGCATTCTTATATCTTTAACCATTGTTCCTGCTTATAAGAATATCACAATCAAAGGTTGTCTAAGGTTAGACTCACATTTTAATGCGTGTGATCCTAAATGTAAAAGAACGTAAAATTGTTTAATGACTAAGCGACAAAGTTCCATTTTCTGTAATATTTCACCGTAAACATAGTAACAGCTGACAAAGATACCACAAATAAAAGTTTTGTGAGCTTGGAATCGCTTCCTGGTTTTGGAGGCTTAGAAGGGCGTGGCTGTTTGGCGTAATATCCATTGTCTAGGGCGTCCTGTATGGCCTTTCTTGCCCCGGACCATGGATGGGGACCCCATATTCGATCCTGATACGGAAAAATTGGTCCACGGAGGTAGTTGTAGGCAAGCCATGGTCCTGCTTTGATGAGATCAAACCAGGATGGGACAACTCCAAGTTCCTCGGCAATTTCATCTCGAAACGGAAGGTATTGGAACTGGAATTTGTAAAGAATACCTTTTCAGGCAATATTCTCTCCCTTTGAGGTAGAATAAGTCATAAAATGCTGATTTAACATCTGCTTGTTTAAGACGAGTTTACGGGCTAATAGGGAGAAAGTTAGTGATATGCAATCAGGGACGCTGTTCCAACGACGACTAATACTTGTTACTTTAATAAAATCGTTTTGATTGATTTGATATCAGATGATACCTGGGTGTGATTCTCTATATAAACTGAGGTATAAAGTAAATACCCACCTCACTTATGTTCGATTTACTAAATACTCATGCGATGCATTTGATCATCACAACGTCAACATTAAACATATTTGGAGAATACCGTGTTGTCTGGTTGATGGTTTATAGATATATTTTTGTTTAATGAAGTAAGGGTTGAAAATCAAAATATACATCAACATGACCCCCCCCCCCCCCCCATGTTTGTAAAGGTTTAAAGAATATGGCTCATTTATGGATTCTATCATAGGATACGTCTTACTTCCCTTTCACACTTTTTTCATCAAATATTTTTTTGGAAAAACTTAAAACATTTGTAATTTAAAATCATGTATATAAACCAACTGAGGTATGGGCTTTCTTTTGTACCTCATTTTATGACTACCAAAGAAGTTATCTTAAACGTACAGTATACTTGTAGCGACCATACAGGCCATACACCATCTTGTTCCTCTGGTCCACCTCCTGGATCATCTTCTGTTCTGGAGGAAGCTTGTGGGCGATCGAAAAGACCCTTGAGGCGAGACGTGCTTGAAGTTCCGCGGCGGGAGAGTTTGGCCCCAGCAGATCCTGGCAACCTACCAGAGCGAGTGTCTGGTGGGGGAGATGGAGAGGGAAGACCATCTTGTAAAGAGAGAGCTTCCCATCCTCTAAAAGAAAATGTTTGTGTGAGGAAGGATTATTTTGCCATGTTTGAAACTGACGTCCCTCGAGGTGATGACAGGTATACAGCTGCGTATCTTAAGTTTGTTCACTTACCTTCGTTTTCTAGTGAAACGAAACACAAATTACAAGATATTTCAACTAAGATCACAAGCAGGTGAACAAACTTTTGGTATGTAGGTGTAGTGTTAAGGTCGTTACAGTCTACTGTTATGAACAAATTTACTTCGAAACTTCTTAGCTGAATTAAAATGACCTCTTGACCTCTTGGTGTAAGAGGGCTTTATATTGTTACTGAAAAGTTACTGATAGTAACAATATTGCCTATGAAAATTCAACGATTATACAGATTGAACAGAAAATCGTTATCATCCATGAAAAAAACTAAAGATAATTTCAAGAGGAAATGGGGGTTACAATGAAAGCAGCAAGGTATATAGATTTCACTTCTGTAAAACGTTACAATAACGTAAAACTAATAGCTGAGTCATAAACTATGTAACAGCTAAGATAGGGCATTCGTATCCATTTACCATAATATATGATTTTTATCGATATAGTACACAGAAGGTGGTAAATCGGGACAACATATTTCAAAAACGTCAAATGAATTTTCCAAAATAACCATGAAAAAAGAAGGGAGGTTACGGAAAATTTAAGCAATTGTCCAGAAGGATGAGTCTCCCTTACCATCCATAATCTTCTCCTCCAGAAAGTCCAGAGAAAACTCGTACCCAGTTGCAAAGAGAACAGCATCAAGGTCATTGACAACAGAACCATCATCAAACTCAGCTTCACGAGGTCCAAGACGTACAAGTCGTCCATGGATCTGGACCTTTCCGTTCATGATGTAGTTCTGGACTTCATCATTAACCAAGACTCGACTCATCGTAGGCGGCAAGGATGGACAAGACCCCGAATGTTGGACGTCAAGACGACTTGCCATCATATCGTACATGATCTTATCAAATTCCTTCAAGGTGTAGTGCCTTCTGAGGAGTACGTAGTCATATGGTATTCCATTTTCTAAAAATCTTGGAATTATCCAGACTCCCGGTCCAACGCTGTAGAATACCTGCAGCATCATAATTGAAATTATAAATACGAGAAGATAAGAATCAATATAGAATACCTAAAATGGAATATTTAATGTTGTGCATTTCATGGCATAAGGCAATTAAATTTGGTAAATATGGATAATAAATTACAACTTAAACTGTGACATAAATCGCTTGAATAAGGTATATTATACTGTTTAGAAATATTTATTGAAACGGGATACTTTGATTCTGGTTCAACTGTACAATACTTACACCATAGCGGACATTCCATGTTATGAGTTTCGTGGAGAAAAGACAATTTGGTAAAATAGATATTAATTAACGGTATCTAAAACTGTGATACGTAGTGCTTGAAGGAGGAACAATACTCGACATAATGTTCTGTTAAGTATTTTTCCTACATATGAATTCTTACCTGGAATAAGAATACCATCCCTTAATGAAGTTTTTCCCAGTTTACCGTACTGTACTCTTTGCTTATATACTATTTTGATATGATTTATTTATCAATTTATTTTTTATTTAACAATTTCACATTTGAATATAATAAAATATGCTTAACAGCACAAATGTTTATCAATTTTAATCAAGCATCAACGTTACCGAGGAAATTCTTTTTGATTTGTAACTTAAGGTGGAAAATCACCTTTTCAGCATAACACGCCGCTCCGGCCGAAAGATCTCCTGACGAATTCCCATTACCTGAAATTGACACACACTGATGAACAATATGTATCTAATCTTTATACTGATGAAATATGTCTTATTTGATATTGTCTTAATTTCTGATTCGATAATTTTGAAGGGAAAAGAGACTGCAGGTTGTTTAGATAGACAAATACTTGTAAAAATGCTTTACTGTAACTATATTTTAAACAATTGACTGCACATTTTACCAACTAGTTTTAGACTGAGCTTAAGGTCAATTAGTCTTGTATTTTGTTTATGTTTTCAGCTCTTGAATCAGTAAGAATTGTCCAGAGATTTATCTTTTATTTAGACTCAGGCATCCCGAGTTATCCAGAGCTGAATGTTCCGATGATTTACACCATGTCACTCCGGGGATTTTTCATCAGGAAAATCTAAATTGAAATACCCTGCACGAAATGTGAACTTAATACAACTGCAACGTCTATTGGACCTTCGAGTCTGTAAGTCTTTTTTTAAAGAATATTGGGTTTAATTTCCATCGAATTGCTGACATCTCGTACACTTATCAAGTGGTAAGGTCTGAATTTACAAATCGAGGGACCTAACACGTTTCTCCATCATCAGATGGGAAACATTTTCTTGCAAAATTTCCAAGGGGTTATAAATAGTAGTGCATTGGTCTTGTTTGTACTTCAAGGTTTCGTGTTTTTAGCCAAAGGTTTTCTAATTTCATTTCAAATTCAAGTCCCGGATCAAATTATCGAGAATACACGAAACGTTTATTCATTATCACATGTCAAGCATCGGCCTTTCATTGGTTTTCATAAAAGAATCAAGGGTTGTTTAATGTTCAGTACAGAATGTTCTTATGAAAAATTCAAGGGGTGATATATACCCTGTATAACCCAGGATCAGACCCAGACTACTTACCAACAACCAGAACACGTTTATTCTTGTACTGTTCCCCGTTTCTGTACGTCGCCGAATGTTGAATGTCCCCTTTAAAGGTTTCAATACCATCTACTCTGCGGGGATGTGGTTTCTTAAAGAACCCAGAACAAACCATCACACAGTCGAACTCTTGACGTTTGGTGGAACCATTGGACACAGTTTCCACTTCCCAGGTGCCCGTGACGTCATAGTCACGTGACCTTATGACTTTCGTTACCTTAGTATTCAAATTGATATACTTGTCAAGACCAAAGTGTTGACTATAGCTTTTCAAGTAGTCGTGGACATCAGTGTGAAGAAGATATGGAGCTAAATGGGATGGGTAAGGGAAATCACTGTAAGCCAGTAGTTCCTTGCTGTTATTGCTAACCACAGAGTCAAAGACACTGGCACCCTGGCCTTCTCTGTATTCCTTTGTGTAGTACCAGACACCGCCTTAAAAGAAGAATTTAATAATTTAATAATTTTTTTCACTACTTAAAGGGGCAGTACGGGGAATATAAGGTGATGCCCGAAAAACGAAAATTAATGGTTCCTATTGAAAGACAATGTATTAAAACTAAATGAATAATTCAAATATATGATGTAAAGTTCAGCCATGCCATTCCGTTTCTTACGTAAAATGAATTAAAGGTGTTCACACAAAAATAACCGCCAATGGACTTTATGTGAATCTTTATAATTTGTTCTCTTACTATTGATGGTTTGTGTAACGAGATTTTTGACGCTATCAAAATTATACATTTAGCATTAACGTACAATTATCAGTGAAAAAAAAATTAAGATTGAACATTATTTTGTGAAGTTATGGAGAAGCAGCGACGGGACAAGGAATTTTGAAAGGGAAAAGGGGGTCACCCATGTGGTGGGAGCACTTTAAGTTCGATTTTGTTTTCTGAAAAAAAGGGGAGGGGAATTCCTGGACACCCAAGAACCAACTAACCCTCTAACCCTTCTTGAGGGATCTGCCACCACAAAGATATCACTTTACATTTTTGGTGAAAACATAAAATATATGATGCACCCATGTCCGAAGAGTCAAGAGTATAATGTACATGTATTACCTCGGAAGAACGTAAGTTTTCAGGGCCGTATCAATATGTGCATGCATAATTAAAAATAGCCTTAGAAGACATGTAAGTGTATTCTGGCAAATCTTACCAATGTTGTCATACTGTTCAAAACAGGTTGGTTCCAGATTTTCTTCAAGACAAGATTTGATGGCGGCCAGACCGGAAATTCCAGCTCCCAGTACTGCTATCCGCTTTTTCCCTGGCATTTTTATTTAAACTTGGAAATCAAAAATAAATTCAATTATAAATACGCTGATGTTAAATATAAAAAAATGTTTTTAGAGAGTTTATAAAAAATATTTTTGAAAATTGTTAACAAAATTCGTCACAACATACTCAAAGATCTCGTAGCACCGATACATGTCTCCCTTCTAACTAGTGCACCTCTTTTTCAAGTTGTCAATAAATATTGTAAATAAACGCAAAATATCACTCTCAGAAATTTCACCAAAAATATCTCAGGACTGTAAAAATCTTTTACCCCAGATTTAAACCTCCAGGCAAAAGAAAGTTAAATTTGCTAATATCTAAAGGTGGGTTTACATGCCATACATTTACCCCTGGGGGTATTATACCCCCGGGGGTAAATTTGCCCCCAGGGGCAAAAGTCAAATATTGCATTGCGTTTATATGGAATGGAATTGCAATACCTAGGGGCATTATTTTCTCTTCATATATTGACTTTTATAAGGATATTCAGTTTTGCCCCCTTGGGTATACAAAGTAAAGTGTTTACATGACAGGTTTGCCCCCAGGGGTATTGTATAAATACCCCTGGGGGCAACCGAGGGTATCTGATTTGCCCTACCTCCAGACCAGGGGTAAATATTTCGCACTTTGCCCCCGGGGGTAAGTATACCCCTCTTAAAAATTGCGTTTACATGACGAAATTTACCCCCCTGGGGCAAAAAATTGCCTTTACTCCCGGGGGTAACCGCACATATAAACGGGGCTTAAGAGACATGTTATGTATAAGTTATGTCAACATGTACAATTTATGTTAACAGGAACACATATTTGCAATAGTTTGAATAAAACGATTGGTGTCTGGTTAATGTTTCGTTAAAATGTGTTTGTTTAATGCCGTGGTAGGCTGGGATAAGACATAGTATAAACACTATAATGACCCCTACCATGTTTAAAATGTTGCCAATATGTAAAATAATGCACTTATATTGATTTTCACGTTGACTATGTCTTCCTTTGGATGAACATTTTGTAAAACCACAATAAATTTGGAACAATAATTTAACATGAAATTGAATTCTTTGATAAAAAAAACACTTAAAAGTACTCTTTGAACGACGATTTAACTCTTGTTTTTACCAGTTTGAGTTTAAAGGGGCAGTAGCACGTTTTCTGAAAAGAATTTATCTTAATGTTTCACTTTTAATTGTACATTAATGTTACATTTATTATTTTGATAGTGTCAAAAATCTTATTACACAAACCAATCATCCATAATCAGAGAACAAATTATGAGGTTTCACATAAAGTCCATTGGCGGCCATTTTTGTGGGGGCACATTTAATTCATTTTTGTAAGAAAAAGGAATCGCATGGCTGAAATTTACGTTATATATTTTATTTGTTACTGTTTCGTTTACTTTTAATACATTGTATTTCAATTGGAAGCAATTATTTTCATTTTCCTTATGAAATTTTTGACAACTTCAATATAATGCATTTGGCATTAACGTTCAATTATCAGTAAAAAATAGAATGTATAAAATTGTCAAGAAACGTGCTACTGACCCTTTTACACACCTTCTACAAATGAGCGCATACCCGAGCGAATCAGTTATGCATATCCTCGTCTGAACAAGGAATATCAACCTTCATTTACAATTCTTACCACGTCTAGGTGAAGAGTTTACATAGGGGGCAACAGAAAGCATACCAAGTTTGTTTGATAAGAGTCAAAACAATAGAACAGCGAGAGAAATTGTATTTAAGATATATTCAATTATTACTCTCCCGTTGAAGATATTGCTGTTTAATAAATCAACCATGTTATGACACTATGCACTGACCGAATGACGTGACGTAATGATGACGTCACAATTGTTAAGTATGACATCATAATGTCAGCGGGCCGGCCGCGACAGTCATGTTGGCGACTTTCTTTGTATTTTTACGATGTTATTAAGCAAGTAATAAATAAAAAACTAATCTCGGTCCCGCTTCATAACATTTTTATGAAACTCGTTAATGGTATAGGTATTAAACTCGCTTTCGCTCGTTAAATACCAACCCATTCACTCGTTTCATAAATATGTTATGAAACGGGACGTTGTTTAGTATTCTCTATTTATCATTTAATGTGGAAAGGCAAGTCTAACACTCTGACAATAGAATTATATTTGGACATTAAAGGGGCACTAGTACGTTTTTAAGGGAATATAAATTATGTCAGGAAAATAAATTAAATGGTTTCAATTTAAAGACAATGTATCAAAACTATATGAGCAGTAATACATCAAACATGTGATGTACATGTAAAATTCAGACATGCGATTTCTTTTTCTTACATCAAATGAAATAAAGGCGCTCACATAGAAATGTTAGCCAATGAACTTTATGTGAAGCCTCATAATTTTTCATTAATTAACGTACAATTATCAGTGAAAATTTTGAAAACTGCCCCTTTAAACCTCGAATTTCGATCTCGTAAACATATTTTTCAGTAATGATTTAAAATAAGCATGTAAAGGATGAATATGCAAGTCTTAAAGAGTATCGATGTGATTTGAACCAACATAATATTTTTGCTGTAGGTTAACATACAATTATGTTATGTCCGGGTTCGAATCCCGATGGAGACACCAAAAATGTATGACATATATGGGTCTCAGTTTGTGTTGTGTCCCTGGGCAAGGCACTTTATCCACATTGCACTTAGTTCAACAACCTCAGATTAGCAGGTACGGATTTACATTGTCCCGCTTAGCGCTTGATAGCAGCTTTGAAATGATTTTAACATCACCAAATTAACAGACAAGTGTGTTAAGAATAACAATCAATGTAGGAGATTCGATCAAAAAAATATTTCAATTACAAACACTGTTTACTACAGAGAATCACACGTACATGTTGATTTAAGCTTACCTCTATGTAATGCGGTCATTCCACAGGGTTTCTTCACAGGAGCAAAGTTTATATGTCAACCGGGTCAGCTCAGAAAGGAGAATAACGTATACAGATGGTACAAGTATGACCCCTCAAGCCCGGGTCAATTTAACACGCTTCATAGCGGATCGTTTTTTAAGACAAAATGAACCTTTCTACTATTTACACATTTATAGCTCAGACACTAGGATGTTTGTATCATATTCTGCAGCGATTCTTTGTGTTTGAAGCTCTTATATTACGCTTAATTGATAAACTAACATTTCAAGACTGGCAGACAGTCTAAGCTTTGCTGTAAACTTTTGGCGACCTTCTTATGAATGAGGGTACGGTGGGGTTATCTAGACTTCTACTCGTCCACTTAATATTAGTTCATCTTCGAATCAATCTTAAAATACAAATTCCAATTCTTCCTGAGAGATCAAAACCTATGTAAACTGACCGGCATAAGAAAGTACACACTTCAGTTGAATTTATCATATGTAAGTTGAAAGTTTTCAATTACAAATATTTCGAGGTGTGGATGCCGTATTTTCAACCTAAGAAGAACAAGAGTCACATATTCGTTCAAAGAATACTTTATATGTCTATCAACAAAATAGAAAAATGTTTATGTAAAAATTGATAATGGTGCCTATTTTTTTATGTATTGACAATACTTTAAACATGGTAGGGGTTATGATAGTGTAAATTCTGAGTCTTACCCCTGCACGCCGACATTTAAAGATATTTTAACAAGCAAGAACCAGACACCAATCATTTTATTCAAACTACTGCTAATATGTCTAAACGTGTCATTATCGTATATGTCACATGTCTTTTAGATATTAAGTAAACTCAAACAAACTGTGTTGTTAATTTTCTTTGCCTGTCGGTCTATTTATAGCCATTGTGGCATTAAAATCGTTGATCACAATATGGATATGATCCTGTACGCTTTCCTGTAAAGGCTATTGAATATATGAATATATATAACTAATATATAACATTATCTAACATCACTACAAGATAGGCAGTTGAGAAGAGTCTTTTGTAAAATACGGATATCACTCCATGATTTTGCTGTTGATAAGAAGAGAAGCGGAAATAAGCACTCCGACACTTTGTATCCAAATTGCTCCACCGGTATAGAAGATGAGTTCCACATATTATTTACTTGTAACAAATATTCCTCCTTAAGAAATAGATTTTTGCCAAATTATGCTAACGTTACCTCCCGAAATATGATCAACCTGTTAAATAGAACAAATATGAATGTAACAAAATCTGTTGCCTTGTACCTCAAGCATGTATTTAATATAAGGTCTCAAACGTGACCACATTCTACATTTTCTTGTAATTGTACTGTAGCCCATGTGACCAAATACTACTGAAATAAACATCAATCATCAATCATATATATAACTAAAGTATCAGTACCCACCTATCTTTTGAATGTTTTTGCAGTCGGCAAACGTTATTTTCCCATGAAAGGTTTCGATTCTGACAATCCATCTATTTGGTTCCCTTACGAAAAACAAATTTAAAGCAAGCTTCCAAATTCATTTACTTTCTTCCAGCAATCTGGATGACTACTGTGGGTAGATATTCTTAATGTTATAAAACTTACAGGGTGGTGATATATTTACTTTTCACTTTTACAAGATGGCGGCTTCCGTATTCGTCATATCTGTACACTACTCAGTGTTCAACGTTTCGAATTTAGCTTATTTATCATCATAGCCATTTTCTCTGCTCCGCATGATCAAGATTTTTTCCTACGCTGGTACACTTTTTCGGGACCAATTTAGCATAACGATATGGCTTTAAACGGCCCATTCAGCTGGAGGTTTACTTGGTTTTCTAAAAACGCTCTAGGAACTTTATGCATCAACATAAAGTATTGACACTTTCAGGACTAACTCCTGACATGTTTCTCTTTGTGTTGTAAATACGGCTGGATCCGGTTGTCCGCGCAATGCTACTTACTATAATATATTGTCAAATATTATAAATCATATTTCGTTTTAAATTCTAAGTTTTATATTAATCCTCACTTCCTGTTCATTTTAAGTTTCCTGTCCTACTTTTAGTATGAACCATTCTGCTAGTACTGTAATGAATAAACAAAGCATGGATCCAAATCCACAGTCTCCTTTTTCTATTGAAGTGCCATCCTGGGCCAAGAAATATATAACACTTACCTTTTGAATGTATATGATACATGTATGTTTTAACAACCGTAACTCGGCCGAGTTGAACCATTGTTAATTGTATCATCAGACAGCCGAAAGAATCTAGAACCTGAGAAAGTTCACATAAAATGTGCTTTCTCCATGAACATTGAAATACAGGCCGTTAACTATTGTCAATTCTAATTTCGTTTTGAATGTATGTGATAAAGATCTCAGATTAAAGTTAGTTCCGTTTAGCTGTACTTACTTTTTACAGTACAAAAGCGGTTTCATGCCCCGGGTTGGCTTTTGAAGACACATTTTAAGATAACTTTCAAAGTTTTATGATAGTCAGTATAAGAGAAAGTCACAACTAAAATTAATTAATTCATCTTATTTTTCATGCAAATGTGAAACAAGAATTACATTATAAACAATTTCGGTGAGATAGATGATTTTGCTGATGTCATCTGAGTTTGAAATATGTTTATCATAACACCTTATGAACTTGCAAACTTTTTTATCTGCTATTTGGTAATGTTCTTTTAGTTTATCACTGTCATCGTGTTTTGCAAAATCACACAGACACCTACCGCTTCCCTTAGGAGGCTTGCAGTGACATGCATTTATTCTCACTGAAACTATTGCCTTGACCATTACATTTATGCTACATGTGATTAATTCAAAATCGACCTAATCAAAATGGAAAATATAAAATGGGCCAAATATTTCAATTGACCAGATGCGCATTTTACAATTATCACAAATACGTAGGTCACGTGCTGATTTGAGGATTCAGTCCTTGGCAAATGCTGATACTAAAAAGCAGAAACATAGCTTTAATGTACCTAAAGCCCTATCCAATTAAAAACTTGTCTCGAAATGTGCGAATTTTAAATAACCTTTTCTATAACACCCTTTCAAAATTTTCAAAAAAATAAAATTTTCAAGGACAGATAACTTGACTGCTGAATTTGATCATGATTGGCATGAGAGTTAGACATTTCCTTAGTCTTTTACAGATTAAAGAATAACATCGCTTGCGAAGAGTCGACGTCATTTCCGATGACAAGGAAGGGTCAAATTTTGCATTTTTGAGAGAAAATTGATGTTTCTGAGTGTTGTTTGAAAAATCGTAACCCATCAACGAGTGCCGATTATTCATTCTTCAATACATCATTAGACAGCGAACAGAATATAGAATATTTGAAAATAACTGATAAATTTAGATATGTGTAATGATTATGTCTCTTGACTTGTAATATTGGTTACAATACAAAAACGGTTTCGGACTACTGTCTTGACTTAAGAAGGCTTGCAAAAATCTTTTTCAGATCAGTTATTTCACTTTGATGGCGTAAGGAATAATTGAAGTAATAAATAAATATGTGATACTTTTAAGTATTTATTAACTGTTTTGAGTAATATTAACTTCTTGATTGATGTAAATGAATGGCATAGGTCGCATTTCATGGTTGTATTTATAATGACCTGTTATTATTTGTATAATACACACACACACACACTCACACCCGTACATGATTTCTATAAACTAACCTGAAGAAGCCAACATGGCTGAAAGCGCTAGTTAGCTAATATGAATGCGTTTATGTTCCCAAATCCGTAATTTTATTATATTTCATCTATATACACCTGAGAGTTGTGCTTGTGGATTTTTCATGTATATATAAATATATATAGATATCATGTACGTGTTATGAATTCACAAGAATAAGTTTTTATGGGTTCTTTTCAGCGGTTTTCAATTAAACATATGTAGTTTCTTTTTTTACCAAACAAAGTCTTCATTGCAATAAATATATTTACAGTAATGAAATAAGTGTTTGTAATGGTAAACATTATAAACAAAACAACATATAAAACTCTTGCATAAAATATACGTCAGAGGGAGATCTACATGTAGATATATACTTGTTCCCAAACAAAAAAGTAACTCCAGACAGAATGAGTAGATATAAATCATGAATGGTATTTAAAGAGACTATTTTTAAAACGTATTTATGGTATGTTGAACCATTTCCCCTTTTTGGTTACGAATTTCCAGTAGGGACGAATTTGATCTGGTAACGAAACCCCTTGTTGTCCAAGGGAGGTCACTCTATCCAGAGATCAGTCAAGGTAACAGAGCTGTGTTTTTTCCTGGCGAAATATTATGAAATATCACGTTAATAACAATGTGTTTCATTTTTTCGCGCTGCAGTGATGCAGTTTCGGTCTTTTCTGTCCACATGCGATGTATGTTTTCACTGTGAGACAATTTTTAAATCGGTAATTTCACATGTTTACAAAGGACAGGCTGGAGCATTATCTAGGTCAACATGGCTGCCGTCGTAGCAATAACAAAGTACTGAACATGTTGCTAGGAGCCGAGAAATAAGATATATATGGTAGCCTTTTGATTTTTATGGTTAGAAATAAATATATAAAAGACAAATTTGGTCACCATTAATATTTAAGAGGTTGGATGCAAAATATTGAGGTATTGAGAGATGAAATATGGTCTTATTTTGTTGAAAAATATGTCGTGAATCGAATAGGTTTACACTAGTTTACACTTTCACCATAACGAGTATCGCAGAGGGTTACCTCCCTGTCACAAAAAGACCATGTCGCTACAATATTTGTTTAAAAAGACTTCTCCCGTTAGGTCACCCAATGATGAAGATATGATGTAAAATCTGTTTTTAAAGTTCACTTTTGAATACGATTGTAATTTTCCTTCTTTTTTTAAAATGTAATGTTAACCTTCTTTAAATGTGTTGTAATGGTGAAATGCTGAAGTAAACTCCTCTTCTTATAATTAATTCAATTTCGTTTGCATATTATTACGTAAATGCGTTCCTAAATTTAAGCCGCCCTTCAGTCCGTTACAGTATCTGTCGGTATCAAACAAATTTACGTGACGTTGCACGGACGTTGTTCATTTCACCTCGTGATGCACGGAATTCATGAATGTCACATGTCAAATCAGGTTTTGAACTTTCCGTGCATCACAACATCAGCGTCTCCTGCCTCAAACCCATTATTATCTCCATGTTTCAAGGAATTCCATGCACGGAGTTATGTTCACTTGCATCGTAAAAGTGTATACAAATTGAATTATTTGCTGATTCGTCTTATTTATTTTACCTCATATGTAATAAGACATTTTCAAGGTATCAAACGAACAGTCACTTAACATAAGGGTACATATTTGTACACTTTTGTCTTCTTTGGCAAACTATTGGATTTACCTTCTCGTAGTATGGTGTGAATTGTATACCGTATATTTCTTTGCGGGAATTAGATGTTGTCTATACTACTTAGTTGGTTAGAGCAAGTCCAAAGACCAAAACAAATAAAGCATTACAATACACAGCATTTGTGGGTGGATGGTGGGATACACAAGTTTGTTTTCAGATACATCAATTTCTTACATACTACAGAAGCCTAAGTATACAATATGACAATAGAATTAAGAAGTTACATTTTGTTTATAAACATTCATGATGTGATTAACACATTTTGATAAATTCAAAATAATGTCTCGGCATGGATTATTCATCAATATGGTATATTTTATCATACAAGGAGGTGAATAATAATATAAGGCATAGAGTGGGCATACTAATAACACATGATATTCATCTTCGTTATCGTTTCCACAGCTACAACATAATCGTCTGTCATAGGGTAGTTTCATATTACTCCATCTCCCTCTTTCTATCATGAACATGTGTGAACTTAATCGAAACCGGGACAACGCAAGTCTGTATTTGGTGATATCTACTACATTTAAGTATTTTTCAAAATAAAGAGATTCCTTGACATAAAGATAACTTCTAGTTTCACTAAGACTGGTCAGACTAGATTTCCACATTTGTTTATGTATATCAGTTATTCTTTGGCTAAATTCAGATATAAATCTATGCCTATCAGGCACATGTTGTGAAAACCAAACGTAACCAAAGCCGTAGTTGAGAAAGAGGTGTTTAACTAAAGAAGCCCAATTAACAAATGTTGGTTGATCAGTTGATATATTAAGTAACAATTGATAAATGATAAATATATATCTATTTTCATCACAAGATATAACTTTAAGCCAATATTTCACAATACGAATTAATCTTTCAGACAGCAATGGTAATAAACCTAATTCACCATAAACATAAGAGGATGGAGTTGTCGAATTTTACACCCAAGATCTGTTTCAGGTACACGCAAATGGACTCTTTCAATGGCTTTAGCTTCCATAAATCCCCATACTTCACAGCCATAATGTAGAATAGGCGAAATAGAAGATTTAAATAGTTGATACTTAACAGACACTTGGATATGTTTATTATCATTAAATATCTGGTATAATGAGTAGAGTGCGTTAGTACTTTGTTCAGCCAGTGTTTTTTGGCATTCTGAGAAGCTACCAGATGATGAAAATACGATTCCCAAGTACTTAAAATGTGTGACAACATCGACTTCATCTCCTTTATATGACCAAACTTCTTTTTTCCCTAGTCTACCACCTCTTCTAAATACAACTATCTTAGTTTTATCAACATTAACTGAAAGGCCCAATTTATCGCAGTACTCTGAAAGGGCATTTAAACCATTTTGCAAACCCTTGATAGTATTACTAAACATGACCATATCATCAGCAAATAGCAAAAGCAGAAGTCGTAATTCTTCCAGATTTATACCTAAATCTGTGGAAGTTGATAAACTTTCAACAATGTCATTTATGAATAAGGAAAATAAGAGGGGAGAAAGATTTTCACCCTGTCTAACTCCGAAGTCGTAACTGAAAAAATCTGAATAAGAGTCGTCAACGCCTTTAACACAAGACTTCACATTATTATAAATACTTCGAACTAGATTTAAAAACCTGGAGCTTATACCCGAAGTGTACAATTTAAGCCACAAAGCCTGTCTGTTGATGAGATCAAACGCTTTTCGATAGTCTATAAAAGCACAAGACAGTTTTGATCCCTTATTCAGTGAAATATTTATCAGATTATGCAAGTTTAGAAAGGTTGTCTCCATCAAAAGATCCAATATCTCGTAAATGTTGACTTACAAATAAAAAAACACGGACTTAAATCATTACATAGAATTATTTTTAGTTCTGATATCATTTTTTGCAAATAACCTGATCTAAACATAATTTTAAAGTAAAATTTTATTTAAAAAATAAAAAGGTCTTGAATATATATGTTGGATGCTCATTTAACAAATATTTTGCAAAACGGAGTCATTTATTTCAAGTCATTACTGTAATTTGTAATCAATGCATACATTATGTGTTTTGCAGGTGTTTGGCCTTAAACGATCTAGTGAAGACATTAAACGGGATCTGTCAGATACACAGGGACATGTATCGCTTAAATACAGCGTTAGAAAGACATACATACTCATAGACCCTACCCTATTACTATACAGCGTTCGAAAGACATACATACTCATAGACCCTACCCTATTACTATACAGCGTTAGAAAGACATACATACTCATAGACCCTACCCTAATACTATACAGCGTTAGAAAGACATACATACTCATAGACCCTACCCTAATACTATATATATAGTATTAGGGTAGGGTCTTTGAGTATGTATGTCTTTCTAACGCTGTATTTAAGCGATACATGTACCTGTGGTCAGACAAACAACAAAACGTAGCATCACAAAATGACGAGAGTGACAAAAATGTAAAGTAATCAGTCTCACAATTCAAGGTGGACTTTGCAAATCAAGTGCAAAGGTTGCATTGAACATTTGTATTGAGAAATCGAAACCGGTGTCAATTTTAGAAAATAAATCCTTTCCAGATGTGTCATTCTCGTCGTAATATAGCAGAGGCTTAATCAACATGACTTGATCTGCTTCTGTGGGGAGAGAATGGAATTAATATGACGTTTGAAATATCTGAGAAAACGATCATCAACGAACGTGTTGGACAGTCTGATTAAAATCGACTGTGATTCGAGGAAAAAAGTGTAAAAAAAATCTCTAGCGGGGTTCGAACCTCACCCAGCCCGGCTTTCCTCTCAGTCACGGAGAGGATATCCCGAATGGTTCGAGCCCCGATAGAGACAATATTTTTGATATTTTATTCCTCGGAGCACGGTCGATTTTAATCAGACTGGTGTTGGACACTTTTTGGTCTGTTATACTTATAGTAACTGGCGAACACCAGTTTTGTAACTGTAAATAATGCACACAAAAGGCCGTCTCGACATTAATCACTATCAACACTCAGCTGAACAACCAGGAATATTATCATGAAAAAAATATATATTCTTGATAATTGGCTTATTCTAGCAAAACCTGAAAGATTTGGTTCAAGACGTTAAAGATGCTGTATCATACTTGCAAGCGGTTCAGGATGAAACTTTGCTATTGAGAAATGAAATACATCACTTTGTAAAAATATCTTTCGTCGAAATTTTGATATCATATTTAGATTGTTTAATCAACAATAACATACTTATTTCGACGCTTCAAGCACAGTACCCCTCGTATAAAGGGCATGCCATTTAACGAACCCGCTTTCGGTGACGTAATCATTATGCTTGTAGGATTTACACCGTGTCTAAACTACCGTAATTGCGTTCGATGGGTATCAACTTTGACAGTAACGAATATCTAATTCGGAGAAAAAGAATATAAAATCTAGTTGAGCGCGACAAAGACGGTTTTAATCTAAATCATCTCCTATTTGATGAATTCTGGTCCGATTTTCTCAAGGTTGGTCGCTAAATTTTTCTAAAAATACAACGTATACATTAAAAATACTTTTAAAAATATTGCAAGTATGATATAGCAAATTTAACGGCTAGATTCATTTTACATACAGTCTGAAAATAAACAGTAGACGCTATTGATTTAAGAAAAAGGAAGTGCCTATAATCTGGAATGCATAGGTAATTGATGAAAATAACCTTTATCATTCCCATGAAGCCAGATGTACACTTTCACATAGTCTGCCAGACAGAACCTAAAAACAATGAAAGCCTAAGCAAGTCTATAATAAGACTTGATTCAATTCTGAAAATGAAGAAATCTAAGTCTCCTTTTCATTATATTTATTCTTTTTGTTTTCAAATTTTACATTTATTGAACAAAAAATTCATTTCAGAGTCTAATTATTACACTTACTTTCTCAGTATTTCCGTTTTCTACAATCGGTCCTATTCCGTTTTGTGCACAAGCGTATCCTACGATGTAGTCACACAATAAGGAGCGCCCATTTTCATTCAACGTCTTATTTCGGGGTCACAAACTGCTGTGGACAAAACTACCCTCAGTGGCGAGACAGATTGGGTGGAGGTCACCTAATTTCAGGGTTGGGGTGTTCTTATTTTGTTTATTTGATCGTATTAATAAATAAGATTCTCCGACCATCGTATGTTTCGATTGAAACATCTCACAATGTTTGTTTATTGTAGCAACGGTCTAAAGTAAGGGACTTGTCATTTATTTGTTACAGGCGGGGTGGGGGGGGGGGGGGGGTAAAAAATTATGACAACTTTGGTCGGGTCATAAAACATCAAGACAGACTCTAGGGGTAGGTCTTTAAATATGACGGGCATCAGTCGGGTTCATAAAAAAACATGACAGCGTATAGTACAGTACAGTACGGTATGGTACGGTATGGTATGGTATGGTATGGTATAGTTTGTATAGTATAGTATATTTTGTATGGTATAGTATATAGTATGATATGACCAGTCCCTTAGATATGCGATTTCAGGAAGATGTTTGACCTAATAACAAATTTGCTATAGTATAGAATAGTATAGTATAGCATGACCACTCCCTTAGATATGCGATTTCAGGACGATGTTTGACCTAATCCCAAAATTGCTATAGTAAATAGACTAAAATTTAGTCTATGAAATATATTATTTTTGAAATAATTACATGCTTTTCAACATTTTTATTCTTGGTCTCCTCATTTCGTAAATTGCTGTAGCCTAGAACCTTGACTGTATTAAAGGCTCCTTTTTATTTACAGTCCTGAAGCTGGACTATATAGTATAGTGTAGTGTAGTGTAGTATAGTATAGTATATACTATAGTATAGTATGGTATATAATAGTATGGTATAGTATAGTACATAGTATAGTATGACCAGTCCCTTAGATATGCGATTTCAGGAGGATGTTTGACGTGATCCCAAATTTGCTATAGTATAGTATAGTTTAGTATTGAATGACCAGTCCCTTAGATATGTGATATCAGGACGATGTTTGACGGAATCCCAAATTTGCTCGCGGTGACCCAGATAAGGGTGCATGTGTTTACGTACGACTAACCTTTGTACAGTTAAGCCTCACAACCACACAGTCTACTTGTCAGACAGTGCAAGGAAGACTAACCTTATCTAGGATATGTGTGTTCATGTACGACCGGTCTTGGTCCATTGAAGGTATGTGGGTTAATAGTACATAAACAGATTTCAATACCGAGGCTTTATATGTAAATTATATTATTATTGCTTCAGCTCCCTATGAAAGTGAACTAACGTAATTGAGGAATATTTAGGTTTGACAAATTAAAACGAATATAACTGAAATATACACTTGTATATATTAGTCCAAGTTTGATAAAACTCACCTAGAGAGCTCTATATCGAATATCTATGTCTGTGAGTTTGAATATAAGTATTGTTTGAATTCATATTAGATGAATTTAAACCAGATACATGCATATAAAGAAGTTTGCAATTGAGTATTAAGAGAGAGACAGACAGACGGACAGACAGAGAGACAGTGACAGACAATCAAAGAGAGGGAGAGATCGAGAGAGAGGGGGGAGGGAAGGAGAGAGAGAGAGGGGGGGGGGCGAAGGAGAGGGAGAGAGACAGACAGTCAACGAGGGAGAGAGAGAGAGAGAGAACAATATCTTCATACAACACAAATTATCATATAGGAGATTATAAATATCTGTAAAACCTTTAATCATGATGACATTGGTACGAAACAAGAGTTGAACACACTTTCCCCGTACCGTATGTCAATATCGGGATCTTTTCAGCTGAGGTTACTGGGTCAAGTTGATATTGGGGTTTATTTTTCAATTTGCATAGTAGTAAATCTCAGTGACCTCTTGGCTTTTCAGACTTTTTGCAAAATCAGAAGATTTGCTTATGTCGTAGTTCATGCGTATTCAATGCAACGTTGAATTGATTTTTCAGGCATTTCAGAACATTTATAACTTTATTTCGTAATTATTTTAATTAACTAATTCAATATAATTGATTTCCTGAATGTGAATATTTTGTAATATTGAAGGCTATTTTCTGTACATTACCTCTATTGACCATACATTGGTGTGCTTAAAAGGTCTTTAAGAGACAGTCCTATCAGTGTATTTTTGTTGAACCCAAATTCAGGAGGATGCAGTTATGCATTTAATTCTTTGTCAAATTTTAATTCAAAGAACAACAAAATGTTACCCTCACTAACATATATGAAAGTAAGTGTGAAATAATTGTGTTATTATCTTTTGATATAAATTCATCTGATTTTAGAAAAAAAGATCTTAGTGGAGAGAAATAACTATGAAGAAGAAGGTGGCCATTCTGGGTGCTGGTTTTTCAGGCCTCGCTGCCATAAAATCTTGTCTTGAAGAAGATCTGGAACCAACCTGTTTTGAACAGTATGATAGTATCGGTGAGTGAATTCGAATAACGAAAAAGAAATTTCACAGTCTTTATTGATTACCCTTCTTAATCCATTGCTTAATCTTTTTTATTAAAATGATATAGCAATGGTGAAATTGATCATATGTATTTTATTAGCAATCATATCGGGGTTCATATCAATGTATGACGCCGTAATACACATTATGTTTGTTTCATTTTGACGCCATGTCTTAAACAATGCTTTGACGTCACAGTTAGCCTAAGACGATGCGTTTCAAAGTCGACGACGTCTTATCCGCATACGCATTTAAGCAATTTTGTTATAATGTTCTTTGACTATAATAAACAATTACATGTAATATTTTTGTTATATGTTATTCTGTAATTAAAAGAAAGTATGATGTTCGTAGTAATGACATTCTTGCTTTCGCTCAAGATACCACTATAGGTTTGAAAATATGGAATGTCATGAACACCCACTCTCTGTAACGAAACTCACGTGTATTACCTTCGCTTTTGTTCAGATATAATTAAATAGCATATGCATTTAATGACTAACGTGATGATAAATTCCATTATCCTACTTAATGTAAGAATGTCGATCTCTGATTGGTCCAAGTGACCCTGGATAAATACTGATAGCACTCTCTGAAGCGGGGTGATACATTATTGATAACCCCCCATACAGAGCATGAAAAAACGTGCATTTTGAGCATTTTGAAATGTACAGTGCATGTTACCTCGAACACATCAAGGTTACTTTTAATAATCCGACATGTAGTTTGAACAAACTATAGTAAAGCGCTTGCTTAGTCTTTTTATTCATATATCATATGCGTTTTGTTTAAACATTCGTTAAGATAAATTCGTTTTACCATTAAGACGCGGGTCATAGGGTCATATATTAGCCTCTTGCTTAGTGTTATGCAACTCGCCTTCGGCTCATCACTTATTACCATGTGGGAAGCTGACCGATGTTCGGACGGTGTTCCTATCCAAATATTTTCAAAATTTTTAATGTGAATTCTTATCGGAAGAAAACTTTAAAAAAAAAATTCAATCAGTAATGAAGTTAATTATTTGATAATGATAAATTTTTATAGAAATATTTGTAGCTTTACTGAAAATAACGGGTTTGGTTGTGTATATCAACTCGCCCGAGGTTCGGACAGTTTGGACCTAACCTCGGACAGTACCACTCAATGTTGTCGCATACATCACAGCTTTAATAAAAAAAGGTTCCTTTATCACCGAACACACATTAACTCGTTTATTTAATAAAATGTTTATCAAGAGAAATAAATATTATAGGCAGATCGCAAAAAAACATTTTGAAACAAATGACTTGTAGATATGACACATATAACTGAGTCAGCTTCTTATCAAAAGTGTCCGAAGTTCGGGCGACTTCAGGTGGTGTCCGAACCTCGGTCAGTTTTTCCTATCCCTTACAGCCCCGCGTCTGAATGGTATAACTCATATCTAAGGTACGATATAAGGTCTTAGATAATAATCACAGTTTAATTTCAGGCGGTGTCTGGTATTACACGGATGCATACAGGGAAGGACAAGGCGCAAGCGTGTTCGAAAGTGTTACTGTCAATGTTAGTAAAGAAATGATGGCGTTTAGCGACTTCCCATGTCCTCATGAAATGCCACCATATTTGCTCCACAATGATGTCCTAGAATACCAGAAATTGTATGTTCAACATTTCGGGTTGGATAAATATATTCATCTCAATACCAAAGTTACAAATGTGACCAGGTCACGTGATTATGACGTCACGGGGTCCTGGGAAGTGGAAACTGTGACCAACAACGGATTTTCGAAGAAACACATCTTCGATTTTGTGATGGTTTGTTCTGGGTTCTACAAGAAACCTTTCACGCCTGATATTGAGGGTATGGAAACATTCAAGGGAGACATTCAGCATGCAGCGATGTACAGAAACGGCGAAAAGTATAAAAACAAGAGAGTCTTAGTTGTAGGTGAGTCCAACATGTGATAATACCTGAGTATGTAACAGTAAAAGGGGCAGTAGCACGTTTTTTGATAATTTTATATCTAAAAGTTTTCACTGATAATTGTAAGTTAATGCCAATGTATTATTTTGACACTGTCAAAAATCTCAATACACACACCAATCATCCATATTAAGAGGACAAAGTATGTAGATTCACATAAAATCCATTGGCGGCCATTTTGTGTGAACACCTTTAATTCATTTTGTGTAAGAAAAAGGAATTGCATGGCTAAACTTTACGTTATATATTTGAATTAATACTGCTCCATTTAGTTTAAATACATTGTCTTTCAATTGGAACCATTAATTTTCATGTTCCTGACATCACCTTATATTCCCCCTAAAAACGTGCTACTGCCCCTTTAAACATTATTTCCACACATTCTTCCTCTCCCTGAATACCCATTTGTAGCCTAACAACGAATCAAACATGGTACGCAATTACATCATTTTTGTTCTGCAGCTCTTTCTATAATAAAGATTATTCTCAATATATAGATATATTAAAATATACATAATTTTATCCTTTGGCTATTTTAGCAAATATGATAACGTTTTCTAAAGCAGACAGCACTTGGATACTTTGTCATACATACTTAAGTGGCACTATATACAAAGAACAAAACCATTTTATGCATGATATTAATATGATGCGAAAAAGCATCTTTGTAAACAGTTTTAATTCAAATATTGTTTTAAAAAATTCCTGAAATTTCACATAACCTATGAAATTGATAGGTATTAACAAAATATTTGATAAAATAAGAAGATCAAGCAATGAATCAACAGTATGACTTATTGTTGATATAAACTTATTCAGATGGCAATGAATACTCCTTTGATTTAATCTATCTAATTAAAAGTTGTTATATATTACGATACTAAGCAAGTAACGTTGACTATTAATATTTTTTTCTAATATCATTCCAATGATATTTCTGGGATTGTGATTTGTAGGCAATGGCAACACATCCGCGGACATAGCAGCCGGAATAGCAGCTTTTGCAACGAAGGTAACATCTTCTCTTCAAAGATTATTTCGTTTTGAATAGTAATCATTTTTTTTGTGATACATTCGAACGAATTTTAGCACAAACGGCCAGCTCAATTTCCTCGTACTTGTACCAAGTTACAGGAATTAGAATTAAACTGCGAAAGAATAGAATTGGGCTATTTGAAACCAATTTACACGCACGACGACTGCATGTTGTGGCTTTTCGCCAGCACATGGCATTCAGGCTTCAATGTGAATAAATCTGCGTAATCATCAATGGGCACATCATATATTCTGAGATGATTTACTCTTGATTTCACCGACAGCAGTGCTCTCCTTTGGAGGCGTGTAAATGAGCGCCAAAGTAAACGTCAGACATCATGAGAGCTTTTTGTCCGGGTCTGTTATGGTGTTGGAAGGATTCACCATGACTGTCAGAACGGACTTGCATATTATTTAAGGAAAGGTCACTAGTGTGTGCCACCTTAACAATATCCGGGCATCGATATATAGTTCTGACCTTTGCTCAACATGCAGGTCGACGTTTCGTTTGATGATGGATGATAATGCTCTTGCCCATGCTCATGTCTGAATGACTACCTCCGGCATCACCAAAATGTCCATATGCCTTGATAAACTATTAATTCTGACCATTCCCCTATAGAGCATGTCTGGGACATGATCAGGAAATGTGTTTGTCAATGTCAACTTCATATGACAACACTGCAACAATTATCTGTGGCGCTGAAAGGGGGCCTCAAATCTTAACAGCTAGGAAGAACAAGCCACGACGAATTTCTGGATGTCTGGGAATTAGTGGAGTAATTACTCATTATTCAGACAAAAATAAAATATGTCAATTGTTAGTTTTGACTGTGTATCTCTTTGAGAGTGAAATTGGCCGTCAGATACGTAGACCATATAAACTGTTTTTGTTCATGTGAAGGTAATTAAGGCTAGGTATTTATATCAACTGGTAACCTAATAAAACCAGCAGTGAATTCCGCAGTTTTGTATTGTTCTTAATATCCCCCACTTTTTTGGAAGGGTATAATCAAAACGGGACTGAGAACTTTCGTGAGAACGGTGGGACAATTCTAAAATGTTCTTTATTTCTAGGTTATCTACAGCGTGGGTCCCGGCTTGTGGATAATGCCACGATTCAACAGGAAGGGTTATCCCATGGACTTTGATTTGTTCCAAAGACCAAATTTCAAGAACCCAGATAGGATAAATGCGATCATCTATGAAAATTGTGAAAATCGCCTTGATGTCCAAAAGGCTGGATGTTTCCCTCCAACAAGTCCACATAAGAGTAGAGGTTGCATCAACGATGAAGTTCAGTACTTCATAATGAACGGGAAAGTAAAGTTCTACGGACGACTGGTACGTCTTGGTCCTCGAAGAGCTGAGTTTGATGATGGTTCTGTTGTCCATGACCTTGATGCTGTTGTCTTTGCAACTGGTTATAGATTTTCTCTCAACTTTGTGGATGAACCAATCATTGAGAGTAAGTAGTTTTGGAGTCAGAAAATATATTTAATGGTGAGGAATGTAAGGTATTGTCGTGAGGAAGGTCTGCTATTCAAGAGCCAAAACGGTTTCAGCGCGTGTTTAATACAGCATAATCATTATCACGTCAAAGATAGTGTTTTTTTAAGAATCTGAAGTATAAAGTTAGTCCAAAAGAAACCCTTATGTTTTACATTTGGTGGGTAGAACGGACGTAGTAACACGTTCTATGCCTGGTATTGGTTGTCTGCTTCTACTCCATGCATTCACCAATACCAATGTCAAATATCAGCATACAGTTACGTGTTCAGGTCATTTGGTTTGGCGCTATTTAAACAATAATATTATACAAAACTATCTGATGTGGCCAACACTGAAATGAAATTGATATTCATAGTAAGAAAGGTGCAGTAAACGAAATTTACACTTTTCAAAGCCATTGTTTCAAAAAGATTACTATTTCTTATAAGTCTTATAAAAACAAGGAAGGTTTTGACTCAATGTGCGCTCTGTATTTGATCTTATGACGGAGATAAAACATGTTGATGAATCACAATTTATTTATGAATCCCCGATAATGACCCCGATTGTTTTCCTTCATATCTAAAAGAATGTCGACATAAAAAACAACTTTCACAGATAAATTTAATAAATCAACTTCTAAATTGTTCGGAACGATCCACTTGTTAAAATATTATCCCTGATTATCAAGCCCAAAATAAGTTGCTTTAAAGCATAAAATGACTGATTCATTGCATGACTGTTAATGTTGATATTATTTTGATATTTTAAAACCTTTCTTCCAGAAAACGACAAGCTTTCCCTTTACAAGATGGTTTTCCCTCTTCATCTACATCACCATACAATGGCTATGATAGGTTGTCAAGAAATTATTGGATCAAATCCTTCTATACAAGAACTTCAGGCTAGACTTGCTGTGAGGGTCTTCGTTGGTAAAAAGCAACTACCTTCAAAAGAGAAAATGGCGATGGACATTGGTCTTTGCAATCAAATGATCTTCTATATGAATGGACGTTACAGATATATTGTACGTAGAAATTTGATGGATGTTGTAAGGGAATGTTGTTATAAGTGAACATTATATATATTCGTTGTTTTCAACAATTGCTTGTGCTTCTCTCCGATCTTGTTTCTTTGGTGTATATATACCGAACATTATTTAAGACATAATCATTAACACTTATTGACATGTCGTGATGATGGTCCCAGGATTTCAAGTGTTCCCAAGTGTTCCCAAGTGTTCACCTCTTCATTTTAATTTCAGTTTGGGTACTTCCCTCTTCACGATGACCTGGCGTCAGAACTTGGAGTTGTCCCATCCTGGTTGGACCTCATCAAAGCAGGACCATGGCTTACCTACAACTATCTCTATGGAACTGCTTTCCCATATCAGGATCGACTTTGGGGTCCTCATCCATGGACCGGGGCCAGAGATGCAATAGCTTATGCCCTTGAACATGGATATTATGCCAAACAACCAAGAAAAAACACCCCTCCTCCAAAATTGAACAAACCTTCAAACACGTTGCCTGGATTGTTCTTCCTGTCAGTTGCTGCTGTTTCCCTTGCAGTTGCTATGAAATTTTTCAGAAAATGAAAGTTGTTTTAGTTCCCTTATGTCAACGTTGATACCTTCAGGTTAAAAGAGGCGAATAACTTGATCTTCTTACCACTCCTGGAACTTTTAATCAGAGAATTGTTTTCCAGTTACCTGCCTTTAAATCATTGTATGAAAGAAAATCTCCAAAATGAAACTGTTTGAACCGGAGAACTGTGTCCGTACCCCTGAGTGACTCGCACTCAACTACGAGTGGATGTGTGGCCAGCACGTGCGAGGCAGGGGATTTGCCTGTCACCTTTGACTTGAGATAGCGTGGCGTGAAGACACATACTTGGTGTCTCCCGCTATCACTTTTGATAATTGATAATATATATATTTGTTTGTATTTTGAACATTAATATATTGTTACATTTGATCATAAATTTAGTCATTTTCGGACATGAAATTTAGTCATATTTGGACAAAAATATAGTCATTTTAGACATATTTGGACATCATTGCTTACCTTAATAAACATTATTGAATTTTGTTGAGTGTTGACTTACATTTTCTGAAACAATGAATTCAATGCGTAAAAGAAGATGGAAATACGTTGTCGGTAACATTGACATTTAAAAGTCCTTCCGGCGTATGCTTATGAACTCTATTGTGACATGTGTAATGAAAGCTTCCACCCAAGTAGGCTGTGAACCAAAATGTTTTAGCTAATAGCTGGATTTGCCAATTTCCTCTACCAAAGAAATATACTTTTGGAAACACTTACATCGAGTGGTCGATTGGACGTGGCAGTTTCTTTGCTTACTGAAATCAAGGGCGGGTAATTTCAGTACACATTTTCCTGCTGAAACGTCCCCGGGTTGATATGGCGAAGGGTATCGGAACATTATCCCTGGGTGTATCGAAACTCGGGTTATCCTAAAACAACAGCTAACAAATTAATTGATCTACATTCAGCTTTCCTAGATATGCTTGCCGCTTAAAGTTATGACTCTATATAAAAAGATTTCCTGGTTCAGAGAGCGTGAAGTGCCACACATAATCGTGAAGTGCAACATAAAATCGCGAGGCATCTCCCGAGATTATTTGTTGCAAAAATTGATCAGCCAGACAATTATATATTTACCTTCAGTTAAAGCACTCAAAGCCATTTTATAAAAGAGTCAATGAGATTCATCAACTGAATTGGGATTGTTTTGTTTTCTAATGAGAACAATCTATCCTTTTCAACATTCATGTCAGGCAGATACGTGTATGAATAAAATTTTCATCAGTTTGAGTTATTTTATCATCATATTAAGTCATTGAATCGACAATACAATTACATAGAATACAATGCTAAACCAGCGCTGTAAAGATTTTCTTGAGAAATGATATATATAAATTGAAATATAAGAATTACATAATACGCCGGATAAAATGACGACCTTCCACTACACCCAAAAAATCCCTCCTCACAGAGACAGATCAAGTCATGAAATATTGATCGAGCCTCTGTTCTTATTCGCCGAGTTTGTGGGCTAGAAGTGGCGATGCCTGATTGGGGTTAATCAAAGTATGTTTTGCTACTGAATCATGGAAAAGGCATTGTGATATGAATCATCCTTACCATGCGACAAGTCATTTTCGAAAACAAATTAAATGGATTGTCGTGCATTTTTCCCGCCATGGAAAACTGCTGAAAACCACAGATTTGGTCTAATTCAAACATAGGTAGGATCAACATTTCATGACCTGAATTACCTCCGGGGGAGAGAATGCTATACCCTGGAGAAAAATTGAAATATCTGAAATGTTTTGACGTGTGTAGTAATTTTGTATTATTTTAAATCTCTCAATGTTTGCTTAATTTGACAATGGCCTTCAGTAAGGGACTGGTAATCTATTATATTTAGCCCCTTACATCAATAATATATATGATGTTTTCCTCGTTTGAGGAATGAATTAGAGGAAAATTAATTTCACCTACCTGTGAGCAAGTATCAAAGGGCAGATAATTGTAGGGGCGCTAGTGGTCCTAGCGGGGTATATAAGGGTGAGAGGTTAAGTGGATCGATTCTCTCGGCTGTAAGTGCAGTACCAGTTACAGATATTTCTCTTGCAATCATGGACCCAGAAATGGCGGCAAAATTTGACGCCATTTTGAATAAGCTCGAGGAAAACCGCATGGATTTACAAACTTTTATGGACGATAAACTTTGCAAGTTGAGAAACGAATTTACTCAGACTTCTAAAGACATTAAAAGGCTAAAAGCAGATAGTGAGTATTCTTGGAGGTAGGAGGGAAATAAAATACAGTTTAATTTCAACTCTGAAGTCTGTGATTGCCTACTAAGATCCGAGAATGCAGACACGGAAGCGGACTCACAGGCGTTGGTGACGGAGGCAATTTGGAAGCTAACTCACAGACATAAACTCATCAAAATAGCAGATTCATCAGAAGGTGGGTGGGAAACGGTACGGAATTATGTTGCAAACGATTTGGCTGAAAATTCTGACGATGATAAGAGGATAGAAAAGGCTGAAAGCAAAGCATGCAAAAAGATCCGCCAGAGGAGTAAGTTTCGTGATACACCGCTTTCAACACGATCGAATCGTAGGGTGCAGGAAGAAAGCGTGCGACCTACTTCTGTAAGTTTGAACCAATCAATCAACCAGCCCTTTCGTGACAGAGGTCCCAGGAGTGGGGCCTGTTTCAACTGTGGCGCTATCAACCACTTCAGACGAGACTGTCCCCGGCTCTACCGTCACTCAACCAGTCGTCAGTCAACCAGCACAGGACCGTCGCAGTGATGCTGAATCGTATCTGTCAGTTAAGTGTTTTGAGAATTGTAATTCAGATGAATTATGTTTAACTGAAGATTTTTTCGAATATGACCAGGGCATGGCCGAAATAATTGTCAAGGGTAGATTAGCCTCATCTGTAGCTTTTTGGCGTGATATTGGAGCATCTAACTTTGTCATTGATCTGATCTCAAACGGCTACAAAATTCCTTTTGTTTCAGTGCCTCCTAGAATGGAGTTACGCAACAACAAGTCGGCATTGTCACAAGTAGACTTTGTGAGGAACGCTGTTAGCGAGTCAGAACTGTGGCCTCCTTTGTTGGCCAAATCGTTTCAATGAAACTTGTGCTTGGGTCATTGTGTCAACTTATGACTCGGTCACTTAGTATTGACATTGTTTGTGCTTCATCATGGAACAGCAAGCTTCCTCTATCTTCACAGAGTGTAAACCAGTGACGATTTTGGAAAGACAATATCACAAGGTTGAACAGCAGGATTTTGAATACAAGCTCACTTGGTTCAACGTTGATTTTCAGCGATGCTAGTGATACGGGATTTGATTTAAACATATTTATTTCCATAAATGGATCCGGATTGGCAAACAAGCTGACGCTTATGTCAATGCCGCTCCGGGATACAAAATACATAAAATGTCATGATGAATGTACAATAAATCATATTACATGTCTGAAATAATAATACACCAATCATTTCTAGTTGTCAAAATGTCATTTGAAACTATTTTGGATCAAATCTGCCACTTAAATTTATAAACATGTGCACAGAATTTATAAGTTCTTTGTTTACACTGTCTGAAGAGTTTTGATTTCCGAAAAGAACTGATTTTAGGTCAAATCCATTAGTGTAGAAATACATAGTTTGTCGTATATCGTTGAAAATAGGACATACGAAAAAGTAATGAATAGAGTCTTCATAATCATGGCCACAGGGGCAGGATGTGGTTTCAGATATAAAGCGTTGGTATTTGTGTGCATTTAGATCACTGCATTCAAGTCGAAGACGACAATGAATGATTTGGCAAACTCTGCTTCCACTGTTCAGATCAAAATGGCAGTAGGTATTTTTATTATTTAGAAGTGCATTTTTGAATCTTGAAAGGGACTGTATTTCTCTCTGTTCAGAAGGCAATGAATTCCATAATGTAACAGTATTTGGAAGAAAAGACCGTGCATAATTCGCAGTTTTAGAGTTGATAGTTTGAAGATTCGTGTTATTGCGTAAATTATAATCAGAGACATCCGATAAACTAGGGGGTACAAGATTACTAAGATAACTCGGCGTTATGTTATTGATCATTTTATAAAACATCGTCATTTTTTGAAAATATCTTCTTTGACACAGCGGTTGACAATTAGTTTCTTTATAAATCTTATGATGGCTGGTGCCTCGAACAGCACCACACACGGTTCTTAGAGCGTCAAGATTAAGCTTTTCAAGTATATCCGCTTGCTGTTTGGTGCAATTATCCCATATGTGACTGCAGTAATCTTCAGTCAACGTTGATTTTCAGCGATGCTAGTGATACGGGATTTGGTGGGTACTGTGTGGAGTTAGGTGGTGCAAAGTCGCACGGTCAGTGGTCTTCAGACGAGGCAAGTCGTAGTTCTACGTGGAGAGAGCTAGAAGCAGTAAACTTAGTTCTTGAAAGTTTCATGCCATCCTTAAAATCGACCAGAATTATCTGGTTCACTGATAATCAGAACGTTGCATCCATTGTTACAAAGGGTAGCATGAAACAACACTTGCAAGATGTCGCGTTGCATATTTTTGAGTTGTGCTTAGTCCACCATGTACATCTTACTATACAGTGGATTCCTCGTGCAGAGAACCAGGTAGCAGACATGTTGAGCAGAGTGACAGACTATGATGACTGGGCTATAGCCAGAAATGTGGTTCTACAAATTGACTCAAAGTGGGGCCCTCACGATGTTGATAGGTTTGCTAGCTACTACAACACCAAACTAACACGTTTCAACTCCAGATTTTACAATCCTGGTTGTGAGGCTGTTGACTGTTTCACTGTGAAGTGGAGTGGCATTAGTTGGGTTGTCCCCCCTATCTGTTTCATACCTAGAACGATTAGGCATATGTCAGAGTGTGGCGCCAGAGGTACGCTGGTAGTGCCAGAATGGTATTCTTCCTGTTTTTGGCCCCTGTTGGCAATTGGCAATGTGTTTATTGCACAGGTTAAGGAATGGATGTACTTATCTAGCTCCAAAGAATGTTATGTAACCTCTAGATTAGGTGGTGGATTAATATTGTTTGGAGAGAAAGAGTTACATTTCAATATGTTAGCATTACGTGTTGATTTCAGTACATGCTAATTGTTTCATTCTGTTCACAGATGTGTTTACATGAAAATATGGAGATGAGCTTGAAGAGATGCCTGACGGTGTTCGTGAGTTAGCGGCCGGTTTGCCGGGGTTGTTGTCTCACTGTAGGGCCGACTCTACTTCAAGGAAGTACCGCTATGGATTTGAAGCATGGAAATGGTGGGCAGTTTCATGTTCTATGAGCACTACTTGCCGTACAAGCGCGATATGTTCAACCGTGTGCGAGTTTCTAAACTAGCCTTGTTTTCATACTTTGCATAATGTTTTACTTAAAACTGTGCAACATTCCGTACTATTTCTTATGAATATGTTGTCCAAAACAATGCATTTGAGCATATCGGTACAATATTGGAAGTGTTCAATTATAAAAAAAAATTCCGGACAATGAAACTTTCATTCGGTTATTTAGTTTATTTGGTTTATTAAGCTAGACATTCTGTCGGCGAAGGAAATAACATTTAATTGGCGGCAATTGCCTTGTACAAATGTATTGTCATCTCAACCAGACACGATGGCGCCATCAAACAGCGACCCGGCAGTTTTATGACTTGTTACGACACATACCTAGAGTCACTGGACATCAATGAACTGACACCTCACACCTGTTATCCTGTAATATCCGTCTCCATAATACACAACTTCAACTAGCAGATGTCCGGATGTCTTAAGGGTACTTTTTAAAGAATATATCATTTGTGATTTCAGGCTGTTCAATTTATCACACAAATTTAAAACGATGTTTTTAAACCCCTTACCTTTCATACATGTACTTATCAGTTGTCTAGGCAGTTATTATGAGCAGCATTTTTATACCCCCGCCTTACAGCGTAAGCGGGGGTATATAGCGTTCATTCTTTCCGTCCGTCCGTCCGTCTGTCCGTCCGTCTGTCCGTCCGTCCCAAAACTTTGTGCGGAGCAGATTTCCAAAACTATGCATGCTAGCCTCATCAAACTTCATACACATGTCAACCATGATCCCTAGTTGTGCCTTTTGAGGGTTAGAACTATTTCTGAATTTTCCATGGAAACTAAAAAGTGACTCTTTGAGGAAGTCGTTTTGTGCGGAGCATATCTCCAAAACTATGCATGCTAGCTTCATCAAACTTCATACAGATGTCAACCATGATCCCTAGTTGTGCCTTTTGAGGGTTAGAACTATTTCTGAATTTTCATTTTTGCGGTTTCCATGGAAACGTGACTAAAAAGTGACTCTTTGAGGAAGTCGTTTTGTGCGGAGCATATCTCCAAAACTATGCATGCTAGCTTCATCAAACTTCATACACATGTCAACCATGATCCCTAGTTGTGCCTTTTGAGGGTTAGAACTATTTCTGAATTTTCATTTTTGCGGTTTCCATGAAAACGTGACTAAAAAGTGACTCTTTGAGGAAGTCGTTTTGTGCGGAGCATATCTCCAAAACTATGCATGCTAGCTTCATCAAACTTCATACAGATGTCAACCATGATCCCTAGTTGTGCCTTTTGAGGGTTAGAACTATTTCTGAATTTTAATTTTTGCGGTTTCCATGGAAACGTGACTAAAAAGTGACACTTTGAAGAAGTCGTTTTGTGCGGAGCAGATCTCCAAAACTATGCATGCTAGCTTCATCAAACTTCATACGCATGTCAACCATGATCCCTAGTTGTGCCTTTTGAGGGTTAGACCAACAAATTCTTTTAATTTTTGGCGGTTTCCATGGAAACATGACTAAAACAGTGACTCTATGACCAAGTTCTTTGTCCGGAGCATATCTCCCAAACTATTCATGCTAGCTTCACCAAACTTCATACACTTATCAACCATGATCCCTAGTTGTGCCTTTTAAGGGTTAGACCAACAAATTATTTTTATTTTTTGCGGTTTCCATGGAAACATGACTGAAACAGTGACTCTTCGACCAAGTATTTTGTCCGGAGCATATCTCCCAAACTATTCATGCTAGTTTCACCAAACTTCATACACTTATCAATCAGGATCCCTAGTTGTGCCTTTTAAGGGTTAGACCAACAAATTATTTTTATTTTTGGCGGTTTCCATGGAAACATGAATAAAACAGTGACTCTTCGACCAAGTCTTTTGTCCGAAGCATATCTCCCAAACTATTCATGCTAGCTTCACCAAACTTCATACACTTATCAACCATGATCACTAGATGTGCCATTTGAGGATTAGACCATCACATTTTTTTAATTTTTGGAAACATGACGAAAACAGTGATTCTATGATAAATTACTTTGTCCTGAACATATTTCATGAAATATACATCTAAGCTTACAAACTTACAAAGTGACTCAACAAAAATAATTTTGTCCTCAGTGCATCTCGTAGAATATTCATGATAACTACCTCAAATTTGAAACAAAGATCAACCATTATCTCTAGATGTACCCTTTTAATTGTAAAACCTATTAATGAATTCGGTATTTGGGTTTCAGTTGAAAGAAGCCTTATGCAATGACTTACTGTATACTCAACTATCATACTTTAACCAATATTAATCAGTTTTACTATTTGAAATTCTTTGAACAAAGTGGGGAGCGGGGGTATGTGAGCTTTGCTCGCTTCTTCACTTGTTTTCAAAGTGATTGGTTTTAATTTTATTTCAAACAATAAAACAAAAAATGGCGAACGGGATTATTAGGCTTTTTTATTGTCGCTCTTATACACGATTCATAAACTGGACACAAAGACAAGAAAGTGTGAAGCTTCAGAAACAATTGTAAATGTTAACATGTAGGTATTTAATATGTTTTGAAATGTTAATTGCTGGGTATGCCTCATATCGAAGCTGGCTTCTTATATTAAAAAAAGAGGAATTTATATAAATAATCAAGAATGCCTCCATGATAGACCGTACTGTTTGTGTACAATTTCCTTTTCAAAAACTTGCCATAAGAGGATTCGTAAATACTTTACCGCTGTCAATTAATTAAGACATCAATTGAGATTGTATGAAAATAATATATCTAAGAAAATATTAGAGAATATTTAGAGAATACGAAAATCTCAAGCTTTGTTTAACAGAGTGAGTTTTATGGCGGTTTGTCAATACTCCAGCCATAATCAAAATTTACAATGTCTTGTCAAGCGCCACCGTTGGATATTAGAATTAAAAAACACTTACGAAACTAAACAGTTGTATATGTCATACTAGTATATGTTGAAAAGTACTACTTAGACAGAACGTTGTTGCAGTTGTGGACGAAATCGTCCGCCTAAAAAGGTTTCATTCTCAATGTTTATCCCCTAGAAAATATTTAATAAAATGCAGCCTGACTATTGAGAATTTAGCTTATTGCGTTACGGAGAGCCTTTGAATATGCTAAAGGATAAATCAAATGATATTACTTTCGTTAGAATTGCTTACGATATCGAGGTAAAAAATATATTTTTAAGGGTGTGATCATGCTCGAAATCATCCTCTAAACCAGGTGACTTCATCCTTTAGCGCGTCAAAAGTAAGAGAAAAGGAGTCACTTGGTTTACAGGATGGCTCGAACCGGGCTGGACCCAGTTTGTGTCACGTGAGCCCAACACGCAACTAAAATAGTACATAACGCGCTCATTACCCTGGTTGAGTAGTGTTGACAGCGAGCCGAAATTGGACCAGCCGTGACTTCCTTTAAGTTACCGATATCGCCATTGCACTGTTTTTGTATCTTGTCAGTAATTCAACAAAGTGATTCTGTTTCTGCTGTGCAGACAGCATTTTATAGTATCATCAGGCACGCACATGCAAGTATTGATATTGTTAGCCCAACTGATAGTTCCCTGGTAAAAAATGTATTTGAAGCTGCTAAACGCAAGTTAGCAAAATCAGTCTGCAGGAAAGAGCCAGTCACTATTGAGTTGTTAGAGAAAGTTTATGATGCTAAAATGTGTCAACCCTCCTTGGCAGATTTGAGAATCGTAACGATGTGTTTGCTGGCGTATTCTGGATTTTTAAGGTCAGCGGAGCTCTTGAATATTGGTAGATGTGATATTGTTTTCTATGATACCCACATGATGCTTTTCATCGAAAAGTCCAAGACAGATATGTATAGAGACGGTTCTTGGTTGGTCATAGGCAAAACTAGCTCCAAATTGTGTCCAGTTTCCTGTTTATTGAAATATTTAGATCAAGCTGATATTCCACCTGAGGCAGATGAGTTCAAATTTAGAAATGTGTCCAAAACCAAGGTTGGTTACAGATTGAGAAAAGACAATTCACCAATGTCTTACACCAGGTTGAGAGAATTATTTATAGAGACTTTTAAGCCTTGTGTCAGTTCAGTTGCAGTTCGGCTCGCCAACTGTGAACACCTCTCCAGCGCTCCAGTCCTTGCAGCTCTTCCAGCCCCGAGGTTTTTCCCAACTTGACGTGGACGTCCTACTGAGGACTTCCTTCTTCACCTTAAGGTAGGGGACTTTATTTTCCCTTCTCCTAAATTATCATAAATCATTATCTATATATCCCAAAGTAATGGCATCGCCACTCATCGCCCTGACTCGCCTGGCAGGCACCCAACTTTCGACTGTAAAAAAACAAAAACAAAACTATTCAAAATTGGCCTCAAAAACCAAATCCCCTGCCCAAGAAGACCTGCCAGAAAAGTCTATAAATAAAAGCCTAAATAACTCATCTCCAAACTCTCATCTAAACCCTCTAAACCCCCCAAACATAAACTCTCTCGAGGATTTTCCATCCTCTCCTCATACCACCCCAACCAATCCCGTAGGGCAATCTCCTATAAAAACTCCACAAACAATTAAGCGCAAGCGCGCAGCTAATCCCCAAACTCCAACTCATCAATCTCAACCTAAAACTAAGCTCACCCCCAAGCCACCAATCAAATTAAATCACCCCAATCTCAATCACCTAAAACAAACAGCCTCCTCACACCAATTACACTACTCATCTTCTCTGTGGACAAAGGGACCGTTCTGTGCAAGGAACTCTCCTTAAACAGAATTGGAACCTTCTTCCGTTCGCACGGAGTGAGCTTCACAAAATGCAAACCCTTGGGCAAGGGCTTCAAATTCACTTTTTCAAATCACCTTTCGGCCGAGGCAGCCAAAAAATTCTCCAAAATTCTCTCTTTCAACGTAGATTTCCAAATTCCCTACTGGGTGTCCCAATCACGGGGGACTATTCTCTTCCCTCCCTATGAGGATGAAGAGGCCTTAGAATTCTACAGTCAAGAGGCAAATAAATTAAATAATCAACCACACATTGCTGTGGCCAAACGCAATTTCACCAAATCCTCTGACGGTCACATCATACCACTTAAATCCGTGCTTTTGACCTTCGATACGCCCAACCTACCCACACACACCACTCTCGGCGCACACACCAGATCCGTACGGCCCGCAGCCAAAAAGGTCGTCAAGTGCACAAAATGCCACAAATTCAATCACACAGCGGCACAGTGCCGGGGAATCCTGAGGTGTGCTACATGCGCGCAGATTGAGTGTGACAGCTTCCACTGTTCACCTCATTGCTTCACCTGCGACGCGGATGGACATACCTCAACTTCCCTAAACTGTCCCCAAAAACTGCATAAACATAAAGCTAGGAATCCCAAACTTCACCCCAACTACAACCTCCGCACTAGGCGGGATAATCCACCAATAACTAGGGCCAATAAACCTAAAACTCCCCAACCCACAGGATCACTCGCTCCTACCCACCCCTGGGGTGATCCTAACCAACCGCCACCATCCCGCCAAAGCCTCCGCCACCAACCCGACCCTGCCCAATCGCCCCCTTCCTCTCCCGAAGCTACCCCGGCCAAACGCTCTCGCTCCTCAGTAATAGAGGAGGACCCCACCTCTCCCAGCCAGCAAGAGGAGTCCATGGACTCCTCCATCTCTTCCACCCCCTCCAGCCACCCCGTCTCCACTCCGGCCACCCCCTCCAGCACCCGTAGGAACGCCAACCCCATACCACCATCCCAGGCACAAACCACCCCCCACACCCAGCCCATACTCACGCCCAAGACTAGGTCCAAGTCCCAACCCATGTCCCAGAAGGTCCTCTTCGGCTCTTCCTCCCAACCCACTCCCCAACCCATCTTCACCTTTACCGCCAATACCCAGCCAAAAACCCCTTCCCAAACCCAGCCCCCAAATACCCCTAAAATTAAAACTAAAAAAAACACCCCTAAATTCACCCAACCTCGCGTGCCTACTGGCAAAACAAACCCCAACAGCCCACGCAATTTCTCCAGCAACGACCTTACCGAAGGTGTTGCCCTCTTTCTCGCGGCAATTTTTACCAAACCTAATGCCTCGCTAAGGCAAATCCATCAACTCGCGGTAAAATCCAAATTAACCAAACTCGGCTTTAATACATTTAACACCCGCGTCCAGCGCATCCTCGCCGATGCCTAACCAAAGCGCGCCACTTTTTTACAACTAATTAAGCAATCCACAATGCAGCTAAATCCATATCTTTTTCTTCTAATAGCCTTTTCCACTAGTATGCAAATTCTACAGTGGAACGCTCGTAGCCTTTCGGCTCATGGCCACGAGCTTAAAGCTTTGATTAAACTTAAAAAACTTAATCCTCATATAATTACAATTCAGGCTAGGAAACCCATTTTGGCCCTAGATCAAACTTTAATATTCCTGGATATAAAACGCTAAGGCATGATCGGCCCAAAGACAATCCCGGTCGCTCATCTGGAGGCCTAGCCATATTTATCCAGGAACATCTAAACTTCTCTTCCTTACCCATTAATACTCCAAACTTAGAGGCACATGCCATGAAAATAACTCATAATACCAAATCACTAAATATAATTAACACTTATCTTAGGGCCTCTAAACCATTTCAAGGAGAAGATCTTATGATCTTACAAAATTCTGCCCCAAGTCGCTCAATCATATTGGGCGATTTTAATTGCCACCATGCCCTCTGGGCATGTAATGATAAGGAGGACACCAACGGCAAACTACTTGCTGATTGGGTCATAAAAAACCAATATGTAACCCTTAATACAAAAATCCCAACTAGGTACGATAGTCAGCATGATTCCATGTCTGCTATCGATTTAACCATCACTACCCCGGACATCGCTAATAATACCGAGTGGCAGGTATATGATGATCCGTGGGGAAGTGACCATTTCCCTATTCTTACTACTATTAAAAATGTTTTACCTCTAAATAATTCAAACGCTGAAAATTGCCCCCAAAACCCTCAATTTTTTTACAACAAGGCTGACTGGGATAAATTCCAAAATCTTTGTGAACAATTAGACCCAGCAGACCTTGAAAATAAAGACCCCGAAATCTTTTCAAATAACTTAACCTATTCTATCATCAATGCTGCAAAACAATCAATTCCCTTTTCTAAACCTAAAATTCATAAACCGTCAGTCCCAAAGCAAAACGCGACATTACACACCTTCCACAAGCTAAAATAATTAAAAATCAAGTAAATACATTAATTAAAAACACTAAAAAACAACACTGGGAAATTTTTTGCGAGAGCTTGAACGGTAAGACCATTTCCAAACAAGCTTGGAACAAGCTTCGAGCCATTCGTGGCGGCAAACGCAAATCTAAACTCCCAACCATAAATAACCACACACACCCTAAAAACAAAGCAAACACTCTTGCAGCACATTTTGCAACTTCAAGTAGCAATAAAAATAACTCACCTAAATTCCAAATAAATACAAACAAAACTCTCATTATACAAAAACAACCCACAAACAACCAACCCAAAAACCAACCATTCACCATGGAGGAGCTTCAATTTGTCCTAAATAATAGGATAAAAGGGACGGCCCCCGGGCTAGACCTCACTTCCTACCAACTAATTAAGAAGCTTCCTCCCTCCACCACCAACACATTATTAAAACTATATAATACCATTTGGCATGTAGGCAAGCTTCCCTCCAACTGGAAGGAAGCATTAATAATCCCTATACCTAAACCAAATAAACCCCTCGGGGACCCCAACTCCTATAGGCCAATTTCATTAACTTCTAACCTATGTAAGGTAATGGAGGCGATGGTAAAAAATCGCCTTCAAAACCACCTAAAATCTCATCCATTAAATAACGACCAGAGTGGCTTCACTCCTGGTTGCTCAACCCTAAATAATCTTGCTCGTCTCGAGCAAGAAATCAAGCTAGGGCAACTTAATAATCATTACACTTTGGCAATATTCCTGGATTTCTCCAAAGCTTTTGACATGGTCTGGCATAACGGCCTGATGCAAAAACTAATAAATAAAGGCCTTTCAGGCAACATAATTAATTACATCCAGGATTTTCTTCATAATAGGCAAATAACTGTCAGGGTCGAAAATGAAAAATCTGATAACTTTCTTTTGGAAAACGGCACCCCACAAGGCAGCATTCTCAGCCCCACCTTATTCAACATTATGGTTGATGACCTTTTCGAAGGTGTCTCCCATAAAATAAATACTTCCAAATTTGCAGACGACGGTGCCCTTTGGGTCCGTTGTAATAATCCATCTAAAGCAATTAAACTACTCCAGTCCGCATTAAATAAAGTCGACCAATGGGCCGACAAATGGGGCTTCAAACTCAACGCGGATAAAACCACTGGAGTAGTCTTCAAAAACAAAAACATGCGCCCAATCCAACCAAATTTATACCTTAAAAATAATAAAATCAACTTCCAAAAACAAACTAAATTTCTAGGGCTAATCTTCGACCAACATCTCACTTGGGATGCACACGTCGAGGATCTAAAAACTAGATGCTCTAAGGATCTTAATATCCTTAGAGCTATCTCCGGCACAGGCTGGGGAGCAAATAGGGAAACCCTCCTTAAACTATATATTTCTCTAATTAGGTCCAAATTGGACTATGGCGCACCAATATATAACACTCTAAATAATAAAAAAACACAATACTAAACCGCATTCAATACCAATGGCTAAAAACAGTCACAGCTACACAACAAGGGACCTCTTTGGAAGCCTTACAAGCCCTAACTGGTGAAATTTCCCTCGAACTGAGACGGGACCAACTCACCCTAAACTTCTGGGCCGCTTCCTCTCAGGACCCGCTAATACAAACATTATTACAAACTAAACTAACACAAAGAAAACTCGCTAAAATAAGGCTAAAAACACCACTTGCAGCACCACTCTCACACCGCATCAACACTCTAATACAACAGGCCAATATGCAACACATAAAACTCCCCACATACAACACAGTGCACCACCACATTCCACCTTTACCCACACCCAGCATTAACCTCCACCTCACCAAAATCACTAGCAAACAACATCCACTACAAGCAAAACACACCGCACTACAATACATACAGGACAACTGGCACGATTGGTGCCACATATACACCGATGGGTCTAAGGACCCGGAGGCACGCACCACAGGCATGGGCATCCACATAAACCAACCACAAAAACACACAACATCCCATAGGCTGCCAAATGACCAATCGATCTTCACTGCGGAGCTCTTGGCCATAGCTACAGCCTTAGTACACCCCACAGCCAAAACAGCAAATAAAATACTCATCCTCTCAGACTTTCTCAGCAGTCTAGAGGCACTAAAAAATAAAAACACTAAAAACCGCCCTGGCTTAATATCCAAAATCCTACACACAATAAACTCTTTAAATAAACAAGGTAAGGCCATTAAACTCCTCTGGATCCCTGCACATGTTGGCATTCTCGGAAACGAAAGTGCTGACAGAGCAGCCAAGGAGGGCTTAAAACTTAATAATCCTCTACCCTTCCATCACTCTAAACAGGAGGCCAAAAGCCTCGCTAAAAATACATTAAAGCCGTATGGCAAAAACAATTCAATCAATCTTCATCTAATACACATCTCAAACAAATAATCACCAAACCACTAACTAAACAAAAACTTTATTCCAAAAACAAAAACATTGATACGGCCATCCTTAAACTCCAAACTAAAGCAACTAAACTTAACACTAAACTATATCAATTTAAATTCACATCATCCCCGGCATGACCTCACTGCCCACAAGCAGAGAGTATACAACATATACTCACCGAGTGTCCACACTACACGTCACATCGGATAAAATTAAATAAAGTCCTACGGGACAACCATATGGAAACAAACAACATATACCAGCTATTAAACCCATTAAATAAACCAAATATACACAATGCATTAGGCACCTACCTAAAAGATACGGGCCTCTTGGCCCGTATCTAAACTTAATACAACATAATTACACTCCTCTCCCCCCTCACCTTCCTCCTATATTATATTCACATTCCAAATTTCAAAATTTCAAAATTCTACCCCAGTCCAAATTTAGATCACGGCTTCAAAATTACTCTCCCAACTCTTTCTCTCCCCTTTTGAAACTTTAGCAAAGGCTGCGGCCAGAGTGCGAAAACAGCCCCGCTGAAAGCGCTCTTTAAATCTAAATTCAAGTAGTAGTACTTGTGTCAGTGACATAAAACTGTATGATTTGCACAGTCTCCGCAGTGGGGGAGCTTCAGCAGCAGCAAACAACGGTGTTCCTGACAGAATGTTCAAACGACATGGAAGATGGAAGAGTGAGAATGCAAAGGATGGATACGTCAAGGATTATTATTATTATTATGATCTTTATTCCTCCATAGGAGAGTTACATATCATTTGAATGCGATAATGCAAATACAAATTGGAATGCGAGAATGCGACAGAATACGACAGAATGCGACAGAATGTACAAATGCGAGAATGCGAAATTTGAATGTATGTACAGTAATTTAAAACATTAGAGAAACCTCAAACTCTTCTATACGAGAAGGTGAGTCATGCAAGCAAACAGGTGTTTGCCTGCTAGATAGAGTCCACAGCAATTACAGTATCATCAAGCACAGTCTGTAGAGGCCACTGATTACCACTTTTGCGTAGATGACATCATCACCACTATTCAGTCTTACTGGGGGTCTGCAGGATAAGAGGCAGCAGACTAGCTCGACGTCACTCATGGTGTGCAGCGTCACACTCAGGTCTATCGGCTCGATAGATAGAATGTTGCACCACAGTTGGTCCCGTTGTTGCACAGTGCATGTACATTGACATATTACATGTACTAGCAAGTCTCCGTAGTCCCGCTCACACAATGTGCAGCTTCCCCTAATACCAGTTACAGATATTTTTCATGTGTGTATATAGTTTATGTTGTTTCAAGCATCTAACTCTGTTTTACATTTGCTTCAGATGATTTGCTGACGTCTAATCCAGCAGAGCTTGACGCCGCATATGGTTGGAGCTGTATATCCGTTTATGGATGAGGTTAGCCGTTATGGCTGGAGCCGTTTATGGCGATGTATATCGAAACCGTTTATGGTTCCTACGATATGATGCACGTAATTATTCATACCGTTTATGGATTATGCAGTGTATGGTGATCTCTGTTAATACCGTATATGGTTAATTTTTGTCCATACCGTTTATGGAGATTGGTATTTATACCACGTATGGAATATACCACATATGGATTTGTCAGTGTTCTGTGCTTAGCGCCGTTTAAGGCAATCATTAACCTATTTGTATTTTTGTACATCCTATATCAATAGTTGAAAACTGTTTTATGTGAATTTATTCTGTGTGTTGTACAAATATTGTTTAACTGTAAACTCACCAGTAAGGGGCTGATGCATACGTAGGGAGAACACGGTTCCAGAGTTTTTCTCAACAAGAGTTGTTATCTCTGGTTTTTCGTGTCGGGCACAGCTCCGTCGATACACTATTTGATAATGATGGATGTTGAATGATGAACGATGTAATGGTACAAGCCTACGCAAATACAGTCAGTCCAAGGTTAAATGTTGTTGTGTTGTTTGAATACGTGTGAGAAGGGGTGAAGGAGAAGACCAGTCCCTAAGATATGTGATATCAGGACGATGTTTGACCTAATCCCAAATTTGCTAGCGGTGACCCAGATAAGGGGGCATGTAAAAGCACAAGCCTTTGTACATTTAAGCCTAACAACTGCACAGTTTATTTGTCAGAGGGCCTTGGTCCATTGAAGGAAGGTGGGTTAATATAACATAATAACAGTTCAATAACGAGGATTACTTCTCTATGCTAGACCTCAAAATGGATTTTGCTTTATATAGAAATGATATATTCATTCCTCAAGTATCAGAAGATCTCATGAAAATTAACTAATTTATAGAGGAATATTTACGTTTGACAAATTAAAACGAATAAACTGAAACATACAATATTATTCCAAGTTTGATAATGCTCACCTCTCTATAATAAAAAAAACCCAATATATCTGCAAGTTTTGGAGATAAGTACTGTTTGAATTGATACTAGATGAAATAAAAGCAAATATATGCATGTAATCAAGTTTGCAAATTAGTATTGAGAGAGACAGACAGACAGACAGTCAAAACGAGAGACAGACAGTCAGTCAGAGACAGACAGTCAAAGAGACAGAGAGACAGTCAGTTAAAGAGAGAGACAGACAGTCAACGAGAGAACTAGAGACAGTTTAAGAGAGACAGGCAGTCGTAGAGAGACACAGAGACAGACATAATGTCAAAGACAGAGACATACATCCAGTTAGTGACAGAAAATCAAGAGAGAAAGAGACAGACATTAAAGAGAGACACAGAAAGTCAAATAAAGAGACAATCGAAGAGAGACAGACGGTCAAAGAGAGAAAGAGACAAAGACAGAGACAGACCGTCAAAGAGAGAGAAAGAGACAGCCAAAGACAGAGACAGAAACAGTCAAAGAGAGAGAAAATAACCGTCAAAGAAACAGACAGTCAGTCAGAGACACACAGTCAAAGAGAGAGACAGACAATCGAAAAGAGAGACGGTCAGTCAGTCAAAAAAAGGCGACAGATCGAGAGCATTCTCCTCACACAACACATACTTATATATGATCATTTTCATATCGGAGATTATAAGTAACGGTTTCCTACAAACAAATTGAAAAAAGCCTTTCACTAGGATGACATTTGCACGACACAAGCGTTGTACAAACTGTGTCCCTGCTGTAGCTCTGAATGTCAATATCTGATCTCTATAACACATTTCAGCTGAGGTTAATGGGTCAACTTGACATTGGGATTCATTTTTAAATTTGCTTAAGGATTGTTTTACATGTTTTGTGCCTCTATCGATGTATAACAGCAACAAATTGTATAAAATCGCGTAGCTTAGCGGCACAAAACATGTAAAACAATCCTTATAATTACAAAATCAACCTTTTATCAACGTTTTTCTTAATCATTTTAAAACAATTAACATCGTTGTCGTGAGATTGTTGTTTGTTACACGAAACAATACAAAGTTGAATCAAAATTGAGAACTCCATTATCTAAAACGGCAGAAGATTAAATTTCGTTTTCGCAACCATTGACACCAATGCAACCGCAATTCGTCTTAACCGGAATCCACATTTTCGGAATAACCCTAATTATTAATCACACGTCGTTCAAAATGTCCGCTGTTTGCAAGAAGCTCGCAGCGAACAAGCTTGAGGACTCGTAGGTATTAAAATGCAGCCTTTCCGATGAAGGTATGGGTTTCGTTAGGGAGAGGAAAGTATATACTTGTTACAAAGGCAGGTGGGAAGTGATAAAATTTTATATCTGTATTTGCAACAAGACGAATCTCGCAACTGTCAAAACCGGAATATTGTGTCAGACTATTGTGACCTAGCAAGGAATGCATGCACGGGGTATGGTTGCGAAATTAGTGTAACAAAATCATTTTGTAATTATATAGGAATTAACCTCAGTGACTAGATTAAAAGAAAAGTTAACATCGGATTCATTTCCATATACATCTCTATTACTTAGGTTTTCATTAAATCTTACAAACAGCAAAAATATCAGATTTCAGTTATTTTGCATTTTTCATTAGAGTCATTAGAAATGTGTTCCCTTGAATTAAGGGCACTGCCCAATTCCTATATTTTGACATTATAAGAAATGCACAGATCATTGAAAAAAACTCGATATTACTAAAGATCCACATACAGACAATCTACCCTGTACGTTTTTGGAATTGATGAACAGTTAAGTCAAACCGTTCATTCAAAAAGAAGGAGTTATACGTATTTATTTCCATCACTGAGTAGAATGCTTAAGAAATATCAAATGTTCACATATGTTCGCAAAAAGTGTGCTATAGTGGATTTTAAGACATTTAAAAGGGCCTGCTTTATCGACATCCATCCGTCATTTTGAATATGTATTCTTTTTGGAAATTAGATCAACTAATCAGATTTCTGGTATGTGAACCTCTTGGTATTCGGATTGAGTGATGAGTTATGTATATCCCACAGATTCCTGGCATTTGGCTTGGTTGGTATTGTGTGATTGCCAATTTAGAACCGTGGCAGATTGATCCTTGGCATTGTGTGTTAGGGACAAATTATCAACAACTCCGTTTTGTCGCTGTTTAATTTCAGGAAATTTGATGTCATCCATTGCTTTATGTCCTCTACAGAGTGTTCGATTAGGGAGTGTTTCTGTGGTGGTTTGAAAGCTAGATAGATTTGACTGTCATCAGCGTAGAAATAAAAGTCAAAGTTGTTTGCTCTGGCGTTGATGCCAATGGGTAGCGTGTTTATGGTGAACAGGATTGGCCAAAGAACCGGACCCTGTGGAACACCATATAGTAGATCTTTCTTCCTTGAGTTCACAACACCAATACTAACAACCTGTGATTTTTCGGACAGGTATGGTCGGATCCATTTTAAGGCTGAGGCTGAACCCTGGATGTGGACACGGTTGCAATACAATCAGTTAGACCTTATAATCAAGTGCTGTTAAAACTAATTCAATATAATAAATTTGCTGAATGTGCATATTTCGTAATATCGGAGGGTATTCATATTTTGTACATGAGTTATATTGACCAAATAAGTGTGTGCTTTAAAGGTCTGTATTTTTGTTGAAAACAAATTCAGGCGAATGCAGTTATGCATTCAATTCTTTGTTAAATTGTTAATTCTATGAACAACTAAATGTTACCCTCACTATCATATATGAAATTAAGTGTGAAATAATTGTGTTAATATCATTTAATATAATATCATCTGATTTTAGAATAACATCTCAGTGGGGAGAAGTAACTATGAAGAAGAAGGTGGCCATTCTGGGTGCTGGTTTTTCAGGCCTTGTTGCCATAAAATCTTGTCTTGAAGAAGATCTGGAACCAACCTGCTTTGAACAGTATGATAGTATCGGTGAGTAAATAATGTAACGAAAAAGAAATTTCATAGTGTTTATTGATTACCCTTATTAATCCATTGCTTTAAATTTTGTATTAAAATGATATAGCAATAATGAAATTTGGAAGTGTATTTGGAATATGCATTTTTATGAGTACCGTATTTCCTCTAATTGGGGCCGGGTCTCCAATAGGGGCCGTGCCTCTAATAGCGCCCGGGGGGTAAAGGTACCTAGACGTGAATAAGAGCCAGGTCTCTAATAGGGGCCAGGTCTAGTCAAATAATTACTCTCGACATTTCGAATCTGTTATCAGAGGGTTTCATGTTTACAGGCTAATCTTGCAACCCGAATAAGGGGAGATCTTAACAACCAAACTTGACCCAGGAAATGAATTTGACAAAAATGCAGTAAGTTTAATTAAAGAATCACTAACTGTTGGGCACGTCCCAAGGGAACTGTCCAGCATTCTGCACCATTTCATTAAAAGAGGAGGCGTCATAACGTGCCACGTAATAAATGGTAAATATCAAGATTCTAAAGAAGCGGGTGGGTTGGAAATAAAGTGTACTTACAAACTTTCTGGACATGCATCATTTGTGAGACGAGCTATTGAGTTATATTAATACATTTGGCAATTGAACTATAATGGAAGAACAGACTGACACCGGAGTGCAAATGAAACGGACTCAGTATCATCAGTTTCAACTTTCAAGTTGCAAGTTGTCAATTTTGCCAAAAGACACTCAAAAGAAGCCGCAGTTGGAAATACGAGGTCGCTTCGAAATGTGTCCGTAGATGGTGCGCAAATGAATCGTCTCTTCTTGATGTTAGTAAACAGAGTGGCGGTTACAAACAGAAAAGACTTATAGGCGCCGGAAGAAAAATAACAAGCCAATCTCTTGACGACCGGCTGGTAGCATGGATCGAAGATCAGCGAGCTAAACATCTACATGTATCTCGCAAGATGGTGATGAGGCAAGCCAGTATGATGTTCCGTGCTGGCCAACTTGAAGATAAAACAAGCGATGTTTTTCTGGGGAGCAGAGGATGGCTTGAGAAGTTCCTAAAGCGACATGGATTCTCACTGAGAAGGAAAACTACAACCTTCCAGATGACCTGATTCCGAAGATTGTATCTTACCTGACGTACCTTTGTCTCCTCCGTCAGAAGTTCTCCTATCCGCTGTCTAGCATTGGAGCAATGGATGAGACAGCATGCTGGTTCGACATGACATCAGAAACTACCATTGGCCAGAAAGGAGAACGGAGTGTTGAAATAACTGGAAACACAAAAAAACCGTTTCACAGTTGTTCTTACAGCTAAAGCGAACAGCACCAAATTAAAACCTCTCGTCGTATTCAAGGGGAAAAGAGTTGATCCAGTAATTAAGAAGGTCCATGGTGTCATTGTCGAAATGTCGGATAACGGCTGGATGAATAACAAGTTGACACAGGTCTATCTTGAGAAGGTGTGGGGGCTTTTTGCGATTGGTCGTCGCTTGATATGCTGGGATGCGAAAAAGGTGCCATATATCTGAAGAAACAAAAGCATGCCTGAAGCAGTTTTAGATAGACTCGGCAGTCATTCCCGGTGGATGTAACGGACTGATACAGGCCCCGGATGTGTGCTGGAACTTACCATTCAAAACGAAGTACAAAGCTCTGTATGAAGATTGGCTAATCAACGGGGAACATACCTTAACTCCAGCCGGATCTATTCGCCCACCGACAAGACTTCAAATCTGCACATGGATCAGAGAAGCATGGGACACGTGTCTTACCACTGATGAAATCATCAAGTCTTTCCTGTGCTGTTGCATCACTGTCCGCCCGGATGGATCAAATGACGAAGAAATCACCTGCTTCAAGCCCGGTAGGACAGCTGCTGAAGGTCTTGATCTGCTTCCACAGAAGAGAGCAGAGATGAAGAGTCTTCTAGACAATGAAGATGTTGATCCTTTCTTACCAGACACCCCAGACGACTTATAGCAGCAAAGAAATGAAGCGGATGTTGAAGACGACAGAGAGAGCAGTGAAGACGAACTTGTTGAAGTTGATTGAAAGTACCTGTTGTACTCACATCGGAGTTTAACTGACAATATTAGAAGTTTAATGTTTGTGTTGCTCTTTGGCAATTTTTGTATAAAAATTTAACGTTCAGTTGTTAATGTTCAGAATAAAATGCTTGATAGTTTTTCAGTGTGTATGTTATAAATCGGAAGATAGAATGTTATTGATAACTGATTCAGGGGAGAAATTCAGTAAACTACAGTCGAACTTGTCTATAAAGGCCACCCAGGGGAACGACCAAAAGTGGCCTTTATATGAAGTTGGCCTTTCTAGAGAGGTTCGGGTGACCTCCTACTCAAAGATAACTAACAAATATTCTGATACCATATTTGTATTTAAAATAAGAGCATATTTCAAATACATCATTAAAAATAAATCATCTTGTCATCAGGAGAAGAATTATGGAAGGTTAAATACACGAAATACTTAGTCAATGCCATAGATTTGGTTGATGCATTGAGAAGAAGCCTGATTAGAGTAAAGCAGATTTGTATTTTGTTTTTCATTATAAATGAATAAAAGAGTCTTCAGTATTCATTATTCAACTTCTAGGATGTCTGTCAATATCTAATACAGTATTGTATATATAGGTAACCTTTTACCACATGTTTAGAACTGTCAACATAATGAAACGATCGCATATCTATCAATTACTTTTGTTTTTAATACCACACATATAACTGTAATAAGCATGTAATAAGGGAATACCCCCTAAATGTTAATAAGGGCCCGGGCCCCTATTAGAGGAAATACGGTAATCATAACGCGGTTCATATCAATGTACGACGTCACAGTTAGCTTATGTCAATGCGTTTCAAAGTCGACGACGTCTTATCCGCATACACGTTTAAGCAATTTTGATTATATTTTCTTTGACTTCGTAACTTCTATGATAAACAAATAGATGTAATAATTTGTGTTATATGTTATTCTGTAATTAGAAAAATATGATATTCATAGCACTTACATTCTTGCTTTCGCTCGCGAGATACCACTGGGTTTGTAAATACGGAATGTCATGAACACTAATAATAATCTCTGTAACCAAATGTGTGTAGAACTTTCGCTTTTGCTCAGATAAAAACAAATAACATGCATTTCATGACTTACGTCATAATAAATTCCATTATCGTGTTAAAATAAAAATGTCAAACTGATTCGCCCAGGTGACCCTGAATGAATACTGATATTACCCTCTTGAGCAGGGACAAATTATTTATAACCTGCAATACAGAGCATGAAAAAGCGGGCAAACTCTACAATGCATGTTACCTTGAACACATCAAGGTTATTTTTGATAATCCAACATGTAATTTGAAGTAAAGTGTAAAGTGCTTGCTTAGTCTTTTTATTCATATATGATATGCCTTTTGTTGAAACATTTCTTAAGATAAATTTGTTATACAATTAAGACGCGGGGCATAGGGATATATTAGCCTTTCGCTTGGTGTTATGCAACTCGCCTTCGGCTCATCACTTCTTACCATGTGGGAGGCTGATGTATCCCTATTTCCTAGGGTCTAAATGGTATCAATCATATTAACGGTACGATACAAGGTCTTTGGTAATAATCACAGTTTAATTTCAGGCGGTGTCTGGTATTACACCGATGCATACAGAGAAGGACAAGGCGCAAGCGTGTTTGAAAGTGTTACCTTAAATGTTAGTAAAGAAATGATGGCGTTTAGCGACTTCCCATGTCCTCATGAAATGCCACCATATTTGTTCCACCCTGATGTCCTTGAATACCAGAAATTGTACGTTCAACACTTCGGGTTGGAGAAATATATTCATCTCAATACCAAAGTTACAAATGTGACGAGGTCACGTGATTATGACGTCACGGGCGCCTGGGAAGTTGAAACTGTGAACAACAACGGATCTCCGAAGAAACACATCTTCGATTTTGTGATGGTTTGTTCTGGGTTCTACAAGAAGCCTTTCACACCTGATATTGAGGGTATGGAAACATTCAAGGGTGACATTCAGCATGCAGCGATGTACAGAAATGGTGAAAAGTATAAAAACAAGAGAGTTTTAGTTGTAGGTGAGTCATACTTGTGATAATACCTGATTATGTAATAGCTAAACCAATGAAGAGGATAAGTATCTTTGAAACAGTTTTAATTCAAATAACAGTAAGAGAATTCCTGAAATGACACATTAGAGTTTTATGAAAAAAAAATGATGATCTGAATTTGTTTACATGATAATAAATAGCCATTTGAGATTGATAGATTTAAGAAAATGTTGTTAAATATTACGATAATAAGCCAGTTAGATTCACAATTCTTAAATATTTTCTTATCTTATCATTTTATTTCTATGATAATTCTGGTTTTGAAATTCGAAGGCAATGGTAATTCCTCCGTGGATATGGCAGCAGGGATAGCAGCTTTTGCCTCAAAGGTAAAATCTTTTATTCAAAGAATATTTTCTTTTGAATAGTTTAGATATAGGTATATTTCAAAATTTTGTCACGTGATTGATGTTGACAATTAGTTGCTCAAAAAACTATCGTTCCAATGTACAGTTTAATAATTTTTCTATTATATTTAATCAAATTGTCTGGTTTAATCGTCCGTTGCAATTGATAATATGTCCCTGTTGTTTCTAAAACTATCTTGGATATATCAGTGTTAAAAACCATTAACATATAGATTCCAAGCTCTGTACAGAATCATAACATCGTGCCGTCTTCATGTATGTGGCATAAAGAACATGTAAATGTACAAAGTACTACATATACCTGAATTTTCTTTAGAACCATTGCCACTTCAGGACTGATGGTTCCAAGAGTAGCCTGAAGTATTTCCCCATTTTGGCTCCTCAAGTTATTTCTCCCGTTTATTCAGTTTTACAAGTATTGTATTTTGTGGTTGAATTATGTTATTTTTAACTTAGTTTATATTTAATGTTTATATTTCAAATTGAGAATTTGGTCCGTTGCGTCACTATTGAGAAGACCAAAGCCCCTAAACTTTCGCGCCGCGTACCTGATTCTTACGATAAGACAGAATTAATTCGGAGACTCATTTGATTGGATAAAAATTTAATGATGCAACCACTGTTTCAAAATTCAAGGCTTGGCTATTTAAAAGATAAATGGCCGCTTCTATAAGAGGTTACCTTGGAATCAATGTTCAAAACCTGGCAAAATCAGAAATTCGTTTGTGCTCAGGAAATTTGACAGTCGTTCAACAGGACTTTTGTTGACAGAGAACTATCTTCAAAACGGTGGCACAATTCTGAAATGTTCTTCACTTCCAGGTAATCTACAGTGTGGGTCCTGGCCTGTGGATAATGCCACGATTCAACAGAAAGGGTTATCCCATGGACTTCGATTTTTTCCGAAGACCCAATTTCAAGAACCCTGACACGTTAAATGCGATCATTTATGATATTTGTGAAAATCGCCTTGATGTCCAAAAAGCTGGCTGCTTCCCTCCCACAAGTCCACTCATGAGTAGAGGTTGTGTTAGCGATGAAGTTCAATACTTCATAATGAACGGGAAAGTAAAGTTCTACGGACGACTTGTACGTCTTGGACCTCGTGAAGCTGAGTTTGATGATGGTTCTGTTGTCCATGACCTTGATGCTGTTGTCTTTGCTACTGGATACAGATTTTCTTTGGACTTTGTGGATGAACCTATCATTGAGAGTAAGTTAATATTTGGTACTTCACTCTGTGTGATACAGCATAAACATTAACACGAAGTAGAAAGATAGTATAAAAGATAGCCTTGTTTTTTACAGTTGGTGGGTAGAGCATGGAACGCACGGGGTTAAAATTAGTAACACGTGCCATGCGTTGTATTGGTTGTCTGCTCCTCCTCCATGCATTCTCCAATATTAATATCAAATATCAGCATTCAGTTACGCGTTCAGGGAATTTGGTTTGGCGCTGTTTAAACAATAATATTCCACAAAACTATCTGATGTGGCTGAAAATGAAATTATAATTTGTTACTCAATCATGTAAAAGCCAAACGCGGGTTTTGACTCAATGTGCGCTCTGTATTCGAAATTAGGGGGAGATAAAACATATTTCAAAAACCAGTATTTATTTCTAAATCCCTGTTACAGATCAGAATTTAAAAGTTTGTCCTTTATTTCAAAAAGTCATTCATATTAAGAAGGATTCTTTTTTACCCAATATAATTAAAATAAAAATAACTTAGCATAAAATTGGTGACCCACGGCAACTGGTAATGGTAATATAAAATGATGTTGGTACATTTTAAAACCTTTCTTCCAGAAAACGACAAGCTTTCCCTTTACAAGTTGGTTTTCCCCCTTCATTTACATCACCATACAATGGCTATGATAGGTTGTCAAGAAGTTATTGGAGCAAATCCTGCTATACAAGAACTTCAGGCTAGACTTGCTGTGAGGGTCTTCGTGGGTAAAAAGGAACTACCTTCAAAACAGGAAATGGCGAAGGACATTGATCTTTGCAACCAAATGATCTTCCAGATGAATGGACGTTACAGATATATCGTACGTAGAAATTTGATGGATGTTGTAAGGAAATGTTGTTATAAGTCAACCTGTTGACCTAAATTTATCTAGATTGGTTATAAGTGAATATTATATATATTCGTTGTTTATACTTGTGCTTCTCTCCGATCCCGTGATGTATATCTACCGAACATTATTAGCAGCCCTAATCAGGGCTATACTATCAGTTTTTTTGAAGTTTCCATCGCACTCGTACTAATAGCTATAACTTTTTTCCACTAAGCTTTCCAGAACTCTTATTCATACCTTACTACTCATACCTCGGGGGAACGATTTTGACACGTTAACTTTCAAAGTCAAAGGTCAAGGTCACGAGATATGTATTCACTCTCAGAAATCCTTATAAACGCGATAACTTGAACAGTTTTTGTGCTATGAAGCTCTAACTTGGTATATATCATCCTTGGAAAAGTAAAAACAATTGGAAAGGTTTTGGCTACAATCTGTCAAAGGTCAAGGTCACAGCAAGGTCATGACGTAAGCATGTTTTAGCCAAAAAGCTTTATTTTAACTATGAACACTTTTAATCAATACATGATTGTTATACTCAATAAAAAGTGTTCAATGATTGTGTGACCTTGAAGGTCAAAGGTCAAGGTCATGAGATATGAGTTATTACAAAATGCACTAAATTTGGGTATAACTTTATCCCATTTAGCTTTTCAGAACTCATGAACATGTCTAAATGTTAATACTTCCAGGGAATCATTATGACATGTTCACTTTCAAGTTCAAAGGTCAAGGTCATGAGTTATAAAATCACCGCAAAATTATTTGTAAACATGGTAACTTGAAAAGTTTTTGTGCTACGAAGCTCTAACTTGGTATATATCATCCTTGGAAAAGTAAAAAATAATGAAAAGGTTTCGACTACAATCCGTCAAAGGTCAAGGTCACAGCAAGGTCATGACGTAAGTATGTTTTAGCCAATATGCTTAATTTTAACTATGATCACTTTTGATCAATACATGATTGTTATACTCAATAAAAAGTGTTCAATGATTGTGTGACCTTGAAGGTCAAAGGTCAAGGTCATGAGATATGAGTTATTGCAATTCCTTGTAAACACAATAACTTGAAAAAAATTTGTGCTATGAAGTTTAGATTTTGTATATATTATCTCTTGAGAAGTACAAAATTTTCAAATAGTTTTGCGTACGAACTGTCAAAGGTCAAGGTCACAGCAAGGTCAACATATATGGAGAAAATGGATTAATTTAATTTTTAACACTTTATTTCATTACAATTATGTTATACTCAATGAAATGTGTTCATTGATTGTGTGACGTTGAGTGTCAAAGGTTAAGGTCACGAGAAAATTCCCAATTTGGTGAGGCCTGTAAAAGGCGGAACAGGGTAAGGCGAAACCCCAAGTTCCGGGGCTGCTCTGCTTTTGTGGTGTCCCGCAAACGCTAATCTAGTTTAAGACATAATCGTAAACAATTACTGACATCTCTGATGCTGATCCGAATATTTCCAGCGTTCCAAAGCGTTCCAAAGTGTTCCCAAGTGTTCACCTCTTCATTTTAATTTCAGTTTGGGTACTTCCCTCTTCACGATGACCTGGCGTCAGAAGTTGGAGTTGTCCCATCCTGGTTTGACCTCATCAAAGCAGGACCATGGCTTGCCTACAACTATCTCTATGGAACTGCTTTCCCATATCAGAATCGACTTTGGGGTCCACATCCATGGTCCGGGGCCAAAAGAGCAATAGCTTATGCCCATGAACATGGATATTATGCCAAACAACCAAGAAAGAACACCCCTCCTCCAAAATTGAACAAACCTTCGAACACGTTGCCTGGATTGTTCTTCCTGTCAGTTGCTGCTGTTTCACTTGCAGTTGCTGTGAAATATTTCAGAAAATGAAAGTTGTTTTAGTTTAGTTTAGTCAACATTGATACCTTCAGGTTTCAAAAGGGACAATAACTTGATGTTCTTACCCCTTCTGGAAATTTTAATCAGAAATTGTGTGTCCAAATACTTGCCTTTGAATTATGGTATGGAAGAAAAACTCCCAAATGAAACTGTTTGAACCGAAGGACTGTTTCCGTACCCCTGAGTCACTCGCACAAACGCAACTACGAGTGCATGTGTGGCCAGCACGTGAGAAGCAGCTGATTTGCCTGTCACTTTGACTTGAGATAGATAGTAAATACTTGGTGTCTCCCGCTATCAGTTTTGATAATTGATAACACATGTATTATCCCCCGCCGCGCGTTTAGCGCGAAGCGGGGGATATAGTATTGGGCAGCGTCCGTCCGTCCGTACGTACGTCCCGCATGAATGAAATTGAATAACTAAAAAACTATTGATCGAATTCTTTTCATTTTTTTATATACAGCTTCATCAACACGAGAGTTAGGTCCCTATAGAAGGTCACAGCAAAACTTTTGATTTATCATCAATTGTCCTGCATGTTAAGCTCATAAGTGTGATATCTCAAGAGTCATTCACTGGAGTTTTTAATTAATCTATTTTAGGAAAACACCGGGCCAATTTGGTTTTTGGTGACTTTCACATTATTTTCAAGTCACAGTGAAGCCAACATGCATTTAAAGCTTGTTATAAGGCTGATCTGTTAATAACTGTTCTCTATATTCTCTTCTTTTTTTTTGCACAAGGCTTCTTATTTGGAAGACCCAGGGACCAGTCAATTTGTTGTGGTCTAAATGACATCTAGTAGCATGACAAGTGTAGACAAGTATATCTATGTATACAATATGCATTTTGTTAACATCAATTTGCGGCGGGGGATCTTGTCACCTTTGTGACAAATACTTGTTTTTTTGTATTTTGAACATTAATATATTGTCATAAATGGACATAAATTAAGTCATATTCGGACATGAAATTTAGTCATATTTGGACACAAATATATTGTCATTTTTAGACAGATTAAAATTTTGTCTTATTTTGGACATCATTACTTACCTGAATAAACATTATTGAATTTTGTTGAGTTTTGACTTCCATTTTCTGAAACAATGAATTCAATGCGTAAGAGAAGATGGAAATACGTTGTCAGTAACATTGACATTTAAAAGTCCTTCCGGCGTATGCTTATGAACTCTATTTTGACATATGTAATGAAACCTTCCACCCAAGTAGGCTCGGAACTAAACAATTTTAGCTAAGAGCTGGATTTGCCAATTTCCTCTACCCAACAAATTAACTTTTGGAAGTTCGATTGGTCGATTTGACGTGAAATCAAGTGCGGCTAATTTCAGTACACATTTTCCTGCTGAAACATCCCTGGGTTGATATGGGAAAGGGTATCGGAACATTATCCCTGGGTGTATCGAAACTCGGGTTATCCTAAAACAACGGGAACAAATTATTTGATCTATATTCAGCTTTCCTATAAATGCTTGCCGTTTAAAGTTATCACTCTATATAAAAGGATTTCCTGGTTCAGAGAGTGTCTAATGCCACATATAATCGCGAGGCAACTCCCGAGATTATTTGTTGCCATAACTGATCCGCCAGGCAATTAGTCAAAGTGAAAGTCAAATTCAAAGTCTTTATTCAGTATTGGAGGCCTCATGGCCCAGAGTACAATTTTGTTGAAATTCATTTGTTGTATGTGGAGTGAAACAACAATAACATGGGTATATAATTCGACAGTAAATGCTAAATACAATGCTTCTACAACATCAAAATATGGGAAAATATGAAAATCGTTTAACAAATAGGTTTCTTTTCAAATACAATGCCAGTCCTTTCAATACGTAAATATCTTTTGAAGACATAAGTTGCTGTAGTTTTACGCGGGTAGGATAGTGATGAAAATATTTTGGAATAAATGTGTTTCTACTAGAAGTATAATATGGACAATTCAATATAAAGTGGAACTCATCTTCGACACTCATAGTATCACACTTGTCACATATTAAAGTAGATTTAACAACAGTTTCTCTACTTTTCTTATAACGTTGTTTCTGTATCTTCAAGTTATGAGAAAGTATACGAAACTTTATGAGAACAACTTTTAAGTCTTTTTCAAAAGAATTTGATAATAAATTACTTTCTGGGGCCAATAGTGATTTATAAGAACTATAGTAACTCAGGAATATTGAACTATTGATTTGCTGAAACCAATTCTGAATTTCTAAATCTATCTTTGTTTAAACAATCTTAGGAAATGATTCATATCTCCACAATCCTGGGCAATATAAATATATGATAATCCAGTTTTAAACAACAAAAGTCTAATATGGGACACCCAGTTAACACTGCCGTGCTCATCCTGATTTTTCATCATATTATAACAAGCTTGCGGTTGTCTATTGGAATCCATGCGGATCAGTCTACACCAATATCGAACACTTCTACAGAAATAATATGCACTTACGTTGTGCCGCCCAATATCTCCCAGCCAACATGCATTTAAAGCTTATTATAAGGCTGATCTGTTAAGAACTGTGCTCTATATTCTCTTCTTTTTTTTTGCACAAGGCTCCTTATTTGAAAGACCCAGGGACCAGTCAATTTGTTGTGGTCTAAATGACATCTAGTAGCATGACAAGTGTAGACAAGTGTTTCTATGTATACAATATGCATTTTGTTAACATCAATTTGCGGAGGGGGATCTTGGCACCTTTGTGACAAATACTTGTTTTTTTGTATTTTGAACATTAATATATTGTCATAAATGGACATAAATTAAGTCATATTCGGACATGAAATTTAGTCATATTCGGACATGAAATTTAGTCATATTTGGACAAAAATATATTGTCATTTTTAGACAGATTAAATTTCGTCTTATTTTGGACATCATTACTTACCTGAATAAACATTATTGAAATTTGTTGAGTTTTGACTTCCATTTTCTGAAACAATGAATTCACTGCGTAAGAGAAGATGCAAATACGTTGTCGGTAACATTGACATTTAAAAGTCCTTCCGGCGTATGCTTATGAACTCTATTTTGACATATGTAATGAAACCTTCCACCCAAGTAGGCTCGGAACTAAACAATTTTAGCTAAGAGCTGGATTTGCCAATTTCCTCTACCCAACAAATTAACTTTTGGAAGTTCGAGCGGTCGATTTGACGTGAAATCAAGTGCGGGTAATTTCAGTAGACATTTTCCTGCTGAAACATCCCTGGGTTGATATGGGCAAGGGTATCGGAGCATTATCCCTGGGTGTATCGAAACTCGGGTTATCCTAAAATAACAGCGAACAAATTATTTGATCTATATTCAGCTTTCCTATAAATGCTTGCCGTTTAAAGTTATCACTCTATATAAAAGGATTTCCTGGTTCAGAGAGCGTCTAATGCCACATATAATCGCGAGGCATCTCCCGAGATTATTTGTTGCCATAACTGATCAGCCAGGCAATTAGTCAAAGTCAAAGTCAAATTCAAAGTCTTTATTCAGTATTGGAGGCCTCATGGGCCAGAGTACAATTTTGTTGAAATTCATTTGTTGTATGTGGAGTGCAACAACAATAACATGGGTATATAATTCGACAGTAAATGCTAAATACAATGCTTCTACAACATCAAAATATGGGAAAATATGAAAATCGTTTAACAAATAGGTTTCTTTTCAAATACCATGCCCCATTTGTCACAGAAATATTTCAATACATTTAATTTTCTTTGTAGATCTATGACAGAATCCGCGACAAGTACAACATCATCTGCGAAACGTAATAACTTGACTACGTCAATGACTTCATTTACAAAAATGACACTTGAATTACTGTTTTCCAATTCTACTACCAACTCATTTATACATAGGATGAATAACAGAGGGCTTAACATGCAGCCTTGTCTTACACCGCATGACGCAGTGAAAACATCAGTACGACGAGCATCGATCTTTACACATGCACAAACATTTTCATACATGTTTTTAATAACTTGAAATAATTTACCAAGACAGCCTTTTTCTTGCAAAATATAAAGAAGTTTCTTTCTGTCTACATAGTCAAACGCTTTACGGAAGTCAATGAAAGCAGCATAGAAGCGATGCTTAGATTTCCTGATATATTTCTGACATAGAGCATATAATACAAAAATATTGTCAATTGTGGAATGATCCTCCCTAAACCCAGCCTGTGATTCCGATAACAACTGATTACACTCCGACCAATGACGCAGCCTTTCCTCCACTATGGATGTGAAGACTTTACCAGTCACATTTAAAAGGGAGATTCCCCTGTAGTTGGCGGGGTTATCTGTCTTGCCGGATTTATATAAGGGAATTATTAGACCAATATTCCAAGACTGTGGGAAGATACCGTTTTGCAAAATAGCATTAAACAATATTTTAAATAGAGGAATAATTTGTAAAAGTTGTTTTACAAACTCAGGTGGTAATCAATCTACTCCCGGTGCTTTACCAGTTTTCAAGTGGTCTATTGCTCTCCGTATTTCATTTTCCATAATGTCTACAGACAGCATATCGGTGGTATTGCAGTCATTACAGGTTGAACAATCGTGACTTGATATGAAATTTGATACAACATTATCGAATTCACATGGCTCTCTATCTTTTGGGTTAAGCAAACCCTTAAAATAATCCGTCCATTTCTGTGGAGTTACATCAGGATTTACATGGTTGGGTCTAAGTAATGATTTCAGGTTACTCCAAAATGTTTACAATTTTTCATATCTAAAGCTACATTTAACTCATCAACAGTTACTGTTCTTCTTTCGAAATTGTTTTGTTTCTCATGGCAAGCATGTCTAATTTTTTTCTTGGCATGCATATAAGATTTCAAATACTTTTCAGTCTTATTTTGCCGGAAAAGTTGTAAGAACTGATATTTCATTTTCTTGAGGTCAATACATTCTTGGTCGAACCATCGCGGTTGTCGGGCTTTGTGTTTAAATGAATTGCTAATTTTCTCATAATGTGATCCCATAAAATAAAAGAGTTCTGTCAGTTTTTCGACAGCTTAATCTATATCAGAATTTATTGCTTCCTCAAATTGTTGTCTAAGAACTTGGCCGTAGCCACCGTAATAGTTATCAATGAAGAGTTGTTTTCTGGCATCTGACCAAACATATTTGGGAATATTCGAAAAACTTACACCTTGGCTGCGTTCGTTTTGCACAGAGTGTGTCACACGAGCGATGAAATTCCTAATCGAACGACCATAGTGTCACTCTCGTGTGCACTCTAGAGTCACTCAATGTCCCTCCTGCTAAATCGGGGACGGAGGTCGTGAGAGTAACGGAAGTACGTCAATTGACACAGTGTTTATAACATATACCACAGGCATACTTTCTTAAATATTAGTCTGTTTTAACACATTGGCAACATGCCAATGTGAGGTTTAGATTTGGTTAAAGGAAAACTATAACATATCTGTGATTTTGGAGACCATGTGTTGTTTAAATTTAATAATAAAATATTTGTGAAAAAATTCAATTTTTCGGCCATATTGTTTACAGCCAGGCAACCAAGTGCGACACTCAGTAGAGCATATAAGTCGTTTGCTCTTAGTGGCATCCGAGCATGCGTGGGATTACACTCGAGCGAGTCAAAACGAACGCAGCCCAGTAGTCACTGGATTTTGTTTACCAATACAATCATTGGGATAATATTCCAACGCCAATAAAATGGGAAGGTGATCACTTTCTGTTCTATTATGTACACACATATCAGTCACGGAGGGGAACAGGTCTGAAGAGACAATAAAATAGTCAACCAAACTTGTCCCGTTATGACCAATATTAGTGAAAGATCCATCTAGATCATTTGCAACGCGACCATTTACAATATGAATATTCCATAATTTGCACATATTTAGCAATGACAGCCCAAATTTGTTATGTTTATCATCCTGAGAGGCTCTTGGTATACTGAAAGTATCTACACAGTATAAGGAACCAAGATTCATGAACTCAACATCATCTTCATCTTCCATTATGTAATCATCTAACTTTGCTACACGAGCATTAAACTCGCCAAACAAAAGTAGGTCTTGATCAGTTTCTGATTTTACAATAGCTATTTTAAACTCAAGATCATCAATACCATTATCGTGTCGTACAACGGAGACTTTTCAGGTAGAATGTATACACCTCCGAGTATGAAAGGTTTGTAAATATCACTCATTTTTACAAATATGCAATTTTCCCACTCTGAATGTATTCTTGTAACGTAATGTGATATTTGTTTTCTTATATATAATGCAACACCCCCTGAAAACCGTTCAAACTGCTGATTTCGTTTAGCTGGTGTACTGAAACACTGATAACCAGGGAATATATACATGATTTTCTTAGTATCATAAACCATTGTTTCGCAGAGGAAGAACAAATCAAAATTGCTTACAAATTTCATGAATTCAGAGTCATTGAGCTTGGCATAGAGCCCGTTAACGTTCCATGTACATATATTAAGAATATATTTCTCCCAGTCCAGGGTGATTGTTTGTGTCTCTATATCACCGATACTTGTACGGGCTGGTGACGGGCCACGGCCGAGTTCCCAGGTGTAATGGTTCCCCCGTCTCTCGGACCCACGGCGCTGCTCACCGCCATTGTACGTGATGGGGACTGGGGCCTTCTCCTGCAGAGTGCTCTGGTCACTGGTCTGCGCTCTCATGGTGCTCACGTGTGTCAGGGACTTGCCGTCATCTGACAATGCAAACACTTTATCAGCAATTACTAATTTGTCGTATGACAAGTATGACGTTTTGCCTTCTTCACGGGCCTTAACCATGTATGGTATTAATTTTGATCTTAAGGATCTTACCCGCTCAGTGAGATCGTTCACGATTTTAAAAGAGCTATTGGGTTTAAGTTTAGTTTTTGCTGCTGATAGCACACTGCTTTTATCTTTGAAATATGTGAATTTCACAATGATAGGTTTGGATTGAGATTTTGAGTGTAAACGACGAGCTCGCTCTATAAGGTACTTATCTACGTGTAGTAGCCCCAGCTGATCCGCCATGAAGTCCCGGACTAGCCTCTCCGTCTCCTCCCACGACTCCCCGGGCCGACTGTCTACACCATGGATGATGACGTTGTTCCGTCTGCTCTGCGCCTCCGCTCTGTCGAACTTGCTTTCAAGCTTGTCTAATCGGGATTTCAACTCTTTATTTTCAAGTTCAAGATTGTTTTGTTTTGAAACAAAATCTTCGCTAAATTTGTCAAATCTAGCATTTAGGCCCTGAATTTGTTGTTTGATGTCACTTAGAATGCTTGTGAGATCCGGCACATCATCGTCATGGTTACCAAAAGGGAGAGTAGATTGCTTGTCCGACGAATGTTTTTTATTTTTGCATGAATTTTTAGGGCCGGGATTTAGTTCAATGTCTGAACATATATATTTATCGAAGAGTCAATGAGATTCATCAACTGAATTGGGATTGTTGTGTTTTCTAATGAGAACAATCTATCCTTTTCAACATTCATGTCAGGCAGATACCTGTATGAATAAAAACAAAATTTTCATCAGTATTTGAGTTCTTTTATGACCAAATTAAGCCACTGAATCTACAATATAATTACACAGAATACAATGCTGAACCAGCGCTGTAAAGATTTTCTTGAGAAATGATTTATAAATTGAAATATAAGAATTACATAACACGCCGGATAAGATGACGACCTTCCACTACACCCCAAATCTCTCCCCACAGAGACAGATCAAGTCATGAAATCTTGATCGAGCCTCTGTTCTTTTTCGCCGAGTGTGTGGGCTAGAAGTGGAGATGCATGGTTTGAGGTAATCAAAGTTAGTTGTGCAACTGTATCATGGAAAAGGCATTGTGATATGAACCATCCTTCCAATCCTTCCCATCCTTCCCATGCGACGAGTGTTGTCATTTTCGAAAACAAATCAAATGGATTGTCGTGCATTTTTTCCGCCATGGGAAACTGCTGAAAACCCCAGATTTGGTCTAATTCAAACATAGGTAGGATCAACATTTTATGACCTGAATTACCTCCGGGGGAGAGAATGCTATACCCTCGAGAACAATTGAAATATCTGAAATGTTTTGACGTGTGTATAATTTTGTTCTTGGCTTGATTTAAAGCACTAGTAGATAGATAAGGGAGTAACTAGACCACGGAAGTTTTTTAACGTGTTGTTAATGTGTGTGTCTAACAAGGTCTTGTTTAACGTGTTTTATACATTAACAAACTTCCGTGGTCTAGTTACTGCCTTATCTATCTACTGCACTTTTTAACAAATGCATTCCCTGAAAAGAATTGATCCAACGACCTCGCAAATAGTTTCAAAGTCCTTTAAATTCTAAGACGAGACTTGTTGTGGCAGTGTTGATGGTGGTATTGAAACATCCTCGTCGATCTTTACAAAGTTCCTGATGAACCCTTTAATGAATGATCGAGGAAATGGTTCTTCTACTCTTACGGCCCGCTTTTTCAAGCTGTTTGCCAGTTTTGAATTATTCTTTGCATTGTCAATTTTAAGATTTTCCCTAGACGTCCAAGAATATTATATAATAAACACATTTCAGGTATTAGTAGCAACGATGCAAATGGGGTGCGGGGAGAGAGTATCAAATTTAGTAATTGTTATAGTCATATTTCTGACTCATGATAAAAGTAAACAGTAAAAGTGTATGGCAGGAAACTTTAATTCATTCAACAAACTTATTTAATGTTGATACATGCTTTATTTTGTGCAAATAAATCATTTCAATAGTTGAAATTTGACACGAAAAAAGGGCACACCCCCTTCAAAACCAACATCCTGTGTCTGTCCTAGGATTTGATTTTTTTTTCATTGTTGGATGAAAGAAGCTCATCCATAACTTAAGAAAATAATGTTTAAATATTTGATAAAAATTGCAAAAGACAAAAAAACACAGAACAAAATTCCTCGACACAATATTGAACGTCTTCGGAGACGTGGTGGTTTTGATAATCGAGGTTGTTTAGTGTAATATCCATGTTCCAGGGCCTCGTTTATTGCTTCTTTGGCCCCGGGCCATGGATGAGATCCCCACAGTCGATCCTGAAAGGGGAAGGCGGGACCATAAAGGTAGTTGTAGGCAAGCCATGGTCCTGCTTTGATGAGGTCCAACCAGGATGGGACAACTCCAAGTTCTTCCGTTAGTTCGTCATGTAAGGGCATGTATGACATCTAAACAATAAAACAAATCTTCACAAGAAAAATGATTGTATAGGATATAGAATTCATCATCGAAGGGCATATGGCAATTTAACAAGCAAAAGAAAAGGCGTATGTTTGATTTTGAGTTCGTCATGCTAGGGCTCCTATAGCATCTAAACAGGTCCAAACAAGCAAACTATGAGGTATATGTATGATCTTGAATTCGTCATCGAAGGGCAAATGGTATCATAACAAGCAAAAGATAAGGATTTTGTATGTTTTTATTTCGTCAAGCAAGGGCGTCTGTAGCATCTAAACAGGTCTAAACAAGCCATATATAACGCTTATGTATGGTATTGAATTCGTCATCAAAGGGCATGTATGATCTAAACGGCAACAGATCTAAACAAGCAAAAAAAGAAGAGTTATGTATTATTGAAAGCCGTAATGGAAGGTCACGTTTGGCATCAAAACAAGAAGCAAAACTAAACCCAAACGGTTTTCAAGTTGATGGCATAGATGCAGTTTGAATATTTACTGGGATAAGAACCATGCATCACTGCCTTTATGATATAATTACTTACCGCATACTTGTAACGCCCAAAAGTGTTATAAATCCTCACGTTCCTTTCATCAATCTCAAGTTCCATGAGGAGTCTTGATGATAGTGCGTGTTGACCTGAGAACACCCTAGCCGCAATCCTACTCTGAAGTTCAACCACAGGTGGATGTGGACCATTGAATTCCCCACAGCCAATCAGAGCCAGTGTGTGGTGATTGAGTTGCAGTGGAAAGATCATCTTGTAAAGAGACAGTTTGCCATCATCTGAAATCAAAACCAAGTCAAGACTGATATTTGACTAAAGGGCACTGTTGTACGTATTCTTGGGAAAAGAAGTTGTGATGAGGATTCAATTGTAGATACTATTATTTATTCAGTTTATTCTTCATGAATGAATTCCATTTGTTAACAGTTGTCACTAATCTTTTCTTATTCGTTATATGCATTTCGCTCACACATGTACCAACATCGATTATGCTTTATGAATACGTTAGGTCAAGACGTATATACATAGAGAAGGATGGAAAGCATTGTGTCGTCTTAAATAATTCAACCGAAGTGGGGTATAAGTCAGATATACCCACACTTCCCTCGTTGCATCACTCAAAACACCTCCTGATGGAATCGTGGTTCCTCGGCTTCGCTACGCTACGCCTCGGAGACCCACTATTCAAACAAATACCTAAAGTAATATCTGTACACTTTTTGGACATAATAAGCACACAAGAGGATATTCTCAATTGAACTGTACTAAAGCCCACGCAAATGATCTGTATACAATAAATAATTTTCTAATATTTCTGCAACTACATGTTTAACAACACCCAAGGTGACATTTGTATTACAAATTTTTAACATAATAAAAACACAACGAAAATTCTCACCATCTATGATCTTCTCCTCCAGAAAGTCCAGATAAAATCTATATCCAGTTGCAAAAAGGACGGCATCAAGGTCATGGACAACAGAGCCATCATCAAACTCAGCTTCACGAGGTCCCAGACGTACAAGTCGACCATGGATCTGGATCTTTCCATTCATAATGTAGTTCTGGACTTCGTCGTTTATTATGATCTTACTTTTAGATGGTGGAAGGGATGGACAAAGGCCAGAATGTTTCAAACTGATCCGGCTTGTGCACAAGGTGTATGTTGTTGCATCTAACGTTGTCGAGCTCTTGAAAGCTGCTCTTGTCAGAAACTTGAAGTCGTATGGAACCCCGTGGTCCGTACAGCGTGGCCACACCCACATCCCATCACCAACGCTGTAAAACACCTAGAACAAAATTCTTTTAGTCTTTGAAATCTAGAATATTATGAACTCTTATGAGCTGTTCTTGTTAGAAACTTGAAGTCGTACCCACATCCCATCAACAACGCTGTAAAACACCTAGGAGACAAGTCTTTGAGATCTAATATTTTTGTCGATTGGTAAGTGTGTGTTGTATAATGGCTGAGAGGGACTATAATTGTTCCGTGTCACTATCTCTAAAAGCAAAAAAAGTCAGAACGAAATTACTATCACTCACTCAAAAAATAGTGAAGGGAAAAGATACGGTGAACATTTAGAAAATCAAATCTTTTCAAGGCATTAACATTCAAAACCAAGATTTTATTTTCAAATCACACAACTTTAAATACAATTGCAAAAGCGCAAGAATACAAAAGTGCAATTTGCCTAGCGCGTTTTCCGAAAAGAGGTACCTTTTCAGCGAAATCGGCTACACCAACAGCAATGTCCCCTGATGAATTACCATTTCCTGCATTTCAAATGAAAATAGTTAAGAAAGACTCTTATATTTGTTTGCAAAATACAACTACATGTATGATACTTATTCTATCACGAAATCAAAGCTAGAATTTAGAGCAAAGAAGTTCCAACCACTACTTCGAAAAATAGAAATAAGATTTATTAGTTTAGAATTCTAGAATTAAAAAAACGTTTTATTATTGCTTTTGACATGAAATAAAACAATAGGAAGATTTCACTAACCTACAACCACAACCCGCTGTTGTTTATATCTTTGACCATTGATGTATCTAGCTGAGTGTTGTATCTCTCCTTGAAACGTTTCCATTCCTTGCACCTTTGGAACCAATTGCTTCTTGTTAAAGCCGGTACAAATCATCACAGAATGGAATTCTTGACTACTGACAGTTCCATTAGACTCAGATTGGACTTCCCATGTGCCCGTGACGTCATAATAAAGAGATTTTCTTATCATTTTCACTTTGGTTCGAAACTTGATATATTTTTCCAGTTCAAATGATTGGCAATAATTTCTTAGATATGCATGAACATCGTTGTGGGTCAGAAATGGGGAACGTTCCCTCGAGTGGGGGAAATCACTATATGCAAAGAAGCTTTTGCTGATGTTTGTCGTGAGACTATCAAATGCTCTTGGTCCTTGGTCTTCTCTGTATTCTTCTGTGTAATACCATAGTCCACCTGGGTATGGAAAATGAATAAATCTCATTAAAATCAGAACGAACCTATCACTTGCATTCGTTACGTTTCTGGTCCGAAAAATGCTCGATCGGGTTCGTGTCAGGGGAGCTGGTCTGTGACCTTTCCCTTCCATAAAACCATACAATTAAAGGCTAACTTAACATTTAAGTATTTCAATTTCCATTTAGGACTACACCATTGTCATTGATTTGTTTAAGAGGTACGAGTGTAAGATTCGATCTGGTTTTAATGACATTTATATACGCATAATTTCTTTTTTATGTAAGTAAATCTTTATCTGTTTTGGAAAAACATTATATTTGTCTAAACAGTTATTGATATAGCTTTTCAAGTTATTCCTTTACAGGAGAACCTGTTTCGCTTTAAATTCAATTGGGACTAACTTTCTTTCATATTGCCGCAAAATCGATCATATTCAATGAAAAAGTGAAGTCATGCATAACCGTCTTACCAACATTATCATACTGTTCAAAGCAGGTTGGTTCCAGATCTTCTTCAAGACAAGATTTTATGGCTGCAATCAGATCGAACCTATCACCCGTACTCGTTACGTTTTTCATATCTGACTATTGCTCGATAGGGTGGTTGTCAGGGGACCTTATCTGTGACCCTTTCCCTTCCATAAAACCATACAATCAAAGGCTGAATTAACATTTACGCGTTTCAATTTCCATTTCAATCTTATTAAAATATGATCTATTTGCTACACTACGCTACGCATGTAGATCATACCAGGCTCAGTTATAACAGCCGTCAGAGTATCCTTTGACTCAGCCAATCAGCGACTTTGCCCCGTAACTCGGCTTGCTGACGACAGGTATTCATATCTAATCTTCAGAACTCGAAAAACGAACATTTCCGACTATTTCTAAATGTCGACAACACATATTTCCTGTCATGTACGAATGAATTACTCAAACTGTGCTTTATATCGCCCCTATCAATTTGTTGGTCCAAAAACGTCCAGGTAAATACTTAAATGTTATCATTATCGAAGAAATCACCGTAAACTTGGCAAATTCAAACAGCAAGCTGTAGATGCTATTTTTGGAACAGTTACATTATATGAAACGATTTATGCTCATTAAATTCGTTTTATTTTGTAGCTATAAATATACTGACACAAATGAGGAGACCAGAACTGACATAAAAACATTAGATAAAGTCTTGTTGAGTTGATATCACACATATTCGATGTACATATGCAAATTAGAAAGAATCTAGTTCTGTCAAATAGTCAAACATTACAACTGAATTAGCGAATGTTACGACATATGCAAATTACCTAACACTGCTTTTTGGGAAAATCGAAAGGTCATAAGTTATCATTTTATCATTTGGGCTGTACTGTGTTAAATTGCTTTAATCTCTTGAATTGTCCTTTAAGAAAGGTACGATTTGATTGGTGGATGAAATCTTCCTCACATCCAGCGGTCAAAGGTTACCCTGACGGCTGGACTTACGGGGCCTTGTGAGATCTTTAATCTGCCAATCTAGTTAAAACTAGCTGTTATATTATCGTCCCCTAAGTCCTTACGTTACATCTAGCTACTAACCCACCTGGTCCGTGTCACGCATGCGCGGAAATCAACCAATGGAAAAAGAACTGGCTGATCCCTTTGAATAGGACAATCTGGTAAATACAAGCTGTTAGAATCGGTCAATCTAGTTAGATCTAGCTGTAATGTTTATTTCTAAAAAGTAATACATTAAATCATTGATATTTGTGCTCATAATGTGTAAAAAGCAATATAAATCCTAACGACGCCCGATTCAAAGAGATCAGCCAGTTCTTTTTCCATTGGTTGATTTCCGCGCATGCATGACCAGGTGGGTAAGTAGCTAGATGTAGCGTAAGGACTTAGGGGACGATAACATTACAGCTAGTTTTAACTAGATTGTTAATCTGCGTAACGTAGTGAAGCACTTAAGATATCATTTTAATGAGATTGTTTCCATTTAAGACTACAACATTGTCATTGATTTGGCCCAAGAGGTACGAGTGAAAGATTCGATCTGGTTGTAATGACATTTATTTCTTTTATGTAAGTAAATCTTTATCTTTTTTTTAGAAAAAACATTATTTTCGTCTAAACGGTTATTGATATAGCTTTTCAAGTTGTTCGTTTACATTTTAAGTATACACAGGGGAACCTGTTTCGGTTAAAACTCGGTTTCGGGCTAAAAACAATTCATGTTCCAGAGAAATCATCAAAACGTCCTACAATATACATACACTGTATGAGTTCACGAATAAATGATAACAACGATTCTTGACCATATACGAATTCATGCGTAAGCGACTTACCAACATTATCATACTGTTCAAAGCAGGTTGGTTCCAAGCCTTCTTCCAAACAAGATTTAATGGCTGCAAGACCAGACAGCCCTGCTCCAAGAATCGCTACCTTCTTACTGGACATTACACTATGCTGGTGTCCAAAAGAAAGGTTACAGTGTAATATTTTTTCCAATTTCGTCGTGCATGAAAAACTTCAATCATGATTTCTGATCCTTCTATAGGTAACGTTAAAGATATTAAATCAGAACATATCGTTCACTTTCAATAAAAAGTAAAATTGATATAGACACAGTGTTACTTATGACATTTTCCGCAACTATCAAAATCGCGGAACGCGAAAGCTAGTAGGACAGGGTCATAAACTACCGTGCAAGCGAAATATAACGCGTAATAGTAATAACGAACTTATACCAACGAACATTTTGGTCCATAAAAAGCCGAATAACCGCCTGCATTGATACCAAAGGTGCCAATACGAGATATTGATGAACTCTTCTTTTATTATTGTGCGAGTAACATGTTAAATCTGACTGACTGATAAACAAAATCTGCTGTATCAAGAACCAATGATACCTTGCACCTGTTAATTTTTTCGTTTTCAACGACGAATTTCATTTTCCGTGATTCTCAGTATCTTCGCCAATCTATTAAGCTTTATTTCACTCAAATACATGGTGCAGTTTTTATTTCATGTGGGTACAAAATGAGTGCTATACTTTCTTTTGCACGGTAGTTTAGATTTGTTATACAACCGTTCATATAGACATGTTTCAGTCGCAATGACCAGATAGAATGGTTGTTTGACACCATTTTCTCATTAATAAAACATATGTCGAATATTTAACCACTTTTGGCAATGAAGATCTATAATCGTATGGTTTCGTTTACGAAGAATGATAGATTTTAAGACGGACAGTAGAGATGATTTATGGGAAGTTTTACACTTTAGAATAATCCCATTTTGCAAAACAAATATCTAAAGAGGAAAAATGCCAAAGATAAACTTACTTTAATACCTTAACGCCACATAAAGAGAACAGATCCCAAAGAAGTCAGCACCCTGTTCTTGTTTCAACGAAATATATTTGTGGTACTTGAATTCTTATCTTTCTGCCTCTTGTTGTTAATTTCACACAATTAAGTCAAATTCAATAATTTTATGCAGTTCTTTACATGGAAGCACAAGCATAATATGACGATATGGACAGATGTCAATCGATTCACAATGCTAAAATGTGGCTTTAACATGCTTATTTCATGTTGGAATATTTAGTTTCGTATTTATGGTAAAACATTGCCTTTATCACATTATCACCAGTCCGTTGATCTTTTTGTTAACATTAGCATTGAGATAAATATGTAAATATGTAGATCGAGATATGTAGGCCATATCGTACATACATGGATCCAGTATTCGTTATATATGTCATACACACGTATAACTACAAATACATATTATTTATTAAAATTAACCAGCTGCACTAAAACTGCAGGGCATGATGGGCGAGTTAGTAAGATATCGGTATGATCAGTGCTGGCTATGTGGGATCAAATTCTGCCCAAAAAATGTATATGATTAAGTACAAGAAAAAGTATTTTTGCAGATGATGTGATCTAAATATATAATTGTAAATTAAAATATTGTAGCTTTGGTGGCCCTGCGGCCCCTAATAAGGGCCACAGGGGCCACACCCTTAAACCTATTTTCAATCTTCTTCTCCAGAACCTTAAGGCCTAGAAAGCTGAAACTGTGTGTAAAGGCTCCTTGACTAGCGAGGATTATAAATTGTAACTTTGGTGGCCCTGTTGACCCTAATAAGGGGAGAACCACATTGGCCACGCCCTCAAGCAAAATCAAATGTAAAGCCTGATGAGCTACAGAACCAATGGCTCTATTTTTTACTGACATTTGGACAATTAGGAAAACCGTATCAACTCTTTTTTATCAAACTTATTCACAATAACAGTTGGATTTTAGATATATGCATGCATTTTTTTAGAATTGAATAAAATTCTTAAAGGGGTAGTAACAAGTTTTTTGAAAATTGTATATAGTTTATATATTTTCACTGATAATTGTACGTTAATTCTAAATGTATTATGTTGGTAGTGTCAATAATTTAATTACACAAACAAATCAATCATAGTCAGAGAACAAATTTTAAAAATTTCACATAAAGTCTATTAGCGGCCATTTTTTATAACACATTTAATTAATTTTGTGAAGAAGAAAAACGAATCGCATGGCTGAACTGACATATATATTTGATTTATTACTGCTTCATTTAGTTTAAATACATTGTCTTGCAATTGGAACCATTTATTTTCATTTTTTTTACTTTACCTTTTATTCACCCTAAAATGTGCTACTGCCCCTTTAACGATTTTTTTACCCAGTTGAACATTCTGGCAGTTCGTTTCAGTCAGATATGAATGAAGAATTTATGTTACAATTTCAATATTAAAGGGGAAGTGGCACGTTTTTTGACAATTTTATATTTTCAATTTTTAACTGATAATTGTACTTCAATGCTAAATGTAGAACTTTGATAGTTTCAAAATCTCATTGCAAAAATCAATCACCCATAGAACACATTATAAAGATTTACACAATTTCCATTTGAAGTCATTTTTGTGTGAACACATTTAATTCATTTTGTGTAAGAAAAAGAATCGCATGGCTTAACTTTACATTATATATTTGATTTATTACAGCTTCATTTAGTTTAAATACATTGTCTTTAGATTGGAACCATTTATTTTCATTTTCCTGACTTCACCTTTTATTCCCCCTAAAAACATGCTACTGCCCCTTTAACTAATCAACTTTTATTTACGAGTGTTTTTTTAACAGTGATATTTTTGTATCGGTATCATAACCATGGCAATACCCGTCTAAACTCTAAAATCAAATAAACTGAGGTACAAAAGAAAGTACACACCTCAGTAGATTTCTCATTTGTATGAATTTTAATTCAAATATATCTTTTTTTTTGACGTCATACTTATAAACTGACAAGTATAGGAAATTAATCACATTCACAGTTACAATTAGGTGGGTTTTTATTATTTATTAATCAAACTTTTCCAAAAATTGTTTTGATTAAATTCATGTGTTTAACAAAAAAAAGATGATTTTATGTGTCCAATAAAGCAATAAATGAGTCCAATTCTTCACACGTTGGCAAAGGTTTAAACAGGTTTGGGGTTCTGTTAGTGTAATCATTAATCAAAACCAAACACTTGTCAATCTTCACAAGATGCATGTGCGGATGAGTTGTTTAGAACTGCAAACAATGATTGCTTGATCTACGTATTATGTATCATTCAAATATGCAATGTCTGTTGAAGACCTCGGCAATGGGTCGTAACATTATTTGCTCAGCAACTTCTGGACAGCAACCATTGTTACAGCGCTTCCAATTTAAGCACTGGTCCTTCCGGGTCATGGCATGCGACCTTTGCACATAGGTCAATCAGAGACAAGGCTCGAGAGCCATCGGCAAAAATAGATATCTAAACAGCCTGCTTCTTGGTTTATGGTGACAGACTAGGCCAACGGACACATAAACTGAACGCCAAAAGAAATGTTACACCTCTATAATTTGAATATAATAAAATGCTACGTGTTCAGAGGAATTTGCTTTGTTGTGTTTTAACACTCCATCAGTTTAGTGTTTTGTGCTAAAATAGCAGACCTGTAAACTTAATGGTAAATAAGTTATAGCCAGTTCTTCTTGGGTGGGGTCAATTTATGAGCAGGGTCTGGTAATAAGGTTCTCACTTGATTTCAATGAGACTGAAATAGATTCCTACACAATCAGTCTTGACACGGCCCTTATAGAGAAGTTTTAAGATCAGAAAGAGATATAGATTCTGTTTGATTTACTAGAGATTAAAATATACGCTGAATCGCTCTGCTTTCGTACTTTGTTGTCTATGTGGATCAACAGAACGAACTGGTTCAGGATTACACCCCTGAGAAAGTATTCTAACGTGGAAGGGAATATAAGTTGGTGTGAAGAATCCAGGGTTTCTTGCTACGACGACTATTGTCGTAAACATCATTTAAATTCTGGTCCCGTTGATTGATAATGTATATAGATGTTAGATTCAACATATACATAGTCTGTCATCAAGACTCTAGAGGCAAAATATTCAATTGGCGACCAACCCAGTCTAGAAAAGTATAGCAAGTCTAAATTTTCTAAAGTTAAATCATATGATAAGCTCCTTTATAGTTAAAATACATGACTTGTTTAAAGTTTTTGTAAATATTGTATAAATTCTGAGACTAAAATTTAATGTCAGTCAACATAATACAATGAATACACTCAACGGCAAAAGAAACTTTATTTTCTTTAAAACCAAAAGCAACATTCTGCTGCAAGATAACCTTTATTATGAATCTCATTCAAAAATGTATATATTTGTTTACAGATTAAGCGTGTGATTTGACCAGATCGAATAATACTGCTAAAAAAGTGTTCCGCTCTTCATAAACACTTTTGAAACACGTTGAATAATCTTTATACAAGTTCTAAATTTGAAATTTGGTAATTGTCATCTTTTTCTAGCAAAATACAGACAATCCAATCAGTATGTTAAGAATTCCAAACATAGAAGATATACATACCGTGTGTCGGAGAAAAATTCTGACATAACCAAAGAGGTATGTGGTAATGCATTCTCTCCCCACAGAGGCAGATCAAGTCATGTTATATTACGCCGAGTTTGTGGGATAGAATGGCAGATGCCTGATTGGAGACAATCAAAGTTAGTTGTGCAATCAGCGACGCTGTTTCTAGATCATAATTTTGGCTACTAAATGATGGCAAAGGCATTGTGATATGAACCACCCTTTCCATGCGAGAAGCGTTGTCATTTGATAAAGAAATTCAAATGTATTGTGATGTCATTTTTTTCCGCCAGGGGAAACCGCCGGAACACACGGATTTCGGCGTAATATAACAGAGGCTGTATCAACATATCATGGATTGATCTGCCTCTGTGGGGAGAGAATGGTGGTGATGGGGGAGGGATGTATACAGATGTTTGTGACCCATGAGAATGAAGATCATGTGATGATTTAGTAGATGTGAAGAAGTAATGTATGGACGTTTCCTTAGCGGCAGTGAATACTGTACAACATTGACCTGTTTCATGCACACATTTCTAGCAAGCAAAACACAACAGCAGTCTTAGTCTATATTTTAATTAATAAATGTATCATGACAATTTCAATGGGCCATTAGCACCTTCTTAAAATTTTCCCCCATATTAATTAGTTTATGCTAAAAATAATCTTCACATTTCTTAAATCGAGCATCTGTAGTCATGGAAGAACTTATCAAGTGTCTAGCTGCTGGCAGCCATTTATGTGTGAACATCTTTAAATCATTGGAGGTCGGATGCTTTAAATGTACCAAAGTTTTAGAATTCGGATACAAAAACATGTTCTTGCAACAAGTACATTTATCTTCGTTTACGAATTATAATTATTTATCTAGATAGACGTACTACTATCCCTTTAAGAGCGCGTTCGCTGAGAATTTCATGATTTCCTGGGTAATTTCATGTCAATGAATAATTTGCATATCAAAAGAAAACATTTAAATAGTATAAAATGCTCTATGCCTTTACCTTTTAAATATATCTTGACAATGAATGTTAGGCTCTCATTAATCAATATCGCCACAGTTTGAAATTTCGGTCCAGTATTTGGTTTGATTTAAACATATTATATTCATATGAGTGAAAGGAATTGGGCACAAATAGTCCTCTCCACAGTATTTACAGTTCACATTTGCATTATGTTTTCAATCAGAACAAGCACAAAAGTGAGCGTGGCTCACTAATACCCCCGACCGTGCATCCCTGACTAACTGAATTATTTTCTACTTTCAATGTAGTCATCTCTTGCACAGCATTTGACCCCCAAAGAGGAATTGAGAAAAATGACTAATCAAGAAAATGGAACTTTGTAAAAAAAAAAACACACAAAAAACCCGTATCAATTTTAGTTTTGATTTGGCACTGCACCCCTCCTAGTAGGGTAGAAGACATGTGCAAAATTTGAAATCAATCGGATGAATAGTTTTTCCCGTAATAGGTTGGGCAAATCTGATATTGGAAAATGACTATTATGTTCAAAACATGGAAATTTGTAAAAAATTGAAATATTAAAGAAATTTGTTGTTACTTTGCACTGCACCCCTCCTAGTAGGGTAGAAGACATGTGCAAAATTTGAAATAAATCGGATGAATAGTTTTTCCCGTAATTGGTCGGACAAATCTGATATTGGAAAATGACTAAGTTCAAAACATGGAAATTTATTTAAAAAATTGAAATATTAAAGAAATGTGTTGTTACTTTGCACTGCACCCCTCCTAGTAGGGTAGAAGACATGTGCAAAATTTGAAATAAATCGGATGAATAGTTTTCCCGTAATAGGTCGGACAAAAAAGTCCTCGGACGGACACACACACACGCACACACATACATACATACACACACACACACACACACGGAATCGTTGGTATTACTACATACCCCGGACCGTTGGTCGGGGGTATAATGAAACAATATGATACACAAGATACGGAGAAATGAAGAAAAAGATCATTCTCTCCCCACCGAGGCAGATCAAGTAATGAAATGTTAATACAGCCTCTGTTCTATTACGCCGACTTTTGGGCTAGAATTGGAGACGCCTGATGGGAGGCAATCAGAGTTAGTTGTGCAATCAGCGACGCTGTTCTTAAATCATCATTTAGGATACTGAATCATGGCAAAGGCATTGTGATATGAACCACCCTTTCCATGCAAGAAGCGTTGTCATTTGATAAAGAAAGTCAAATGGATTGTGGTGACGTCTTCCGCCCGGGGAAACTGCCGGAACCCACGGATTTAGGCGTAATACTAGAACAGAGGCTGTATCAACATTTCATGACTTGATCTTTCTCTGTGGGGAGAGAATGGAAGTGAATAAGAGAGTTGCAGTTAAAAGGCTCACTTAAACCTTTTGGTTGCTAAAATGCTTGGTTGAAAGATAATAGGTATCGTGTTGGATTATCATGATTTTGTTTATATAGTTGACCGGATTGTGGTGAAATATGACCATTTGACGTCATTTTCAGCTTTTCTCTTCGGCTGACATTTGTTCTTTGTTATTATCTGGCAGTGCACAGAGTTCGCAGAAATTCCAACGTTAAATGACATGCAATGGCTGGTTTCTCTACATATCATGGCACAGTGTAGCTCCGATCTGCTCCGTACATCGACGTCGTAGAACGCGCATTGGTAGCCATGTTGCTTTGCGAATTCGAAAGCTGAAACACAGAGGATTGTCTATTTTCAGGTTTTACGAGATTTGGAAATGAAAATTACTGGCTTTTGTTCCATGTCATTGTGTCATAAATTCGAAAGCTGGAAAAGGGAGAAATGTACATTTTCAGTACAATTTAGTCAATTCAGACATATAACTTACTGGCTATTTGTGAATTCAAATTATCCCAAATCGAAAACAAGGAGTGTGACTGTAGTAAAAAAACACTTTCTCTTAATTTGAGACAGTAAAAAATACTGTTCTGACACCCCCACCACCCAACCTAAAAACTCCGATCCACTGCGTTTAATTGGTGTCTTATTATTTTAATGCAAATTTTAATGATAAAGAAACATATATTTATCTATTTGCACTCTTCAACCAGTGTCAGTCATAAAATTTAATGTTCTGATATATTTAACGAATTATTACAATTTTCTAAAATTAATTACCAAGACGTTCGTCAAAGGAATCAGTAACAAAAGTAAAAATATCATATATTTATATTCACTTATTTTCTTCACTATACGACATTACCCCACCATGCATATGCTTACCCCGACTTTCGTACACTTCGAGTTCACATATGTTGAGAAGATCTTTGGAGTCATGCGCAGTTTTGGTGACTCTGACGTAATGCCCAACAATGACATGCGCACACTGCAACTCCAGCCAACCTTCCGGTGCGGAACCTGGGTATTCCGCACAAACAATTTCTTCGCCATCATTGAAAACAGTGATGTTAAGACTATGAAGCCGATCTGGTAAGGAACCAACGAATATTTTGTTCATTACACAATGTTTTCTTTTAAATGAATGACAGTTAGTCTCTGTCGAATTGTAGAATCATTTAAATCATATCATTAATAAAAATAACAACTAACACACTGTTGGGAGGAAAAGAGGGTCTCATTTTATTCCAGTCTAACTAAACCTAGCCTCAATATTACCCGTTTCACTCCGATATTGAGTCTAGAAAGGTCTAGTAGAGAGTCGCATCAGCCGATGGTATTAAAATATGTATTTGCCTAGGGATGATAAAGTATAACTGAAACGGAGATGATATTAAACTTGAGGTAAGGTTGGGGTGGAGGTGGGATAAAACCCCATCCTCGATACTCCGGAGTCAACGTTCTGATATTTCAAACTATATACCCTGGATAAAGGCTAGGCTCGAAGTGAAAATTGTATTGCTTCCCTTTGCAGGCCCCGCCGTGTCTCATTCATTAGCAAATGAAAACTATACTTTGTATCGTTACCACAGGAATTGAGTGAATTTGTTTATACAGCTGCGTATCTGAAGTTTGTTCACTTACCTTCGTATTCTAGTTCAAAAATCATGTAATTCGTAACGTCTTTGAGACATCATATCATTATAAAAACGAAACCGATAATGATAAAAATTTCACTGCATAAGTTTAAATTCAGTTTGCGTTGACATATTCGTATGTCATACCTAGCAGATAGCTGTAACACATTTGGCAGGTCATTGAAGTGACCAGGGGTCAAAATTTCGAAAACACTGATTTCTATTTTGCTCTACAAAATCCTTCATAAATGATCCACAGCTTTAGATCTTATTCATATGTGTTTGTTTGCGTTAAAGCAACATAACTGTGCTGAGTTTTTTCCTAAAAAGTTTACATGGATGTTTTTAATCGAAATTTAAGAAAATCCGAATTTCACAACTATGACCCCATCTGTCTATTTAACAATGCCAAATATCGACATTCAGCACTAGTGACAAGACGATCCCGAAATGTTAATATTGTTTTGGAATGGCTATTTTACACATGGGCAATTGATGATCTTCTGTAAGTGGTCCCGGAGTTATTTTATAAACGTCAAAAAACGAAACTCAAATTACATGATATTTGCACTAAGATCACAAGCAGGTGAACAAACTTTTGATATGCAGCTGTATATTTTCCACGAACATGCCTGTATTTTATTTATCTAAAATTGAGAACATATATACACCTTTCGAATGTAGTTTTAAAATGTAGTCAATTAAATATTTTATAAGGTATTTTACTGTATTCGTTGTATCAGTTAGGAATATCTCGCCACCAACCTTTAGAAAATCGGACCAAAATTAATAAAAATATAGGTAACGCGTTACCTAAGTGACATCTACTTCTTTCTATGTTTAGTCGACATGAAGGGGAGTTAGCCCATGTTGCCATTGTTTTTCCCAAAAAAAACATTTGAAAGCCGTAATCAGGGTTTTTGGAAAGATGTTGCTTATAATTACTGCCGAGACTTACCATATAGAAAGTCCAATAAGTTTTCAAGCCGTATTGACAATTTCTAAGAGTTTGTTTTAATTCTGAACAGACAGGTGGATACTGCACCTTTGACGTCGAAATAAGCATTTTGTTGTTGATTCAAACATGTAAATATGATATCAAAATATTGACGAATGATTTTCCTACAATAGCTTAATTTCATCAGGAACCGCATGCAAACATGACCGTGCATCTTAAATGACGAAACGGAGGTGTATCACGATTGAGCGTAGATAGCTGATTGGACGAAAGCCCAGCAAGGGAGGTTATACAAATTTCGCTTCGAGCCAACCTTGTATCCAGCGTCAATAGTGGAATGCTGTTCGGAACGTTGACTCTGGATTGTCGAGGATGAAGCAACCCAAAAATTACATATTTGATTATTAAAACACTAACCAGGCTTTTCTTTGTTGTTGAGAATCCTTATAAGTCCGAGTCTGTACTTCTGTCCAAGATCAACTTGCATGTGATACAGGCCCTTGTACACGCCGACCAAAGAACACTCCACGTCAAGATTAGCCGTGCCTAATAACCCATCCACGGCCTTGCCTGGCTCGTGGGGATGAATTGTTTGACCCCACAGGCTTAGTTTCTTCTTGTAGGCGAGGTTATCATGGGCAGCTTGAGACACATTAAGATTTTGTTTTAACATTTTTGTATGAAAATTTTGGCATATGCATTTTTATACATTTTATTAGAAAAATAATTGGTTCTAACAAAGTGAAATATAAAATACCCAATTGCTAATCCAAATACATTTAAATCAACAGGTTTTTATATAAGTTTTTTTTGTTGATCTATCATTGACCGATAGGGCGGGCCGTCCAGCTGAGCTCTGACATTATGCCGCTCGGCCAATCAGAAAAGATTTCGCTGGAGACTCCCGACGGCCCATCCTCGATAATCCAGCGCTTTCGTTCCGATAATTCTACACTACAAGCCCTGGAAAACTTTACAAGGTTTTACCTCAAACCAAAGACCACCCTTTGCATCCAAGTTTATCCAATCAGAAACGAAACGCAGACACTACTTGCGTAAACAACTCGACTAATCAAGAATTTGCTGAGTCATTGCAAAGGGAGAAATTTGGTTCGAGTATTTTTTTTAAATTATGGTTGCAACCAAGTCTCTGTAGCCACGTAATGATTCCTCATCGATGAAAATATCATGAAGAAATATATGACCCTTTACTTCTTTTGAGTAGTGACAAATTTGACGAAACATGTAACGCTCTATTACTGAGAAAATAATGAAGCGAGTGTGGACTGACGTCATAAGTGTAATTCATATTTTAATCAACACAGGGATCACTAAATATATCAAGGTATTAATAAAACTACATGAATCCATTTACCTTAGTCGTATGATTGGAATGTGTTCACACTTAAATGGCCGAATTCAGTTTACGATACGTTAGTGACACTTTATTACAGAAAATTAGGATAACTAATGAGATGTTTTTCTCTCCAAAGTAATTTCTCTTGGCAAATTTAGTCAATTATAATTTGCAAAATACATGGTACAGTGACTTTAGCACGATACTCATTTGGCCTATGTGAAAAGAGCTACTTAATTACCAAAATCGAAACTAACACTCTAATCTCTCTCTAATCTGAAACTTTGACTCTTAAGTATTGTGCTTATATATCTATAGTTTCAGCAAAGCATTATAATCAGACCTAACGAAATGATATGTTAAACAATATGTAGACATTTGTCTCAGGGTACGAACGTTACGCTAACTCCACTAATCTGTACCCTGGGCTCAGAAGCTAGATTCACTAGCGCGGCCCGACTTAGGATGTAGCCAATCAAATCATTTTCTCGTTGAAATTTTATCGAGAAGGAAGCGTAACGTTCGTACCCTGAGACAGGTTGAAATGTAGATTATGAAGCCCTTACAGTTGTAAAGAGTCACGATCAGTGCATATGTGAAGAGGTTTAAAGAAACGCTTTTGTAGTTATACCTGTTTAGAATGTTCCCCATTAAAATATAAGTTCATGAAAAATTAACAAAAATTCTTTCGAGGTAAAACATCTTATCACTCAACCAGATCATCAATAATTAAAGGATAAAGTGTCATGTATAGAGCGAAAACCATACTAAAGGAAGCGCCTTTAAATCGTTTAAGGAACGCAATTTAGTACTTCGTTTAAGAACGTATTTTATTTATTAAAACAATTTACGTTGCGTTTCCCCGAAGTTGCGAGATCCTTTTATTTCTTTAACTACTGTATAGTCCATGTGAATCATTAAATCATTATTACCAGTGTCAGATCTCAAGGTGTACCGTTTTTGTAAGATATATCAACTGCAAATGTTAACAGGGTCCTGTTCCCCAAAACGTAAAGAATTGATTATAAGGCTATAATCGATTTGAACCAATGTTAAAATACTCGGCTACAATCAATGTAACTTTACAACTGCTTTCTGGGGACCCAGCTTCGCCAGAATTTACCAAGCCCTCTAGAAACAGCATAACAACTACAAATTGCAATTGGTCCTGATCTCAACCCTATTGAACTTTTTTGGGATGAAGTGCAGTGACATTTTATTCAGGCTGGTTTGAGGCGTAAAACGTATCTTCACGAATACTATCAACCGTCATGATAATTCCACTGCACAGATTATCATCAATAAATGATAATCATACCATATTATGACATCATTGTCACGTGACGTCGTGTTGATGAAAACGTCAAGAGAACCCACTCTTGTTATGATTTGCCGTTTTAATATTTGTTATGTTTTAAAAGAATCACCTTCCAAAAACCTATTGATTTGCGTTTATTCTGGTGTTCAGTAAATAAACTTCATTTTCTATACATAGCTAAACGTAAAATTTTACAAACCTTTAAAACCGCTCACGTATACATTTTCAAACAGAATAACTGCCAAGTAGAAGATCGCTCCTTCAGTTTGCTTCATGATACTTGGAATGAAAGACTCGTTTGAGATATTTCATTAACACTATTAATATCAAATATGATATTATGTTTACCGAAACATCAATAATTGAAATTGTCCGTACGTTTACAATGGCTATAAATATCAGACCACACTAAAGCGTTTTAATGCATTAAATCATAAAAAAGAGAAATTTTATTGGATATAAACGTTTTATTATGTGCTGTTGTGTTCACCTGTTTTTTTTATTGAATGTAGCGATCATTTGAAAAGGGATTAATGAAAATATTGTTTCCGGCCAACACGAAGTACATCGTATGTTTTGTTAATAATTGATAGACGTAGAATAAATAGGTTATCGTCATGACAATGTCCGTTACTTTTTACATGCGTTGCAAGGAAACGTTATGTGGTAAATGTGTATACGAAAATGATTGAATGAAAAGGTATTTGTTACAGAAAGAAATATCAAGTAGTCATTTAAACTTTAAATACACTGCACTACCTTTTCCGCATTTCCCCATAACATATTTCCGCACCTTGTTTGTTCTCTTGCGAGTGTTCTCAGTGCAAAAATCATGTTAAAGGGGCAGTATCACGTTTCTTGGGGGAATATAAGGTGATGTCAGGAAAATGAAAAGTAATGGTTCCAATTGAAAGACAATATATTTTAACTAAATGGAGCAGTAATAATTCAAATATATAAAGTAGATGTGATATATTTTCAAAATGAATTAAAAGGTGTTCACACAAAATGGCTGCCAATGGATAGTATGTGAATCTTCATACTTTGTCATCTGGCTTTGGATGATTGGTGTGTGTAATGAGATTTTTGACACTATCAAAAAAAACATTTAGCATTAATTTACAATTATCAATGAAAAGTTTGAAATATCAAATTATCAAAAAACGTACTACTGCCCCTTTAAAGTACCATTTGATACTTGCAAGAAATACATCACTCAGTAGAAAAATCGTTCGTCGATAGTTTGATATCATGTTTTAATCAACAATAACAAAATTGGACGTCTAAAGTACAGTATCATCAGTATCCGGAAATTGTGAGATGACCACACTTGATTCGCTTTCGTGTCGACATTCTTTGGCTTACGTTACGGTCATTTTGGTAAACTGTCTCCTATTCAAGGATTTTTTGTCTGATCTTCTCATGGTTGAACCCAAAATGTTGCTAAAATACCACAGATACAGTAAAGATACTTTTAAAAATATTGTTTGATATGGTTCTTTAATTTGATTACCTGTTAATCAAAATACTTCAACAGAATTAACAAAGGATCATCAGATAAATTATTTCGCCGAGAATCGTCGGTCTCTGGTGCGTTATAAAAGAGAAAGAAGAGGTCATATTTGTGAAATTATGATTATCTTAAATATCATCTAGACTGAGAACCTGGTAAATAAAATTTTGATTCGAGCCAACTTTGTCTCCAGTGTATAGTGGTAAATTATCGGAACGTTGACTCGGCATTATCGAGGATGTAAGAATTGATTCTACCTTTAACTGTTAGAACCATAAATGTTTATCTTGTTATCAACCAAATCTCAATTAGTTCTATTGAAATCAATATTTTTTTTTAATTTCTCTTATATGTCAGATCCTCCCGCAGGAAAATTATAAAGCCACTTCAAATATTAGAGGATATACCATAGTCTTGGAACGCCATCATTTAAAGGGGCAGTAGCACGTTTTCTTGATAATTTTATAACTTAACTTTTTCCCTGATAATTGTAAGTTAAGGCTAAATGTATTATTGTGTCAAAAATCTCATTACACACACCAATCATTCATAGTCAGAGGACAAAGTATGAAGATTCACATAAAATCCATTGACGGGCATTTTGTGTGAACACCTTTAATTCATTTGGTGTAAGAAGAAGGAATAGCATGGCTAAATTTTACGTTATATATTTGAACTATTACTGCTCCATTTAGTTTAAATACATGGTCTTTCAATTGGAACCAATAATTTTCATTTTCCTGCCATCACCATATATTTCCCCTAAAAACGTGCTACTGCCCCTTTAAAACTAATGTGTGTTTGGGCAAAATACCATTCGGCGTACCAATAACACTTTGCCAATGATAGCAATATAGTTTATAAATGAAATGAACAGAATAATCAAAGGAGAACAACGATGAGTATTGTTTTCTCTACATCAAATTTATTTCCAATACCTTCTCATACAGAAATAACTAGTAATCGAGTGCGCCCTCAGGAAACTTTGTAATACTGAACTGAACATTCAGGCTTACATATTTTTCTTTTATATTATCAAGATACATACGAGTTGCAATCTTGAGATAATCAAGACTTTCAAATCAATTTGAACAGATAAACAATTAATAATTATTTCAATGATAAAGTTGTTGAATAATTTGAGTAAACTGTATGTCCAAATAACACGTCGTTTGGGAGATTTTATTTGAAATACTTTAAGCGTTTATTATGAAGTAAGATAATTATACAACTTATTACAGGGATTAAGATTAACCGATTCAGATAGAAAGTGTCAGGGAAAAGTATTGATTGTGCGGGTTCTAACCCAGCAGGCTACTCAAGTAAGATATATACAAGATGTACTATCAAAGATATTGTAATCCCTTACATCATGCTACATCAGCGTATATATCTCGCGTTTTACTCCAATTTATACCCTGATATCCATCGGACCTGAACCCTCGTTTAGCTATATTTAGCAATCTAATCATGTTGTGCCCTTTCAGCGATAGCAGCAAACGAGTTCCATGGTTTCCGGGTACGAGGTCAAATTATCCAATGAGAGAGCTATAAAAAATATCTTATCTATACCCGCTACACTCTCCTATTGAGCTCGTAAGCCGCGCTTTTAAGATGTTAAATCTCTAAATAACAGTGAGTTCAAAATAGAAATACAGGCAGACTATGAAAAGCGTGAATCAACCAACCGTCAGCGAAACGAGGGTTTCGGCTCGATGGATATCAGGAAAAAATTTGGAGCATTAGGATTCATATATGCTGACGAAGCAGGATGAACCAATATCTGCATATTGACTTTACATTGTTTATGTACATCTTGTTTTTACAATTTTTCCAATGTTTACAATTTACAATTGTTTTTAACTTAGCCGAAATTATATAATGATTAGGATGAAAAGCGAATATATGTACAAAAATAGACATTTCCTTGCTGAATGATTTATTAGTTTTGTGAAGGAAAGGAAACGCGTGCAGAAATTCAGCATCGGATGCTAACGACAATTATCGAGGTTTTGCTTAAGTTTATGCTGAGAACTTAAAAAGTGTGAAACAATTTAGTTCTACAATTTGCACTTTAATGCGGACAAGAATACTAAAACTGAAATATTTATCACTAATTCTAAAAAGGCTCATTAGTTTTGAACGTTTTATTCCCTTTATCTTTTCTCGCATGCAATTGAGTTTTAATGTGTAAAATTATACTTCATTAACATGTTGAAAAGACGTAAGTTTCCTTTAAAATATTCATCAATAAAAACAAATGAATGAGCAAATGCGTCGATTACTAATTTATGAACATTTAATTTCCAAAGAATATTTTCCCAAAGGAAGGAATTTGGGGGTTACAACCAGGAAATACAATTTCCTCCGGCGCAGTTTATAATAAAAAATTGAAAGGCAAATAAAATTGGAATTTACAATTTTTTAGTGTTTTGAATTAAGACAAAAGTTTCGTGTGTTTGATGAATGTTGATATTTAGAATTTAGATTAACTCATTTTTATATGAAAGAAATGTCTTTATATCACATTTGTTATCAGTCTGTTAATTTTATCAATTGTTTCTTACTTACCAGAAGGGTTATTGCCAATTAGGTAATGTTATTTAGTATGATACAATTTAGATTTAATATTTCAAGATTATCGAATTAAGTGAATGTATGTATGAATAAGATTTCAATGCAGGTTAATCACGAAGTTCTGTTAGGTTTGAGATGATAGTTATTCAGTCTAAAATTTAGTTCACCGAACGAGTAGAGCATGAAGCGCACATGACGAGGAGAGCACGTGCAATGCAAGATATTTGCTGTCAACCGGATTGCAGGGGGTTAACTTCTTTGCCAATTTTCCGAAACGTGAGTACGTTGTTATTTGCAATATAGTTTTTTTTCAACAAAATATACATAACAAAACTGAAATACAAATCATAAATGAATTGCAGCCCCGTTAGTGCCATACATCGTAGAGAATTCATAAGCAGTCGTGGATTCATGAACTACAATAAAATCGTCCTTATTTGTTATCTACAAGAGCAAACCTATCATCAATGTAACAAAGAGCGCCAAAAAACACAAAACTTGTTTCAGTATAGGGGTTGTGTCATTGGACGGAGGTTTCCGTATTTGATTCGCATATCCACTACGCTGAGCCGCCGCGCATGCGCGCACAGCACCGGCCCAGGCCCCTGGTCCCACAAGTCGATGGTGAACACTGAACGAGGGTCCAAAATAATACTGGTAGGTGATGACTGGTCCCAGCTTCCATAGATCCAAGAAAGTTGGTTTGCATCCAATCTCTGCTGCCAGTTCGTCACCAAATACGACGTTTGGAAACTACAAAAGAATAGATTCATTGGCACCTTTGTCAGATATTGTGACAAGGAAACTCCGGATAATTTGAGTTCGTATCCCGTCTGAGTTCGAAATCCCGGGAATACGTTCGATTTTAATAGACTGGTCCCTTAATCCGTGACAAAAAAAAACAACATTGCCGATATCTAGATACATTTTGGTTAAAGATGACTATCTCTTGTAAATATCAAAGATTGTAAACATCGCATTATATTACTATTCTATATTTTTTTAAAGTGTTTTCAACAAAATTCTTCTACCATGTTTATTAAACAATATCACAATGAAATAAAGCATGTTGGTCATACCATATTTTTATAGCAGCCATGTGTGTCAATCATATGTTTATTCCACTTGTCAACATCTCTGCGCATGACAGCTGCTGGCGGAAGTTGATGTTTCCCGGCAAACACCCGGGCGGCAAGTCTCGCCTGGAGCTCTGCGATTGGTACAACCGATCCTAAAGTTCGGAAGAAGCCAATCACAGCGAACGTTCCTTTTTCAACCTCCAATGGGAATACGTCCTTGTACCACTCTAGTTTTGCACCATCTTTGAGGGAAAACAATGAATATTGATATATTTCCAACCTATATTTACTATGATTTACGTCATGAAAATCGCCCTTTTTATTCAATCAGATATCTTTTTTACAAACAAGTTATCCCTATTTGTCCTCGACAAGAGCCAACCCATCAAAAGTATCGAAAGGCACATGTATTTCCAGTATTTGAATAACGCGGAATAAGCTAGAACGTCACACGGGGTTGAAGTCCAATGCGATACACTGTACCACCCCTAGGACTTTTCATCAGGAAACTTAACTGAAAGTACCTTCATATGATTAGGCCAATTCATTTTCGATTCCAGCTCTTAACTTATAGTTTTGCATTCTTGATCTACCAGTGACAAATAGATCCTGCTACATCACCGTATATGTCTCGGCGTTATGATCCAGCTTATATCATGTTATCAATCGGGCCAAATCCTCGTTTCGCTGACGGCTAGTTACTCAACGCTGTTTTGAGCAAAACATTTTTGAACTCCATTCACTGTTATCTAGCGATGCCTCTCGTGAAAATCCAAAGGAACGCTGCTTACGAGCTCAGCAGTGGTGTGCAGCGGGACATAAAATAAATTTCTTATAGTACTCTTATTGGATGATATGAAACATGCCGTGAGTACGCGGAACGAAACCAGTTTGCCGCCATCACCGAAAGGGCATCATTTGATTGGATTACTATACATAGGTTTTGGCCGGATGGATATCAGGATATAAGATGGAGCATAATGGGGACATATATACGCTGGTGAAGCATGATGTTGGCAAAATATTCCTTGAGTTTTTAATTAAAGTTCCTGATTGATAAGTTGTTCTTATTAAAGGTCCAAGTGGTGATATAGTGCAAACTATAGGATTATTCTGCCTTGGGGAACTAAGGTTGTCCAAGAAAGTGAAGTTTTGCTAAGAAATATATGAATCCAGTAACATCTTCGGGTTTAGGATATATTATAAATTTGAAATGAAAAAAAGATAAAATACCAACAGGCGGCAACCATAGGATTCAGCCGTGACGTCTGCCGCGTAAGACCCGTTGCAAATATTACACCGTCAAGATTGTTGATTCGTGTGCCATCTTTGAACTCGGCGTGTCTCTCGCCCAATCTCGCGAGATTCCCCGAGATTCGGATTTTCCCGCACGTGATTCTCATCTGAATTTCATCGTTAATCATCACAGCTCCTTTTGGTGGTGTGTGCATTGGTCTTATATTTGCTTTAGTATGGTCGAGTTTTCTGCTACATTTCTTGACCAATGTCCGACTGATCAAGAATCCTTGAAAGGGTAAAATTGTGAATATCCGGCGAAGAGCGAAATCCAATGGTAGGCCATGTTCCTGGCATCTGTTGATAATCCATGTTCCCTGGCCAAGGCTTAGATGAACCTAGGAGAAAAATGTATAATGAAATGTCTCCTGTAAACATGTAATGTTAGCATTATACTTGTAATAACACTGATAAAGTATTTGAGAAACTTGGTACTCCTTCATAAGCCAATAGATAATTCATGTAATCTTCTATCACCATAACTCAACTTTTTATTTATATATGTATTTTTTTTGCGTGCAAATCTCCAATCCTGGAGGAGCTAAAGACACTCACTCACTCATGAAGTTAACGAAAAGGGTACAAACCTTGACCTTTAGTATGAAGGTTTTACCATTAGGGTTTCTTCATTCAAGACGTATATTTGTATAATATAAATGAAAATCAAAGAACAAAACAACATATTATGAATCTCGCTACTCTGTTCACGACAATTACGTTCTGATATATCAGCAACAGTCTCGCTCTCGCTCTGGAAATACTTAACTTTAGGCACCAGTGTCAATTACATGCGTAAACTCCTGCATAGCGTGTCACTGTACCTTTTATAGAAGTATCTCATGATCACCTGTTTAGCGAATCGACTTGTATCAACGGCAACGTCCCCTGCTGAATTTGAGTTACCTGGCGGGGGAAGATTTGTATTGACATGACATTGTGAATATCCCATTATTAATCACAATATGTTTATTTTATTTTTTTAAATGTCCTTCATACACACCAAAGAAAATTTTGTTTGGTATACCTTTGGTAAATTCATTCTGGCACGATTGTCATAATGATATGTTTGTCCCTTGAAAGGTTTATGCAACTCATCTACGGCTTGGTGCACAAAACCTGTCACGGGAGTTATAATGTCTTTAATAGCTTAATCGCAGATTATGTTTTGTTCATCAGATGATAAGCAACACACATAACAATAGCTTTGACTTCGGATTAATACATTATGTCAAGTGTCCCTTTAAAACGACAATTACCCTTGAGTTATATGAACATTATGTTCGTGAACTGCAATATTCATATCAAGATTATTTTAAGGAATGATAAAATCAACGAAAACAGTTATTACTCACCAACAACCAATATGTTCTTGCCCTTGTACTTTATTCCTGATTTGAAAGTCTGTGAATGTTCCACAGATCCTTTGAAGGAGTCTAACCCATCTATTGACGGTGTGAAGGCCTCGGTGTAGAATCCAGTGCACACCATAACTGCATCAAAAGTGTTCAAAGATGTCGTCCCATCTACTTCCGTTTCAACGTCCCAACTTCCGGTGCGGTAATATTCAGCACTCTTCGTTATTTTACTAACGCTTGTGTTAAGTCTAACGTGTTTTAAAAGGCCAAAGTGCTCGGCGTAGCTTTTGAGATAAGGGTACATGTCACTTCCGGTTGGATACGGTGCTGCGTCTTCTGGGAAAGGAAAGTCGCTGAAGCTGCAAATGGCCTTCGACGTGTTGAGAATGAGAGAGTCGTATATCCGGGCATTTTGTCCGGGTCGGAACTCATCTGTCGTGTACCATGTACCGCCTAGAAGCAGAGTTATTCTTTTTAGTGATCAGCTTTGCACGTTTTTCACTTGTCAAAGACATTTTACTTTTCATAAATCATCGTAGAAAATGACGAGTGAATTGATTAAAACGACCATAGTCCTGGGAATGAAGTTTGTAAAATATTGACGCTCCCAGGATTCTGACTTATAAAACTTTAGTGACGTCACTCCATTGTTCTTTGTTGTTATATCCCATTATGCAATAGGTTTCAACTCGTATATATACAAATTAAGTTGAAACCATTGCAGGAGTGTTCCATGGATGTGTAAGCCAAATAATAACCCGTTGGCCTCGGGTTATGGATATATGATTGATATGTTATCGGTCTTATCAATGTTATTATAACTATTTGGCGGTATATAAAATAGATAAGATATGGTCCCTGGGCATTATCAATAATAACGGATTTTTGCCCTCGTGATTTGCCCGTGGACCATGTGTTATCCATAACTTACATAATTATTCAGCTATCAGAGGATTTAACAATTTAACAAGAATTCGTCATACATGTAAGTCTCAATATCAATAAATTTGGTAAAAAAACAATATGATAATTTTGTAGTGCCAAGGGAGTGATCAGCAAAATAGCAATGGTATATACCGATATCTCCATGTTGCTCAAAGCACACAGCATCAAGTCCTTCCTCTAAACATGACTTGAGGGCCGCCAGTCCTGATATACCCGCCCCTACCACTGCTACACGTCGCTTTGACATCTTTCCGTCACTGGAAAAACAGATACAAATATCACAATTTGAGTAAAGCGAGGAGACACTTTTAGACCATAAGTTTTTTTTGAAAATTGTATATTTTCAATTTTTCACTGAAAGTTGTAAATTAATGTTAAATTATTATTTTGATAGTGTCAAAAATCTCATTACATAAACCAATCACCCATAATCAGTGATTAAATTATAAAGTATCACATAAAGTACATTGGCAACCATTTTTATGTGAACATCTTTAATTCATTTTGCGTAAGAAAAAGGAATCGCATGGCTAAAGTTTACATTATATGTTTGATTTAATACTGCTTCAATATACTGTACATTTTCTTTTAACTGGAACTATTTATTTTCATTTTCCTGATATCACCTTATATTTCCCCTAAAAACGTGCTACTGCCCCTTTAAGACACAGACAGTGACAAAGCTACGCAAATATGATACTTCCTGGTAATTAAACACCATCTGAACAAGAATCACAGGTAATTGTTAAACACCTTTACTTAGTTTTGCAAATACAATGCAATACTGATAACATACGCATGTAAACGAGGCTTACGTTTACATGTCATAGTTATCTTTACAATAAATTCCGAGATAATACGCTTTACTCAACTTCATATTTTGTTCTATCATCAAACAAATATGGATAAGCATTCCCTTGCAATAAAAAACATACATTCAGTTGCACCATTTGTATCGTAAAGAGTAAAATTTGCACATGTTTACTTTTCGTATGGAATTACGAAATAAGGAGACACCAAAAATGTGTGACCTTGGTCAAAAATATGGTTTGAACAGTGCACTTACTGATCTTTATCGTATCGTGACAATACAGGCATCTGATTTTGTGAAAATCAAGATTTTTTCAAATTTTAACACGTTTATATCTCTCAAAATTAACGCTTTCATTGATTTTTGTACATGTCTTATTACTCTCTCTAGATTGTGTAAGCTGAATGCTGTAAATATCTGAAGAAGACTTTTATAAGTTGGATAAACTTCACCAATCTTTTTCTTGAATAGGAGATAGATTGATGGCGACGATGAACTATTTTCCTGGCTTGCATAAGAAATTACTTTGTAAAACTAGACAATAACGTCGTTGGTTGTACAACAAACACGCACCGTGACACAAGAAACTGTGGCATTAAATTATTTGATTTGATTTCTTTCCAAAACATTTGAAAATAAAGACATCTATCACTCGTAATTAGGTATTTAAGAAAGTTTCCTTAAAGCCCCATCGTCATACTGGCATGCTGTTCGTGATGACATTTTGCTATTGGGAAAAGAGATCACGCGGTAGAAAAATCTTCGTCGAAAGTTTGATATCATATTGACATGTTTTGATCAACAAGAAAATACTTAATTCGACGTCCGAAGTACAGTACCCTCTGCAAAAGGGCCATAGCTTTTAACGAACCCGCTCCCGGTGATGTCATCATAATGTGTGTAAGATTTACAACGCGTCTCAGTTACCGCAATTGTGTCCGATGGGTATCAACTTTGGCGACAACGAGTACTTGATTCGGAGAAAAAGAAAAGAAAATCTAGATGTGCGCCATAGAAGCAGCTTTCAAGCCTATGTTAAGAAAAAGGAATTGTGATATGGCAACACTTGATTCGCGTGGCGGGGCTGTCGTTTCGGTCCTTTTTGCAAATCCTCCTATTTAATGAATTGTGGTCCGATTTTCTCAAGGTTCGTTTCAAAATATTGCTAGAGATACAACAAGTTAAAATACTTTTTAAAATATTGCAATTCACTAGTTTGAATATGGGTCTTTAAGCGAAATCTTACCAACTATATGACTTCCCTTCGAACTACCGATACCTTGCAGATGTGTAATGATCAGCGTTGTGGGAGGCTTGAGATAGAATATGCTTATCTACTTATTTAAATATACGTTTTAAATGTGCAGCTGTTTCAAGATTACCTCTAATCCAGTATTAACCAGTTGATGTAAAGTCGGTCGGTTACCCAACCTTGAACTACCATATTTGTCCAGCACAGATTTTACCCTTTTGAGGTTTCTTCAATTAGTTCGTGGATTTTATTATTCATGTTGGTATCGTATACGTACATCTTAAGTGGTTAAATCCAGCAGTAGTGCAGTTACTAACAAAATAGTATGAGACCGTTGACGAAAATCAAATAATCAAACAGAATTTTAGTTAAACTTGTTTGTGAGCTATGCTTCCTAAAGTCGACATATAATATTATTCAAGTATCCTTTACATCAAAGTCAATGTTTTTTCAGATAATGCGAACACAAGTCAAAAGTCTTGTCAAATCGCAGATAAGTGTCTCTATTACAAGTATACTAAAAAATTAATAAAAAAAACTCGATTAGTTTATAATTTGATAATTCATATCATAGTTAAATGTCGAATATAAGAGTGATCCTTAATTGTTGTTTAGAGAACACATATATTTTGCAGGGTTTCAATGAACGTTAATCTTTGTAAAGTTTAGAAGAAAGAAGAAGTTTATTAATTTAACAATAATGTATTTGTAAACAGAATTATCAGAAAGACGAAGTTTTGTAAAACATTATTTTGTAATGATATATTCTGTTTAATTTAGTTCTCTAACAACGAGGGTGTCTGACATACGAATGAATAAAAGTATGGATATCTATAATACCAATATACTTATAATGATAAATAGAAATGTAAAAAATTATAGAAAATAATCAATGGTTTATTTCGATTCAGTTTGTTACAGGTTAGGAGAAACCTGAACACGTTAAAGGGGCAGTATTATGTTTTTATGAAATTTTATTTCTTCGACATAAGCTTATGCCAAGTATTTTAGAAGAAAGATTAAGAATCATGTAGTTTGCGCCATTTTTATGTGAACACTTTTTATTCATTTTAGGTAGGGAAATGTGTCCTGGTTGCTTAACTGAACAATGTAAGCGCCTTTTCATTTAAAAACATTACTTTCAACTAAAAACATTTGATTTTTTATTTTATTAAATGTTGTCCTTTAAGTCTTGTTATAACTTGATATGAATTGTTTTGAATATTATGTAATTAGTTGTCATCACATTTCTGGAGAATTGTAATTATACCAAAAAAAATTCCTTTTGGGACAATAAAGATTATCTTATCTTATCTTATCTAACTCAAATATCCTTTGTTTCTTTGAATTGGAATACAATATGGATGTAGGCCCTATACACAATTTTGTAACCCATAAGTTCCTTGAACCTTAAAGGGGCAGTAGCACTTTTTTAGAGGGAATATAGGAAGGGAAAATGAAAATTATTGGTTCCAATTTAAAGACAATGTATTTAAACTAAATTGAGCAGTAATAATTCAAATATATAACGTAAAGTTTAGCAATGCGATCCCTTTTTCTGACACAAAATGAATGAAAGGTGTTCAGTAGAAATGGCCGCCAATGAATTTTACGTGAGTCTTCATACTTTGTCCTCTGACTATGGATAATTGGCTTGTATAATGAGACTTTTGACACTGTAAAAATAATACATTTAACATTAACTTACAGTTATCAGAGAAAAAAAATTCAATATAACTTATATATAAATATATAATTATCAAAATTACCTTAAAATCATGACAAATCGTTGATTGGCGAAACAAAGAATCCTTAAAAGGAATGAGTGCTGGTGGGTATGAAGAGTCCTACGGGTGGTATTGTGTAGAGAATCGAATCATTCCGATCCGCCCATGGTTAAATATAATATGTCACAGCGATTCATGTTTTGTCATATCTAAATTAGTATGTTTAGTCACGCGTATAGGATATCTTACAGCTAAAGGCTTAGAATCTTAAAGTTGTTGTAAAGATCGACTCGAATATAGACTTGAGTATATTTCTTTCGATATCCACAGCGATTCATGTTTTGTCATATCTAAATTAGTATGTTAAGTCACGCGTATAGGATATCTTAAAACTAAAGGCTTAGAATCTTAAAGTTGTTGTAAAGATCGACTCGAATATAGACTTGAGTATATTTCTTTCGAAATCCATACCTTTGGTATCTGAAATATTCTAAGCTTTGCAATGGTGGGGAGAGAGCACCAAAGAGAAATGGTTTTAGCAATGCTTTTCCAGTATACCAAATAGCTGAGGTCATTTTCGACTTGGCTGCTTTAAAGGGGCAGTAGCACGTTTTTTGATAATTTTATATTTTAAAATTTTCACTTATAATTGTCAGTTAATGCTTAATGTATTCTTTTGACAGTGTCAAAAATCCCATTACTCACACCAGTCATTCATAGTCAGAGGACAAAGTATGAAGATTCACATAAAATCCACTGGCGGCCATTTTTTGTGAACACCTTTAATTCATTTTGTGTAAGAAAATGGAATCGCATGGCTAAACTTTACGTTATATATTTGAATTATTACTGCCCCATTTAGTTTAAATACATTGTCTTTCAATTGGAACCATTAATTTTCATTTTCCTGACATGACCTTATATTCCCCCTGAAAACGTGCTACTGCCCCTTTAAGCGGGTAAAGTATGCAGTTTTGTTAATTACCGACTTTTACCGTTTGTGATATCCATAATTGACTACAGCCGTCTTAATCAAAACATAAGCGACAAAGAATCAAAAATATAGTTTTGTGATGTTAAGGTACCAATCTCAGGTTGGTCACTTTGCCCAGATGTTTATCTCGAAGCGTGTGGAACAGTGCCTTAAAAAGCGCAGAAGTGTCCTTTTTGGGGGCATTATATTCCTGTCACAAACAAATATTGATTTTATACCAAATATAATTATTATCTTCAGACTGTCAAATATCTCATTACTCAACATTATTAATTAACTATCAATTATATGGCACTAATACAATCTAAACGGCCTACACTATACGATTCTGCAACTGGGCCAATACAGGTAAGCTGAGCCAATTCGGGCCAAACTTGGCCAATACGAGCAGACTGGGCCAATACGACTCTGAGCATGCGCATATACACAAATGGCGCAAGTCCTAAGCTATCGCTTCAAAACTTTCAACATATATTACAGTTCACCAATCTCTTTTATAATTTTGATTTCGATGAAAATGAACTCTCTAATGTTGTTCAAGTAAATCACAAAGCAGTTAATTAATAAAAATGTCATTAATGAAGTTTTTCCATATTGGTCCAGTTACAGGTCCTCGGTCCGCTGTATTGGCCCTTGGCTTCGCCTCGGGCCAATTCAGCAGACCTCGGACCTGTAACTGGACCAATACGGAAAATCATGATTAATAACATTATACTATTATCCTTAGTCATAGAAGCAATTATCAAGTATCAAGCAAAATGTTCTTGCTGCCATTTTTGTGTGGACACCTTTTAATCATTTGAAGATTGGAAACAGATCCGGGTAGCTCCACTCAAATTGGTACGTTCGATTTACAACTGCATCACATAATTTCAAGACTATTGTCTATCAAACGGTAGTATTTATCTTCGTTTTGGGGGTTATCTTACGTGCTCCTGTCCTTTTAAAGGGGCAGTAGCACGTTTAGGGGGGATATAAGGTGATGTAAGGAAAATGAAAATATATGGTTCAAATTAACAGACAATGTATTTAAACTAAATGAAGCAGTAGTAAATCAAATATATAATGTAAAGTTCAGCCATGCAATTCCTTTTTCTTACACAAAATGAATCAAAGGTGTTCACACAAAAATGGCTGTCAATGACCTTTTATATGAATCTTTCTAATTTGGCATCTGACTGTGGATGATTGGTTTGTGTAATAAGATTGTTTACACTTTAAAAAAATTCATTTAGCTTTAACGTACAATTATCATTGAGTATTTGAAACTAATTAATTTTCAAAAAACGTGCTGCTGCCCCTTTAAGTTGCCAGAGTTGTAAATCTACACTCAACCTTGTGTGTCCTATTTCCAGAACCAGTCATGACCTGTTATAACCAGTGGTGTCTCTGACTGCACATGTTTGTACACAAATGGATCTACTTACTAATCATTGGAATGATTATATCTGTGCATTGTTTGGCACAGTTACCCTACAGTACAGAAATATAGGTGTGGAGACTCTTCTTAAAGGGGCAGTAGCACGTTTTTAGGGGAATATAAGTTGATGCCAGGAAAATTAAAATTAATGGTTCCAACTGAATGACAATGTATTAAAAATAAATGAAGCAGTGATAAATCAAATATATACTGTTAAAGACAGTCATGCGATTCATTTTTCTTAAACAAAATGAATTAAAGGTGTTCTCACAAAAATGGCAGCCAATGGACTCTATATGAAACCTTATTATTTGTTCTCCGACTATGGTTGATTGGTTTGTGTAATGAAAATTTTGACACTATCAAAATAATGCATTAACCTACATTTATCAGTAAAAAAAACAAATTATAAAATTTAAAAAAATCCATTGGCTGCCATTTTTGTGTGAACACCTTTAATCCATTTAAAGGGGCAGTAGCACATTTTAGTGGATAAATGAGGTGATGTCAGGAAAAGGAAAATTAATGGTTTCAATTGAAAGGCAATGTATTAAAACTAAATGTAGCAGTAATAAATCAAATATATAATTTAAAATTCTTCCTTGCGATTCCATTTTCTTACACAAAATGAATTAAAGGTGTTCACACAAAAATGGCAGCCAAAGGACTTTATGTGAAACCTCATAATTTGTTCTCTGACATGGACAATTGGTTTGTGTAATTAGATTTTTGACACTATCAAAACAATACATTTAGCAGTAACTTACAATTATCAGTGAAAAGTTTGAAATATAAAATTATCAAAAAACGTGCTACTGCCCCTTTAACAACCATTAGTGAACATAGTGAAAAGAGGTTCTGGTCACTGGCCAGTGGTAATGAAACAAGATAAAGACAGACCATTTCATCGATATTGATATTTCCGATATGAGCTAAAAAAAATTCGGAAGGCTTTTCAATAATTTCGGTTAGTAAAATGGATTTGTGCAGATTCACTCCACTTGCCGGGTCCGAATATGTAATCATAGTATTGATCTAACCCGATTATCTGCCATTTGGCAATATCGTTAAAGAGGCTTTTATATTATATTTCGTAAAAGTCATATGACAAACTTCCTCGAGTAATAACCTCTATTTATTTACCTCTGAAAGTTTGCTACAATGCCTTTAAGATTGACATAGTTTTCAATGTAAAAATTGTTATATTGCAAATTGAAATCAAGGAAAAACAGTGCACAGTTTTTAATATTTTTTTAAAATATTTCCACCAAAATGAGACGATTATGTTTTTTTACAAATGTAGCAGTTTAGTATAGAAAAATAAGTTGATTCATTTTGCTCACACTAAAATGTTATTAAACTGTCCCTTCTATATCAAGAGACGATTTAACCTTGACGGCCTTCTGCTTTGTTTGACACTGTTATAACAGAAGTCATTTTCATTTCCCGTCATATTAGCCAATAATCGCGGGGCAAGTTTATGTAATTGTCTCTGTTTCGATTGAGTGTCTTTCTTTGATCAGCCGAATGTTCGAGTGTGAAAGTCAACGAGACATGACTCAAGTTGAATAGTGATGAGATCTTCACTTGAGCGAGGTGCGATGAAACGTGTTCTGAGTACATCATCATCAGCATTTATAAAACATTACTAATACATACTGCTTTCACAACTACAAAACAAACTTCCACAATATTGCAACAAAAACTGCTGCAAGACACAAAATCCTTATCAGAATAGAAGAATCATATATGGGTGGTAGTTTCCGTATTTGATTCGCATATCCGCTATGCTGAGCCGCCGCGCTTGCGCGTACAGCGCCTTCCCATGCCCCTGGTCCTACAAGCCGATGATGAACGGTGAAAGCCGGTCCACAGTAATACTGGTAGATAATGGCTGGTCCCAGCTTCCATAGATCCCAGAACGAAGGTTTGGCTCCAATTTGTTCTGCTATTTCATCACGGAATATGACGTTAGGAAACTGAAACATACATTCGTAGTGACAATGATTAGTACATCTTCCTACGCAAAGCCAAAAACGCCAGTTTCCGAACTGTCACTTTTATGCCTTGCTGCGGATCTGTGAGTTTTCAGTGCTTGCTCTCTAGCTTACTATCAGAGAAAGCAATAGTCCAATCAGAAAGTAACTGGAGGCAGCAAACACTAGCCTGTAGGGATGCTGATATCAGCACAGTAAACTCAAGGGTCGGCAGCAAGGCATAAAACTGACAGTTCGGAACTGGCGTTTGCGGCTTTGCTTAGGAAGATGTGATTAGTACAGTTCAAGGTGTTCAGGAGTTCAGCAATGTTTATGTCTTCGAAAGTCATAGTCTTCAAAGTTGTCTTCATTGTGAAGCTTAAAAGCCGATAAAAGGTCGAACGGATGAAGAGAAAATGTTTAACATGTTACCAATTTGAAACAAGTTTTGGACCGTTGCTTTCTTTCGTGTTATTTCCTCGGCGGGCCTAATAGCTTATGTTGGAATTCTAAATACTCCCATCATACTCAAGCACTTATCAAAATATGACATAAGGATTAAAATTGGACCGACCATTGCTAAGACAGTACATAATTATCGTCTATCCACAGTCAATCGCAGATCGCATGTTTCGAGGGATGATCACCTCGAAAGCGAATTCAGTGTGACACTTGCGAAATGGCTCGGTAAGGCATTCCTATTTGTCTGGGTTGCCTAGATGTTTATATTATAAGCATAGCCAAATCTATATTATCAAATCGTTTCCACTGTCTTATAATTCAACACAATAGAACAAATACTTCCTTAAAAGTTGAAATTGTTCCAATATTTTCTTATCGATAGATGTTTCTTGCAGATGTTCAGTCACGTAGTAGAAAGGTTATACCTCAACAATAATACGTCATATGCCCATCTGGCAAATCGCAGTAAATTTGATATGACTCTATTTTCATTCAAATAATATTCTATTTTATTTTGATACGGCTATTCAACGTTTCGAATTTATTAAGATTATCAAAATGTCCTACCGCGTATTTGTAGCAGCCGTATTTCTCAAGCATGTGAGTATTCCATTTGTCGATGTCTCTGCGCATGACATCAACTGGCGGAAGTTGTTGTTTCCCTGCGAACACTCTTGCAGCAAGTCTCGCCTGGAGCTCCGAGATCGGAACTACAGACCCGAGAGTTCGAAGATAACCAATCACAGCCAAGGTCCTTTTTGGTACTTGCAAGGGGAATACATTCTTATACCATTCAATCTTCACGTCACCTTTGGGAAAAGCAAACTGAATACGTACAAAAGAAACAAAATTAAGGGCCCTATATATAAAACTAATATGTTAATGAAAAGTAAGAATGAATCGTTTCCAAAAATATTGTTCGACTAAATATCATGCGATATGTATTAATGTATTGCAATATTGCATTTCTTGTTATTCGTATCACATATCTAACATTAAAGCAAACTAATTACCTAAAAAAAAAATGTAAAATTATTGTGGAAAGATTCCACATGTTTTTGAATAGATATATTGTCTTGTATACTCATTTATCATCCAAAAGTGGCTACCACAGTAGATATCGCTTTTCTGAGATCAAGCGATATCTACAAACGATATCTACATTGTAGATATCGCTACAATCAAATCGTCATAATCCTATTACATCATCAGTTAAATGACATCACAAGGCTTTGGCATCACTTAGAACACAGATGACAATACTATAACGTCACAAAGTTCATGCCGTAACAATGCTATGATGTCATAATGCTGATGACGTCACAATGCAATGACCTCACTGTTCAAGTAGTCTAATGACAGTTTTGTGTTCAGATATGTTCATTCTTTTGCTAATAACTGTTGAAAAATGATTTGGATGATAAATAAAATCTCACCCTCGTGTCTTCTGATATCAAATATATCAACACTCGTTGATTAAAGTAAAAATATCCTCGGCAAGCCTCGGATATTTGTAACTTTAATCAACTCGTGTTGATATATTTGATATCAGAAGACACTTGGGTGAGATTCTCTATGTATACGTCGCATTCAATTCTCTGCACATCTTACCTAGTGACATTTTCCTACGCAAACCTAAAACGCCAGTTTCCCAACTGTGACTCAGTTTATGCCTTGCTGCTGACCCTTGAGTTGTGCCTGCTCTCTTGCCTGTAGGGGCACTATAGCAGCACAGAAAAGTAAAGGGTCTGCAGTAAGGCCTAAAATGACTGTTCGGAAACTGGTGTTTTAGGCTTTGCGTAGGAAGATGACCTAGTGAGCGCACGTACCCTCTCCGAAATTGCAATATTATATTTTGTACAGTTAGAGAAATCTTAATATTTTTTGGTCAATAGTTTGTTAACACTTTCATACATTTAGAAGAAAGTTACATAACGGAGTTGTAATAAATCCATACAGATAATGTCAGAATACCTACAAGAACCCAGAATTGGATCAAGGAGTGGCATATGACGAGAAAGCCCTGTGGCAAATATCACACTGTCTAGATCGTTGATTCTTGTCCCGTCGTCAAACTCTACATGTCTCTCGCCAAATCTCACGAGATTTCCAGTAATTCGAACTTTCCCGCACTTGATTCGCATCTGAATTTCGTCACTGATCATAACGGCTGATTTGAGTGGGGGTTCCTTAGGTCGGAGTTTGGCTTTGACATGATCTAGTCTGGAGTTTGCTTTTTGCATCAACATCCGGTTGGTAAGGAATTCTGGGAGATGCAAAGTGGTGAGTAACCGACGGATCATGAAGTCTAAAGGAAGGCCTTGTTCTTGACACCTGTCGATAATCCACATTCCCTTGCCTACACTGAGGTACACCTGGCGATTGCAAGAACGCGATATACTTTACTTATCTTAATTATTTCACAGTTTGGACGCTCTTTAGAAATTTTTTATCATCACATTAGTGGAGAACGCGAATTAAACATCTCTTAAATACTTAATATTGATATGATTTTTGGATACATGGTTTGGGAATGAGAGTTCGTGGCTCTAAAAATACCAAATACCTTTCACAAAGTTAGAGACTCAATGAAGCCACCGTAAAATATACTACATTACAAAGAAGACATCGTCTTACCTTGACAAATACTAAGCTTATTTCATGAAGCAGGGTAGAAGGGTAAGTACAAATACAAAGATAATTGCCATCGAGCCCTGTAGAGTGTATTTAACCTAAAAAGAGTATCTCACTCTCAAATACAGGGCTGAATGATTCTTCATTTACTTACTTACCTGTTTAGCAAATCTACTGGTTTCCACGGCAACGTCTCCAGCTGAGTTTGAGTTGCCTAAAGATAATTATCTGATATCAGTAAGAAAACAAAAAATATCAGGGATTTTTTCTAACAATTTAAAGACCCTTAAAACTTATATAAAAATGAAACAGAAAGTGTCAATAATGAAATTGTTTGCGTAATCGTAACCAAGGAAGTTACGCAAAACCAGAGAGTTCTTGCACAAAGCAACCTTAGGACGATCATAACATAGTACCATAGTATGACTGTACGTTAAGGTTTTCTCATTAACACCCTAAAACACTACGCAAACGTTTTCTGAATACGCTTAGTTTTGTTTTGCAACGAAGCAATGGTAGAAAGAACACAATTTTGGATCACACCTTTGCTGTCCATAAGACATCATTCTTTATAAAGATTATCGTATTATCTTATGTCATTACCTAAGTTTATAACCATATTATGACATTATCTTCGTAAGTTGAAGTTAATAAACGCCTCCTATAACGAAAACGAATGACCGTTCAAACAAACTTTTGGATCATAGCCTTAATCATAATAGAGACTTAATTTACATAATTATTTATACATAAATATAAACTTATAAGTAACATTTAACTCACCAACAACCAATATCCTCTTGCCCTTGTACTTTATTCCTGATTTGAAAGTCTGCGAATGTTCCACAGTTCCTTTGAAGGAGTCTAACCCATCTATTGACGGTGTGTAGCCCTCGGTATAGAAGCCGCTACACACCATCACTGCATCATATGTATTCCAAGATGTCTTCCCGTCTACTTCCGTTTCAACGTCCCAACTTCCGGTGAGGTCATATTCGGCACTCTTCTTTATTTCACGAACTTTGGTGCCAAATTGGATATTCTTGAGGAGATTAAATTTCTCTGCATAACTCTGTAGGTAAAGGTACATCTCATGTCCGGTAGGATAAGGCGCGGTGTCTTCTGGGAAAGGGAAGTCGCTGAAGCAACAAACTGCTTTTGATGTGTTGAGGATAAGAGACTCATATATCCGGGCATTTTGTCCTGGTCTGAATTCTTCCGTTGTGTACCATATACCACCTGGTAGAATATTTTTTAAAAGAACTTAACTGGTTGATTATTCTTCAATTTCTTCCAAATCACATTTAATGAGAAACTGATCTTCAACCTATAAAATAAACCTCCTTAATGTCATTTTTCATGAAAATACCTCCGATGGTCACATTTATATGCCCTTCCAACGGTAATGTCTTTACACCAGGATATTCAATAGATATTGGATTACAATAAAAATGTAATGTCTCACTGGCTGCAGTTGCATGTATATATATAAGATGGATCTGTGCTCAAAACCTTATACATCTTATCTGCAAAGCATAAACTGTGCTACTCTTCATCAAACATGAACATAAACATGCTAGCTGCATTGCCTAGGATGTATCGGATTGAAGTTTGTTCAAGTACAGGGCACTACGAGGCAAAAGTAAAGCAAGCTTAAAGGGGCAGTAGCACGTTTTTAGGGAGACTATAAGATGATGACAAGAAAATGAAAATAAATGGTTCCAATTGATAGACATTGCATTTAAACTAAATGGAGCAATAATAATTCAAATATATAACATAAAGTTTAGCCATGCTATGGCATTTTCTTACACGAAATGAATTAAAGGTGTTCACACATAATGGCCGCCAATGGATTTTATGCGAATCTTCATACTTTGTCCTCTGACTATGGATGATTGGCTTGTCTAATGAGATTTTGACACTGTCAAAATAATACATTTAGCATTAACTTACAATTATCAGTGAAAATTTTAAAGTATAAAATTATCAAAAAACGTGCTACTGCCCCTCTAAAGTTTGTGGGGTGAGTTGACTTGCGGCAGATATGTATGGAAATGAACATTTATCGACAAATAGCCTTCTTGTAAAAAGCTTTAATAGAAAACTTAGACGTTTCTGGAAGTGTTTGGATTTTTACCTATATCTCCATGTTGCTCAAAGCACACTGCATCAAGTCCTTCTTCTAAACATGACTTGAGGGCCGCCAGTCCTGATATACCCGCCCCTACCACTGCTACACGTTGCTTTGACATCTTCCACTAACATGGGGAAACCTGAAGATTAACAATACATCTTTGAATATTTTGGGGATCAAATCTGATGTTATAACACTTTTCTAAGATGGAAGAATATCAAGGGGTATATCACATCACATCACATCACATCACATCACTATATTATATTATATTATATTATGGATATTAACATTTTTGTCACAAAAAGTGAAAAAGATAAGACACACGATGAATTTTACATTTCTTTTTTACCACTTTGAACACATTTACATTTCATATTTACATAATGTACAAGTATTTCCAGTTTTACACTAGTAGTTGTCAGACGAACCATCCTCGGTTACCGAGTGTTATGCTCTACGCCCTATCACCAAGACAAAAAGTTACTGCCACTAAACAGAAATATTAAAATTAATGACATACATTAAAGGGGCACCTTCATTGAGAGGCATGACAATAATGCAGAGTAATATAGGGATGACAACTTCTTTGTGTCGAAACGTCGCATACAATGAACAAAGAAGTTGTCATCCATATATTCCTCTGCATTATCAAAGGGGAAGTAGCATGGATTTTTGAAAAGAATTATTTTAAATTTTTCACTGACAATTGTACGTTTTTGATGAAGGTCTTATTTTGATAGTGTCAAAAATCTCCTTACACAGACCAATCATCCATAGTCAGAGGACAAATTACATAGACTAACATAAATTCAATTGCCGGCCATTTTTGTGTAAGAAATATGATTGCTGAACTACATTTTATATTTTATTTATTACTGCTTCATTTAATTTAAATACATAGTCTTTCAAATGGAACCATGTAGTATATATATATTTTTCCTGACATCACCTTATATTCCCCTTAAGAACGTGCCACTGCCCCTTTAAAGGCACATCTTGTAAAATCGATACCAAATATGAAGTTTTTGAGTCAAATTGTATTCACGTTATGCTATGGCAAAAGAACATTAAGAGTTCATTTGTTGAGTTTATACGGATAACAATTTAAGTCATCTGGGAACTCAGAGAAAGTCTAGTGTGACCCGAAATTCTGACCTTTGTACCCGGGTCATAGGTCACAGTTCAGCTAGCACGGCATCGTAAACAATCGAATTAATGTCACAATACATGCATAATAGTACATCGTTACAAAATCAAATTATCTTTTTTAACATATTTCCTAGAACACAAACCAAATGAAGTCTTAAAGTCAGAATAGAAATAGGTAAAGACATAAATCTTTGCATTTATCCTGTAACTAGCATATAAACATGGAAAATTCAGGGCTGATCGCACTATTGCAGATGTAACGTCTAAAAATAAATCAATTATGTCATTGACAGTACCGGTAACAAATTTTGTTTGATAAGGATATGCCAATACCTAGTCTCTGAGGGATGCTATGAACACTATTCACATGCTGCTCGGTAGACTGAGTCTATGCAAACAGTGTAAACCTACCTTCGACCCGGATAGTGACAGGAAATGAAATACAATTAAAGGGAGATAACTCCAATATGAATCTCTATTCTTATACCTTGGCCCAAACTTCGCCCTTAATTTCACCTACCTACCTCTATTCTTATTTTGTTTGCCCAAATTTATCCTTTAAAATCCGCCTACCTACATCTACTCCTCGCTGTTATTGCAAAAATATATACATTTGTCACATATGAGTACAATTTATTGAAACAGCAACCGGTTTTATTAACCCTCTAGTTATCAAACTATAGTTATGCTATAGATAGATATGAAAGAATAAACATGTTATTAAAGTTAATTGAATGTTGTAGCGGTTTCATGTGTTATAAATGATGTATGCATTACAGAAACATTTCAACTGAAAACACATTACTTTAATAATATCGAGGTCAGTAGAGCTGTATATAAACTAAAATATTATGCTAAGGTGAAATTGAATATTGAGAAGAACTGGAACTGATTAAAAAATGTAATTGAATGTCTTCATAATACAAGATATCTTTCAATGGGTTTTTTACCTGAAAAATAGCGATGTTAAATATTTAAGTGTTTAACAACCCTCACAATGAAGCGTTTAATTATCATATAATGAATATTTGGGAATTCTGGATTTTTCGGTTGAGCATATCACTGAAAATTCAGAACGTTGAAAGATCAATTTATTATATAATATACGCACTTTTATAAATAAATATTATACATGATGTTATAGTCATAACATACTAAAAACTAACAAATAGGTTGAAGATGTTTGTAACGCCATAAAACATTCAAAAAACGTTTGTAATGGCGGTTCCTGAAAGTTAATTCACATTAGACATAAACCCAATGAGCAGTGAGTGTGTACGACACCCTCTTTTTATCAATGCTTTGTGTAAACCTTGAAATAAACTAACAAACAGGTTTTAGATGTTTGTTATACCATACAACATTAAAAAACGTTTGTAATGGCGGTTCCTGAAAGTTAATTCGCACTTGACATAAACCCCATTGAACAGTCCTCAGATAAGAAATGCAGAGAGGTACGACTGTAAGGTTCCTCTGAGTTGATGAGATTACTAGTGTGTCGCTAAACAGCTCTTTGGAAATTATGAAATTTGTTGAATGGGGAATTAGATTACCAAGCGTTGATACCTGATTGAATTAAACACAAGGCATAGAAATCACTAAAATAAGCATATAATTTACGGATACATCAAGGGCATAAGTAGAGATTTTTCAGAAAGTAATACCTTGCAGATTACGGAGATCTATATTCATAAATTCAATTGCCCAGCCCAATGTTTGTGTGATATTTGTTCACTATTTCGTTCGTTAAGTTTTCTATAGTTAACTGAAACATTTGTATAATTTCACATTATATAATATCCATTATAATATAATTATCTCCAAATCATCTACGATGTTTTCAAGATATTATTCTTAATTTCAAATATAAAATGACCTCAGTACAAAGAATAAAAGGTGCCTTCTTAATTCTAGAGCATGTTGACAACTTTATTGAAACTAACGTACGTTTATAACTATACGTTCATAACAATTTCATTAATATATTTTCGAAACTTGCGTTACACTATCAACGTACTTCTGTGTTAAACATGATTAAACACCAATTAAGCATTGGTAAATTAATATTCATTTTGCAAACTCGTCCTGTTCATGAAAGCAACGTCAAGTATCAAGCAAAAAAATGATGGCCATTAAAGTGCGAACACATTTCAACAATCTTAGAATGGAAATCGATTTGCTAAATTAAGATTCTACGTTCGTTTAATAACTGTTACTTTTGATATAATAACATGCCTTGCAAAAGGTAACATTTAAATATTCATGCTCCTTTAAACTTTCCACAGTAAAAAGGTAATTAGTATGCGAAGACAGAGAGACAGTATTTATTCAGTATTCAAGGTCATGACCAATATGACAATGTATAAATTTTACACATTCTGTTGATGCTACTTAACTTGTAGTAAGCAAAATTGAACAAAGCGTCCGTAAAATACGGTGAATGTTTCAGCAAATATGAATGATACATACTTATAAATGAATGATACAAAATCAAAGCTATGCTTTTAAATATATAAACTATTAAATCTTACATTTTTTTCTAATTTACGTGCTTTTATATAAGTAATCTTGCAATATTAACTATAGTTAATAACATCATCACGAATATGTAATAGTTACTAGCATAGTAAATTGTATGCATCGGATAATGGCAGGGACACTTTGTCCGAGAGGCCAGAAAGGTTTACAAAAGTGTCCTTGCATCAGATGTCAGGACTTTTTGGCCTAAGAGTTCCCGATATCGATAATGAACAGGACACTTTTATGAATGGTTGCCATGGACGACGAGGTCTAAGTGGGATGTAAAATCATCTTAGCATCCGTGTTGAGTTGACAAAACATTAAAACTTGATATTTATATTTAACTTGTAATATTTCTTTGCTATGGCAATTAAAATATAATATATTACCATATTCTGTATTATTATGTCTTTTAAATTATTAAATTTAAAATTACCCATAAAATGTTTTAGTACAACGTGATATCCGAGGAAACTTTAGAATAGTAAGTCAAATAGGAATTTGTTGACATAACGTACCTGTGCGTAAAATCGGTGACGCTTCATTGAGATCATTCCCTCCCCACAGAGGCAGATCAAGTCATGGCATGTTGATACAGCCTCTGTTCTACTACGCCGACATTTCGGGATAGGATGGGAGATGCCTGATTGGAGGCAATCAAAGTTAGTTGTGCAATCAGCGACGCGGTTCTAAATCTTCATATTAGCTACTGAATCATGGCAAAAGCATTGTGATATGAACCACCCTTTCGATGCAAGAAGCGTTGTCATTTGACAACGAGATTCAAACGGATTGTGGTGCAAGTTGTTTCCGCCAGGGGAAACTGCCGGAACCCTCGGATTTCGCCGAGTTAAAACAGAGGCTGTATCAACATTTCATGGCTTGACCACCCTGTGTGGGGAGAGAATGCATTGCGATAGGACGTCCTAAACTACACCCAAAAGTCGTATTCAATTTCAAAGCGAAAATTTTATAAGAGTTTCTGTTAGAAACATTGCTAAAAATGTTTCAAAATTATTAATCAAGATAGTTGACTTCTTGAGAATAATGTAACCACGTGTTAGTTGCATTTATCCTACCTATGTAAGAAACTTGCTCTCTTATTATTTATACCCTGCCACACAAAGCATGAAAAAAGCGTGCAGATTGAGCATCTTGAAATGTACAATTTATTTAAGCTCGAACACATCAAGGTTACTTATGATCAACCGATATGTAGCTGTGAACAGACTAAAGTAAAAGCACTTACGCATTTTTATTTCTCTTTTTATTTTCATATCATACGCGTTTTGTTTTAACATTTGGTAAGATGAATTCGTTATACCATTCAGACTATGGGATATGGGGATATATCGGCATTTCGCTCATTCTGGTTCCCTAAGTGTGTTACGCTACACTCCGACTGTAGCCAGTCGGAGCGCAGCGTAACACACTTAGGGAACCAGAATGCCTTTCGCTTGGTGTTATGCAATTCACCTAGAGGCTGATATACCCTAATACCCCTGCGTCTTAAATGTAAAACTTATGTTGTCCCTCGTGGGTTACACAAGCCTGTAATTATGGTGGTGACTTTTCTATTGTCGCTGAGTATACATTCTGTTCATTCATCTGTCCAATCTAATTCTAGTTCTCATAGCTATAATTTCATTTGAGTCATCATGGGTGAATAGCTACTGTTTGATATGCACTGGCGATTCACAGAAATTTACCCCTTAATTTTCTCCAGGGTAGGCCATATGTAACTGTTCTTCGCGAATTTGATACACGCTGACTTTCAATCGACCATGCGTGTCCACTTATCAATAAATTGACATTGACAAGCATTTTTCATGCGTATAATATCTCTCCCCTGCTCGAAACATGGATTACATTTTGTAACATTCGAACTCAGTGAACTTATCAATGAACATGCTCTATAGACTTCAGCTAGACCCTTAGTAGGAAAGATTAACATTTATTCTCAGAAGTATTTTTTTAAATATTGACAATATTTTAAAACCATTTATGTATTATAACAAAATAGAGCTCAGAGGATGTTTTAACTTCAGAGCTAAAGCTGAGTAATCTAGACTTGCTATACTTAAGTAGACTTAGTTGGTCGTCATTTGAATATTTTTGCTGTTGGTCTTGATAAAAGACTTGATAAGATCCTGGGCGGGCCTATAAGAAAACGTCAGAGCTAAATTTTATAAAGTGAAGAACATCAGTTCAATTTTTTACAAATTTTAGATTATTGACCATTTTATTTCAGAATCTAAGCGTTAGAATACATGTTCTATTCTGTTTTGAGATAAAATTCGTCCTGAATGTAAGCTTTATATACGTCCCATATCACTTAACCCTTTGTGACAATAACAAGGTTTGTGTTTCTGTGAATATAATGTTGCAACTGCTTTAAAAATTCACTTTAAACATTTTTTTAAATTAATGGTTTTCAACGTTCTCTTGCATGTTTTCAAACAATCTATGAATGTTATGGTCAAGATTTTTCACGTAGAGAAAATAAAAAAAACACAGAAAGTATTTCTTTAATCTAAGTTAGTGTTCAATACTCTTTCACAGCCAACCAAGAGTAACCTCCTCGAGTTTCATTGTTACCTGTTGATATGCGTTTTCATACAAAAACTTGTAAGGTACACATGCTATACCACTATGTAATGAAGGCTTTATAAGTTCATAATCCTTTTAAAACGTGATTCATGTCATGTTTGTTTTATTTATAGCTAATGTTTTTTTAAAAACAACGGATCTATTTTGTCTGTGTATGTTTACATTTTCTATAAGTAATGTAACGTTATCAGTTTATATCAGCGCTTATGATATTTTGATTCATGAGATGTTATTAGAATTTAGTTTGGATGGAGATTTGACCAATCAGCTTCAAGATCGAGCCTTCTTAACTTAAAAGTTAATAGACTACTCTGATAACCCATTATTGAAGGATATTTCTTCATTGGTGCAATGACCCTATTTACATGAAATCTGTCTAAAGTACAATCGCAACAGAGACTAAACTTTAATTCAAAAACATATCACTTCTTACTGATTTCCCTAAAACATTTTCTATTTTATTCTTGGCTTACAATTTATTATCATAAATATATAAATACTTGCTAAATAATATCTAGACTGTTAGTGATATTTTAACATATTGATAAACACTCAAAGAAAGATGTTACAAGGGGAAGTAAATAAGTTTGTAGAAGTGGGTACCGAAATACGCCAAATATATAGCTCTATGAACTTTTTGACATCCTTCCTACGTTGGTTGCATGTGAATTTTGAATGTCAATATTGTGAAAAGGTTAAGTGAAAAGAAATGTTTCGATTCTTACCGGAGTTCAACGAAGCGCATCCTCCCCTTGTCACAATGTAGTACAGTGTACACCCATTCTACAATGCACCATGTGTATTCAAATATTGAATTAGTTTTAAAGTTCTGTATGTGAGAAAAATCATCTTTGTAGAATCGTTCTACATGACCTTATGCAGCCTTGTTCATTACATCTGAACGGCCTGTATTTTGAGACTTTCATCTTTTCCCTTTAGCCTGGTTATCAAGTCTGAATATATCTTCCAGGGGCTTCTTTCAAATAAAAGTAGATAAAATGGGATTTGTTTGAATGTCAATCAAGAATTTTTTAATGATAAGGCGTCACTTACACACAAAAAGGGAATTACTCATGTCTCTTAAGGACAATTCTGGAACTAGTAAACGAAAGAATGAATCTATATTTAAAGGGGAAGTAGCACGTTTTAAGGGGGGATATAAGGTGATGTCAGGAAAATGAAAATTAATGGTTCCAATTGAAAGACAATGTATTTAAACTAAATGGAGCAGTAATAATTTAAATTTTTAATGTAAAGTTTAGCCATGCGATTGCTTTTTCTTACACAAAGTGAATTAATGGCCGCCTATGGATGTTATGTGAATCTTCATACTTTGTCCTCCGACTATGGATGATTGACTTGTGTAATGAGATTTTTGACACTATTAGAACTTAGTTTATCAATCTGATGAAGATTTGACCAATCAGCTTCGAGATCGAGCCTTCTTATCTTTAAAGTAAACACGCTCAATGCTAAAGGACGGAGCCTGTGACAGAAATCGTATTTCATTATAACGCGAAATGCAATTCCATGATATGCTAAATCAAAATCGAAATCTAAGTTGCAGACTAAAGTGATTTCAACTTTTAAACAAATATGAGAGAAATTAATGCTTTAAGTTATAACGAGAATAATGTTTGTCTCCCGACACCGCGTTATAACGGGGATTTGGTGTCGCGGCAAGAACGTTGAAGGCTGTAAGTTGTGAAAAGTTGTTGTAGTCAAACTGGGAGAAATTACTTTGACAACAACGATGTCGTTAGATAGAAGAGAGGTGAAGAAACGACGTGCACGGTCGTCGTCGTTTCGATTGTCATTTCGAAGAAAAAGCAGTAAGTGATAAGCTTTTTGGTTACATTTTCACCTTTAAAATCGACATTATATCATACTTGGTCTTCTAAGCTATAGAGAAATCTATCGGTGAAGTTGATTCACTGTTGTTCTACAAGCAACGCTTATGTTGTCAATATTGAATTGAACAGGAGTTGTGTGCTTTGTGGGACCGGCTTGTTAAACAAAGCTTAGCTTATTACAATCGGTTTGAGGAAGTGAAATTATTGTTTTGTAATCAGTAAGCAGGTTCTGTTAGCTTTTAGCAGATCCTAATTAGGCTAATGTTTAAAGGTGTGCATGTGAAGAATTTGACAGAAAAGGATGTCTTTGTTTCGTGGGAATGTCTACCTTCCATTTTATAAAACCTTTTACCTGTGGCTACTAAACGATGGTCATTATTTAAGTCTATGTAACAGTGTAGTATTTTCATAAAATATTCAACATCACGTTGTCTATAACACCAGGAAATAATACGATTATCGCTATAACAGATAACATTTGTTGGTATTTATGGTTAATCGATAATGATGACAATGTTGGTTTATGTACATAGCGCCACACAATTATTTCTGCATATGAATTATATGGTTGACGAAACGTCATTTTATTATATTACAAATATTCATAAAAAAACTAACGCTACACCTAGCAAATGGGTTAGCAGTATCGAATACCAAACTTGCTATGGTCGGATAAACAATGATTCATTCATTACCTTATACCGGTAATAGAATTTAGCTTTTCTGCATTACGAAGCTTGATACGACAATAGGTATCATTATTGGTATCATTATAAGAATATTCCAAAAAGAATTCAGTTTGTATTGTATATTGAATTTCATCCAACTAGGCTATTGTTGTGTATTAATTAGAATCTTTCATCCAACGTTATGGGCAAAACATACTTTAAACATAAACTTATTTTGATATTAAATCCCTTTTCTACCTGAAAAACTTTGAACATGAAGACAAAATGCGTTATGCATATTTTTCTTTTCTAACATATCACGATATGCTGGTGGCACTTATAAAGTTATCATGACCTATGGGTTTCACTGTACGAGTTTAATCAAAAGCGTTTTCTCACGTATACATATATTTGACATAAACGTATCTTATTGCGTTGATACGTGCCGGGTTTTGTAAGCTTGATGCATGTGTTGTACGCCATTACTTATGCTCTATTAAAGGCTTTTTAAAAATAATTTTATATTTTATAAATTTCACTGATAATTGTTTGTTAATGCTAAATGTGTTATTTTGATAGCGTCATTAATCTCATTACACAAGCCAATCAGCCATAGTCAGAGGACAAAGTATGAAGATTCACATAAAATCCATTGGCGGCCATTTTTTGTGAACACATTTTATTCATTTTCTGTTAGAAAAAAGAATCGCATGGCTAAACATTACATTATATTTGAATTATTACTGCTCCATTAAGTTTAAAAACATTGTCTTTAAAGTGGAACCATGAATTTTCATTCGCCACTGTGAATCTTTATAATTTGTTCTTTGACAATTGATTATTGGTTTGTGTAATGAGATTCTTGACACTATCAAAATGATACATAAAGCATTAACATACAAATATCAGCGAAAAACATGAAAATATAAATTTGCTACTGCCCCTTTAAGAAAATACTGTGTAGGATACATAATGTGGTTATTCATGGTCCTTACGAACAAATGACAGCTGTTTGGTGTAAAATTAAAACATACTATTCAGTTTATAAAGAATTAGAGAATAACCAACGAGGTACGAGTGATTACGGGATATCTGCCCGAGTCGAAATAATGTTCACAGTCGCGAGCCTTGGCGAGCGACTGAACATTATTTTGACGAGGGCAGATATCCCGTAATCACTCGTACCGAGTTGGTTATTCTATATATTACCCATTTGTAATGAAATATGATTAAAAAACGACTGAAAAGATGCGATTGAGAAATCGTAGTAATGCTGTAGTAAGTGATACCAATCAGCTGATCAGTATTCATACGCGTGTCCAACCGAACATCTCCAGAGTGAATTAGTCAACAACGCATCGGAATCTAGTTCAGTTTCAAAACAATACAAAAATGACGAAAATAATGTCCCTGAATGATACAATACACTTTTCAACATTGAACAAATTTACACACATAAAACTCTTAACAAACAAGATTATTTGATAAAGATAATAAGTATTTGAATCAGCCGATCGTCACGCCGTACTACCACTGTGATGTGTTGTTGACGGCACAGTGTTGTAACGAAAATGTCAAAAACCTGTCAATTTTTTTAAACAATTCTTGATAAAAATGGCAATATCTTTAAGAGAAACTTACAAAGAATGCATCAAAACAAGTCTGTATGTCATGATAATCAAATAATCTGAAGTTTGAACAACATTTGTTTCTTTCGACGTTACTTTCATTTACGTAGCAAGTGTCAAGAACGATAACTCTAATCGGCCTATGATCACGGTAGGATTGTTCCCAGGGCTGATCAACTATGAGTATGTTGATTTGTAAAAGTTATTGCTTTCATGAATGTATGTATTGAATTTGAGTCCCTGTTGTTTTTATGTGTTAATAATTACTAATGGATCAGTGAAATTCTTGTGCTTGGATAGATTTCATGAATTTTCGATGGCAGCCATGTTTGTTTACAAACAGACAGCGCTTACCGTACCTTTGGAAAAAGCACAATCTTGAGATCACAATGAAACTTAACACGTAGATGAACAGTTTCAAATAATACTGCGTTTAAATATCAACCTGTAAGTTATATGATGTACAGTAATATTCATCGTTCTACGATTTTATTTTTAACCTAATCGACATACGTTCGAAACGTTCGATTTATCAATGAAACTTGAAAATAGTTCCGTCGACCAATCGTCTTTCATTCTCTTAGGAACCGACCAATCAACGTTGAGAATCACTAAAAAGCACATGTGCGGATATCAAAAAAATATCCACTCGTGTATCCTCGCCCGTATGGGTAATATATGATTATGTATACCTTCTGGATCAAAATGTATGCTTAAAATGTGTATCGTGTGCTGATATATTTGAAGATATAAGTGGTAATGTATATTGGTTAGAAAAAAATGTGCAGATTATGTTGTTTGTGATATCCAAAACGTGACATTTATCTATTAGAGTAACCGCTTCTAAATACGTTTCAAAGAAGTACATATTCTAACTTATGGTGTTAATCATGTTGATATACTTGAATTAATGATTATATAGCATGTCGTGTAGCAATGATATTTAAGTTTGCAGATTATATATCATGAATACTTTACTTTTAATAGAAAATAGTATTCATGATAACATCACGTGTTAACATTGCACTGTGTCTTAACAACTTCATGATGTTCTATATACAAAATGCATCTCTTATATCGTGTCAGCATATTTAACAGTGATGGAAAATAACACGGCTCTATCTAATCGAATCCCGACCACACCTGTCAACCCGATCAATAGGGTTCAATTATATCGTGTTACCTGTGTTAGGGATGAATCATAACTAGAGCTTCACTATCGAACATTTGTATCAGCTATCTCGTACATCATCGAGTCAGGGTGACATTCATTGTCATCATCCTGCTGCAGAAGCACATTGGATCTGCGTGGCTTCCAGAATATCCTTCATAACTTTCGAGGCTCATATTTGATATATTTCAAGGGTTCTTCAATGCTTTGGTATCTTTCAAGGCTCCAATAAATAGCCTGATATCTTACAAGGCTCCTACAATACCCTGGTATCTTCCTAGGCTCTTTCAATACCATGGTATCTTACAAGGCTCCAACAATACCCTGGTATCTTCCAAGGCTACTACAATACCCTGGTATCTTCCAAGGCTACTACAATACCCTGGTATCTTCCAAGGCTACTACAATACCCTGGTATCTTCCAAGGCTACTACAATACCCTGGTATCTTCCAAGGCTACTACAATACCCTGGTATCTTCCAAGGCTCTTTCAATACCATGGTATCTTTCAAGGGTTCTACGATGCCCTGATATCTTACAAGGCTACTACAATACCCTGGTATCTTCCAAGGCTTCTACAATACCCTAATGTCTTTAAGGCCTCCTGCAATACTCAGATATCTTAAAAAGCTCCTACAATACCCTGATATCTTTCAAGGCTCCAACAATACCCTGGTATCTTTCAAGGCTCCTACAATACCCTGGTATCTTTCAAGGCTCCTACAATACCCTGGTATCTTTCAAGGCTCCTACAATACCCTGGTATCTTTCAATGCTCCTACAATACCCTGGCATCTTTCAAGGCTACTACAATACCATGGCATCTTTCAAGGCTCCTACAATACCCTGGCATCTTTCAAGGCTCCTACAATACCCTGGCATCTTTCAATGCTCCAACAATACCCTGGTATCTTTCAATGCTCCTACAATACCCTGGCATCTTTCAAGGCTCCAACAATACCCTGGTATCTTTCAAGGCTCCTACAATACCCTGGTATCTTTCAAGGCTCCTACAATACCCTGGTATCTTTCAAGGCTCCTACAATACCCTGGTATCTTTCAATGCTCCTACAATACCCTGGCATCTTTCAAGGCTACTACAATACCATGGCATCTTTCAAGGCTCCTACAATACCCTGGCATCTTTCAAGGCTCCTACAATACCCTGGCATCTTTCAATGCTCCAACAATACCCTGGTATCTTACAAGGCTACTACAATACCCTGGTATCTTTCAAGGCTCCTACAATACCCTGGTAACTTTCAAGGCTCCTACAATACCCTGGTATCTTTCAATGCTCCTACAATACCCTGGCATCTTTCAAGGCTCCTACAATACCCTGGCATCTTTCAAGGCTCCTACAATACCCTGGCATCTTTCAAGGCTCCTACAATACCCTGGTATCTTTCAAGGCTTCTTCAATACCCTGGCATCTTTCAAGGCTCCTACAATACCCTGATGTCTTTCAAGACTCCTACAATACCCTGGCATCTTTCAAGGCTCAGACAATACAATACACTGTAGAATGTGAAAAAACATGATATCCAAATTGTCCAGAGTTATGTTGACATGATTGATATATAGGTATTTACAAATATCAGTTACCATAATTACATCAGAAGGGTCCTGTCAAAATAACGTAGCCCAAACAACATAACTTGATGAAATAATTTGTTTCAACATGTATCATATACCATAGAAACTGGGAAGATTAAGATGACAACACAGCATAGGTTTCGTTACATGATTAATAGCGTTGTTAGATCCGGAATAGGATTCCGAAATGGTTTATACAATAGAAAACCATATGATGTTTCAACACCGCACTGTAAGCAATACTTGATAATAAAAGAGGTTTCATTCTTCTACGACGTGAATAAGACAGCATGATACAAATCAACAATCACACAGGGAAACGAAGCACGGGTGTAAAAAGGAAATCTTCAACTTCTGATTTTGCTTCACAACATATACATGTATATGAATATATTATTTACTACCAGGAAGTGAGGGCTGTGTCGCGGGGGGGGGGGGGGGGGGGGGCTGGTATTTAAAGAGTGCCACTGTTAAAAGCATCGATTCAGTGTTCACACTTATGTATGAGAATTTCAGAAAAAAGTATCTTATGCGTAGACAAAAGTGCAGATTCGGCATTTGTATTAACTATATGATCGTTGTTATATATTGGCAGGGTTAAGATGAAGACTACAACCTTCAATGGTAAACAAATAAATTATTGTGAAATTACGGCGTTTGAGAGTATATGCTTATTTCTACAACATGCGGGATGTGGGATGTGGGGTGTAGGTGTGGCATGTGGGAGTTGGATGTGGGTTGTTAGATGTGGTATATTGGATGTAGGATGTGGATGTGGCATATGGGATGGGGGTGTGGCATATGGGATGTTGGATGTAGCATATGGGATGGGGGATGTAGCATATGGGATGTGGGATGTAGCATTTGGGATGTTGGATGTAGCATTTGGGATGGGGGATGTAGCATTTGGGATGTGGGATGTGGGATGTAGCATATGGGATGTGGGATGTAGCATTTGGGATGTTGGATGTAGCATTTGGGATGGGGGATGTAGCATTTGGGATGTGGGATGTAGCATATGGGATGTGGGATGTAACATTTGGGATGTTGGATGTAGCATATGGGATGTGGGATGTAGCATTTGGGATGGGGGATGTAGCATATGGGATGGGGGATGTAGCATTTGGGATGTTGGATGTAGCATATGGGATGTGGGATGTAGCATTTGGGATGGGGGATGTAGCATAGGGGAGGTTGGATGTAGCATATGGGATGGGGGATGTAGCATATGGGATGTGGGATGTAGCATTTGGGATGGGGGATGTAGCATAGGGGAGGTTGGATGTAGCATATGGGATGGGGGATGTAGCATATGGGATGTGGGATGTAGCATATGGGATGGGGGATGTAGCATATGGGATGTGGGATGTAGCATATGGGATGTGGGATGTAGCATATGGGATGGGGGATGTAGCATTTGGGATGGGGGATGTAGCATATGGGATGTTGGATGTAGCATTTGGGATGTGGGATGTAGCATATGGGATGGGGGATGTAGCATATGGGATGGGGGATGTAGCATATGGGATGTTGGATGTAGCATTTGGGATGTGGGATGTAGCATTTGGGATGTGGGATGTAGCATATGGGATGTGGGATGTAGCATATGGGATGTGGGATGTAGCATATGGGATGTGGGATGTAGCATATGGGATGGGGGATGTAGCATATGGGATGTGGGATGTAGCATTTGGGATGTGGGATGTAGCATATGGGATGTTGGATGTAGCATATGGGATGGGGGATGTAGCATATGGGATGTTGGATGTAGCATATGGGATGTTGGATGTAGCATTTGGGATGTGGGATGTAGCATATGGGATGGGGGATGTAGCATATGGGATGTTGGATGTAGCATTTGGGATGTGGGATGTAGCATTTGGGATGTGGGATGTAGCATATGGGATGTGGGATGTAGCATATGGGATGTGGGATGTAGCATATGGGATGTGGGATGTAGCATATGGGATGGGGGATGCAGCATATGGGATGTGGGATGTAGCATTTGGGATGTGGGATGTAGCATATGGGATGTGGGATGTAGCATTTGGGATGTGGGATGTAGCATATGGGATGTGGGATGTAGCATATGGGATGTGGGATGTAGCATTTGGGATGTTGGATGTAGCATATGGGATGTGGGATGTAGCATATGGGATGTGGGATGTAGCATATGGGATGGGGGATGTAGCATATGGGATGTGGGATGTAGCATTTGGGATGTGGGATGTAGCATATGGGATGTGGGATGTAGCATTTGGGATGTGGGATGTAGCATATGGGATGTGGGATGTAGCATATGGGATGTGGGATGTAGCATATGGGATGTGGGATGTAGCATATGGGATGGGGGATGTAGCATATGGGATGTGGGATGTAGCATTTGGGATGTGGGATGTAGCATATGGGATGTGGGATGTAGCATTTGGGATGTGGGATGTAGCATATGGGATGTGGGATGTAGCATATGGGATGTGGGATGTAGCATTTGGGATGTTGGATGTAGCATATGGGATGTGGGATGTAGCATATGGGATGTGGGATGTAGCATATGGGATGGGGGATGTAGCATATGGGATGTGGGATGTAGCATTTGGGATGTGGGATGTAGCATATGGGATGTGGGATGTAGCATTTGGGATGGGGGATGTAGCATATGGGATGTGGGATGTAGCATTTGGGATGGGGGATGTAGCATATGGGATGTGGGATGTAGCATTTGGGATGTGGGATGTAGCATATGGGATGGGGGATGTAGCATATGGGATGGGGGATGTAGCATTTGGGATGTGGGATGTGGGATGTGGGATGGGGGATGTAGCATATGGGATGGGGGATGTAGCATATGGGATGGGGGATGTAGCATATGGGATGGGGGATGTAGCATATGGGATGGGGGATGTAGCATTTGGGATGTGGGATGTAGCATATGGGATGGGGGATGTAGAATTTGGGATGTGGAATGTGGGATGTGGGATGGGGGATGTAGCATTTGGGATGAGGAATGTAGCATTTGGGATGTGGGATGTGGGAGTAGCATATGGGATGGGGGATGTAGCATATGGGATTGGGAATGAAGCATTTGGTATGTGGAATGTAGCATTTGGGATGTGAGATGTAGCATTGGGGATGGGGGATGTAATATTTGGGATGGGGAATGTAGCATTTGGGATGTGGGATATTGCATATGGGATGTGGGATTTTGAATATTGGATGTAGGATATTGCATATTGGATGTTGGATATTGCATATAGGATGTGGGGTACGGGTTATGTTCAAGGGTGGTGAAGGGTATGAAAACGTCAAATGTTTCACAATAAGAATTTGTTATCAGGAGTCTGCATTCAAGACTTGCACGTCGATGTAATTTTTGAATTTGGTCTAAATAGTTTCTTTGGCACTTGATTCGTCTCCAAAAGTAGACAAGGTGTTGAATGATCGACTGGGGTGAGGTGAGGTGATGTAGGATATAACGCCGCTTACAAGAGTATTTCACTTATATCACGACTGCTAGTATTATTGCAGGGAGAAAGCCCGCAAGACATCCCCGGCTACCCTTTTGATATCGTCATTGCAGAGGAAAATATTATTAGCTATAAATATACATCTTGATCGAATAGTTTGCTTTGGATAAAATCTCACGTTGCCTTGACCACGGGAACATGTGTCTCTTAAACAGCGTTAGAAAGAAAGATAGACCCTACCCAACTACTATACATGTCACTCTGGTCTTTGGCAATTTGACGTCTTGGCGACCCTCAACAAAAATCGTGAACCATATTGAATATCAGCCCTTTAGTACAACGTCTTTACAACTTGGTAACTTAAGATGTTATCATTTAAAATTCTGCTCCTTCTATTCGCTGCCTGTACTCTAGAACTTTAATTGATGCGTGGGGTGTGATTTAGTCCACAATACACGTTCTCAAGTTAGAGGAAGTTAATTAACTAGCGACATTATCCTTGCAAGGTTAGGGTAAAGTGATAGGCCTTCTAGTCAGTGCACTATTCTGTGTTAGATTTGAATAGAGAGTGGAATTATGGAAATTGTTTATTTTGCTTTTATAGAAGACTATTGCATCATTTATTGCAGTCGGTGTGAATGTTCAATTTGAGTATTAGATATAACCGATATATCCAATTTAAATGACGTTGAACGATTTAATTCTATTCACAATGCACAATATGCAAATCTATTGAATTTTAAAGAATATTAATATCGCCCGCTGATTCTAAAAATCCCTATTCAGGTAAACAACAAATTAGTTATTTGGAAAATATGTACGCAATTCAATCAAAAGATAAATCTGAAGAACTGTAAGTATTCAATGCATGAACTACGATATGGACAAATCTTAAGAATTTGATAGAATAATGTCCTCATTTACCTATAGACAGTGCCAATGCGTGCTAATGTGCCTTTAAATTTAACTCTGTCAATAAGAAAACGGTCAATATGAATTTGCATTTTAGAGGTTTAAAGAGAGTTTAGAGGTTGATGATTTATAAACTATCGATATATCTTTATTTTAGTGAACATGGTTCATCTTTCCTTTCAGTACCGATATGTTCCAACTGGGTAAATAATACTATGCATAGAAAATCTAACCTTCATTTGATTATCTGCGTTGGATAATGTGACAGGCATTTTATACAGGTAACGAAATAGTGCCCACTTCAATGACTTATGCGATGTAAAGGTTAATTGAGGTGATAAACTATAGGAAGTGTTTTGTTTCGTATTTGTTAGTCCAGATTGGCTTTATTAACAGTCTATGAAAGAGTATGAAGAGCTTTATAGACAGGTATTGAAATTTATACATGTTTTGGAAAAATAATTGTAAAATAAGAGAATCAGTCTTACATTTGTTATTTCTGATAAAGAGAAGTGGACAAACGTTTTATGCGTCTCGACAACAGCGTCAAGCGCCAGGAATAAGGCATTTGGTTCTTGAAGTTGGTGTGATTAATGGCTTATATTCATGTTGTTAAATTGATTTCACAAGGGGATGATCATTTCATTTACGGAGTAGAATAGAGTGCCTCAACGTATTAAATTTATGCATACTGAGACACTCAATTTTCATGGGGTTTTAAAAGGTTAATGTGTCAATTAACTAGCGAAGTTGCTGCATAGGAAATATAGTATTTGGTCCATGTCTTGACAAAATTATTCTATTAAGAATCGGTCTATCTGTATAAATGATGACTATGTAATGTTTGGACAGGATATGCAAATCTTTTTCAAAGTGTTTTCACAAAAATATATTCTGTTAGGATCCATGCACCGTACCGACATTATATGTTAGTTCCAAAGCGTTAGCTAAATGACATCTACTTGTTTTCAATTATTAAAGAGCAAAGGCGTTATACATGTTCAGAATCCTAAATTCGTCATTCTTTTACATATACAGCTACTGAACAAGGTTCAATAATTCAAAGAAAAGATTGATAATACCGTTAAAAACATCTTATTCGTTTTACATGTAGAGCTACTGAACAAAAGGTAAGATTTGTAAAATCTAACATCAGGTACTTCATATTCAAGTTGTAGATAGTATGAAATTATACCGTCATAATAATTTGAATTAACACAGCAATTCAAACAATTCTATACAGAGTGTAATTTGACCTAAATGAAAGTCTACTGACAATATTCATTGTGGTTGTTAATATACATGCATTACAACTCAGCATACAACTATTGGCCGGACAGAGAGTGAAGTAGCGGATATCCTTGTCACAGACCTCGTCGCTTTTACTATACTAGTTGCTACTGGTAGATAATGTGCACACACGTTCTTTGTATTAATGGCATTTTGAACTTATTACAAGAACAACAGGAAAGAAAATATAAAAGCATGTTACAGTCCCTCTCTATGAAATAGGCGATACAATGATTCTGTCATTTCTAAAAAGTTGTGTTTTTAAGATAATTTGTATTTGTTAAAGAAATAAAATCAAATTTGAATCCACCTATTCGAAATTTGAAAAAAATAAATCTTTGCAGATAACAATTCAGCACAGCGCATTATGCAAATAAACTACCTTAATCACGTTTCAAAAGGGGGATTTGTAAACTCTAAAATGAATCACCCATAAAATCTTGTTAAAAATAGAATTCTTATTTTGACGTGATTAGTTTTAAAACATATTCGATTCGTGTTTTGACTTTGAAATTTGACTAACAATTTATGGGCATATGTATGCATGGATGAATATGAAATAACTCGTTTAAGATCAAACACCAAAGCCAAAAGATTGGATGATAGACGTAACATGAATTCTAACAATATTTTGCGACCACCACCATCCAATACAAGTAAGTCATATCCATAGACTTTAGTTTCCATATTTCATATTTCCATGCAATCTTGAATTATTTCAATCCAGACGCATGGCCCCCTGATGTAAACGTCAAAATTCTTGTAATTAATTAAAAAAATCATGTTTTTTTTCTTCAAGAATGAGTTTTCAGAGACTGAAATACCTTTGTGCTTACTCATAGATACGTGATTATTTACACGTCTCTACCGTAATGTAGTACCAACTTGATTTGAGTCTATCTTATCTAAATCGGCTTCCAGCACTCGCGAACCATCTGTGCCAGATAAGACCGACTTCAGCATTTAACTTATTCGAGAGCCTGGCACTAGGTCCTTCAAAAGCTTAGTTGGTCAGAGTTGTTAAGACAGTGAATACTATACGTTGAATGAACTGAATCGTGGCAATATCCGAAACTAAGAGAAAGGTATTTTGTCACTTAAAAGCATCAAATATACTAAAAGGTTGACGGTCCTTTTCTATACGGAGTTATTCAAAGCTATTGGGATAATTGGTACTGATGATTACCCTGCTTTCAGCACTAAAGCAAGATATGGCGTAAACAAACTGACGTTATACCTGAAACACATATAAACGGAGATAAACGGGTCATTTTCAAGATTAAACGATATAAATGAATTTAAAACGAGTCTCCATGAAAAGGGACAGTAGCACGTTTTTGAAATTTTCATATTTTCAATTTTTCACTTATAATTGTACGTTAATGATAAATGTATTATTTTGACAGTGTCAAAAATCTCATAACACAAGCCAATCATTCATATTCAGAGGATAAATTTGAAGATGCACATAAAATCCATTGGCGGCCATTTTGTGTGAACACCTTTAATTCATGTTGTGTAAGAAAAGGAATCGCATGGCTAAACTTTACATTATAGTATATATTTGATTTATTACTGCCTCATTTCGTTTAAATATGTTGTCTATCAATTGAAACCATTTATTTTCATTTCCTAACATATCCTTCTATTCCCCCTAAAACGTGTTACTACCCCTTTAACGACGAGATATTGAATATACTGTTTAAAGTGATTTTATTGATTTGTTCGCTTCAACGGGTTGTCTAAAACCTTCGAGACATCGATTAAGTCTACTAACATATTCCTACATCAAATAGTCTTGTATCTCGATTAAGCATAATAAAGTTGCATCTTATCATTTAAGTTATCTGACATGTCTCGGTGCCAAGCCATAGGTCACATGACTATCTCGATATTGGGGTGTTCACATCTACAAGCTTAACAGTAAACAGTCTCAGATATCTCATATATGACCTATAACGATCGGCCATTTTATGAAGACTAAATTTATTTGCTGTAGGGATCAAGCAAATCCTAAATGCGACCGATACTGGCATACGTTTTATGATAAATCTGATTATTTGCGGTAGAGTCAAACTAACTCATATATAGAGTCCCTTTATAACTCTTATTTCTTATCTTTCGGAATGTCTTCCGTGCATTTATGCTATTTGGTTAGAGTATAATAAATACAGGCTTTATGTGAGCTTGAAGCTACGTGTAGACCAATCTCATATGTACATAAATCGATAAACTTAATTATACGTTATGCTATTTTATTACTTATGAACTTACATATATAAAAAGGTGGTATCGATGTTTCTTTGCAATGTAGGGATACGGTGACCTTATATCTAACATTTATAATTTAAAGTTACAACTTTCCCATAAACTTATACAGACATACAACATATTTATAAATTTAGGTGTGGAATATAATGATATGAGTCAAAATATTATTTTATTTTTTTCTATATTTACAATTGATTTAACTTCTTCATACTTGATTGATTTCATACATTAAAAAAATCGTTGTTTATTTTACTCTAGATCTTATACTAATGGAAACATTTTACATGTCATATCTGAAAATGTTATAACAAGAAATGTCGATGAAACTCTCAACACGGTGAACGTTCTAAGGTGCGCGTGCTCTACCGCTAAACAATGTGAAGCTAATTAGAGTTACCTCCCTTACCCCACTTCTCTTTCCGGCACTGGAATGGCGTTTGTTTCCATCACCCACATGATAAAAATGTTTGCGTTTGACATGACAGAATCTGTTGTGAGTCAGTAATCGATTGTTTCTTCCTGCCACGTTGACATTACCAGCAGTACAGACGATTAAAAGGTAGGATTAGAAGATTTTTAATTCATTGCACCTATTTTCTTTGACCGCCGATGAGACAGGTGTCATTTTGCTGAAATATTGATTTTTTATTGTCATGGTAAAGCGATAGAACTGGCCTATGAATAATTTTTCCTGCGACTTGATATGAGTCATTTACCTGTAATGAATGAAAATTGTGCCAAATATAGGTTGGTCAAAGTTTTATCAGTTATCAGATTCATTAAAGAATACAATGCTGGAAATTAATAAAATTTAAACTCAAAATGATGAAATAAATTCAAAGAAGAAATTCATCAGTGTTGACAATCATACTAAGTAAATCTCTAGCTATCTTTTTGTTTCAAGTTTATTATTTGGTCTTGTTTTACCGTTTTTGCTCCTAATCATGGACAGATAGATCTATCTGCAACATATATTTTATATTGATTTAAATGACTTTAAAAAAACATATTGAAAAACACATTTGATGCATGTTTTCACTTTAATTGACAGATCATCATTTAAAGTCTTTATTGATGCACTCTTTTCATTAATTATTTCATTAATACTCAACATATTCCACATACCGTAAATCCTTGAATAATAGCCCAGCATCGTTTTTGATTGGGCAATTATTGAAGGCAGACGATTATTTATTTCATATCTATGATGTGTTAATGAAGTAGTGAAATGTTCAACAAAAACGCATTACAGAAAATAATTTCCTGTGAATATCAGGTTTTTACATTAACTGATGTTTAAATCTGCATCAGAATGCCTATACGAAGTTTGTTTACATTCTTAAATCAAACCCAATTAATTATTCAAGGCAGGCAATTATTCACAGCAAAAGAGCTTAGACCAGGTTTTTTTTAAAGGTAGGCGTTTATTCAAGGCAGACAATTTTCAAAGATATACGGTAATATGCTTGCACCTTCTCTTTATAAGCGCCCATAACCATGTTTGAAACTCAATCCAAAAAAATCCCAAATAAGCAAAAACTGTAGAATTTTTTTAACAAGAAATGTTTTAAGAGTCTTGAAATTTTTGTCCTAACTTGACATAAAACTACATTCATGTACAACTTATGGTTGTATGTTTGCAACTGTGTCATTCTTTATTTAACGATTATGAATGATTAAAAAGTTTTTAAATATTTAAATGTCTGAATATAAAAGGACAAGATGTGTTAGAATTAAACTGTCTGTATGTTCTTTTCAACGAAAAAAAATATAAATATATTATTCATCATATAATTTAAGTTTTCATAACATATCCTTTAAGTTTATAGTTGTAAGATTAAAGTCTTATAGATGCTTAAATGTATTCTATTTCATACTGTTAAAATTGTAGACACACCCAAATTAAGGCCTGCTTATAATGAATTTTCTGACTCATTTCACAGAATGCTATAATGTACTGCATTAATGAGGTCACACTTTTAACTCTTTGTTATTGCCCACCCACCACTGGATTACGTAGTTTGTCTAGATTTTCCGACCTATTTTGAAGCTCTTAAAATCAGCTATTGCTTAAGCTTTTTAGCTTTATTTAGCATACTTTAAAATTGGCATTTGTTTTATTTAACTAATCTAATTTTTTGCTTTCATTTGGATAAAAATTATTCCCTAAAAAAAATTAAGCCTTTCAGAAATTAATGACTTTTGAAATGATAAAGTTATAGTTAGTTATCATTTTGTTTTACCAGCATGCAGAATATTGGAAAAATATATAAGAAATGCCAATTAGAAAGATGTATTATGCTCTTTCAAGCATATGCTGATGATCAAATATGAGCAAATTATTCATTGGATTACCATGCTTTGCATTTACTGTAATCAATTCATTCAATGAAATATTACTGCATAATATATTGGCTAGATTTCTCTAAAAGTTACTTTGTCAAATAATGAACCTTACTGTAAATTTTAATGTTTAGTTTACATTTGGTACATGAAACTAACAAATTTTGAAAATACTTTTATATGTAAATTGTCAAGTATCCAAATGGGTTCCTAATTACCTGTATTACATTTCTATCAGCTTTGTAAGGTACCTGTTGTCATTTACGAGCCATCACAGTAATTACACAGGTGATTTACTCAGGTAATTTATCGTCCAGGTATCATTACTAAACTGTTTGCTGAACCTGACTAGCCATTCACAGGTACAGATTTTCTTTAGTGGTGATCGTTAGATAAGATCAGAGAGTTAAAGACACTTTCTGGTCCCCACGAAACCAATTTTGCCATCACTGCTTTGTGTATCTTAATGTGACAGGCCACGGCCCAAGCTCTGATAAGGCTGGTGCTGGAATGTAAACAATCGCCACCGAGAAGCCAGGGAGTTCAGAGTCAAACTAGTCGAGTTGTGAACTTTCAATGTTTCCAGACTGACTTGAAGTAGATATATTTGAAAGCGATATTTTGTATGTATTTACGTATTAATTGTGATAGCTATATATAAAACAGGATAGTGATTTGCATGGTTTTAATTATAAAAATATAACCTAATAGTACACTTAACATTGCATTTATACATATTTATTCTTAAATGTAAACTCATTATTACTGAAGAAATGATCTGCTAACTATTCCCACTTGTGTCCCATATATGGCTGCCCTGGTGGATTTGGGTAGACGGAACGTACACAGTTCAAGATGCATTTTGGCATTACTTCTCGTCTGTGCAACACTGCCCACTGTCCACTTGCTAGCATTGCCTTTCTGTCCAAATAATGTTGATTGTTCCACGCTCCAAGGTTTTGCATCACACACCAAAACTTTTTGTAGCATGATTTTCTCAAACCAGCATTTCTTGCGTTGGGAGCTTGCCTGTGTCCGAGCCATGGTGATGGTAGAGTCGTTATGCATGGGTCAAGGAAACAATAAGGACAGTTGTTATCTGGAAGATCTTCTGGTTTCCGAGGTCTGGGGACTTTAGAAGACTTATTGTCATCTATAACAGATTGCTGAGCTACTGATGATATGGCACACTCTTCATCAGGGATATGATGATTGCATGGATTTTCTGTAATAAATGTTATTGCCCTGTGAAACGACGTAATAATCACATATGGATATTCAATCTATTTTTCCATCCATACAGTTGTGTGCATTATATAAATCTATTTTGTAGTCAACAAATCATTACAATTTCATAATTACAATATATGATCTTACTTGCCTTAGTTGCCTAAATTCAAGAAATGCAGTGATCAAGCACAAATTTGAAGGACAACTTTAAAATGATAGTATAGTATAGTTTCAGTATAGTTAAACATCTTACCAACAACATGATAATCCCATCCGTTAAATGCAAACAATCCTTGTATTTGTTCCTCTTGTTCTCTTGTGAGCATTAGAGTGATAGGTTTTGGCTCCATCTTTTCAAAATGTACACTTCAAATTTTGCGCCAAATGGCTATGAGTCAGTTCTCTGTCAAAAATGAAAGTGGGTCAGCATACTGCATCCAATCATAACCGCTGGATAGATTATTTGTCCAATCAGGTGCCTTCTGTGTTTTACTCCAGGGGCGAATTTCTTCTACAACTTTGAGAATTGTTCACTTATACACTTGAAAAAAATGCCTCTCTGCGATATCACGAATAAGAAAAATCTAAGTCTTGACCCACCCAAAAAAGTAGTGAAGAAGAGACTCAGCGATGGTTCAGAAAAATTGTACAGCTACAACAAATGCAGGAAACATTTTGAGATAACTTTTCATTCTGAAGAGGAAAAGGAAGAGTTTGAAAAGAAATGGACATGCCTCAAGGCAGTATTCAATGGGAATACATCAAAACTCTTAATCAACCTGGTTGACAACTTTATGGAAAATCAAATTCATCAATCTTCGAAGCAAGAAGGAGATAATCATTGCACATCGGAATCTCAGAATGAAGATTTAAACTCTGAGTATACTGACGAAACCTTGTTCTTTGGAGATGTGAAGGCAGCTGAGAGCTTTCATGTTCAAATTGAATCGCATACTTTGTTGTGCAGGAATAAGTTACTCGTTTCTTATATTGACAAGATTGGCCATGTCCTATCCCTGCATTATGTTTGTGCTGCAGGACATACTTTAGTATGGAATTCATCTTTGCCTCTTTCATCAAACTTCCTGGTCAATTATAAAGTCCTTACATCATATATGTGCAGTGGCATGTTGACGAGTGAATATGAACGGTTTTGTGAATTTGCTGAATGTGGTGTTCTGACAAAACACTTCAGATCCAAGTCTATGGTGACATTTGCTGCTGCTGTTGATGTGGAGAAGACTGCGTCAATAGCTACAGCAAGGGAGGAAGAGCTTGCTGCAAGTCGGGAACATGGGGATGATGGAATAAGACTCATGACCGATGCTCGTCATGCTTGCAGGAAAAACTCCTATCACTGTGATCATGTTGCCCTTGGCCTCAACACACATAAGATAGTGGATTACCAACATGTCACCAAGGAAGATGATCGGTCATCTCAGAAACATGAGTTGATTGGATGTACAAGAATGTACGAAGGTTTCGATGCTGCTCAGATAAAAGTCCTGGAGCATGCACATGATCGAAACATGTCAGTCAACAAACATGTTAAATCACGACCATTGACGCAAAATTCAAATGACCGGTGGCATGTTGCTAAACCTTTAACAAAAGGCTTCAAGATGATCAGCCAGGGACCAAAGAAGACCATGGGGAAAGTATGGCATCCAGAACTCTCTGGAAAAGGATCACTAGTGAAAAACCACATATACTGGGCAATGGACGTTTGTGAGAAAAGTCCTGAAAAATTGAAGAGGCTAATATCATCCATGATTCCACACTTTCAAAACGACCATTCCCAGTGTCATGAGGATTCGACATGTCGTCAGCCGGACTATGTCCCAGAATGGTCAATTCTAACTGATCCTGTGGCCATAGCTCTTTTTACAAAATATGTGCATTCTCTGCTTGTATATACTCAACCAAATGATTACATCTATGGAAGAGATACTTTTTACATAGAAAGTTTCAACAACACTGTATTAATGTATCTTGACAAGAGGGTACACTATGGGATACCAACATACCAGCTCAGAATCAATCTCGCAATCCTGCAATGGAATGAACATGTTGATAGGCTCTGTACTTCCATATCTGTACCAAGACTTTCAGTTGAACATGACCGTAGACAGACTGGGAGGAAGAACTACAGTAGAAAGACCTTCAAATTTGTCAAAGATATTTGGCAACATCTGAAGGAGTACCTGGACAAAGGGGTATCTGGACATACAGACGCGTTTGAAGAGGAAGATATGTCCGAAGATGATTCAGATTAGACATCTTCATTCTTGTATTCGCAGTTACTGTAAGTAATGCTCCACATAATATGCTGTATCAGTAATTCCAAAATCAATATTTAAAGAATGTTTTTGAAATCCTGCCTTCCTATACAGAATATAAGAACCATACAGTTATTGTCTACACATGTATGTAGTGACACAATGCTAGATGGAGTAATTCACTTCCTTCATTAATAGAGTTGTAATTTGTATTATATTTGAACACAGGCTATACCCATGCTTTTTTGTAATTCAAATGTTATAAGATGTCTTATCATATTTGCAGCAGATGGCATTTAGAGGAAACAATAATCATCACCTGTTATTGAAATGATTTGATATGAATAATCATTGAATATTGTTCTGTAGTTTAAGGGAGAATATCAAAATAACATTACATTATATTTTAGATGAGGAAGGGTTATACCAAATGTTCACACCTACATTCTTTTGGATTACTTTTGTCAGAATTTGGGTTTGTTGTTATCCTTATCAATGTAGTCCTGTTCCTTGCCTGTAGTTATAGTATAATGCAGCCATCAAAATCTAAAGACACTCATGACACTATACTCTAGTAGATGTTATAGTGTCTTTGAATATTATTGACTAAAACTCTATCATCAGTATTATAGATGTTGACAGTATCAATAAGAAAGATTGTGGCAAGGCCTTCATTTTCAACCCTTGCTCTCACATCTTACTTCAGCAAATGGAACTCAAATTTATTACAAGACGTTAGAGTTATTTGAACTCACTTTCAGAGAGTTGAACATATATTCACATATTCATGATTTGGAGTTCAAGTGTCAGGCATTCACAGAGGAATACTAGAATATTCGGTACTATTTTGCCTTATGTAAAGGATATCTAGATCAATAACAGATAGCTTTTTATGTCCAAAAAATTACACAGCATAATAAATGTAGCCATATGTTGATAGTTATATTATTGATTAGTGAAAGGATACTGAAAGGATCTTATGGATACCATATGTCATTGTATTCATTATTTTGTACATACATTTTGTTTAATTTATTGTTATTAGTCATGTGAAGCAGTACTATTTCTTTTGTATGATGTCACACATTATGTACCATTATTTATTCTATCGCTGTTCAATATGTTTGATTTGTTTATTGTATATATATTCTGTATTTTAAAACATATATATTTATTACTTCATATCTTGTGTAGAAATAGAAACAACTAAATTGTTTTTCTCAACTCACAATGTTATAAAAACAATCATAACAAATTCTTTTGGTTTTGGATTTTGCATGTGATGACCATAATTGTGATTATACTAAGTGCAGTTACATTGTTCTGATAAGTCATTTAATCATCTTGTATCTGAGACCTTAGAGCAAAATAGTCAATTGATGGCTAACCAAATCAAGAAAATGCAGCAGATCTAGATTGCATAGTTTGCAAAGATTAGGCATCTCTTATGCTTATATCTTGATACATTGTTTTAAATGAATACAACTAGCTATTTCTGAGACTAAATCTAGTCTAGGTACAAGGTCCCAGAGCAATTCATAATGACCCGGTAAAGGGTTCTAGTGCTCCAGCATCCTTGTCGAGACATTCCACTCGCCCTCAGTGCTGGTGTTATCAGTTTAATCAGCTTTTGGTGACAGATATACAACATTCTTCCTGATGCCTTCTATAGTCCCTTAAAGGGACCGGCAAGTGTCTTTAAGTGCCCTTGATCATCTGTCAGCCATATTATCTTGTCATACTTTATATGATAGACTGATCTATGATGTAAATACATGCGAGTTACTTAAGCTGATTATGATCTGTAAATATGCTAGATAGTATTCTTTGGTAGAGTTTTAAGACTATTTTGGTTGCTTTTGATAAAGACTAGAGTTTTGTCTTTGAAATTTAAAACATTTCTACTGTGCTTTCATCCATGACTTTTTGTACCAAAGTTTTTTTCACACATGTGTATTCAATATTCAATAAAATCTAGACTTATTGAATAACCTTGCTGTATATTACTGTTTAAACTAACATTAAGTCTGAGAAGTATTTTATTTTCAATATTGACAACATTTTAAAAACCATTCATGTATTTTAACAAAATGGAGCCAAGAACATGTTTTAACTTCCAAGAGCTGACCTATCTAGACTTGCTATACTTTTGTAGACTGGGAATATTTTTGCCCGAGAATCTGGAAAACTGACAAGAGCTGAGTGGTCTAGACTTGCTATACTTTTATAGACTGGGTTGGTCATCAATTGAATATTTTTGCCCTAGGGTCTGATTGGCAGACTAACTAGTCTTTTACTTATTTATTTGGTGATTGAATGCCAGATTTAGAAATATATTTGCTAGGAGTCTCATGGTGCTATTTCATTCATTGTAAAAATGATCGAGTTTTTTTTGATAATATTGCAATATAAATACTTGTTATTTAATAAAGGTATTACTGCTTGGTGTCAAATGGGATCTTAAGATTTTTGAATATTTCAGTCTAAGTAAATCTAGCCTCAATAATACCTGGTTCACACTGATATTGAGTCTAGCGAGATGTAGTAGCGGGTTGCGTCAGCCAACTTATCATGTATGACCTTCCAACGTTATATGTGCATATGCAGACTATTGCGGCTTGGTAAGACGATCCCTGATTGGTCAAATCTATAGACCGGCTGACGCAACCCGCTATTACATCTCGCTAGACTCTATCAGAGTGAACCGGGTATTATTGAGGCTAGATTGACTTAGACTGTGAATATTTTTTTGGACATAAAGTTGCTGAAGGAAGATACTCATTTTTCCATGTGAGACAAATCATTGAAATCAACAATGTCACTTGTGCTTGATTGACAATCAGGGGACAAATCCTTGTCAATATCGATGCTGATTTCAGGAACAGACCTCTAATCCTCATCAATACCAAATGCCCTCCATGTTATCTCTGTTATTATTGACAAGTCTGAAAGAGACAACACTTGTCAATTTCACTCTGAGATTGATCAATGATAATGAGCTTGAGAGATTTTGCATGCTAGAATTGATCTGAATAATTAACAGAACCATGTCAATTTCATGTCAAGATGACCCCTGATTTTTAATCAATGATCATTCAGGTAATTTAAACAAATCTTTATTAAGAAATACATTACCCTCCTAGAGGGTTTCATGATAAAGTACTGTTATTAATTCAATTTTATTCATACGTGTTGATAAATCTGTCAAATCTTGTCAGTGATGTTTGGTATTTTTTTGAGAGGCATGTATCTTGTTCAATCAATGATAAACAAATTTTAGAACGATTTGTTGATGTATTTATGTTTGAAAAAAAAAATCCAAGTTGTTGATGGTAAAATCAATAATAGTGATAATGACAACTGACATTGATCCAGTAATTGTCATTTGAAATCTATCAATTGACTTAAATGGATTTGCATTACAGATAACAAGCCTGATAATTGAAATGAAATCCTTGATTTGACTGCAAGCAGGACTCTGAAGATAAGCCAGTCACATCTGATCCAAATAATTGAATAAAACGATACCAATTAACCTAATATAGTAATCATTTAGCAGAATAAATTTATTTTATTTTTATCATTTTACTGAGATTTTAAACTGCTTTACCTTGGTCTATGATTTTAACATTGTTTATGTTAATGTTGATGATCAATCCTTTGTATGTCCATGATTATGAAGAAACCTTTCACAACAAGATAATCACAGGAAGAGATTTCCCTTGAGTTTTTGATTGACAGAGTGATTGATGTGCACATGTCAATTAAGAATTGACTTCAAAATTTATTAAGTTCATGGAGGTATAAACTTAAAAACCGCCGTGCAAACTGTGTAAATCCGCGTAGCGGATTTACGCGAAGTTTGCACAGCGGTTTTTAAGTTTATACCTCCATGAACTTAATAAATTTTGAAGTCAATTCTTATAAATAAATATGCACAAATTCGATGTTTTAATACGTTTATTTGCTCCAAATAAACACAATGCAACAAATACTACTGCACTATTTACGCGAACGAATTCAACTCTCAACAAAACGAGAGAGAAAAAATGTCAATCAAAACGTCATTATTATTTAAGCTCCGCCTACGACTAGTTCACCAGCCAATGAAAATTCACAACGGAATCACGCAACGTCTTGTCACGTGGCCTTGACATTCCTAGTGTCAACCGTTGTACGTAAACACAGACTCGCGACTGTTGGATTCGGGATGAAAATAGCCGATTCGACTATCGTAGGTGCCATATATGTGGCTTAAAAGCTTAAAAGCAATCAGATCAAATCGAATTAAGTTTATGTTAAACGGCACAGTTCTCTAATCTTGTTGAGAAACAAAGCTAGAAAGTGCGGCATTTCAATGGCCGATCCCCTTGCAACAGCCGCGACTGCGGGAGAGGGAAAACGACCGGGTGTATTGTTATGAGGCCGTGCCATTTATCAAAGAAACTATAAAATATGTATTTGATATAAGCTATTTGTAATTTGTGTCTTTTTACCGAACTGGTACAGCATAAAAAACGTTACTTGTTTACGAATAGTTCCGTCATTTGGGGCGTGGCTAAGTGTGAATGGGCGTGGCTAAATGTGATGTGACGTCACGAAATTAAGTTTATGCAGGTATGAACTGAATTTCTGTTACAGTGTTCAGCGAATCAGATACACGGATAACAAATGACATTTATTTATTTTCATTTGATGATGCTGAGACCATGGCAATTTATACCCAGTTTACAGCAGCATGATAGCATTTTAACAAAGCTTGTCAATTACATTTCAATCAGTAATCTGTATCAAGTATGATTTTGATGAAGTTTTATGTTTGACTTACTGACTTAAGTATGTTAACTGCTCAAAAACTTACGTCTATTTCAAATTTGATCAGTCACATGCCAATTTCATGTCAATGTAAGAAGAAACACATGTTAAAAAACATTTAAGCTAAAATAATGCAGAGGAATAATAAATTATATGGATGACAACTTCTTTGTTCATTGTATGCGACACAGATTCTTGTGTCGTTCTCAAGCAGAGAACTTGAATTTGTGATATACATACAATGAACAAAGAAGTTGTCATCCATATATTCCTCTGCATTATAGTCATTCCAACTTCTAAAATGGCTCTCAAAGAAGTTATTTATGCTAAAATTTGATAAATTTGAAACCATTCTTGGTTCCGATTTATGGGTTACCCACAAATATTAAAGGCAAAAATCAAGGATAAGCCACAATAAAATAACCTGTTCCAAGTTGGAAAAGGGCAAAGTCGTCCAACCACTAAATACCAGAGGCGTCTTTGCATGTCAATTTCAGAAAATGTCAATTTCAATGCTGTTCAATTTCAAGGCAATCATGAACTAATATTTGCTTGGTTGACCACTGAAGTGTCAAGTCTATTCATCTCTTCCATACGAGTCAATTTCACTCAAGATGATGACTAGCTAGATAATAGCTTCATGTTTGCTTTTCGAGTTACCCGTCAATTTCATTTCAAGTCAATCAGTAGCTGATAGTTGCCTTGCTGACCGGTGGCCATCTTGCCATTAATCATTCAGCCATGTGGTCAGTTGTGAGCCTGGACGGTGCACTATCGATTATTGCAATGGTCAGATTACTGCCAGAGTATTACTGAAGAACCATAATGAAAATTCCTCAATCCCTCTTTCCTTACTATCTATCATGTTTCAAAAAGATTTCCTTCAGGATATTTATGCTGTGCATGATCAATTACTTACCATGAAAATGCACTATTGAGTTTGAAGTGGTCAGACCAGAGTGTTACTGAGAGAAATGGCATTTCATTTCCTGAAGAACAATAATGACAATCCCTCAATCCCTCTTTACTTACTATCTATCATGTTTCAAAAAGATTTCCTTCAGGATATTTATGCTGTGCATGATCAATTACTTACCATGAAAATGCAATATTGACCAAGGAACAATACATGATACCACATCTTACAATCTATTATGTTTCAAAAGATTTCTTTTAGAATATTTGTGCCTTGTGGTCAGCTGAGTTACCAACCAGGGCCTAGATTTTCTAAGCTCTCTTAGAGCTAAGATTGTCATAAGTACTGTTCATTAACATTGACCTACCATTATCTTAGCACTAAGAGAACTTCGAAAATCTAGGCCCTATTGATTTTTGCTGTGGTCAGAAAGACCAGAATTTTTTTGAGAGATAGGTGTTGGTTTTACTGAGGACAAAGAAAATAATTTGATCTCGCATCCTACTGATTATCATGTTCAAGAAGATTTTGGCTGCTGTAAAAGCCTCAGAATTTTCTCTTTACATCTGCTTTCATGAACATAAAGTAGACCTTTTAAGCTATTTTGTTATTTTGACTCATCTGCAGATTATGAACTCACAGAGTGACCGGTTAAAAGCTTTAATGTTGATGTAAGTGATTTGAAACATCCTCTCTTTGTGTGAAAGATGTAGGCTAATTTGTAACTATTTTAGTTATGGCTGACTGGAAATAGCCTCGACAAAAATGAGGAACTGAGATAAGTATGGGAGTTGTCGTATATGTAACAGCAGTGGAGTGTATACATGCTGGGCTAGATGAACTGTAATGAAATTATTTTTGAAATCTGAGTGCATATAATTTTATTTTTAGCTCACCTTTACAAAGTAAATGTGAGCTTATGTCATGGCGCTTCGTCCGTCGTCCGTCTGTCTGTCCGTCCGTCTGTCTGTCTGTCCGTCCGTCCGTAAACTTTCAGGAAAAAGACTACTCCTCCTAAACAAATCCAGATATCATTCTGAAATTGTAGTATGTTATACCCATGGTGATTCCTCACAGAAAGGTAGACGTTTCAGTTTTGAGAATCCAAGATGGCCGCCATGGCAGCCATATTGAATTTTCAATTAGATTTCAGGAAAAAGACTACTCCTCCTAAACGAATCCAGATATCATTCTGAAATTGTAGTATGTTATACCCATGGTGATTCCTCACAGAAAGGTAGACGTTTCAGTTTTGAGAATCCAAGATGGCCGCCATCGCAGCCATATTGAATTTTCAATTAGATTTCAGGAAAAAGACTACTCCTCCTAAACGAATGCAGATATCATTCTGAAATTGTAGTATGTTATACCCATGGTGATTCCTCACAGAAAGGTAGACTTTTCAGTTTTGAGAATCCAAGATGGCCGCCATCACAGCCATATTGAATTTTCAATTAGATTTCAGGAAAAAGACTACTCCTCCTAAACGAATCCAGATATCATTCTGAAATTGTAGTATGTTATACCCATGGTGATTCCTCACAGAAAGGTAGATGTTTCAGTTTTGAGAATCCAAGATGGTCGCTATGGCAGCCATATTGAATTTTCAATTAGATTTCATGAAAAGACTACTCTTTCTAAACCACTCTAGATATCATTCTGAAATTGTAGTATGTTATAACTATGGTGATTCTGCACAGAAAGGTAGACATTTCAGTTTTGAGAATCCAATATGGCCGCCATGGCAGCCATATTGAATTTTCAATTAGATTTCATTAAAATGACTCCTTCTCCTAAACCAATCTAGATATCATTTTCATATTGTAGTATGTTATACCTATAGTGATTCCTCCCACAAAGGTAGACGTTTTAGTTCTGAGAATCCAAGATGGCCGCGATAGCAGCCATATTGACTTTTCAGCTGCAGATGACACATCATTATTACTAAATTACACCATATAAATTCTCTAATTTGAACTTACTAATCATAATATTATCTTGAATATGGAATATTTAAGAATGCCATGCAAGTTGTTCTATATTTTTAAGTGTTTTTAAAACATTAAGATGAAAGACAATCATAATTAATTAATTTGTTTAAAATATTTATGGCAACTAGCTGCAAAAACTCAATGACATTAAACATCATGTTGAATTTTAAACAATGGTATCTCCCTTATATTCCTTTAAATACCACACAAAAGGGGTCAACCAGAGTTCAGATATTCCTGCTGAGTCCACTATGCATTTCTAATACACATCCCAATACAGGCTGCATCACAGTGTCAGCTGCTTAGAGTCTGTTGCATAATCAACCTGACCCAATTGATATGGTAGAGCATTATGCTATATGGCCATGTGTATGCAATAAGAGTTACGGAAATTAGACTTGTATTCTCATGACAGTGAAATGTTCTTTCTAAGAAAAACAACTTACACAAAATTTGTCAACAATAAAGTTTGTGTTTAGCCTTCTACATAAGTTGATGTGGAAAGAGTTATTTTGCATCAGGTTCCAGTTCCTGTGTTTTACTCATATTTGTACCATTTCTATATCTAACAGAAGTTCTTCTTGACACAAAATCAATTTAGGACATAAGCTAACTATATTTTGTGAAATTATATATATTTTTCACAACAATTCATGTTCTCTCCCGTCAAGTCTTTTAATACCACACATAAGGGCTTAGCCATAGTTCAGCATTACATGCTCAGCACACTAGGGTGCTTCTCCAAATATACTTACACAAAGCCAAATACACAAATTGCTACACTCTCCTTAAGGATCTGGGGCTAGCAGCCCTGCCTGCTTGTATATTGCATAGTAATTCTGACCTAATTGATAAATAGAACATAATGGACTTTATGGAAAGTATATAAATTGTCTTTATGAAAAGTATACTTGTATTCTATTAATAGTTATACTTTTTACAAATAACAATTTAAACAAGTCAAGAATCAGCTTTTGTGTACAACAATCTGCACGATGAGTTAATATTAACAAGTCAAGAATGTGCTTTTATGTACAGTAATCTACATGATAAGTTAATAATAGAGGTATTTTGTATCAGGTTCCAGTTCCAATACCATGTGTTTTATAAATACCTGTAAAACTAAATGATAATTGTATCATGCTGAAGGGGTTCTGGGAACAACATGTCATCATAGAAGTCATTATTTTTCAATTAGATTTCAGGCCAAGTACTACTCCTACTAAATCAATTAAGATATCATTCTGAAAAGTGAGTATTTTTTTATATAGTGATTCGTGACAAAGACGCATTTATTTTATTATCAAGAATCCAAGATGGTCAATATGTCAATTATATTGAATTTTCAATTAGATTTCATGAAATTCATTGAAAAGAATACATTTCCTGATCAATCAAATCAATGTCATTATATTTGTATTGATACGCTTGTTGTAATATTTATCAACACTATAAATACAGTTACAAAAAACTGTATGAATCATCTTTATCTGCGAACAGCCTGAAGCATGACTGTTTTAATAAATCCTTTCCGTTTTACATAATTCCTGACACTTCATATATGGCAAATAACATAGCCAGTGAGGGATAAATATACATTTTATAATCATCTATATCTGATTACGGTCTGAACAATGATTATCTAGATAATTATAATGATCATTCAATTCAAACAAATCCTTTTCAAAAGCATTTAAAATGATTAAATTTGTTCACTCCAAACACTAACTGTTAGGGTTTTTAGTCCATTGTTCCCATGCAATTAATTTATTCCAAATTGAAAATTTTGGTTAATGAATAACATATTATCTTTTATTTTGTTTGTCATGCTAATAAAAGATATCATTTAATATTCATCTTCAAAACTAATTGAACAGCTGTCTGAACAATTCTTTTTTTACAAAGTCTTTCTCACCAATTCTCTCTGTTAGTTAAGATACTTCAATAAACATATTACTGAGTTGACCTCCAGATTATTTCCATTGCAAACCTATCTTCTACCCCCACCCCTTCTATCCCCCCTTTCCCTCCTCCCCTTTTTTCTCCTGTCCTGCCATTGCAAACCTCTCTTCTATCCCACATTCCTTCTATCCCCCCCCTATCCCCCCCCCCCCTTTCCCCATCTATCCTTCCAGCCCCTCTCCTCTAAAGGGTATCTGTATTGCATATTGAAATGAGGGGAGGACACTCACTATATGGAATAACAGTAACTTACATAAGAGGATAAGTTACATAAGCTACATGCAGGTGCAAGAGGTCATCATAGGTCATCATATCTAGTAATTAGCATAAACCCCCATGTTGCTAGCCTATTCTGACCAATCAGATTGCACTATCATATGTCAAGATTTAAGATATTCAGAAATCTTCAGTTAGAATTACATGAGACATTGACCTGGACAGTTTACTTTGGCAATTGGACCTATCACTAGCTGAATTTGTGATTTGTGTCAGAGGGATATATTCCAAATGTTTATGTGCATCATCTTTTTAGTTCTTTGGAAGTTGAGAGTGTGACTAAATGAATACTCCTAAACCAATCAAGATATCATAATGAAATTAATACAGATGCCCACATAAAAGTAGCATTTTGAAGATTAAAAAGTCCAAGATGGTCACCAATTTAGCCATAGATATACAAAAAACTTATACAAAAACCTACTGCTTGTTAACAAATCATGATTATATCATTCTTGTATTAATGTTTGTTCAAGCTCTAGTGGTTTCCAACAGAAGAATAGCATTTTAGAAGATAAAAAAATCATGATGGCAGCCATAATCAATTATCATATAAAAGATGGTTACACAATTAAACCATATTACCACATCATTCATTTTAAGGTGAGCTTCTGTACCCTCGGTACTTTTATATTTGTATTGATACGCTTGTTGTAATATTTATCAACACTATAAATACAGTTACAAAAAAATGTATGAATCATCTTTATCTGCAAACAGCCTGAAGCATGACTGTTTTAATAAATCTTTTTTAATAAAACATAAAATGATAAAAGTTGTTCACTCCATCAGTGGGTTACATAATTCCTGACACTTCATATATGGCAAATAACATAGTCAGTGAGGGATAAATATACATTTTTTAATCATCTATATCTGATTACGGTCTGAACAATGATTATCTAGATAATTATAATGATCATTCAATTCAAGCAAATCCTTTTCAAAAGCATTTAAAATGATTAAATTTGTTCACTCCCAACACTAACTGTAAGGTTTTTTACTCCTTTGTTCCCATGCAATTAATTTATTCCAAATTGAAAATTTTGGTTAATGAATAACTAATTATCTTTTATTTTGTTTGTCATGCTAATAAAAGATATAATATTCATCTTCAAAACAGCATTCATTGAACAGCTGTCTGAACAATTCTTTTTTTACAAAGTCTTTCTCACCAATTCTCTCTGTTAGTTAAGATACTTCAATAAACATATTACTGAGTTGACCTCCAGATTATTTCCATTGCAAACCTCTCTTTTACCCCCACCCCTTCTATCCCCCCCTCCCCCCCCTATCCTTCCAGCCCCTCTCCTGCAACTCTCCTCTAAAGGGAATCTGTTGCATATTGCATATTGAAATGAGGGGAGGACACTCACTATATGGAATAACAGTAACTTACATAAGAGGATAAGTTACATAAGCTACATGCAGGTGCAAGAGGTCATCATAGGTCATCATTTCTAGTAATTAGCATAAACCCCCATGTTGCTAGCCTATTCTGACCAATCAGATTGCACTAACATATGTCAAGATTTAAGATGTTCAGAAATCTTCAGTTAAAATTACATTAGACATTGACCTGGACAGTTTAATTACTTTGGCAATTGGACTTATCACTAGCTGAATTTGTGATTTGTGTCAGAGGAATATATTCCAAATGTTTATGTGCATCATCTTTTTAGTTCTTTGGAAGTTGAGAGTGTGACTAAATGAATACTCCTAAACCAATCAAGATATCATAATGAAATTAATACAGATGCCCACATAAAAGTAGCATTTTGAAGATTAAAAAGTCCAAGATGGTCACCAATTCAGCCATAGATATACAAAAAAGTTAAACAAAAACCTACTGCTTGTTAACAAATCATGATTATATCATTCTTGTATTAATGTTTGTTCAAGCTCTAGTGGTTTCCAACAGAAGAATAGCATTTTAAAAGATAAAAAAATCACGATGGCAGCCATAATCAATTATCATATAAAAGATGGTTACACAATTAAACCATATTACCACATCATTAATTTTAAGGTGAGCTTCTGTACCCTCGGTACTTTTATTTTAAAATTTTGTAACCTTGATATGCAGTTGTTACAAATTCCCTGAATCCTAGGTCATTGACTTAGAATTTAGATTTTAAATTGCCAGAAATACAAATAAAATCAATGGCTATTTGATACAAAAAATGAATTGATTAAACATTGATTTCTGTCAGTTTTAAAATATAACATTGATTAATTATTTGATAATGCCAAAATAATATCATCCTCTCATTTCAATTATAAAGATTATGTTTAAAAGAGTAAAATTAAACTTTAGATGCCTCATTAAAAGCTTAATATTTAGCAAAGTCAACTATAGAATAATCAAGTTTTAAATTAATTTAGTAACTTAATTGTAAGGTGTCATAATAGAATCATACTAATTCTAAAAAATAATGGCAAATATATATCTATAGTCCCTGAAAGTGTCAGAACTTTTCTATCAAATAAGAACAAAATATATATAGTCCCTGAAAGTGTCAGAACTTTTCTATCAAATAAGAAAAAAAAATCTCTTTCCAATGTCTAGAGTCTATTATTTTGGTCAAAATAATCTAGAAATTGCGTGAATGTCAAACCAACCCCAGAAATACATACCGGTAGCTGAATCAATAGCACTGTCTGATCTGTTCAAACAGTAGGGAGTGGGTGGGCAGATAGGCTGCAGTTCCTGCACAGTTGGTGTACGGTTTCATCTATGCATGCAGAGAGGTCATTATGGTGATTACTGCAATTTATCAGCATGTCTTGACCAGTGGTCAGTATTGGTTTTGCTTGACCAACTCGTAAATCAGTGTCATGGTTCTATATTGACCATATCACAGCTTTCTGTTGATGCATTACTGATTGCCCTTGAACAAATACATATCATGTTTTGTCTTAAAGATGTTATTGAGCTGTTGTTCCTGGCTGACGAGCTTTGGGGATCATTTTGGCCTATTCTGGTAGTGTATAAAATAGTTTGGAAACCTAGCCTGTCCTGAAAATTAATTGGTCAATTCCTTAGGGCAAAATAAAGAAAAGTTTTGAAAAATTACCAGTCCTGACCAAAAAGTACCGGTAACCAGTCCTGACCAAAAAGTAACCAGTCCTGGCAAAAAGTAGCCAGTTTAGGACTAGCGGACGGGCTATATTTTAAACACTGATTAAAGGGACACCAAGCCAACATATTGGGTAAATTTACTTAGTACCCCCTTTAGGAACAACACTCTTATTGAAATAAAATCTGAAATACTATGTTGTTCTGAGCTGGTCCATTGTGAAATTTGCCAGGCATTGTTGCCAAGTGTTGCTAAAATATTCCACCGAAGTTTCCTATATCAAGAATTTTCAAAATGACTATCATAGTATTTTAAACCTGATCTTATGATAGAGAGTCAACTTTGTAATACCAAGGTTTCGTCTTTCCTCAATAGATACCAGAGATCTATTAATTGTTTAATATTATCATTATTGAGTTTTTTTAATTCTGTTTTTAAAGAGGTAGGGAGTAGATTGCATTTCTATTATTCCCTGCCGCATATATAAAACACAGTCAACGATAAATAACCTGTCTATATCAAGCTGTGTTGATTGAAGATTGATAAAAATATCAATTTCAATCATCCAAAATTACATTTTTCTAGTAAAAAGGCCAATTATCACCACTCTTATATTTTGATTTACTGTTTCAAACTACCAAAAACACATAATATATCAAGATAAGAAAGAAATATGAGAACTGATGCATTTAGTCCAACTGGGTTTATTAAGGTGGAGCAATTTTCTTCACAACAGGTAGTCTAAGTGTGAAGTTTTCTGACAAGTATTTTATAGCATATGTAATTTATGGGATACTTGCACAGTTTTTGAGATTTTTTGTTTGTGATTGTAAGTATATTTATTTTCTATCTTTTGTAGTTTTTATAGTTTATTGATTTTGCTGTCTTACAATTTGAGAATTTTATATTTAAATCCTGTATCAACAATTTATAGTTAATTAATAAGGCTTTCAAGGGGCAGTAGCACGTTTTTAGGGAAATATTTAAGCTGATGTCAGGAAAATCAAAACGGTTCCAATTGAAAGAAAATGTATTTAAACTAAAAGAAGCAGTATATTGAATCAAATATATAGGGTAAAGTTCAACCATTCCTTTTTTCCTCACACAACATGGATTAAATGTGTTCACACAAAAATGGCCGACAATGGACTTTATGTGAATCTTCATAATTTAAATTGTTCTCTGACGGATGATAGGTTTGTGTAATAAGATTTTTGACACTATCATAGAAATATTTTTAGTATTGACATACAATTATCTTTAAAAAATTTAAGATTAAAATTTTGGAAAAACGTGCTACTGCCCCTTTTAGGTCATCTTTAAAACTCCATCCCAGTAAAATCTGTATACCAGTTTGTGACAGAATGCTTATAAATCTGTATTTGAATTGACATTATCTGTAAAGTTCTGTGTCAGTCGGAGTTTGTCTTGAGTCTCCAATTAAATAAGTTTAGAGAGAGAGAGAAGTTTTTTACATTTGTCTGATTTTATACATTCAAGAACATTTCACATATTCGTAAAAAATGTACCGGTACAAGTCACCAAGAGACTTTAAAGGGGCAGTAGCAAATTTAAAAATAAAAAATTATATGTTCAATGTTTCAAAGATAATTGTAAGTTAAACCTAAATGTATTATTTTGATAGTGTCAAAACACTCATTACACAAACCAGTCATCTATTGTCAGAGAACGAATAATACAGATTCACATAAAGTCCATTGGCGGCCATTTTGTCTAAGAAAAATAAATAACATTGACTTTACATTATATATATTTGATTTATTACTACTACATTTAGTTAAAATACATTGTCTTTCATTTGGAACCATTTATTTTCATTTTCCTGACATCTCCCTAAAGCGTGCTACCGCCCCTTTAAGAGACAATACTTTAAAATCAATATTATCAATAATCATTTTAGGTTTCTTCAATAGTCCATGAGTATCTCATCTGTTGTCCAAGTTTGTGACAGATTGCTAACAGAATTATCTTTTGAAGAATGATTAGACCATATCCTGTTATGTAATATGTAGATTTCATTGACAGATGCAGAGTGTTGTGTTCTGAAATCAAATAAATGTCACTTTAACAAGATGAAATTGATCTCTGACTTGGATCACCTGTCAAATCATTCTGTGTACATTTCACAATTATGTGTATATTTCATGCTTGATGGTCATACAGTTACAATAGCAAGAGGTTTGGTGCTGAAATCAGAGCCCCTAATGAGTCTTTGACATATATACATTGTCCTAAAACTTTAAGAAAAAAGATCAAGTCAAGCAATAGAAAGTCCTTGAAAGAATGTATCTAGTTTTGAACATGGATAGTAAAATTAGTAGTCATACTCCTAACAAACTCAAATTTCACTAAAGTTGAAATATATTCCTTTTTGGATATAAAATATGACAATATTCCTATTTTATTCTATTTCTATGCCTTTGGGTAGTGACATTAGGAAAACAATTGACTTGAATTGAAGCAATTTTGAAAAGATGTTTAAGTGTTGCAAGCATGGGTGTTAAAGGGGCAGTAGCACGTTTTTTGATAATTTTATATTTTAAATATTTCACTTATAATTGTAAGTTAATGCTAAATGTATTTTATTGACAGTGTCAACAATCTCATTAAACAAGCCAATCAATGAGGACTACATAAAATCCATTGGCGGCCATTTTTTGTGAACACCTTTAATTCATTTTGTGTAAGAAAAAGGAATTGCATGGCTAAACTTGACGTTATATATTTGAATTATTACTGCTTCATTTAGTTTAAATACATTGTCTCTCAATTGGAACAATTTATTTTCATTTTCTTGACATCACCTTATATTCCCCCTAAAAACGTGCTACTTCCCCTTTAATATTTAAATAAACTACCTCAAGATTTGCTTATATTCAATAGAGCTATCAACATTTAAGTAGACACTTTTAGCAGGATAGCGCAGTGGTTAGCGCGCTCAGCTTCGGATCAAGAGGTCTGTGGTTTGAATCCCGCATGGTGCTTGGTAGTAACTTTGTATGCAAAAGAGAACTGTTTACACGCAGTAACTTTTGGGTGCAATGCTTCTCTGAATTTCAGCGCAGTACTAGTTCCAGCCAATGCACGCAGATTGCACCGCAATACATAGCGACAATAGAGTTGCAGACTTTCTTCCTCCAATACTACTAACAGCTCCAATATAAGTTAAATACTCTTGAAAATGGCGTTTAACCCCAGACTTCCCTCCTCACCTTATTTTAAGTTGGGATCATTTGAGTAGACAATTGAAGTTAAAAAATTTGAGTTTAAAAATAGATTAAGTAGATAATGTCTGTATTTGGTGTCTGCTTAGATAATAACAGTGTTCATCTTACATGGATTAAAATACAATTTTGTCAAATTATTCTGTCAGCATAAAAAAATAATTGTGTGGTATTCCTCTTTAAGGTCTTAAGTTTATATTACAGGAATTCAGTAATTTACCACTTAAATATCAACCATAGCAAGAGAAGCATTTGATTTATATCTGCTACCCAAAAGTCAAGAATGTGTTCAAGAAGACATTAATGCAAAAATTTGGGTATTTGTCAAGAAAACACATATTTTCTATTTATTTTATGATTTAATCGTTGTATTTCTCACAAAACTAAAGTGCATTTACGTTGAGTCCGCTCCACAGAGAGCCCGTCGCTAAAGCAACAATATGACGTCATGAGCGTGTCATTGCGTCAGAGCATTGTTCGATGACGTCAGGTCATTGTTGTTATCAGTCACTAGTGACTGATAACATGTTCCATTGTTATTGTCACTAGTGACTGATAACACCGTTTACTGTCATTGATAGATATCGGTATTTCACCGCCAATCATATAATAATACTTTTAATTATATTTATTTGTTCAAGGCACCTTAGTAATTTGAAAGGTATTTACTAAAGTGTTTATTCATTTTGTATTTATTGTATGAAGATAAAATATTCAATGTTTAAATGTAATTATGGCAACAGCAGGTCGAAAACGTCTGATTTATATGTGACATTGTGTTTTAATTTCTCTGTTAAAGGGACAAAAATATCGATTCTAGACAGGGATGCAGAAATTGGTCTATTTGCCAGACATGTCCCATTTGGAAACTCAGATTGACCTAGAATTTTTAGGGAACATATTACAGATATTGAAATATCAAATGAGTGAAAAAGCTATATAATGAATTTTTTACATTTTCTTTATTATTATTTTCCCTAAAAAATTCTGAAAATCACTAATCAATAGCAGAGAAGATAGAAAATAAATTCTTTGATATCCCCTTAGAGACAATATGGCATTTACCATGTGATTAGATGTTCAGGCAAAATCTCTTGTTGTGGTTTGTTGAGCAGTCTCTTGTGTTTTAGTTCATCAATAATGCATGTAAGTTGTCCATCACTAGGGTCAATACATGGGGTGTCCATTTTCTCAAATCAGGGAGTGACTCACGAACAGATGTCGTTTAAAAGTCACTAGGAGGCAAGTTTTACCCCTTATGTGCTGAATTTATCAAAGAAATTACATTCCTGTGATAAGACTAAATTCTAGTCTCAGAATTGAAAATATAATAAAAATGCAATTTTTTAGTATTAAAAGAGAAAGGAGCCCACTGAAGCTGTTTATTCATAGCAGTGATCTAGACTTGCTACAATAATGTAGACTGGCATAGGTCTTTATGATATCTTAATTCAGGGACTGTTAGACAGACTGTGTGTGACTTTCAGGAATTATGGCAATGTCACAGATTGTTAGCTATCAAGACAATTCAACAGCTCATTTACCATTTTTTTCAAACAAAAATAATCATGCATGACCTTGAAATTTATTATACTGTGCCTTTGTATTCTCAAATACTTTTGGTGACATGCATGACATGTATAGAAATAATTAGGGATTCATAGGACCCCCAGTATTGATCACAACATTAATATGAGAAGACATGACTGATAAACAAGATATTGATATTCTGAATTGAAACCCCCATATTGTTGATGTAATTAATTCCTTTGACCAACATTGTCATTTCATTTACATAAAAAATCTCTTTGATTTTCATTTACGTTTTGGGACTTCAAATTTAGACGATTTGTCAAATATTACTCATGTTTGTCACCAAGACCTATAAATAGGATAAAATAGGTATATAAAAAGAAAAGTCTATATGAAGCCTAAATTTTGACAGAAATTATGATTTTAAATGAAGTTGTCTGAGTAGTTGAAGCTAATGTGGAGCCAGTTCACACTTTTTGCCTATAAGCTTGAAATGGCATTCTTTGTCCACAGCAAGTTTTCTTTATGGAATAGGACTATTGCATATATAATAAGACAACTGTTACTTATTGCAAAGATATCGACTTGCAAAAAAAAAAAGGAGTCATTTAATAAACTAAAAAATTTGGTCACGTTGGTGATCTATTTCCCTTTTTCCAACCATTTAAACATATACCAACTAGATTGGCTGCCAGCAGCTTTTGCTAGTTGAGTAATGCTTGTCCCTTTGAAGATAATAAATTTTGCATTAGCCAATGCTGATTAGGGTGAATTTGGAGAAATAAAAAATCCAATAAACTTACTACTGCCCACTAGATAGAGTTCACAGGGAATCTTCATATTTAAGCCCTGTTGTTATTAAGTTCATATTTGCCAAGATTTATTGTTTTTCATCTCAACTTGAAATTAGGCCCAGGACTTAATTTCATAAAAAATATTTCTTAGATGACGTGAGAAATATTCAAAATTAAGCCCAGGGATTATATATATATATATATATACATGGACATTCGGTACAGAGGAAGTGGCAAATTTGGGAACTGAAACCATCCATAAGAAGCTCAATGAAGTTAATTGTAAAGTTGAAGCCAGCGTGAAGCCAGTAGAAGCCTATCAAGGGATATTGATCACTACCGAGCGCAGTCTGCATTCAGCATCCCATACTAGTTGGGGTCAGTGCAGCTCGACATGTACTCTGTCGTCCACTGTTTGATGGTGTAGGCGGTCATTTAGAGAAGAATTGTGAATTGTCCAGTATAGTGGATACCTTGACCTTCTCTGTTGGTGATGAAAATTGTGGAATTTTGATGACAGATTTGGATTGTGCTGATGGAAGTTTAGTAATCTGAGAAACAAGGTAAGATCTAGAAGCTTGGTTTAATAGTTATGGTGCCAGTCATTTAGAGAAGAATTGTGATCAGTCCAATATAGTTTGGATATTTTGAGTATTGTAGAGTTGATTTGTATGTTGTGACCATTTTGGTGAGGGATTTGGATAGCGCCAATGGGCAACTTTAAGTATTCTGTACTAGTAGAACGGTAAGATGGAGTCATTGATTGATTAGGTGTGAGTAATAATTTGGAGAAGAATTGTGAAAATTTATGATACCTTGGAGATAAAACATTTGGAGTTGATGATAATTTTGGTGCCAATTTTGGATAGCGCCAATGGGCAATCTTCAGTTATCTGTACAATTATGGCATAATGAAGATTTTGGTGGTAAGGGATATTTTGATACACATTATCAAGAATCATGAGGTTGATTTTACAGTTATTCAGTGTCTTCAAAGCTTATCTTGACATGCTTTCTGCTGTGTCAATTGAGTGTATCTTTTAAGATCATGGCTAGAACACTGTTTCAATGCATGGCTATTTCAAGTAAAGCCTGGTTTTGCTGACCGCTTGACCGTTTCACAGGTAGGATCCAGTGTTTGTGTGTCCAGCTCTACTCCTGTTTGTTTTGGTGGACATTGTACACAGATACTTCACACAGATACTTAACACTGAGATCCTACCTTACTGATGGGAAGTAAATGAATAAAAGAGAGTTATCTCCCTTTATTGAGAGTTATTCCCCTCAGATGAGAGATATCTTCCATAGTAATTGTTTATTATTTGATGGAGAAGTGTTTATACCTGTCGTACAAATAATGCTAGAATTCAAATTCTAAAGTTTATCGTGTATGGAAACATTTGTTTCATATATACTTGAAAATAATTCTTGGTACTATGAACTGATGATGCCACAAAGTGTGTTTGAGATATTTGCTTAAAATTCTTTGAGCTCATACTTATATAAGTATCGACTGATTTAAATTATTTCAGTTCCTCGTTTTCAGTGTAAAATTTCACCCAAAACTGTCGGGTCTTTTCCCCGCGACAAGAAAACATTTTCACAAAATCAAATAGACTAAATTACTTAGTCAAGAGTTGATTTGTTCATTTTCTGAACAAATTCTTGTAAACAACAACTTCATTTAATGTAAGATTTTAAAATCCCTCCCCCTTTAGCAGTTCCTCGGGCAGCGGGTATTTTTTCAATGCAAAACGTCATGATCAGTCTTTCTCTTTTACTTTTCAACTCAATATTGAAAATCTGGGTGGTCTTGTAACTTTTACATGGAGCGTAAGTCTAAGTAATGTAAACAATTGTCCATGAGAAACAAGATACACACAGACTTCAACACCTAGTACAGACTCATTCAAGTGTTAGTGATAATGAGGGTTTAATTGAGGCTGAATGTTACTTGCCCTGATCATTCAAGCTCAAATGAATAACTGGGTTGGAGATTTCCTTTCCCATATGCACAGACAAATTTACGTTGTGTTTGAAGATGAAGATAATTAATTTATTCAACATCAAGTTGGTTGAGTTGCAAACTGTGACAGTTGGATTAAATAAAAAATTTATGAGAAGATTTTTAGAAAGACAATGTTTCACATTCTTTTAATGTTTTATTTATACAACCTTTTTGTTCACAAGGTTGTAGCAAGTGCAAAATGTAATTTTTGTAGAAAGTAAAAAGTCTCATGCCCAATTCAATTATAAATTTTGGTAGAATAAAGTATCAATATTAAAGTGAAACTGCATGTGACCATTTAAGTGTTAACGCTTTCTAATTATTGCATTTCCTTGTGGTTATTTGAAGTGTGCAGTGTCACAATCTTTCTTGATATTATTAGCTTCTTTATTGTGAATAGCGCAAGGTATATATATGCTTAATCTTTCATTAGGTTGGATGTTAGAAATAACATATTGAATACATACATTCTATAATGCATTGCTAAGAAAACAAAAGTGACTAACATTGAACCAGAGAGATTTATAATTATTTAGTGTTGAAAATCAGAATTCTGAGTTATCTCCCTTTAGTTGTAATTTTGACTCTTAACATGGAAGGCACTTTGTTTACAATAATGAGAGGAAAGTTGATTAATTTTTTGTTGTTAAATGTTTTAAAGCAACAATATATTCAACAAAAATATGGTATTTTACTTCCTAGTATGAAATTGAGTGAAACATTGACACAAACTGGACTTAAGTGTCTGTTTTTCAGTTAACACCATATGATTTGTTTTCTATGTCATAATTAGAGGTCTCGTATAAAAGTGGGAAAAGTTATGTGCCATGACTTTTATAAGATATAGTTTTTAGTGTTGTCTAAATCCTATTCAGCTAGTATAGACTGGTATTAAGTTATGTTGCAGATGTGAAATTATAAAACCAAGAAATTATTATTAGGCACTTTCACCCTTACACTCTGTATTAAGCATGTAAGTATTTAATTCAAGTATTGTTTCTAAATTGTGAAAATTTATTAAAAAAAATGTTGCTATTTTTTTTAGACAAAAATAATTTATTAAAGATAAATGAGTGAATGAGTGAGTTGGGGTTTAACGCTGCTTGGGCAATATTTCAGCAATTAGTTACCAACAGGTAAATCATGACATAAAAAGTAAGCTTGAATTTAAAAAAAACAACATGATTTTTTTTTCATTTTTTAAACTAAACATTAATCTTGGAAGAAACGAAAAGCATGAACTAATGTATTGATATCAACATCAGTATCTGTTTATTGTTTGGCCCAGATTATGTCTAAGGTGAGATATACCAGATTCAACTTCCAACACCTGTATATCAGGAGTTATTTACCTACATCCTGATGTATAACATGTGATGTTTACCTGTACCTGTATGTAGTATCAATTTCTTTCTTGGTGGGTGGTCAGTACAGTGGTCACTACTTGTCAAGTTAAGGTCAACTGAAATCATATCACATTTCACATGACAATTGCCTTTTCTGTACCTGCTCTTCTGAGAGCATCTAGTGTGGCTGTAATACTGATGGGAGGGGGTTTCACCTTTTAAAAGAGTTTGGGAGGAACATCCTGAACTTCCCCCAATTCAAACTTCCACAAGCTACTTTTAAGGGGCAGTAGCATGTTTTTTGTAAATTTTATATTTTAAAATTTTCACTGTTATTTGTACGCTAAATGAATTATTTTGATAGTGTCAAAAATCTTATCACACAAACCAATCATTAGTCTGTTATCCAGACCCTAAAGTAAAAGACAATTAAAGGAGTCTTCTTAAGTCTATAAATATTGGCAAGTCTAGATGCTTTAGCTGAAATTAAGTATTGTTCAGGGATCCTTTTTATTTTGTTTTCAAATAAAAATTCAAAATAATAAAGTAAGTAAAGTTCTTACTCTCTTTTTTTTCATGGACTACATGTTGGTCTAACCAATCATGGATAGTCACTCAGAGAACATTCACAAAAAGTGAAAAATGAATCCCATTGCTAAAATTTACATTTTCATATTGATTTATTACTGCTTCATTTAGTTTAAATACATTGTCTTTCCATTTGAAACCTTTATGTGTATTTTCCTTACATCACCTAATATTCCCCCAAAAATGTGCTACGCAGTAGCACGTTTTTTGACAATTTTATATTTTCAATTTTTCACTGATAATTGCAAGTTAATGCTAAATGAATTACTTTGATAGTGTCAAAAATCTCATTACACAAACCAATCACCCAAAGTTGGAGAACAAATTATGAAGATTCACATAAAATCCATTGGCAGCCATTTTTGTGTGAACACCTTTAATTAATTTTGTGTAAGAAAAGGAATCGCATGGCTTAACTTTGCATTATATATTTCATTAATTACTGCTTTATTTGGTTTTAATACATTGTCTTTAGATTGGAACCATTTATTTTCATTTTCCTGACATCACCTTATATTCCCCCATAAAACGTGCTACTGCCCCTTTAACTCCATCTCCCAGGGTAGGTTATAGCGCCGCCCTCATCCTAGCTGCCCCTTTAAAAGTTGTACAAGAAAATTGTCATGTATAGATTTGGTTTAAGCATGTGTCCTTGCTTTAAGTTCTCTTCAATCTACAACATATATTTCTCTTTCATCGTAAAAAGCTTACATACTCATGCAAGGATAGTTTTGTCAAAGCTGTAACAGCTGTTAAAGGCTCCAGCCAGCTGCATGACATCACTGCACAGGAATCTCTGCAGCTTGTGATATCATCAGTCCATACACATGAATATATCTACAATGGTCGTTATTGATCTCAAATATATGTTTTCTAGATTTCGTGTAGATCTTTTGGTTATAGTCCTATCTACAAAATATTCTTTATGGATACAAGATTTGAGATTTGAAACAAAAGGTTCATTTAACTTTGCATAAGTTGTTTTCAGAACCAACGGAGTAATTGAAAAAATCTATGTTTAAGCAGATTTCACAGTGTATATCATGAACTAGTAGACTGATTGAGTTGCTGCTTGCTTGTTGCATACAATTTGTATATGAATTATCTAAATCTGTTCCAATTGTCATAAGTTTATGTAAAAAATTTAATAAATAAGGTTAATCTAGAATTGTCTCATTTGTTTTGCCCGGAGGTATATATTTGAATAAATTTAAAAAATCTTAACTCCTACCATATGACCCTCAGGAACAAAGATTTCTGCTTTGTTTACTTATAATGGTTCCAGAATATTGGCCACTCTGAATCATTTGATTCTGTAAATGAGGTCATCACAATACATGTATGAAGAATTATATTCTCTCAGTAAAAAACCTGAAAACAATCATGCAGGCAAAAGGTTAGGTGGTTCGACTGGTGAAATTTCATGTTCTCCTCAGTGAAGGCTTGAGATAACGCAGGAGGGCAATACTCTGTACAAGATGTAAACACGGCCAGGTAAGATAAACTGTATACTGTTGCTTCACCTGTCAAAGCCAAGAATCTAGTCTCAACTCTGTTCTCTTGCCTTAGAGACTACGTCATCGAGAAGGGCGGGATAGCGCAGTGGTCAGCACGTTCGGCTTCAGTTCAGGAGATCAGGGGTTCGAATCCTGCCAGGAGCTCGGCAACTTTGTCTGCAGTAGAGAACTGTTCCTCACGCAGTCAGGTTTGGGTGCAATGCTACACTGAATTTCAGTGCAGTACCACCCATGGTTGCTAGTTCCAGCCGATGCTCGCAGGTTTCATCGCAGCGCATAGCCACAATAGTGTTGCGGGCTTTTTATCCCTTCAATAATACTAGCAGCCGCAATATAAGTGAAATACTCTTGAAAGCGGCGATAAACCCCATCTCAGCTCACGCTATCATGAACCCGGTGTCTTAATTATGTTCCGAGTGAACCACGACAGTTGTTGGAAATAAAAGTTTTTTAAAATCACAATAATTTGTAAAGTTAAATCATTATTCATAAAAAGATCATACTGAAGTTGATAAAAATTCAGTATGCCATTATTTTCAGGTTTCATTGTCTTACATCTTAATGGTTTTCCATGCTTTCTTCCACTTCATGCATACCAAACACAATATTGATTTTATTCAGATAATCGGACAACTCTCTACCCAGACGATTGTCATGTGTAAATCAAAATGTCCAGATAAATGACTGCAGTTCCATATGTACCAGAGATTATGTAGGAAAGAATTAGTTGAGTAACCTCAATTTGAAGAGAATCACAATTTCAATGAAGTTTGATGAGAAAAGTCTTGATAAGAGGTTCCAAACTAAGTCCCTTGTGTTTATGGTAAACTTTTACCCAAGTTGTGTTTATATGCATAGGTATTGTTTAGATTCTAAGTACTGTCTACAGTGCTGGCTTTTCATGTTTATACAAGAGAGAAAAACAGCGCCTCTGGTGCCTGAATTATAGAGGGCGGGGTCAAATTGTCTTTCTTTGAATCCTTAGGAAAATATTCAAGTGAAATAAAGTTTATTTATCATTTATATATAAAGTTATATATATAAAATTATACATGAATCATATATAAAATTATAATTAAAATTATATATAAAATTATATATAAAAATATATATATATAAATATATATAAAATTAAATATAAATAATTTTTGTTAATTAAGAATATATATATTACATTAAATATAAATAATTGATTTTTAATTATACATTTTTAGCTCATCTGGCCTGTAAGGCCCGATGGGCTTATGGTATGGCATGGTGTCCGGCGTCCGTCCGTCCGTCCATCCGTCCATCCGTCCGTCCATCCGTCCGTAAACTTTGTGGAATTTCGACTTCTTCTCCAGAACCATAAGGCCTAGAAAGCTGAAACTTTGTGTACAGACTCCTTGGCTAGTGAGAATTATAAATTGTAGCTTTGGTGGCCCTGTGACCCCTAATAAGGGCCACAGGGGCCACGCCCTAAAAACCTATTTTCATCTTCTTCTCCAGAACCATGAGGCCTAGAAAGCTGAAACTTTGTGTACAGACTCCTTGACTAGTGAGGATTATAAATTGTAGCTTTGGTGGCCCTGTGACCCCTAATAAGGGCCACAGGGGCCACACCCTAAAAACCTATTTTCATCTTCTTCTCGAGAACCATGAGACCTAGAAAGCTGAAACTTTGTGTACAGACTCCTTGACTAGTGAGGATTATAAATTGTAGCTTTGGTGGCCCTGTGACCCCTAATAAGGGCCACATATGCCACGCCCTAAAAACCTATTTTCATCTTCTTCTCCAGAACCATGAGGCCTAGAAAGCTGAAACTTTGTGTACAGACTCCTTGACTAGTGAGGATTATAAATTGTAGCTTTGGTGGCCCTGTGACCCCTAATAAGGGCCACAGGGGCCACACCCTAAAAACCTATTTTCATCTTCTTCTCCAGAACCATGATGCCTAGAAAGCTGAAACTTTGTGTACAGACTCCTTGACTAGTGAGGATTATAAATTGTAGCTTTGGTGGCCCTGTAACCCCTAATAAAGGCAACAGGAGCGTCCTTCAAATCTATTTTCATCTTCTCCTCCTAAAGTGTAAGGCCTAGAAAGCTGAAACTTGTCGCCTATATACTTAATTTTATGGTGACCCTGTGGCCTCTACAACGGGGGAATCACATTGGCCACACTCTAAAGCATAATTGATGATGAAGCCTAATGAGCTACAGAGCCAATGGCTCTATTTTTTAAAATAAAAATATAAGAACATATTTTTTTTATAAATATAAAAAATCATGTCAGTTTTGGTCACTTCACTGTATAAATATTTATGCTCATGTCTTGTTTAGTTAGATAGTTCTATTTTAAAAACATGTTTTAGTCAAGGGCGTGTCTACATTATTAAATGCCTTGGAATATGCTTCATGAAGAAAAAGCTTTGATGGAATAACACTAAAGCGAAAATGTGTTTTTTAACACATTTCATTACTGCTTTCCTTCAAAACAGTCTTTGATGGAGTTAAATAATTGAACCAAAGAAAAAGGTTTTTAAAGGAAATTTAATAATGCACCAATTCATTGCAGATGTGAGCCAAGTTTCAGTGCATATTTGACAGGGCCAGTTATAATAAGGTTAATTGGTGGAAAAAAGCATAAATATGTCGGCCTTCGGTGATTAGAATCAAAACAAGAGGATACTTCTGGAGATGATGGATGTCCTTTCCAGAGATAAGATTGAAAACATCTTCTAGAAGGAGAAATGTGTTTTTGATTTCTGTTTTGACCATCCTTGGTTCAAAGTGATCACCTTTCAGAGTAGAAATTTGTTCAGCATGTCAAACACATGATGCATGGGCATTTTGCATGGGTTTCAAATATGATATGGAACGAAACCATGTCCATGGTTATAGTATGTTTTGAAGTCTAGATTATCGTTTCAATAGGAGGACCTTTTTCAAGATTTCTTTTCTTCTGTTTGTTTATTTAAAATGTTCCATTAAAAGACTATTAAATCTTCATTTTTCTTTTTTGTTTTTTTCAAAAATTTCCCAGTTTTTTAGTTAATGCCAAATGCATTAAATTCAGAGGCGCCATTATCTCTTTAAAGAATTGTCAAGTTAATACTGATGAATCCTTTTGATTTAAACAGTATTTTATTTCCATAAAACATATACAATATACACAACATTCAGAATATATATATATATACAATAGGGAAAAAGGATAAGCAAACAAGCAGCAAATGCCTATATAAATGCTTCTCCTGAAAAACATAAACGATTTAGATATCAAATTTACATTGGTGGAAATACAAATTTGCAATTATTCCTAAAAACTCAAATTAATATTCAACTTTGTCTACATTTGCATTTGGTACAGAGATAAGGAGAGAAATTTAAAATCGATTGGTATCATTTATGAAATTGTAAACAGATATTAATAGGGATTCATTAGCACTCTGTGACAAGGATTTGTCGCCGCTTAGGACAGAATTTAATGTTATACCGTTGTTAACAAAGTATTGATTTGATCGGAATTAATCTATCATATAATGGGCATCTAAAAAAGTAATGAAAAGGATCCTCCCGAATGTTTCCACAAGAACAGGCACGGCTTTTTGACAACCCTCTATCAAATAAATGTGAATTGAGATCGCTACAACCGAGGCGCATCTGGCAAAGAAGAATTTGACTGCGTCTTGGACCATGAGATGTATAATTCTTAAAAGTAGGTGATAAAGTCCTATCACATGAAATCAAAGTTTTAAATTGCGCCAGAGACGCTGAATTTCTAATGTTTGCATCAAGTAAATTCCAAGCGTTAACAGTAGATGGAAGAAAGGAGTTATTAAAATGAGACGAACGCCCGGAGGTGCCTCGTAAATTGTCGGAATTTCGAAGATTATAACTGCTTATATCAGAAACATTTTGTGGAACCCATATCGTAAGATATTTTGGAGTTAAATCCTTTTAATTTGAACAACTTTTGATCATTTAAAGTAAGAAAATATTTTAACAGACTGCTTTAATATAGTTATAAATCAATTAGAAAATGGCAATTTTAATTAAAAACCTTTTTTTAAAAATTAACATTTTAAATTTTAAGAGATCCTTTTCTTTTACAAAAAGAAGGCCACTGTTCCTTTAACATTTAAATTAAGCATTCAAGGGAATAAAAGTAAATTTTTTTTACTCAATCTATCTTGTTGTTTTGAATACAATTTTTCAAAGAAGAATGGCACAAATTAAAAAGTGCATACTTCACAGGGTGAGAAAAAAAAGATTGTCGGCACAAATTAAAAAAATTCTAAATCATCACATGAATTTAATTCAGTACATTTGCTTCCATATTGACCAAAAGCTGGCTGGAGTAAAACTGACCCTCTCAAGTAGTGACCTCCTGCGTTGAGTGTAAACAAGCTTAGCAGAACTTCCTCTCAGACACTGCTCTTATAAACAGCGGGGAAACTGTATAACTGTCCCTTTAACCATCCTTAAACCTTTGTCTAACCCCAATCTCTAACCATGATTGAAAAAAAGAAAGTCAGTCATGCAAGGGAGTTAAATATCTAATGTTCTGAATATTTATTTTTATTTTTGTGAAAAAATATTTTTCCTTAAATAATTATTAAGGAGACTTAAAGAAAGTCATCCCCATTGTACAAAGCCTTCTAGGTGTTGCCAGATTCCAGTCATGCTCTATAAATAGATTCCTCACTTGCATTCTTCGTTTACAACATCACTATTTCCTCAAGGTGAACCAAAAATTGCCTCCATAGGAAGCCTCGCAAATTTTAAACGTCCATGGACTCCTAGGACGGAAACCTGTGTCAATTTCGGGTAAGTGAATGTTAATTGCATTACCAGATGATAACTGTCCGTCATGAGGTTGTATATTGCTGCTGTGAGACGTAGCTTCCACAGAGTTCCTCTGAGTTCATGTTGTTAATGACTTGTCGGAGGGTGTATGTTTCGTTCCTGTATCTTTCACAGGAGGCTGCAAATCTAAAAACTTGTCATCTCGGCCAGATGCGTTTTGAAGTTTTGATTCACTGGATAAGTTTTTTTGCAGGAGGGATTGGAGGGAGGGGAGGGAAGGGGGCGGTTGGAGAAGAGGGGAATGGCTGTCCTGTATTTAGAAGGAACTAGGCATGGGATGAACTTGATTATGGCTTTTACAGAAAAGAAGTTAAAAAATTTGCTCGCGGAAAAAGGATTGGAGGGGGGTGTTTGTTTACTTTCGAATAAAGTAAGAAGTGTATAAGAGGTTCCCCGTAGATAAGATTATACAATTTGGGTCATGAGCAACTAGAAAACTTGTAATGTGTGTAAATGGATGTGTGTATGTTTGAGAGGAAGAAGTGGAGGGGGGTGGAGGAGAAGGAAAGAAATGTTCTTCAATTTAGAACTCATATTTAAATCCTTTAAGTCCATCTAATTGATGTTGTTGATTTTATGAGATTGATGAATTATTGTCAAGGGAGTAGATAAAACATTTTATATCAGTTTTGATGCTGAGGAGGGGTGATGGGGGTCGATAAGATTTAAAGTGCCACCAAAGGTATATATAAGATACAGGATAAGGTCATTTGGGAGAAAGCTACCTCACTTGTTTGACCAAATGTTTCATCCCAAGGAAGGAAACTTGTTTAAATGTTCGGATTGGCTTATGACGTCACAGTGTTTCTGTGGTGACGGGCTGTACCTAGCGGCCGCTAGGCGTGAAAATGATTCTTTTCGGACGTAATTACAATGGTAAAATCATATAATAAATAGAATATCCGTCAATTCTTGACAAATACCATGTTTATCTCATCGAGTGAGGTAGAAAGGTTATATTTTCACGAGTGGCGCAGCCACGAGTGAAAATATATAACTTTCTACCTCATGAGAAGATATAGAATTAAGACAACGGTTTAGATCTACCTCACTTTTCTAACCAAATGTTCAAATCTTGTACCAGGTTTGGTTTTGATGCCGAGTGGGAGGGGTTTAATAAGATTTACTGGGTCATTCACCGAGCCAGCATGGGTGAAGAAGATAAGATTGTTATGTGTTTCAAAGTTTGGAAGAATTCAGGAGGCCAATGCTTTGCTAAATGATAAGGGGAGACATATATAGCATGTAGGAGTAAATGACTTCCTTTTAGATACATATTGTTTGATTTGTGTAACAGTAAACAAATCAATAAGTTTTAGAAGAAAATAGCTAAGATGAACCATTAATGAAGAGATTCAACATCTTGTTTATTTTGAGGAGTGAATATATAGCACTTAAGTCATTAAGTTTATATCATGATCGAAGAAGTCACCAAAAAAATATGAAAATAAATGTAAGCCGCAGAATAAATTGCACAAATACAATCTTACAAAATTATTTTATATTGCACAGAAGTCTTTGTCTATTTGAATTATTTAAAAAAACAATTCCTTATGATAACATTAAGAGCTCTTATAAAAAATTGTTTATTGGGACAGACGTACAACAAATTACTTATGATAATGTTTTGGGAAAATAAACCATGTAAATAGACTTCATTAACCATGCCAGTAACAAATATGAAATGCAGTATTTTCCCGTACTCTAAAGATAGTAAACAACAGATTGTTCTTTTTTTAACAGGCACAAAATCATAAAGAAAATAAATAAATCATTTTTATGATGGAGACTTATCCTCTTTATTTCACATGAAAAATATATCAAATAAATAAATATCATCATTACCGAGGCATATTCCTCTATTCTCACTTCAAAAATATTTTTAGAAATAACATATCCTTAAAAATTTAAAAAAATGTTAGTAATGTAAACAATGATACAGAAGTTTGTCTATCAATTATAAACACATGCAATGTGAGTGCAGCAGTGATGTTTATCCCAAAGGAACACAAACTTGGTTGTGTGGAATAGACAAGGTTGTTGTTTCTTCCATTACTTATTTATATTCAACCTGGAGAGTTGCCAATGTCAGTTTGTATGTAACTTAGTACATCATGTTAGGTAATCATATTCAAAGGAAAACTTCACTTGTTATGCTGTTGTCAGCAAAATGTGCAAATACTCCTTTCTTTCTTGTTCTATGACCACAAATCTAACCATTCCAAACAAATATTAACTGTGTGAGGGAATTGAAGATTGTACAGTAGAGAAGACAAGATATAGAGATGATTTAATTCTTTGTTTCTCAGTCTTTGAAAATAAAGAAGTTGATTATCCTACATCAATTTCAGTCTGAAATTGTATGTTAATGATAGATACTAATATATACTTCTTTGATGGGCATTCTAGAAGTTGCAATAATGCAGAAGATGATGGCAATATTATGGATATACAACTTTCTTTGCTATACTTGATTAAAGAAGTTGTAATACCATAATATTGCCTTCATCTTCTGATAATATATAGTAGAAAAGAAATTGTAAGGAACCTAACCGTTTGATTAAAAAAAATTCATTCTTGTTATACTTCAAGATAGAACTTATCATTTAGGTCATCTGAAACATCACCCGTGTAAACAAAATGAAGTTGACATCAAATCAGTTTCATCTTTATACTACCAACTTCTAGAATATCTCTCCTTATCTATGTATATTGAAACACTGGTCATGTTGATGTCATGAAATGGTCATGTCAACATGACAGTTCTACCATATACTTTGATTTTCAATAATCTCTGACAATCCTAAGGTCATAGTGACAATTCACCTTGGTGTACATCCTGTCATGTATATCATTATCTTTGATCTTGGATAATTCATCTTTGATAGCTTCCTGCTGTATACAAGTATAGAATCTTAATGGTTTGATCTTACGCTTGAGTTGTCATCTTTCGGTTCTTTACTGTTGTTCATTCGGTGAAATAAATCTGCATCCGGGATATAAACATAAGATGTTCATTAAGAAATTGTACAATACTGGCAGTCACCATGACCTTTGAGTATCTAACATGATTACGAACGATCTTACGCTTGAATTGTCATCTTTCGCTTTTTTATTTTCGTTCATTAAAATGTATCTGGATCCTGGATATAAACATTAGATGTTCATTAAATACTTTGACAATATTGGCAGTCACAATGACCTTTGTATATTTTAAGATGATAATGACTTTTAAATTACCTCGATATACGTGTTGTGTAATGTGAGCTGCAAATGATGAATTACTCAAGAGATCAGAATTAGAACTTTTCCTTGGTATGCAGGTCCCTTTATTGTAAAGCCATTGTTTTACCAGGAATGTTTCTTTGTAATTGCTTTGGAATTATGTCATTTGGAAACAATTTATTAGTGTCTAAGCTTACAGTTCCAGTTGCATTCCAGTTTGATAAAATACAGATAAAACAGGAAAAGACAAAAAAGGGGGAATATGAGGTGATGTCAGGAAATGAAAATAAATGGTTCCAATTGAAAGACAATGAAGCAGTTATAAATCAAATATGTAATGTAAAGTTCAGCCATGCAAAGGCTTAGTCATCATAACACAATCCTCAATAATCAATCAAAATAATGTGGATATTCAATGAAGTTTTGTGCAATGGAAAGATGAAAATGTATAAGATGTTATAATTATGAAGAAATTTTGTGAGAGAAAATCATTTTAATTCAACTTCAACATCATCAGTTTCTAATGTCAAATCCCTTCTTAAAAAATTCAAAGAAATTTTGTTTTTCTTTTCCACCAATTATTTTGCTCATTGGAAAACCAATTGCCAACAGCTGTTAAAAGAAAACATAAATTCAGAGTCAAGATGTTGAAGCGAAGGAGCACAAGCTTACATGTTTATATGTGCTACCACACAATGAGAAAACTTCCCTTGACATTAAGAGTGCAATTTGAACCTTTCTGAGTCATTTACATACTGGCTGGAATTTGATAAACATCTACTCTAGTCTAAGTTGTTCAATGGAAAATCTTTCATGAATCAAAATTAAAGAAATAGACATCTCACCTTAATATGCCAAGCAAACACACAACCAACTTCCTAGAAATGATATCAAGATATCAATATATCTAGACTATTAATAGTGATGTTCATAATTAGGGCAAGATTATCTGGATATAATGTCTTCTTTATGAAAGGAAGAATATGGTCCAATCTGATGAAGAAACATAGATATACCAGATATTCATTATGAGAAATTCTTATATCATAATTTTACCATCCCCAATTGAAGTCTTCTGCAGATGAAGGTGTTACATTCTTATATTCATGCCTAAGTTTCAAAATGAATAAAGAAAAAACATTCACCATTTAACAGAAATCACAAGGGGTTAACGATGTAAAACAAAATCCAAAACACCATGAGAATGTCTTTCTAAAGTGAGATTGTCTGAGAATAGTCCTTGAGTGCCATGTTCAGGGATAAACATATATCGCTAAAGAAAATTTGTTGTGCATCATATCAAAACAGCATCAACTGAACATCTTTCAGTAGTTCTGTTCCATGACAGGGTATGAATTGGTATGAAGCCTTTGTTACAGGCTAGATCCTCATTCAGCAAGTCTAGATTTAGCATTTCACAACAAACAACAAAAACTTATTATCAGTGTTGTTCCTAAAGGGTGTCCTGGGGAATTTTGCCCACCCTTTTTGTTTGGTGTACCTTAAAATTTGGACAAGTAGGATACTTTCATCATAATCAAGGGGTCCCATTCGCTCAAAAAGGCCAAAAGGACCCCCTTACCTGACTGCCTAGAAACAACACTGATTATCATTCAACATTAATGACAAATATTCAATGTTCTACATTTAAAAAAAACTCACTCATAGCCTCATTCTCCAGAGACTAAAATAGAACTGGATGAAAGAGTTTTGGACCTCCCATATAGAAGAGTACCTGTTGACATGGCAACACTTGAGGCACAGGAAGTGGTGTTAGTACTCAAGTGTATCAGAGGGGCTGACATTCAACTGATACTTGAAATGGGACCTTAAAGATGCTGTATCATACTTGCAATCGGTTCAGGATGAAATTTAGCTATTGAGAAAAGAAATACATCACTTTGTAGAAAATCTTTCGTCGAAATTTTGATATCATATTTAGATTGTTTAATCAACAATAACATACTTATTTCGACGCTCAAAGCACAGTACCCCTTGTAGAAATATGTAGAAAGGGCATAGCATTTAACGAAACCTGCTTTCAGTGACGTAATCATTATACCTGTAGGATTTACACCCTGTCTATACTACCGTAATTGCGTTCGATGGGTATCAACTTTGACAGCAACGAATACCTAATTCGGGGAAAAAGAAAATGAAATTTAGTTGAGCGCGACAAAGACGGTTTTCAAGCTTACATTTAGAAACCGGAAGTTGTGCAATGGCCACACTTGATTCGCCCTTATGTCGACTGCTGTTTCGGTATTTTTTGGTAAATTATCTTCTTTTTAATGAATTTTAGTCCGATTTTCTCAAGGTTGGTCGCAAAATTTTTCTAAAAATACAACGAATACATTAAAAATACTTTTTAAAATATTGCAAGTATGATACAGCATCTTTAACCTTTTCTCTGCTACACTAAAATTTCATTGTCTTGAATATTTCTTCAGAACTGTAAATCAGGGAATGTAGCTGTCCTAACAGATCCAAGGTTTTTAACTATTGTTTTGAGTGAGTGAGTGAGTGAGTGAGTAATTGTTTTTCGGCACTTGGGTAATATTTTAGCCATTAGCGGCATTATTGTTTTGACAATAACTTGTTTTCAAAATAAGAATAAATGTCCTTTACTTGATTGTTTTACATACTGAAATGATACCATGATACAATTTTCACAAGATATAACAAAAACACTCTTGGACTATGAAAGAATTTTTTAGAGGTATGCAAGCTTCAAGTGTTAATTGAGAGTTATCTCCCCTGACAACTCTCCTATCCATCAGTGTGTCTTCAGCTGTTGTTTTGTATCATCTTCCACTTGAAACATTTATGTGTAGTCACCCCTGGTTTCCCAGGTTAAGTTATTTTTGTCTTATCCAGCAAAAGATGGGGATTGAGGGCTAAAATTAGTCCAGTATCTTATCCACTCAGCTCTGTACAGTGACTCAGAGGGCAGTAGCTATATAGTGTTGTGGAGTTTGTGGCCTCTCTCAATTGACAATCAACATGGTTGTTTTATTTTTTCTAAAGGCCATATTGAACAAAAGAAAAGATATTTAGTTTGGTATTGGATCATGGGTTCAATTGTTTTTTGAAATATTATCTATATTGTCTCTTGTTTCCTTTGAAAATTATCTTATTCTTCTAATATCAGGAACATTCAGAAAAATTTATACTTAGAATTTTGACACAAAATTGTTTTTCAGTCATTTTGTCTGTTTTTCTTGCAAAACATGTATAATCTTCTTTTCATATTATCTTTTCTTTATCAGGTTATGATTTAAGAGACTGGTTGCAGTCATGTATGCTTGGGGCAATGACCGTTGTTTACCTCAAATTATGATTTTATGAGTTCATTTTTGGTATTTCTGTTTTTAAGGAAATGTTTTACTGAATTTCTCTGAATATCTCCCCTCGAATTATGTGTCTGGAGATGCAGGAGATGAAGAAACAGCAGTAAACGAATCTTGATTTGGTTTGCAGAGCCAGAGGATGTCGCAATCTGCAAATGGTCTCTTTAAAATTTCTAAGATATAGACATTATTTTACGGATGTTTGTACCCAGCTGTGGGGAGGTCATTGCCAGATAAATCTTCAGACTCAGATTATATTTCTTCCATTCATCATATGCAGACTTTAAAAGGTCTTCTTAAACTACTATTTTCAATAAATGTTGGAATTTTTATCCCATTGGTATGTATTGGGGACTGGTGGGATATGTCATCTTCTGATGACTCGTGTTAAATTGTAAAAGTTGAGAAAATATAAGAAGTTGTAATTTTGTCCTCATTATTCTTCTGATTGATGATAATTTAATTATAAATATTAATCCTTATCTTACCACATCAACATATCTTTATCATTTTTATAGCTACCCCAAGTACACAAATCTTACCTCCAACCTACTTTAAGTATTTTACATTTTACGATCAGTGTTTGGTGAACAAAGACATCAAATGTATACTTATTGATAAAGAGACAGAGCATATCAATTTACCTGTACATGAGCCATTCATGCAAATTTGATTTACCACAGATATTTATAGGTAAAGCATTCATGCCCTACCACAATGTCCAGTATCCAAGGTGTGTTATACCTGGTCATTTTGCAATCTGTCTCAAGCATTGATTTGGCAAACAAAGGTGACAATTTTACATGCCAAGATCAATTTAGAGACATGTGTATCCTATTATTCACTATATAGAATAGATAATAGGATACACATATCATAGGATGACGTCACGTATACAATGGTTGGGAGTACTGCACTTTACCGGGCGCTAGTGATTTTATGTACAATACGTACCCAACCCTTACACTATACAAACTAACCCTAAAAGATCGTCGATACGGATCCAAGGGTTAAAAAAGATAGTCAACAAGTATCTAAGGGCTATATAAGTCAGTCTAATGTGAATCCAAGGGTTGAAAAAGATGGAACGAAATGGTCACGAATTACGTGTGCCCGGTAAAATGCATTCTATCCCATTGGTTTAATATTCTACAATGAATGCGACGTCATCACTGTTGCTAAGATCTTTACAATACAACAATTGTATGACATTGCAAGAAAACTCTTGAGTCAGAAACTTTTGGACGTAATTCACCACATGTTCGACCACAGAGTATATGTAATAAACAAAAATCTTTTGTTTTCACTTTGAAATCACTTATCTCTCTAATTTTTTTGGTGAAAATATCATATTCATTTCATCACTTGATGACACTTAAAACAAAAGATATCCTCTATTTATAGTTTATCATTCAATATTCTCCTGTTCAAGCTCTGTGTTGATGTAAAACAAATTCCTGAAAAGGCAATAAAGTATTATTATTCTTATTATTTACAGACATGTGTCTCAATACAGTGTATTTGCGTCTACTACCAATGATCATCAAATAAATATCATAGTGTATCTTGTCACCTTCAAACAGGTGTATCATGGTATAGATATATTACCTATGTCATCAAAGAAGGAGTTACCTTGTTTCCTACAATCAGTCTATCACAAGTACCTAAGCCCATCAAAGCAGGTAACAGTCTATCATTCACCTGTGTGACCAGGTAATTGGATTTGTCACACCTGGGTTTGATTGACAGGATCAACACCTGTATCGTTCATATCAGTTATGACTTAATTTGACCTGATAGTCACAATCACACCTTTGTGAAGAATGTATATATATATATCACTGGCAAATATATATAAGGAACAGTTTATCGGCCAAGGACTTTCATAAGTATAATTGGATAGGTGAAAACTGCATTACATGAAAGTAAAGGAGTGAACATTAAAGGGGCAGTAGCACGTTTTTTGATAATTTTATATGTTTAATCTTTAACTTATAATTGTAAGTTAATGTTAAATGTATTATTTTGACAGTGTCAAAAATTTCACCACACAAGCCAATCATCAATAGTTAGAAGACAAAGTATAAAGATTCACCTAAAATCCATTGGCGGCCATTTTGTGTGAACACCTTTAATTCAGTTTGTGTTAGAAAAAGGAATCGCATGGCTAAACTTCACATTATATACTTGAATTATTACTGCTTCATTTAGTTTAAGTCGATTGTCTTTCAATTGGAAACATTTCTTTTCATTTTCCTGACATCACCTTATATTCCCCCTAAAAACGTGCTATTGCCCCTTTAAAGGGGAAGTAGCACGATTTAAAAAAAATTTATATTTCAAACTTTTCACTGATAATTGTATGTTAATGCTAAATGTATTTTTTTGAAGTGTCAAAAATCTCATTGCACAAAGCAACCACCCATTGTCAGAGAACAAATTATAAAGATTCACATAAAGTCTTTGTGCAGCCATTTTTGTGTGAACACCTTTAATTCATTTTGTGCAAGAAAAAAGAATCCCATGGCTAAACTTTACATAATATATTTGATTTATTATTAAAGTTTCTTTTAGTTTAAATACATTGTCATTCAATTGGAACCATTTATTTTCATTTTCCTGACATCACCTTATATTACCCCTAAAACTTGCTACCGTCACTTTAAAGGGGCAGTAGCACGTTTTTAGGGGGAATATAAGGTGATGTCAGGAAAATGAAAATAAATGGTTCCAATTGAAAAACAATTTATTTAAACTAAATGAAACTGTAATAATTCAAACATATAACGTAAAGTTTAGCCATGGGATTCCCTTTTCTTACACAAAATGAATTAAAGGTGTTCACACAAAAATGGCCGCCAATGGTTTTTATGTGAATCTTCATACTTTGTCCTCTGACTATGGATGATTGGCTTGTGTAATGAGATTTTTGACACTGTCAAAATAATACATTTAGCATTAACTTACAATTATCAGTGAAATATTTAAAATATAAAATTATCAAAAAACGTGCTACTGCCCCTTTAAAGAGTTATCTAAATATGATATATTGTAAACTGTATATCATGAATAGGATAGATATATCTCATGAATAAGATATATGGATGTGTCAACCAATGCACTATAAGCTGATATATCAAATTCTAATTAATTTTCAAACTCTTTTTGAAGAAAAATATATACATTTGCTTAGATGCTTAGAATGTTGCATTCTTTGTTAAAAAATATGGCAAGTCAAAACTTAGTTTATTCAAGGCCATAATGACCTACTCAAACTAAAAATATTTCTATTATAAATAATCCTCTGCCCTCTGGAAACAATTATTCAGATATCTACAGGTAGAAATAAGAAAATCAAGTACATTAAAATATTTTTCTTTCTCAAAGAAAAACAAATCTAGGTTGAACAATGGCTCGGGATTTTTTCATTTTATTCGAGCATTCCTAAAATAAATAACATTTTACGATGCATTCTATAAACAATACCAAATTATTCTGGAGACGTATTTCTAGTTCCGTGACCCCACAAGTTCATGGCTAATCCAGGATTCGCCGCAGGCTTAAGTCCATTATGTTCTTTGATTAATCTTCATGCAAAGAATTACTGGGATGAGGAAATTTTCTCCCCGATTGCATCTTTTATTCAACACGGAGGAAGGGTCACAGAATTTCTTGACCTTTTGCAAGCGATCAACATGCCCAGACTATCAACAGCTCGTTTTATTTGTTGATGGTCACTTGTTCGGAAAATGGACACCTATATATAGACGCTGTACCTCAGTTGGTCGTCACGATTGTCATTCTTCCTTTTTGATACATATTGCGAGGTCAACAATGCTCAGCATGCTTTTTGCCACATGATAGAGATTACCGTTTATCTATTATGCTTTCATCCCTTTTCTTCATAATGCACTGGTCTGCATTGAATGTTCCATCATTCAGGTTTTTGTGTTGCAAGCTTCGATAATGATGCATGCTTGTGATAGCAAATGAGAGATTATTAGTTATCTGATTAAAGCTGCACCCCCATACCTCCAAATGGACTAACCCATGTCAGACTGATGTTGGAAAATTCGGCTGGATCAAAGTGACATTTAATTAACAATGCGAGGGAAAAAAGGTATGTAAATTTACCTGTGGTTGAATTTTGCATATTGATTGACATCGTTGATGCTGATAATGATGATTATGTTGATATGTTTGAGATTAAATGTAATCATTTGTAACATGTGTTTGGTTTATATGATAAGATAATCTGGGGCATAGATATATGTTATTTACATTATTACAGGTAGTTATGATAATCAAAATACAGATTTAGGTTTGCCAGAAACCTTTAATTGTAGTATCTATTGAAGAAACTTCATTTTATATAATAATGATAATAAAGTTCGTATTTATAAATAAGGTCCATAGCAAGAAATTGTCACTGCCCATGGCAAATGTTTTAATCTACATCCCTGCTTATGACAGTTCAAGTCTAAATGAAAGAATTGATTGAATCAATAACATGGTCCTATTCTAAACAGAAATACTTTTAGGCAGAATGGATATATATTTAATTGAAAGTTGTTAGGTTTTAGTTCATTCATATTGGTAATATGCTTAGTCTAGTAAATTTTTGTTCCTGAGCTGAAATATTTGTGATCCAATTTTTAATAATTTCCATTTTCTTTCCAAATTTTCACCAGCAGCATAAAAAATCAAAAGTTTATCGTATATAATTTGTTTATTGAATAAGATTCCCAAAAGGAATAAAAACATAAATCTGCAGGAAAAAACACCATTTTCTAGCAAGTAATAATCAATTGTCTTTTCAGTACAACCTTTGTATATCTTGATGATTACCAATATAAATTTCATTATTTTGACAAGAGCATTTAAAAAAATGAAACTTTCTTTAAAAATTTTGAATGTCTTGATTTGACTGGTATCTTAGAAGTTAGCAGAGCAGAACATGAAAGTTAAGGTCATTAATTGTTTCCTAATGATTTTGGCACCATATTTTCTTTATCATGCTCTATTGTACATGTTTGAGCTTTATTTTGACAAAAGCATTTTAAAAAAAGGAAAATTTCTTCAAATTTTTAATTTCTTGTTTTAAGGGTTCCTTAGCAGAACAGGACATGATCAGTCATGAATTGTTAGGACATTATTTCCTGATGAATTTGGCACAATACTTTCTTTATCATGCTCTTTTGTACATATTTGAGCTCTAACTTTGAGCATTAACTTTATTAGTTCATGTTTTTTTACAGATTCTAAATGCTTGACAGAGTTGTACACTGTGTGAAATCTTAATCTTGATGCATGTTGAAAATCAAAATTAGTTTATCAAGAGGGGGTGCCCTGAATACAGGGCCGTGATTATATGGGATATCTTTGTTGGATGTGTGATAGTACATAATGTTCAAGAGAACTTTTTGCTTATCGTCATGAATTCAGGTTTCTTTTTCTGTCTCTGTTTTTATTTGTTGATATAAAACTTAAGAACTTCCAAACATTATGAAGACAATTTTGAGAGTTGTTTGAATTCAATCCTAACTTCAGAGTTTCAGGATTCTGGTCTTTTGAAAAATATGCTTCATCAGCAGTTTTTCATTTGAGTTCAAGTTCAAGTGAGGTCACTGACCTCTAGATGCCTAAATGATTGTTGTCTGTGATGGTTTCAAAAATAGTTTAAGAAGCAATTTACCATGGTTAGTCAAAATGCCAAGAAACTGTTAAGGAACAATCACTTTGCTGTACAATTGAGAATTAAAAATGTTTTGCTTTTTCTTAAAGAGCAAAATTATCTACACTTATCATTCTGCAATTTGTCATTTAAGAGTGATAACGAGACTGTTTAGTTTTCTGCAAACTTTGAGGAAGAGGAATATATGGATGACAACTTCTTTATTTATGTAAGGCAATGTTTTGACACTGTCAAGCAAATGATGTTAAACGATGTTTAGGCAGTTCCTTGTAACGTTGTCAAGCAATTAACAATTGCTTGAGACAAGGAACTGTGTTGAAACCTCGCTTAACATGAATAAAGAAGTTGTTATCCATTTATTCCTCATTGTTCTTCTTCAACTTTATTATGAGTTACCTCCCCTTGCTGTGTGTCATTGGCAAATTGGTGAAAAGAGACCTTATATACCTTACACATGCATGATTTTATCTCGATTGCTATAAGAAACAGTATTATTATTAAAGACATTTCATTGCTTTTAGAGCATGTGTCAAACCTTTAACCAAAACTATACTTCTACACTGTCTTTCATGCTATACACTGGCGTCAAACTTATAATATTTTGAATATTACATCTGTAGATAAAGATAAACCAAGCCCTGGGATTCATCTCACTGGTAGAACACAAAAGCAATGTGTTCTTTACAGTTCACACACAGACAGTGCACCGTTCATCTCTGAAGAATTGGAACGGATCCAATGTTTAACAGTGTTTACTTGTTCCACTTGACGCATGCACTTCTTGAAAAAGTTGTTATGAAAAGTGAAATTTTGACAGGAATAGTCCCAAAGAACTTTATTGTTTGGAAGGAAAATTCTTCTTGAGATTCAAGCTTGAAAATTTAACCTTCCTGCTACTACAAGTAAGTTGTTTAATGATGTACTGTGAAAATGGTGTAATAGACGCCTATGTCTTGTGAAGAGCATGAAAAGTATTGGTTGGATGTTTAACAGATGGATGGATAGATGGGTCAATATTTTCAGATAATTCGTCATAAAGAAAACAAATCTAGTATAAATCTTTTAAAGTAAAGAAATGGGGTTTTAAAAAGTTTAATTTAGACATAACAATTTATAGAGGGAGGTGTTTTTGAGCCACAAATTTTACAACAGTGAGTTTATGGGAAATGTTAGTAATTGTTTATCCTTTTATGCACAAAAGTTAGCAATAATTTTAATTTTCTGTCTTGTGTTCCCCTTATCAGCAGTTCAAGTGTTTTGTTGAAACTCTACCTTTTGAAGGAACTGTAAAGAATGCTAGTTTGTATTTCTTGGCATGGACCCCTGCAGAGAATCTATTCTTACCTAGCTATAAGAACTGAACAGGTAGTTAGCAAGGTCGTTTACCATTAAATACAGGTAATTATTGTGGGAAACAGTGATGTCGAAACAAGTGACAAAGAATTGAGATAGTTAACCTTCGAAAGAAAATATTCATGAATCATAAAGTTCTTTTGATGAGGTAAATTTCAACAAAAGGAAAACAAATGAAACAGTGCCTTTAAGGGGAGACAAACAATTTTGACCTCTTCTACCCAGTATTAAACATACAAAGCTCTTTCTATCTGTTCTGTGTTACCCTTGTCTTACCAACAGCTACAAATAATTTGTTGAAACTCTAGATTTTGAAGGATCTGTAAAGAATGCTAGTTAGTATGTCTTGGCATGGACCCCTGCAGAGAGAATCCATTCTTACCTGAGTATAAGAAGTGAACAGGTAGTTAGCAAGGTTGTTTACCATTAAATACAGGTATTTATTGTGGGAAACAGTGCTATTCAAACAAGGGACATAGTCTAGTGATGGTTCTTGGCAGGAACTCCTACAGGGTGTTGAAATATCGAAACCAGCTTCCAAGATGTGTGGATTAGTGTTTTCACTTTCTGACTATCAGGTTGCAAGTCACCTTCAGAATATGTTTAGAGGTCTTTGCCTAAAGGCATCATATGTGTTTACGTTTAACAGTCATATTAACACTTAACCTGCTATTTCAATTTGAGCATTGAATACCTTCAGACTGTACCTGCAATATTCTGGCTCCCCTTTGGATAAATTGAACCAGAACTATTCATGATCTAGCTCGCTGTCTCCAATGAATACAGTGTCTTTGATAAATGCAAAGTGTATCACATGATTACAAAAACATTGTCAAGTAACATCATTATTCATAATTTTGTTCTTGAATATGTTGCTTTATGCACATGCAAAGGGTATCACATGATTACAAAACCAATGTCAAGTAAAATCATTATTCAAATTTTTTTTCTTGAATATGTTGCCTAATTCACATGCAAAGTGTATCACATGATTACAAAACCAATGACAACTAAAATCATTATTGAGAATATCTTTTCTTGAATTTTGTTGCTTTATGAACATGCAAAGTGTATCACATGATTACAAAACCAATGTCAAGTAAAATCATTATTGATAATGTCTTTTCTTGTAGTTTTTGCTTTATTGCATATGATTTTCAATTTGATCTTTTAGTCAGTTAGTTTGCACCAGGTATAAGAGTATTGAACTCATGAAAATTAAGTGCCTTGACAGTGTTGTTCCTAGAGGGGGTCCTGGGGACATTTTCCCACCCTTTTGGCTTGGTGTCCCTTAAAATTATTAGATGTAGGATACTTTTACTATTGCAAAGGGGCCCATCTGCTAAAATATTGCCAAAATGACCCCCGTAGCTGATCTCCGAGGAACAACACTGCCTTGACATCCAATAGAGGGAATATGGTATATGTTGTAAAAGAGTAAATGATTCAATGGATTTAGAACCTTAACAAACACCATAGGTTTCACTGTTTTGCACAAAACACAATGATTTTGCAGGCTCTCCTGCATTGAACTTTACCTTGTACCAATTGAAAATGTCATAGTACAAAGAAAGTACCTTAATTTTTGCAAGAGCAAACATTGGGATTTATGTGTTTCTATAAAAAAAGACTTCATTTAAAGTCTGTATTTTGATTAAAAGGTACAACGGAGACTACAGCTTTTTCAACACTGCTAGAATTGGCAGTTGTGTGTTTCTAAAAAAGAGGTTTTTTTTACATCTGCAATTCTATTTAATCAGAAAAATTTATAAATGTCGTGTTTCTAAAGTAGCCTGTCTTCACCTTTTGTTTTGAAGCAATAAGACTAGTAAATGAAATATTCAGAGAACAATCTTGTGCCTTTGAAGTGACTTGAATAAATGAGGCAGTTGATAAATTTGTTGAGATTACTTTTCGTTCTGTGTAGTTTGATCAAAGTTTTAGCACTTAGTGAGAAATCAATATTTGACATAGATTAAAACCAGTTCAATAACATTTAGGTGATGACATTTGTATATCTAAATCTCCATATAGAAAGTTTCCTACCATTCCTGAGTTTCTAACTTACAAGATTATAACATTTCTTTTTAAAGTCACTTTTTGAACAACTACCTGACAATAATATCTGTAAAAGTTTCTTATTAATATTGACCTAATTAAAAATCAACTTAGGAATAAATTGAAATCACCTTAAAAAACTAGTTTAAAATCTGTTAGTGTTGATTTAAGAGGAAATAATCATCAAACTTAAGCAGTTGTGAGATTACTTTCTTGTTTTGAAGCTTATGATCAGTAAAGCTTGTGATATTTCAGTATGGGAGGTTAAGGGGTCAAGCTTTGCCAGTCTAAAATGACAACTGTTGGAATCCCAAAATCCAGCCCAAAGATTAGATCTATACCAATTAGGGTTCTTTCAAACTGGTGATTTTTGTAAAGATTAGTAGAAAAGACATTGTTAAGAGGCAAGAACTTGTGATTAATCTTCATGTACTTTAACAATAATAGAATAGCTGTCATTGTCTGAATAAAGGTCAAAGCTCAAGTGACCATCCGCCTTCCAATGATTTGATCAATTTTCTTGAAAAAATTATGGTCTTCATGAAGTCATTTCTCTTGACCTGTCAATTATCTGTAAATGTGCACAGCTACTATCAATCACAATTGCCCTGTTGGAAAATAAGTACTACCTACCTACAACATTCTAAATCTCTTGTAAAGGCAAACAAAACAAGTAGTTGACTATCATCATCATCATCATCATCATCATCCATCCATCATAATCCATCATCATCATCATCATCATCATCATCATTCCAATCATCCCCATCCCCCATCCATCCCTCCCTCCAACCATCCATCCATCCATCATCAAATGCATTCCCCATAGAACATCTCTGATATCTTGACAGTGATGGTTCAAAAATGAAACCACCATTATCTTATGAGGGTACTACCTTCTTACAACTTATTACATCTTTTTGGTATGTCCTGCCACATAATAATAAGAGTAATACTCTAAATGTTGTTATTGTGAGGATGAAACCTTGTTCAAAACCGTGACTTGTTGTTTTGTAACACCTACAATTTCTGAAAGCCTATCAAATGGTACTTTGATGAATAGTTTTAAAATTAGGATATTCCTTAACATCTGATTTTAACATTTCAGTAATTGCAAAAAGTTGTCCGAAACATTTTATACTCCACTATACCAGGGATTGGGAAAGACATCTTTGACAATGGGTCATTTTCAGGGTTTTTGGTAATTTTCTGAATTTCAAATGGGCCATTGCCCATTATATCAACAGTAAACTTCAAGCTTTCAATGGGCCATTTTTTAATCGAATGTGCAAAATTGCCCATGGCCCCTGCCTTTCCCAATCACTGCTATACTATTTGCCCTCCAACAACTTTCACACATGATTTCACTAACTCAGTGAATACAAACAGTTGTACATCAAACATTATCAGATAGCTGACATGATTGGGGTTAAGTACGACCACAATGACCAGTGTCCATGTTTAGAAGCAACTGATCCCTTGATTACGGATCCAAACACAGTAATTTACTCATCAGTTGTACACAGAACCCACTGGGCTAGAACTTTGGTCTCCTCTTTATCCTCCCTTCATCATCATTCTGACCATGACACCGAGAGATAATTGAAGAGGACTGGCCCTTTAATGCCTGTTGCCTTAGCTTTTGGGATTAACCCTTGAACTGCAGGTTCAATTTGTTTATTGTCCGTCGGGTACCTCACCTACTTCAAATAAGTTATGGGTTAAATTTAGATAACAAAGTTTGATACAAGTCTGCTTTAGGAGAATGGGTTTTTGGGTAAAAAGCATTTCATCAGCATTTTCGACATGTTATTCCGATATTTTGACTTTCCCTTTGTCCGTCGGGTACCTCACCTACTTCAAATAAGTTATGGGGTTGAATTTAGATAATGAAGTTGATACGAGTTTGTTTTTGGAGAATTGGAAAATGCTTATTTGGTGAGGGATTCTAAGGTAGGCCGGTCGATTTGTTTATTGTCCGTCGGATACCTCACCTACTTCGAATATGCTATAGGTTAAGTTTAGATAATGAAGTTGATACAAGTCTGCTTTGGGAGAATGGGTTTTGGGGTAAAATACCATTTCATCAGCATTTTCAAGCAGGATAAGTTTTGGGGTGAAATATACCCTTCCATCAAGGATTTGTACATGTTATTCAGATGATTTGACTTTCCCTTTGAGCTAAGCTGGTTTTCACTCTTGTGAATTTTGAAATCAATTACCTAAGAGTTTCAAGATGTATTAATGTATTGGGAAAGTATGCACTCAAAAATGTTTGATAATGTTTTCCAATAAAGAAGATGATACAAAGAAAATCTTGCTTTTCGTCTGTATGCAACTTTACATTCCCTAAGACTTGATACACTATGAATAAAGTAAATCCTGAACATTTTCTGAAACATATTGCTTGCTACATTTGCAAAATTTTGCATAAAATTTCACTTTGCATCACTTAACAAAGTTGCCTTTTTAAAAATTCTTGTTGATTGATAACTTTTTCCAAAGGTTACCCTTATAGATCAAAATGATTTATTCCCAAGTTCAAACCATGGAGTTAACCTCATCAAAATTCATCCACTAAATTCCTCTGTCATCCAAGCTTGTGATCAGTTCATACCAACATTTTATAAAAAACAGGAGGTACAACTCCATGTCCTTTATAAGTAGAATCCACATTCCCTTCATTCCTGCAGCACACTATATTAAACAAGGTAGGGGCCAGTAGCTCCTTTAATTGAAACCAGAATTTGAATACACCAAAAGTTCCTTTTTACTTCAAATAATTTACAGAAATTACACATGGTAGGGGATCCTTGGTATCTCCTTCCTTCCCTAATTATGAATTTTCATATACCTATATATCTCTATATTTTATAATAATGCATGGGCAGGCTTGTGATATGACACCTTCAAGCCCTGAATGAGAATATTTATACCATTTATCTGCAGAGACACAACAATGCCCTGAATAAGGATACCTTAGAGATGCTTCTCATTCTTTGCCTATCCAGGCAAAGCTAATGACATATGAAGCAGAAAATTGACCCTGGCACCTTTATTTAAAGGCTTATCTCCCCATGACTCCTGACTTCATACTGCCTATAGTGAGCGGTCGGGTCAGGGATTGATATGGGTTATCTCCCCTTTTGTTGCTAAAATACCTCATCAGATTTCTGCTGTGAAGATCATTTGATAGTCTATGAGAAAAATGAGAAGTTTGTTTGTGGATATGACACTTGATTTTGCCTGATTGCTTGTGTCACTTGATTTCCCATGTCAGCACCATTGTAAATGTTTTGATAAATTGCTGTTATGAGAGCATATTATTTTGGTAAACATTATTGCATTAAGATGATTAATGTAAATATGAAATATGAAGTAAATGATAGGAATATTTTTAGCATTTTGATGATTGTTGCAACTATGATATATGCAGTTCAATCGAAAATAATTTCTTTGCAGTTTTATCATATTGCTATTATAAACAAAAGTTATACCTTTTGGAAATTACAAATATGTTTTTTATTTATTTTGGCAATGGATTGAAATATCAAAATGTAAAATTTTATTAAACTGAAAAGATTAGGGTAATATTTTAATACATATAGTATGGTTATAAGTAAGTAAGATTAGATAAATATCTCACTGGCAGAGCGAACAATTCATTCTTACACTTTATTGATTTCCAAGAAAGGCTATTAGAGGATATTGTGTCAGGGAAGTTGTGTGGAAAATAGGATCAGGAATAGAAAGAAATCTTTCAAGACATTCTCAGCTTTTAAAATATTAATAAATGTAAAAACTACTGTATTAAATGCCTGTAACTTGTCAGTAGATTTTTTTTTTTTTTTCAATTGTCATTGTGACAGTTTTATCTTTGAAATATATTCTCATAAATTTGAATTGTGATGAAATAAGGCATTGGAAAAAAAATACTGTATATTTGTTTAATTGCCATAAAATTCGGAATAAATGAGGTGTTAACTATGAAGATTTATGATGATGATTAATAACATATGAGTATCTTCATCAAATCCTTCAAATACTAAAATTCATCTCTGTTTTGTAGATTTGAAATTAGCCAATAAATTTAAAATTTGGACAAAAATATCAAATAAAAATCTAAGCTTTCTGATCATCGTTTAGACTTGCTTAGGCTTTTATCATATTTTAGTGTCTGGCTAATTGACATTTTCACAGTCTTATAAAAGTCCAAATGAATCTTAGGTTAGAAATGAAAGTAAAAATACTATTTTTGTACAGTAGATGTAATCATGAAATCATTAAATTTTAAAATTTCTCTATTGGCATGAATGTATATTTATAAAGCCATAAATTGACAGACATCTAAATTCTTAGCCATACATCAATGGATTCATAATAGTAAATAACACATGAGGTGTTGCTTATGGCTTATATAATGGTATAATGGACTGACAGATAACTGAGTGAATTATGGAAGATTGTTTATGGTTAGGTAATATGTTTTCTCTGATTTATCACTGCCATACATAGCATATTTTGAGATATGAAAAAAGTAGAACATTTTTAACCTTATTTTTGGAACTTCTATGGAAAAAAAAAAGAACATAAATGTAACATTGCATCGAAGTAGCTAAGATAGGAATTGATTTTTACTTTGCCAATAATTATTATTCAGTGCCTTGATTTTTTACGTTGTTAGCAACTAAGTAAAGCATTTGATAACAGTTTTTTTAAGATTTGATGGTTAGTTAAGTTTATTGACCAATTTACAAACTGAATGAATTTGCCATAAATGCATCAATTTAAAGTGATGGTTGCATATATTTTAAGGTTGTATTTTAAAAGGGACAGTAGCATGTTTTTTGGGAGAATGTAAGGCGATGTCAGGAAAATGACAATAAATGGTTCCTATTAAAAGACAATATTTTAAAACTAAATGAAGCAGTAATAAATCAAATATATAATGTAAATTTTAAGTTAAGCCATTCGATTCCCTTTTTTTACACAGAATGAATTAAAGGTCCCCTATTGAACTTTGTTTGAGTCTTTATGATCTGTACTCTGACTATGAATGATTGGTTTGTGTAATTGGATTTTTGAACTATCAAAATAATATGTTTAGCAATAATGTAAAATTATCAGTGAAAAATAAAAAATAAATAATTTTCAAAAAATGTGCTACTGCCCCTTTAAAAGATGATTTTTTAATTCCTGTTGTTTTGATAATCCTGTGTACTGTTTTCAACAATGAAATTAAACCAGACAATGTAAACAACAGAGAGCAAAATTTATGTGAAAATTAAGTACTTAAAACTATTGTTTTCATGTAAACAATCTACATGATGAATTGAGTGTCAAGTTCTTCAGCCAGCTTTAAACGTCATTAATATTTTTAACAGTAGATTTAAAATCTTAACTTATTCAACACTGCCCACAAATCTGAAATATGAGGATGCAACAAATACTAAAGTATTTTCACCTGAAATGTAAATAAATACATCAAGAATGTTCAACAGTGATATTTAGCCAACAAAATTTTTACAGGCTAAGGGGTTAAGACTAACCACATTAAAATTGATGAAATACTTTAAGCAACCCACAATCAAAACAGAGGTAAGAAACATTAGAAAATAGATTAAGAATTACCTTTATCAAAGTTTCGACTAGATATTTTACCTGTGTTGAAATTTTACACTTTATATTGTTAGTGAAATCTTTGTATGCTTAATTTCAATTATAATAGATCTTTAAGATTTCATCATTTTGCATAGCTCACATTTGTTCTTCATCAATATACTAACCACTGTGAAATCTTTCATTCTTCAAAACACACTATTATTACCAAGATAAGAAACACAAGATATTGATTTCTTTAGGAATGACCTTTATCCTTTATAGTAAGTTTAAATTTTTTTTTTTCTGTACAGTAAATTTCACACTTGATATGGTTAGTGAAATATTTGTACGGCGAAATTCAACTATGACACTTCTTAGCACACATTTAGTCTTCAACAAAAATACCATCCACAATTAAATTTGAAAGTGACCCACTATTGTCACAGAGGTAAGAAAAACATAAAATATGGACTAGCTGCCATGAGAATTACCTTTAAAGTAAGTAATTTTTATATATTTTACCTGTGCAGTAAATTTCACACTTGATATTGTTAGTGCAATCTTTGTATGCTATGTATTAAGTGTGCATATCTTATTTTGAACATTTATACTTCAAGTGACCCACTATTGTCACTGAGGTAGAAAAACAAAGAAAATATGGATTGCCATAAGAATTACCTTTATAGTAAGTTAAGACTTTGAAATACACCTGTTGTAGTAAATTTCACACCTGATATGGCTAGTTAAGTCTCTGTATGTCACCTGAAATAAACATAGGTATCTTTATCACCTGGTGAGCCCTAGTTTGGGCAGTTTACACCTGAAATCCTTCAGACAGTAAACAATGTAAATCATCTTGACAATCCAGGTATTTCACATCTCAGTCTCTAAATTCTTCAATTATCTACCTTGTAAGTATAAGTCGTTACAGGTAGAACAGGTAAGGATTTTTAGGTCATTTAAGTGAGTATGTTATTGGTGTTATGTTTAGTATTACATCTCGACCAGGTTACATTATCTCTAAATTCTTCAATTATCTACCTTGTAAATATAAGTCGTTTCAGGTAGCACAGGTAAGGATTTTTAGGTCATTTTAGTGAGTATGTTATTGGTGATATGTTTAGTATTGTTTACTTATGTTGTTTTCATAAATGTGTGTTCTTAATGAGAATTCCTTTTTATTTTGAAATGAATGTAAATAACTGTACGTTGCAGTGTGTTCCTTATAAAGATGAGAAGTAACAGAAAATAAACTGTTTTCTATGTTACAATTCCATTATATTGTTTAGGTAAATGAAAGTGATATGAAAAGTTCTCTCCATAGATTTAAATGTTTATATAGGTATTTTATTAAAGTGTATATCTTTCATTTCGCCTTTTTGGTACAAAGGAACATTCAAGGGTACATTGTAATTGAAGTTCAGTAGCATTCTTCGTGATGTACAGTAAGTATAAGATGAAAAGACACATCAACTGAAGAGCATATGACAAATTGGACAATTGCTGTTCATACTCTGTAGGAATATATGTAATTATCATCTTAAACATCCCTTGAATCATCAATAGCCAAATACTCAAGCAATTTTTTCATGTCAAATAACCACAAAGAAAGTGTTTCCATTATTTGGTTCAGCAGTTAAACAGTTAAGCCAAGTTTCATCAGAATATTCTTGAGTTGTCTGGACTAGGTCAATGGTAGCCTTTACACAGGTAGAATGTATGTGTAATGTAATCATCATTTAAAATATCCCTTGACCAAATAGTAACCAAAGACTCAAGCAATTTTACATGTAAATCAACAACACAGAATGTGTTACCATTATTTGATTCAACAGTTTCACAGTTAATCAAAGTTTCATTAGATATGTTCATGAGTTGTCTACAATAGGTCAATGGTTGGCTATACACATCCAACGTAGATATTTATATATATATATATATATGTAATCATAATTCTAAACATCCCTTTACCAATTAGTAGCCAAAGATCTAAGCAATTTTACTCGCAATCGATCACCAAAAATTTGATACCATTGTTTGATTCAGTATTTAAACAGTTAATCCAAGTTTCATCAGATATGTTCCGTATTTGTCTACAATAGGTCAAAGGTAGGCTAAACACATCCAACGTAGATATATATATATAATCATCATCTAAAACATCTCTTGACCCTCTGTATCGGTGGTCAGTGTCTGGACTGGACATGGCTTGACCCCTGGTCTTGTGGTCATCTTGACCAGCTATGAGACTAGCTAGAGGCAGTGGGATAGATGTGTCACCAGGAGTATTTTCAGATTCATCATTTTCTGATGTATAGTTGATAGAGACAGATTATTGTCGGACAGAGACAATTGTTAAACAGAAGCCATGTGTTGGTTGATGCAAGCTTCTGTGCCCTTTCAAATGTGTATGAAATACTTGTGGACTTATGAAGGTAGTGTAAGATTGATTAGATTTGTTACTTGTGTGTTCAGATTTATCATTTTCTGACAGAATGAGTTTCTGATATTAATTGAATTGAATTGGATGGTTTAAACAGAAACCATTACAAATTTATGTAAGATTGTTTAGGTGATATTTTAGTTGTGTGTTCAGATTTATCATAATCTTACAGAGGAACTTTCTGATTGATTGTCAATTCTTAGGGTGGAACCTTTTCAAATGTGTATGAAATACTTGTGGACTTATGAAAGTAGTGTAAGATCAATTAGATATGTTAGTGATGTGTTCAGATTTATCATTTTCTGACAGAGTGACCTTCTGATATTAAACAATTGTTTAGAAGGAAACCTTTTAAAATGTATAGATTTGAGATATTTATGGACGTATGAAGATATTGTAATATTGATTAGATTTGTTACTTGTGTCTTCAGATTTATCATTTTCTGACAGAATGAGTTTATGAAAATAAACAATTGTTTAGACAGAAACTTTTTAAATTTATGAAATATTTATGGACTTATGAAGGTATTGTAATATTGATTAGTTACTTGTATGTTCAGATTTATCATTTTCTGACATAAAGATTGATAGTCAATTGTTTCGACAAAAACCCTTTCAAATGTGTATGAAATATATGTGGACTTATGAAGGTATTGTAAGATTAATTAGATATGATAGTTGGGTGTTCAGATTAATTATTTTCTGACTTTCTGATTTATTGTGAATTGTTTAGACAGAAACCATTTCAAATTTGTAAGAAATACTTATGGACATATGAAGGTATTGAACAATTGATAAGAAATGTTAGTTGTCTGTTCAGATTTATCATTTTCTGACAGAGCAACTTTCTGATATGAGCAATTGTTTAGACAGAAACCATTTCAAATTTATGAAATAAGTATGGACTATATTGTAAGATTGTTTTGGTGATTTGTCAGATGTGTGTTCAGATTTATCATTTTCTGACAGATTGACTTTCTGATAATAGCAATTGTTTAGACAGAAACTTTTAAAAATCTATCTGAAATACTTATGAAGATGTTGTAATATTGATTAGATATGTTACTTGTGTGGTCAGATTTATCATATTCTGACAGTGCATTTTTTATATAAAGCAATTGTTTAAACAGAAACCATTCAAAAAGTATCTGAAATACTTGTGGACTTATAGATATATTGCAAGATTAATTAGGTGATGTGTTAGATATGTGTGTTCAGATTTATTATTTTTCTGGCAAAGTGACTTTCTGATGTTTAGATTGATTGTCAATTGTTAAGACAGAAACCTTTCAAATTAGCTAGAAATATGTATGGACTTATGAAGATATTGTAAGATTGATTGGGTGATATGTTAGTTGTGAGTTCAGATTTATCATTTTTCATCCTACATGGAAATGTAATGATATTCAGAATGATTATCTATTGTTTAGATAGAAACCTTCAAATTTGTAAGAAATACTTATGAACTTATGAAGGAATTATATGATTGAATAGATAATATGTTAGATATGTGGGACTTTCTGATTGATTGTCAATTGTTAGGGTGGAACCTTTCCAAATGTGTATGAAATACTTGTGGACTTAGTGTAAGATTGATTAGATATGTTTGTTGGGTGTTCAGATTTATAATTTTCTGACTTTCTGATTGATTGTGAATTGTTTAGACAGAAATCCTTTCATAATTGTAAGAAATACTTATGGACTTAAGGTATTGTACAATTGATTAGATATGTTAGATGGTATCCATATTAATAATTTTCTGACAGAATGGGTTTCTGATACTAAGCAATTGTTTAAACAGAAACCATATCAAGTTTATGAAATTATTATGGACTGATGAAGGTATTGTAAGATTTTTAGATTATATGATTGATGTGTTTTCAGACTTATCTTGTTTCTGACATAGTGACTTTCTGATATTAAACAATGAAATAATTTTAGACTATATTGTAAGATTGTTAAGGTGACATGTTAGATGGGTGTACAGATTTATGATTTTCTGACTTTGTGATTGGTTAAATTGTCAATTGTTAAGACAGAAACCCTTTCAAATGTATATGAAATACCTTTGGACTTATGAAGATATTGTAGGTTTACGTTGATTAAAACTGGTTAAACAGTGTGCCTCTTCAAATGTTTAATGATCACACATGCATTTGTATCTCAAACTGTTTGATAAATGACCTTATTTTCAGTGAACTTATGCTCAGACTCAGAAATGAAATATTGAAAAGATACATCAAGATGTATAAGTAGTTTTTCTAAGTCTACGCTCATCAAAAAGCATCATATTCCTTTGATGTAGGTCCCATGATATAGACATGATGGCTATGAATGATTAACCATAACCATGGGGATACTAAAAACACCTGGCCACAGTAAATCATAACTCGTCTAGTGCTTGATCTTTATGTGCACCTGCAAATAAATGATTTTGTCCCAAGTGGCTATTTTAGACTTGCAGGAATATTTATATATTTACTGCTTCCTGTTGAACTTAAAATCTCTTGACTGAATACTATACCAGGAATAAGGATTTTGGTAACCAATGGCAAGTGTATGAATTAAGTCTGGAACTTTGTGAATTTTGTCTTATAAGTGACCATTTTTGGCACTTGAAGGAATAATTATTGCTTCCTGATCAATTTTAGAACACGTGTATGAATATAAAACCAGGAAAAGGGTTTTGGCAACCAATGGCAAGTGTATGATTTTAGTCAGGAACTTTGTAAATTTTGTCTTAAATGACCATTTCTGGCACTTGCAGGAATATTCACTGCATCATATGTAACTTTAGGAATTCTCAGTAGAATATTAAACTAGGGCCCAGGAGTATTAGCAACAATGGTGAGTTTATGAATTTTGTCTCCTGTGACCGTTTTTTGCACTTGAAGAAATATTTACCACATTCAGTTCATATTGTAAAAATCATGTCATTCTGAAGTATAAATGAGTTTGTTCCTTGCAGTTCTTCTGTAAAACTAGTTAATCGGATTTTGGCTTTTTAAAAAGACTAAACATATTCAGAGTCTATGTATAATCTTGTAATATGCTTTAAACCTTGTAAGGGCCTTAAGTATAATAAACCCTTTTTGACTTTGACTTGTAAAACGATAGGATAAATAGGATATCTTTGCCTATGCCCTATTGTAAGTCAAACCCATTTGTTTTGGATCTGAGCTCTTAACCTTTATCCTGTGGCTATCTTTCTACACCTGTTTGTAACTGAACACTTGATTTGATAGTTCCTCGGACATTGGTCTGGGGCTACCAGCTTGTAGATAGATTAGTCCACTGGTCATTGGGTTCAGCTAAGGTCAATTTGGAATGGATTGCTGAAACTCATTTAGAAATGTAACTGGATGCTTAGTCTGTCAGTCAGACCTTAAATAAGATAAGAGCTTAAAGGGACAGTCCTATCAGGATATTTTTGTGAAATAAAAAATGAGAAGTATATAAAGTCATCGGCGCTATGAGTGTGAAAATTCTTGCAACAGCATTAAAATGAATTTGAGATTAGTCTTGCCCTAAATCATATAGAAATGTTCTGATATCATAACATCATATCATTATTAATATAGCTTATTTTAATGATACTGTTCATATTATTTGTTTGAATCATATGTGCTTGTCACTTTTACACCTCAAACTTTTCATAAGTTTATATCATCAACAAGTCTTTATCTATTTATGAAAGTAATATTATCAATGAAAGGATAGCTTTGATGATAACATTAGTTTTCAGAATTTTGTAGAAATATGAATGTAAATAACCTACGAAGATTATAAATTTGTAAACAAATGGTAAAGCTTGAAAATCACATTCCTTACAATCTCAACCCAGAGTACAAACAATTGATAAAAAATACAATCTAATGAAAAAAAAAAAAAAAAAGATTCAAAATGAAATTTTATTGATAATTTTTTTTATCAATTCAATCTTAGACCCATATATATATCACAGATCTAGCAACCAATGCTCTCCTTCCATCATTTACTTTGAATGATAAATAAATCTGAAATATATCAACATGTGTTGTAAATTTCATCATATCAGCGCCTGTCAAATGAAATCTACAGGAAGACAGATATCAGCAGTTGTGGATCCATGTAGCTGGTATAGGAGAAGGATCTCAAGACTGAATACAGATATGAAATGTACATTTCTCATCCAGCTTCTGTCTGGATAAGATACAGTCGCCATCTGTAGTTATATATATATATACTAGTCAAAAGAAGTTAGGGATCACTGAAGAAGTAAAATCATTTTCACTTATTCGAAATTTCAGCAGTTCAAAGAGAAGTGTTTTTTTAAAAGTTTATTTCATACCCACATGCATAGCTGACATTTGGCTACTGATTTTTAAACTTTAAGAATTTTTTTAAACTTTTATTTATTTTGGTTTTTTTAATCACATTTTTTCAGGAAAATGTCTTTATCACTTTCAAAGCATTAAAGTCACCCAAGACAAGACTGCAATGTTTTGAACCTAAGCTATCTGAAATGCTGTGACTTTCATTTTCGACCCCTGCCTTGACATCAGAGTGCTATAAACTGCGTCACTCGCAGTATTTGATTCCAATATGTCAGATAATTAGTGTTTATTTCTTAAAATACATAACAAGTTTCCTTTTGAAATTGATTCAGGCAACAGTGCCAATACAAACTGTACCAACAGCGTACCCACATGGATACAAGGCCTTGGCAAAAAGTGTAGTCACATCAACAAAAATAGTAGATTTGTTCACAATCTAAATTACATTTGATTTGAATATCTTGTCTAGTTTAATGATAAATTTTGTCATCCTTCATTCACATCTTGCTGCCAGTGGGGTTTCATGTATATTTATCTCCATGTCTGAGAAGGTAGCTGAAGAGATAAGAGGTTTCACCAACCTCCTCAACCTCTTCATTCAGATACTTCCTGATTTCTCTGTCTTTTTATGTAGATATCATAATATTCCTTGAAAACTTATAACATCTAAATCTTTGTTCAAGATTATGCTTGAAACCAATTTTTTGTCCTTGACAATAAAACCATACTGATATATTTGCCTTGATATTTCAGCACGAGTGTAACGAAGTATGTCATAAGCACAAATGTGATATTCTGTTTATTACTGTATAGTCCCGAAATGAGAGGATAACTCAAAATCTACTACTCAGCATAATGTCATAGGCGAGCCATGATATCAAAGCATTGTTGAATAGTCATGACCTTACAATAGAAAAGTGTTGCCTTAGCGCATCATATGAAAAATATGAACCGCGATATAACTGCCCTCATAGGTTATAAAATAGTCTTATGCACAGACCCTTGAGCATATAATTCACCCAATGGAAGCAAGTCTAGATCTGGACTGCTCTGAAATCTCCATTTGTCTGAGGCTCCTTTTAAAAATTTAATAAAATAAGATTTTTACTGAAAACATTTCAGAGACTAAATATAAGTCTATAGTTATAAAAGATAAGTCCAAGGATTCAATATGAGACTCCCATGTTCTCATATCTGTAGACCCCTTTTGGCACTGATGATAAATATCAGTGAACATATCAAATCACTTGCCTCTGTATCTTATAACAGATCCTCTCAATGTGGACATTTCAGTATCAGAAGCCCCTATCGTACTTTACTATGAGTGAATCTGTTCCTATTTAGATAATGATTAATTGCATTTGCCCTTGGATGGAAGACATCTTTGACTGGTGGACAAGTTTATGGTCATTTTAGTGGTCAAGGTTGAAGGGGTTCTTGGATCTGTCTGATGTCTTGTGGTGAGTTAGATAGCCAGACATCAAAGTTATGAGGATTGAGTTGGTTGTGAATCTTTATCAGATCTTACCCCATGTGATGTATGAAAAAGCTGTATCTGACCTTGAGTTTATAGACATGATGGTCAAATTGAAGGTCATCTGATGGTCAAGATTTGAGCACTTGCAGTGTCCGTCTAGTGTCTTGATGTAGGCAGATTGGTTAAGATGGTTGAGATGAATTCTCTGAACTTTTTGTTGTTGACATCTTTGTGTTTAACCTTGGGTTTGAACATTGTTGTGTCTTGGTCTATGAAGATAAAAAAAGATTGTTTCAGATGAATTGAGGATTTATCTGAACCTTTACCATATTGACAACTTTGTATTTAACCTTGGGTTTGAACATTGCTGCGTCTTGGTCTATGAAGATGTGGACAGATTGGCTGAGATGAATATTTCATTGCACTTTTGCAATGTTGACATCACAACATTTAACCTTATGTTTGAAAATTTTAATGCATGATAGTAAGGTTTCATTGTCATGGTTTGAAAGCAGATATGTGCATGTGATAGAACATAAATTATCTGATAACATCTATAAGGTGTTTTTATAAGGTTTTTCTTGACAATATTCAAAGTTCACTTTTATGAGATAAAGATTGTTTTTGATGACCAGAAATTTTGGAAATTAGAGATTCAGTATAAGACATATTATCTTACATTATACACTATAATAAGATGTGCTTTAATGTTTTAAAGTCCTATTTGAACTGAAATAGATACTGACAAATTTGTGATGCCTTTAACATACAATCATAGACATTTAAAGAACATAAAATTACCATAAATATTTCATTGGTATTAATATCATGAAACCCAGGACAAATGTACAGGGATGGAGGTTTAAAAAAATGTAAACACAAGGTACCAAAACTGCAAGCAAAGCTTCAAATGATAGTATCATCTTTCATCACAATTTGTAACAGTATAATTTAATGAAGCACTTAAAAGGCAGTTTACGTCTTCTATTAAACCTTCTATTGAATTCACTCAAAAACAGAACCTTTGAGGAATTTAATAAATTGTAAATACTTTCAATGTTTATTATTCATTTATTATATCATAATTTATTTTATTTGATTGGAAATACTTTTATGGTTAGAATACTGGGAACCAAAAGGACATGCCTAAGTCGTCTGAAAAAGTGCGCCAAATTGCCCCAAAAAGCCTCTGCGACCCATTTGGAATACATTTTACGTAGTGACCACAGGGTTACCAAAATATCCCCTTCCAACTATTTGTACGCCTTTGAGTAGATATCAACATAAAAGAAACACACACATTATATATCTGCTCACAATTGATTTTAGTATTACTGTGAATAAGATACATTGAAATTCAAAAATTCACCTTCAATCACTAATTTTGAATAAAATGCCTAAACTGTGGAATGTACAATGAGGCACTGACTTGAGTAATCTGTAAGATCTCTCTCCTCAGTATATGGTGTATATAAAGCTCCACTGTTTCTATAAGCAACCTTGTTGGTCTGTGTTATATAAACTCTAATTACCTCTACATCTGGACAGCGTTGAGAGATTATTTTCCGGAAACTGTTGACTAAATTGCTTTTGTTGAAAAAAGATGTGTTTTATAAGATTGTATCTTTGACACCCATTTTTTTAAGAATTCATAGCAGTGTTGAAAGTTTATATGAGATTAGTAGATCTTTGTATGTCTAGTAAGAAAAATAATTTAAATGTTTAAAACCTCCGGGGTTCAAATCCCTCCAGGGGCTCGGCAACTTTGTCTGCAGTAAAGAACTGTTTTACACGCAGTCAAGTTTGGGTGCATGCAATGCTACACTGAATTTCAGCACAGTTCCACCAATGGTTTGCTAGTTCCAGCCGATGCTCACAGATTTCACCTCAATATAGTCGCATTTTCTCCCTGCAACAATCCTAGCAGCCGTGATATAAGTGAAATATTCTTGAAGTTGACATCAAACCCAAATCATCTCACATCTTTGCTTTTAAAATCTCTATAAAAATTCAAAATTAAAGTATTTATGCTTTTACAAAAGGCAGTAATAGGGCATGTCTGTAAAACAGATATTTATGACAACAACTCTGTTATCTTATTCTGCGTGTTCAGAAGCGTAAAAGATCTGAAATTTATTCTAAGGGAGCTAATTGCTCTGTGCCTTATCTTTGCAAGCTTGTTTATGTTGGGTTTACGATGGATGTGATACTTAGAGGTGATAATGGGTGTTAATTATCATTATACTCTTAATGGATGCTTTGCAAGTGGTGTTTATTTTTGTATTGGTAATTGGTCTTCCATTTTGATTTCGAAATTAGTTTTAATTAGAATTAATTGCATCTTTATGTCATTCATACTTGTTACAATGATTTTTTTTGTAAAACTTTCGAATTAAGTTTCATTTTGTTAAAATCCTTTTTTCTGATAAAGGTTCTTAATTGTAGATTATATGCAACAAATTTGAAAACAATGTGATCTTATCCAAACATTTCTTTGAAGTTTTATCCTTATTAATACTTTTAAAAATTATATGCTTCTTTAGTGTCACTAGAATAGAGTAGAACTTAAAAACGTAAATAATGAAGGTGTTTTTCCTAAAATCTCGCCCACCTTTTCCTTTTCCAATTTCCTTTAAAGATTTATTTCTGTGTGGTTAATAACATAAACTCAAAGCCTATAATATCAAATGTTTCTTGAAAAAAATCATTGATTTTATATATGAACATTTAAAAAAATAATAGACCACTAACAAATTATGTTGTCAATAAAAGCTTTTTTCGGTTGTGATAAAAGAAAAAAATAGCTTTTTCTTGATCATACTTTGAACAATGCACTGACAGACCACATCCTTGAGAAATGATAATAATATTATTTAATCTCAAAATGTCACGTTCAGTTACAAATAGCTATTCATTCATACATTGTAGTGCTGGAGCCAGTATTGATTTTTCTGTTATGGTCGTTTTTCTAAGTGGGTCACAAATGTCTGGCATCGGCGCTTGATCAAGCACTGTTCTCGTTAGTAAACTGTGACCCAATTAGCTTTGATAATACTATTAGTCTCTCACTGCATTAAATACTCTGCTAATAGCTCCTAAATGTCTGCGAGGCCATGCCTGTAAATACTTTGAAAATTAGCTATCAACCAATCAGATGCAAGAAGAGGTCTTTCCGGGAGAATCACATTTTCAATTTGAGGATTTTAACTTCAGGACTCCTTTGTTGTTGAGTTGGCGCTTTCTCAATTACTGGTGTTTATGAAGATGGATTAACTTCATGAGTGATTGCCCAAGTGGAAGGAATACACTGCATATAGATTTCAGGCCATACCAGATTGAATTAGCTTTCTATGCTCGGACCTCAACCAGTCTGGCAAAAGAAGCTCTCCTCATTTATGAGAGAAGCTCGGACACACTGCTATCACTTAGACAGCTGTAAGGAGCTCGGGAGCTACCACGGCCAATGTCTCTACAGATGAGCAGAAGATTCTAAGGATACTTTCATTTTGGATTTAGTTTTGTGCATTTACATTTGCAACTATGGATCGTATAGATTTGTCTCGGATTAAGAACCTCTCGCTGAGTATGCCATCGATGAAGAACTTGAAGTTGATGGCATGGCTGAACCGAGAGGGTAGGTTGTTGATGAATTTGGGGACCTCCCCCTTCATGTTAAACCACATATATTAGAATCACCCTTACCGACACCTCACGGTTATGGGTCATTGCTTGTCAGATTTAGACACAGTAGTTCTGCTTGACTGCACTCCTGTCATATTGTTGTCATTTTTGAGATTGTTGTCTTGATCATATAGCCAACACCAAATCTGGTGAAAATTGATTTTTCAGGAAGTAAACAAGTGCGATTGTCTTGTGACAGCTTGGTTCAAGAATACGATTTAAACATTAATGGCATATTAAATTTCCAGGATAGTGGCCTATTTAAGCTAAGCTTCTGCCCTCTTTCGAGCCTAGCATGTTAGAAAAAGTATAATAAATGTGCTGGGAGATTAAGTTTCACGTTCTAAGCTTCTTGTTTTCACATCTGCTTTTTCTCTCCGTCTGCATGGGAAGAGAGAGTCCAAAATGAGTTTTCTTCATTTTCTTTGCTCGTCTTCAAACTCTGCTCTGAACTTAAGTGAAAGTGTTTGGAAAGAGTCTCCTGTGCTTTGTTTTGTAATATTTGTAATATTTGTAATATTTGTTTGGATGCATTATGATAAGTGTGCTATTAAAAGACCTGAGGTTATATCCTTTTGCTTCTAGGTTATGTTGATAAATTTCTTTGAAATTTCAATTTTGAAATAACATGAATATATGAATGTAGCTATTGAAACTAAAACTTAATGAAAAGTAAGTCATTATTTTAATTTTATTTTGTTTGTTTTATGATAACAGCTTCATTGATTTCTCAAATCTTTTGATGATGATGAAACCAATTAAGATAAAGGCTTTGTTATAACGAAGAGTTATAAATTATGAGTTGTTAGGGAGAGTCTTCTTTCATGAAATTAATCAGTTCTTAGTTTTACTTATGTAAGTAAAATTAGAAGGCAACCAATACTGATAAGATGAAGTTCAAAAGCCAAAACTAAGTGGATTTAGGAAATTGGTCATTCAGAATGAGTTGGTTTATGACCAGCATGATGCTGAAAAATAGTTACAAAGGTACTGCTCGTGCCAAACCAACCAACTTGTCCCTCCACGTCAAAGTAAGACTTAAATATAGTCACACAAAAAAAGAGTTAATCTTACAATACGTTAACTTACAAAAGTAAGATGAAGACTAGTTCAAAAGTAAAACTCAAGTTTATTGAACAACTTGCGCTGTTAAGGGCCAAAGCGAGATTAAAACTAGTTCAAAAGCAAAAAACCTGGTTGTAATCTGGTAGTATTCTAGGAGTGATCTATCATCAAAGCTTCAGGCTGGTCTATCTGCTGTAGGATCTTCTGCTCCTGCTGGGAGGAAATGGAGAGACAACTCCAATCTGTGTCAGATCTAAACAGCCTTGACTCAGCACCCATTGGGGATAACTAGGCGTTCAATATTCATCCTTGGAGTCCAAAGAGAGAATCTCAGTCAAATTTTAGGTTTCAAGATTTGAGGATTTTGAATATTGAGAGTGTCTTAAAAATGAGCAGATCTGGACAAATTTGATCCAACACCCGACACTGGTTTTCAGCACCCATTCGGGATAACTAGGCATTCAATAATCATCCTTGGAGTCCAAAGAGAGAATCTCAGTCAAATTTTAGGTTTCAAGATTTGAAGATTTTGAATATTGAGAGTTTCTTAGAAATGAACAGATCTGGACAAATTTGACCAACACCGGTTTTCAGCACCCATCAGGGATAACTAGGCATTCAATATTCATCCTTTCAGTCCAAAGAATAAATCTCAGTCAAACTTTTGTTTTAAAGATTTTAGGATTTTGAATATTGAGAGTGTCTTAGAAATGAGCAGATCTTGACAAATTTGACCCAACACCAGACACCCAACACCCAACACCCAACACCCCCCAACACCCAACACCGTTTTTTAGCACCCATCGGGGATAACTAGGCGTTCAATATTCATCCTTTCAGTCCAAAGAGAGAATATCAGTCAAATGTTAGGTTTGAAGATTTGAGGATTGAATGAGCAGATCTGAGCAAATTTGACCCAACACCAAATACAAGGTTATCCATAGTATATATTAATCAATGTAGTCGAAAGTTGAGTCTGAGTCAAAATGTCCCTTGGAATTGATTAATGATAAACAAAACTGACACTTATTAGCTTGTATGGCTATTAGGGAACGTTCAACATATACAAGATATATATACGAGATGGCACAGATGTAAGTTTCTTTGATGGAAGATCAAGAGGTTTAAATCCCAAAAAGTTGTTCACAAATGAATATTCATATCCTTTGTGCTAGATTTGATTGAAGCATCTGCATCAGGAAGTGAACTTGTAAGATTTTACATCACGTTTTATTGATGCACATATACATTGAAATGTACATCAGGAAATGTACAACAGGAAATAGAAATGAGCACCAGCACGTGCAATAGACACCTTTCTGTCACTCAAGGTGAGATAAGTGGCTGATATAAGTAATGAGTGCATTGGCACACATCTGTTTTGATAGTAAAAATTTTGATAAGAAGATGTTTTGCAGATCTGATGCTATCAAAGCTAAAAGCAGCTCAGCTGGAAAAGTTGGAAGTTAATGTTCTCAATGTTTTTAGGATGAGTGCATTTTATTGGAAGCGACATGGAATTATCAAGAGTCTTCTGAGTTCTAGTATTTGGGTCAAAAGTAGGTATACTTTCATTAAAAGACAGATATTCTACTTTCATTTAAAGACAGATATTCTACTTTCATTAAAAGACAGATATTCTACTTTCATTTAAAGACAGATATTCTACTTTCATTAAAAGACAGATATTAAATTCTACTTTCATTAAAAGACAGATATTCTACTTTCATTTAAAGACAGATATTCTACTTTCATTAAAAGACAGATATTAAATTCTACTTTCATTAAAAGACAGATATTCTACTTTCATTAAAAGACAGATATTCTACTTTCATTAAAAGACAGATGTTAAATTCTACTTCCATTAATAGACAGATATTCTACTTTCATTAAAAGACAGATATTAAATTCTACTTTCATTTAAAGACAGATATTAAATTCTACTTTCATTAAAAGACAGATATTCTACTTTCATTAAAAGACAGATATTCTTCTTTCATTTAAAGACAGATATTCAACTTTCATTAAAAGACAGCAATTCTTTAGATATTTATGGTTTCCCTCTCAATAAATATCTTTACTGTTTATTTTGACAATTTATTTCGATGATCTCATGTTACCTCATTGTGTTTCTGTGCGCAGAGATATTCAAAGTGGATTTTTGAAATTATGCCCTTTTCCTCTTTTACTAAAGTTTTTAGCCTGATATAATTGTTTAGACTAATATTCAGTCTCTGAAATAATAATTCTATAATCGTGTACAAAATTTAATATAGAAAAGGAGCCTCTGACAAATTTACTATTCCATTGAAGACCTAGACTTGCTCTTCCATATGTAATGTTCAGGACAAAATAATATATATTACAGTCTGGGTGTTAGACTTATTATTGTTATCCTATGTAGTTTGTTCTTTTATGACGAATGAAGGATTTTTCACAATAATTTTCGAACAGTTTTCCTTTTATTAGCTCATCAGGTCTGAAAGACCCGATGGGCTTATGGCATGGCATGGCGTCCGTCCGTCCGTCCGTCCGTCCGTCCGTCCGTCCGTCCGTCCGTCCGTCCATCCGTAAACTTTTCACATTTTCGACTTCTTCTCCAGAACCAATCACTCTAGAGAGCTCAAATTTGATGTGGAGACTCCTTGGCAATTGGGGATTCTAAATTGTAGCTTTCATGACCCCATGACCCCAAATGGGGTCACAGGGGTCAAAACCTTAAAAACCTATTTTCATCTTCTTCTCCAGTTCCAAAAGGTCTAGAGACCTAAAAAGTTGTGTGTAGACTCCTTGGCCAATGGGGATTCTAAATTGTAGATTTCATGACCTCATGACCCCAAATGGGGTCACAGGGGTTAAAACCTTAAAAACCTATTTTCATCTTCTTCTCCAGTTCCAAAAGGTCTAGAGAGCTAAAAAGTTGTGTGTAGACTCCTTGGCCAATGAGGATTCTAAATTGTAGAATTCATGACCTCATGACCCCAATTTGGGTCACAGGGGCCAAAACCTTAAAAACCTATTTTCATCTTCTTCTCCAGATCCAAAAGGTCGAGAGAGCTAAAAAGTTGTATGTAGACTCCTTGGCCAATGAGGATTCTAAATTTTAGGTTTGGTTACCCCTTGACCCCAAATGGGGTCACAGAGGTCAAAACCTTAAAAACCTATTTTACTCCATCTTCTCCAGTTCCAAAAGTTCTAGAGAGCTAAAAAGTTGTGTGTAGACTCCTTGGGCAATAAGGATTCTAAATTTTAGGTTTGGTTACCCCTTGACCCGAATTGGGGTCAAAGGGGTAAAAACCTTAAAAACATATTTTCATCTTCTCCTCCAGTTCCAAATGGTCTAGAGAGCTAAAAAGTTGTGTGTAGACTCCTTGGCCAATGGGGATTCAAACTTGTAGATTTTGTGACCCAATGACCCTAAATGGGGTCACAGGGGTCAAAACCTTTTTCCATCAAAAGTCTGATGAGCTACAGAGCCCATGGCTCTATTTTCTATATTTTGCTTGAAAAAATTGCACTTAATGAATAAATAATCCAAACTTTGAAGATATTTGGGTCATGGCATTCAAGAAATAAATGCTATAAATATCTTATTACTTGTATATCATTTTCAGAGACTTTGTTGTGAATTATGTATGCATTAGCAGATCCTCAATTTCCAGTCTAATTCCTTGATCTAGCTACATGTATTACCTTCTCGTCACAAGTAATCCCAAAAAGTCAGCCGACGTATTATTACGAAAGATCCAATTTACCACAGTCAGAAGGTCATAGACCTAAGATCAATACTCCAATTGGAATGGTTATAGGATGTTGTCAGACAAATGGTACGAAAGAGTTTGAGGATGTGTTCAAGACTGAATACCTCAGATGATATAGGGTGTTGTTAGACAATCCTTACCAACTGATTTAGTGGATTCTTGAAATGTCAAATAATTGATATTTAAACAGCATAAGAAGTTGTCAGATAATCCTTACGAACTGATTTGGCAGACATGGCCAATTTTTTTACCTCAATGGCATAAGATGTTGTAAGACAACCCTTACTAGCTTATTTGGCGTATATGTCCTAGAAAAAGGAGGTCAAGAATTATTAAAGTTAGTAAACATTAATATTGTCAGGCAACCAATACCAATGAGTTTTTAACTTAGATTTATGCTTTGTACCCTAGATGGACAGTTTTTCTTTTCAGTCGATTTCTTCTATTATGGAAGATTCAACCTAGTTTGGCAAGGAAGTCAGTCCTTGCTAAGATCAATACTTGACTTGTAAGAGTACAAAGCCAGTTGTCAGGCAATCAGTGGCAACTCTTGGAGGATTGGTACATAATGTGATGAATTTTTTCTTCTTTAAATTTTGAATATTAAGGATATTAAGATTATTTTAGAGTATTTTATCATGGAAGATTCACATAGTTTTGTAAGGAAGTCAGAGATCTTGTTTAGATCAATACTCACATAGAAAGAGTATATAGTCAGTTGTCAGACAATCACTAGCAACAGAGTTCTGGAGGATTTGTACATGAATTGACAATTCATATTTTTTTAGATATAAGGGATATCGAGATTATGTTTGAAATTTCTATCATGGAAGATTCACATAGTTTAGTAAGGAAGTCAGAGATCTTGTTGGGATCAATTCTCACATAGAAAGAGTATATAGTCAGTTGTCAGACAATCAGTAGCAATAGAGTTCACTATAGGATTTGTACATGAATTGACCATTCATATATTTTCAGATATAAGGGATATCGAGATTATGTTTGAAATTTCTATCATGGAAGATTCACATAGTTTGTAAAGAAGACAGAGATCTTGTTTGGATCAATACTCACATAGCAAGAGTATATAGTCAGTTGTCAGACAATCGCTAGCAACTGAGTTCTGGAGGATTTGTACATGATTCAATGCCCAAGGCGTATTGCTTGACATTTGATTACCCTTTCCTTACAGTAAAGAGATTTTGGATCAATAGTTCCACTGGATAGTACATATCTGTCAGACAGTCCGAGTTTTACAACATTTTATATTTTGATAATTATTGTTACATTTTACAGGTGCTCCTGTTTTGCAAAGAAAGATTTACTATCAACACTTCTATTGACAATATATTTAATACATATGATCTAAAGTGAAAACAGGAAATTTAAGTGCTTCATATATTGTATTCTGTATGAAAATCTTTGTTTTGTATATAGGAAAATATATGAGTGAGTTATTGTTTAGCGCCGCTTGGGCAATATTGCAGTCATAAGCTGCGCAAAAACATATATATAAGCTAATCATTTTTATTTGGTCCTTTACATTTTTTAGTTCCAGTTGATTAAAATTCACCCCAATATATGTTTTTGAAAAGTAACATTTACATTTAATTGATGCTAAAATTTTCATGTTCTTTTTATATACTTTTAAAACCTCAACATTCCAAATAGCCTAAGGATAAAAAAAAATTACATTCTGGAGCTAAAATTGCTATTATCAGAATATTGATTTTTGTTCTTGAAATCTGAATGTTTCTGGGTAGACATTAATACTATTACATTTCAAAATATACATGTATGCACCTATCTGCACATCTGCATCAAGCAGTGCATCCATTGTGCATTGTAAATTTCTCAGTATCTTGCAACTAGAATTCCACAACAACAACTCTTTCCCGTACATTCTTACATAAACAACAATTCCTGTGTTTGTTTAACATTCAAAGCGTTATCCTTGGATTCAAGTGTCTTTGAATAATACGGCACATTTGCTCTCGCCCAGAGGCGCTGTATAAATTTGAAACCCTCAAAAACATTATCATGATTGCCTAACATTCTTAAGTTCCTGTCAAGTTACTTTTATGTTTTGGAAGAAAATCAAAACAACAACTTTCGATTTAAAGGCACAGGGGCACACATTTTATGAAAAGTAAACATATTGGGGTTATAATGCTTCTGAAGAATGCTTTAATCTAATAAATGCTTCATCCAGTCAATTGATGTTAAGATTAGAAAGTGTTAAACATTGGTTTGTTCAGTGATAAATTTACAAACAAGTCCTGCTTCAAATAATCGCACAATTTCGAAAGGACTCATAAAAAATTAAAGTGTAAGTCATGGGATGCAAGTTTTATACCCCCGAATAGGAGATTCCGGGGGTATATTGTTTTTCACCTGTCCGTCTGTCCGTTTGTCCACAAAAACTTTAACCTTGGTCATAACTTTTGATTGGTCAGAGCTAGGTCTTTGATACTTGACATATGGATCCCTTGTGATGAGACCTTTCAGACACTATGACATTTGACCTTGTGACCTTGACCTTGACACAGCGAGCAGGATGCATCCGGGGGCATTCGTGTTTCACAAACACATCTTGTTTTTCATGGTATACTATTATATACAAATAAAAAGACTCATTTCAATCTGCAAGGACTCACAAGACATTGTGATAGCAAGTCCCTGAACTCAGCATATTTGTAGATTGATCACTGTTTGTTGCATGTGTTTATGCATGGTAGATAGACTAAATTTTAGTCTCTGAAATGAAAATAGATAGGAGCCTGCTGAAGCCATTAATTTTCAGCCTTAAATCTAGACTTGCTATAATAATGTAGACTTGCATGGGTCTTTAATGATATTTTGTTTCAGGGCTTGTAGAAAGACTACCTGGTAAATACTAAACCTTAAATTCATATGCATTTTCTTAAGAAGTTTCTTATCAAGATTAAAATAAACATTAGTCATTTATTCTTTTGTAGATAACATCACATATTAAAAAGTTTGTTTGAGCAATTGTTTAATGATTAAGTAGCATGATTAGAACTTAGGCCTTAGCCTACCTTGTTCTTTGTATTGATTGTTAATTCTGAAGGGAATTGATTGCTGAAAGAGTTATGGTACATGCAGTCTAAGAAGTCTATATGTCATTTGGTGTAAAAGGAAGTATAATCTATTGTCGTTTGAAAAGTGTTTAGGTCGGCAAAATAGAGAGGAAGGGAAAGAGATTACTGGTAAGAATTTAGACTTATTAGTCTTTTTCAGTATCAGCAAATATATATTTGATATAGCGACACCTTTTCTGAAGAAATATGATGCTTGTCAGTATTTTTGTGTTTGAAAGCTTTTGTTTTTTAGTAACTTCTAGATATCTTTATGTAGTAACAGTGTATGAAATAAGGCCCTGGTTGCTCTTGGTTCAGACAAGTAATTTTTTCTAGTTTTTCTTCAATTCTACCATTAAACCTACAAAATACCACCTTTTTACCTGGCCATTTCTCCGGCTTGTTCATACACTGGTAGTTACTTCACTGCAAAGTAACCTCAAAGTAACTGTTCTATTACCAACAAAGTAACATTTCCACTACTCCCTGATTACAAGTGTAAACTATAAACAGACCCCTGACCTTACAGGGGTGAAGGTTTAGGTTAGCCTATTAGTAGAATGTATGGAATCCAGATAGAATTCCTCTACAAGGCCCATCTAAACAAAGCAAGGAGATGAAGAGCTTTATAATGTAAACAGGAACTATCAACATGCCAGTAGCAAATGGTTGTAATACCTATATAGTAGCCGTGTACCCCATCAGACTACATTAGCACTGACACATCCCATTACAAGATGACAACTTCTCAAATCTATCAAATCACACTTAGTTTGAATGTAGAAAAATCCTTGGCGAGGTTTTGTAGAAACAGTTGTTTGGGATAAATTCTGTTATATTTGTATTTATATTGGAATTTGAAGTTTTTTATGGTTTTGTAGGACCAATTTCTGTCCATTAGTACTTTGCATATTTTTACCTGATCTGTCAAATTACACTTAGTTTTAATGTAGAAACCATCTTGGTGAGTTCTTGTAGGAGCATTTTGTTGCCATAAATTCTGTTATATTTATATTCATATTGGAATTTGAAGGTTTTTTGAAAAGGAAAAAACTTTTTCAGTTTTGTAGGACCAATTTCTGTCCATTAGTTCTTGGCATTTTTACCTGATCTGTCAAATTACACTTTAGTTTTAATGTAGAAAAATTCTTGGCGAAGTTTTCTAGAAGCAATTTATTGCCATAAATTCTTTTATATTTTCATATATTTTCGGATGTGAAAATGGAAAAATATTTTTTGGGTTGTGTACGACCAATATCTGTCCATTAGCTCTTGGCATTTTTTACCTGAACTGTATTGAGGTTTCACTAAGTATAAAAACTCTTTTTGTAAAGGTAATCTAAGTTCATGAATGATTATAAATGTTTTTCGAATCTTTTTAAATCATAGCTGTCAAACTACAGTAAGATTGTATGAGGTAAAATATTTGCTTCCTTGTCAATGAAAGGATTAATGTTTTGTTATTTTTTGAATAGAAGTGCTTATGTAAATTATATATTTTCTCTTCTGAAAAAGAAGTTATGTCCATGTATTCTGTTGAATAAATGCTTTTTTTCAAAATTCAATTTATGTCCATGATTAATCTTATATTTGTCATATATAAAAATTTACCCCTATAAGTGGAACAGTTATATAATTTTGGTGCTTTTGATCCTGTGTACATCTATGTGATGTTTTGCTCATTGCAGTCATGTGATTTTAACCTTTTAAAATATATGGAATATTACGTTTATCTGCTAAGAAGGCTTGTATACAATTTAACATCCAAACAAGATAAATGGTATAATAAGACAAAGCCAAATGATAAAAAATGACTTCATGCAACAAGATAACATATTTCGTAGTGAGGTAGAATTGATAACACATTCAATTTTCAAATTAAATTCATAATATCTTATCAAATGTGATTCACAGACATACTATTTATCTACACCTTCAATAAAGGTTTATCAGCAACAAAGTGGGTGAAGTGAACAGCCTATCACTACAATCAGAAGGCCTCCAAGCATGAAATTGCTGGCATGTGTTCAGTAAGATAACTCAAGTCAGTTATGTGTGGAGAATTCACAGATCTGCAGCTAAATTACCCCAGTTTACATACAGCACAAACACAATTACACTAAGGTGCCAGTTCAGCATTGTTTGCAAGTTTTTCTCTGCCTTCATGCAGCTTGAACGTTGTGCTCTGCATCTGGAAACAGATGGTTCCTTGAGGAAATTTGAACCCTTCCTCTGCCTAAAAAACTCATCTGCATGCCTACTAGACTTGTATTCAGTCCAGTGTTGTTCCTAGCTGATCAGCTAAGAGGGTCATTTTGGCAATATATTTGTAGATGGACGCCTTTGCAATGGTAAAAGTATCCTACATCTAATAATTCTAAGGGACACCAAGCCAAAAGGGTGGGCAAATGTCCCCAGGACCCTCTCTAGGAACAACACTGCAGTTTCTTTAAAATTCTCAAAAACAATATCATCTTGATCATATTTGATGTCAGAAAAGCATATCTTTTGAAGATTAAAGAAGGTACTGTTTTTTGACATGGGCAATTTATTCAGTGTTTTGACAATATTTGTATTGATAGACTATTGAGTATTGTAATAAAGTCTAGGTCTTCATCCAGCAAGTCAAGGTTTTGATAGAACAAACTGCAAGAGCAAAAAAGAAACAATTCAAATATTACAGAACTTTCATTGACTGAGTTTTAGACTCACACATTTTGGCAAGTCTTACTATATTTCAACATGGCCGCCAAGTACTGAAAGAAAAACCTGTTTTTGTGCAAGGTTGCTGAATATAAGTTAGCCCTTGCAGATGCTTTGGGTGTGCAGTTACATGGTGTAGAAGTGCCACAAATCTTAAAATAGCCAACTTATGAAAACATTGATGAGTAACATTATAGTTTACACAGCTGGGGAAGTTTTCAGTTTGTCTGATAACGTCGCCAGTTATCTCCCCTTTGATCTGAAGATGAAGTGCAATATTTTGGGAATTAAAGTTTCTAATATCTTATAAGAATGAATTGGACTTGTAACAATTGACCCATTAAAACAAATTTTGCCTTTGAATGGCTTTAAGAAGACAAATAAGAAAAAACAATGTTTGTGATAAGAATCTCTTTATTGTCAACATCCAGAACATTTTGAAGTGTAAATTTGGTTTTAACATCTTTATTTTTCAACTCATTAATCAGATGGATTGATCTTGTTGTATCAGTATAGAGAGAATTTAATCTGGGCATGTTCACAAGATAAGTATTCAAACATATATATATAGGATTGATCCATCAAATTTGTATGAGCTAATTTTCAAAGACTATTTCTCAATCCATATGTCTTCCATTGCCTTTCTATCTGGAATAAATAAGCTATATATGACGTTCATAATGACATAGGACTATGCTAGGTTGATAAAGGGAAGTAACTCTTGAGTGAACATAAACATTCATACAGGGCGCATATTGGTCATTTGTGGCCTAACATCGCCCTTAAATCCACCTACCTACCTAAACATTCATCTTCGGCCGATAATTTCACCTTCCTACGTAAACATTCTTGAAGTCAATAACACACCATTTCATAATCTTCTTTTCTTGAGGGAATACTTCATAATTCCAGCAAATGCAGCCTTTGCTCAAAAGGTGTAATTGCGTATGTACATGGGCTGGGCTTGGGTAAACACAATCTATCTCTATGGGAGAACCAAACGATGCGATGATCAAGTTCAATCTTGATGTATATGGAACCAGGTGCAAAGATTTTCTGGTAAAATAATCACACGACATGGCTTGCACTCTGTGTTTACCTGAAAATGGTTTATGTACATGAGCTGGGCTAGGGCCATGGTGTATCTTCTGCACAGCTTCTATACACCTTCTCCATGATGCATGATGCATGAGGTTTGGTGTTGAATGAAGCTTGATATATATATAGAACCCAGGTGCAGATATGTTCTGGGACAAAATTGCATGCTATGGAGTGATCTCTGGGGGTCACCTGAAGACTGGCAGAAGTCTTTGAGTAATGTTTGTCGGAGCTGGTTAGGCAATGGATGCTTTAATGTGGTGCAGGAAGTAAATAAGGTGATCTGATTTTTTCCAAGTGCCTTCATATGACACTAATGACAAGCAAAAAGACCTCAAATAACTAATCATGAAGAAGTTTTTATCCAAAAAAGAAGACCTGCTTTTCTTGAGTATCGATAATTGAGTACAGAAAAGCACAGTGGTTAGTTTTCAGTCAGATCCCACTTTTGGCACCAAAGCATTTTCTGCTGTTCGTATCTACTGTAGATCTATAAGGATCTGCTCTATGTGAAGTTAGTTTCGGAAAAAATGCACATCTTGACCATAGCAATGCTATCTGTGTATCCTGCAATTTGCTACATCAGAGTATTTGTCTGTACCTTGAGCTCCAACACATTCTTGTCTGCATTAAGTCAAGTCCACCATTCCTTCAAATTCAAAAAATAAATTTTCATCACTTTAAAAATTGCCAATTCCGCTTTCGATAATTAGTGCCATGGATAAATGCCTTGAAATAAATACATGTTCATCCTATCTCAATTCAGCTTTCAATAATGGCACTTAGGTTTTATAGATAAATTCTTTGAGAGACAGAAAGTAAGTCTATATGCAGATGCTCCATAAAACAGGAGGAAGTGCAGTAGGTCGCCCTCATTACCTGAAGTAATCCATGTTTAGAGGAAGCTAATGAGGAAGTTCTGCTTTGATAGTTGTTACCAGATTGCTCTCCAGAACTTGCTACCATAACTTTCATTTTGATAAAAAGATACATATGTGAGATAACATGTTTTAGTATATTTTTGTTTTTACCGTTAATGATCAGGTATTTTTGACAATTATGATCAGGATTTTATGCCATTGTCGTTGAAGGTCCGTTATTTTCCCAAATCAAAATATTGGACTTTGTTGGTGGTTTTCTATGGAAGCTTTTAAAACTTTTAATTTAACTTTCACTTATTAGAACATTTTGCAGTTTATAATTTGTTCATAGCAGTGAAAATTATCGTGCTTTACTATGTGTATTATGATACTCTTCTTCAAATCTTTATATATAGTATATTAATTTTGCAGAAACAATTTGTTGTATATTGCAGGGTTGTTATCTGACACCTGTTTTATTTATATGAATATCCGTTTCACATTTGGATTGTTTTTTGTATACTTTTTAAGTTATCATTAAAATGTTTGAAAAAATGAACTATTAAATTCAAGTTAACTTCATCAGAAATCATTCAAAGTTTGTTAATGTTATAATTAACAAATGTTAAAGTTAATGTTTGTTAATTGTTATAATCTCTTCAAGATAATCAAATTGTTGAGTTCTCTGGAAAATCTTGAAACAGATAATTCAGAAAGTATGAAGACAAATTATGTTATGGACTGGTTTAAATACCCCACAACAGCTGTGATTAATCAATAACTTGAGTCAATAGTCGTGTCTGTGTGTTTAGGAAATTTGAGATCATTCACCATGTGTTTCCTCAATATGTTGAATTCGTTTTTCTCTTTTTTTGTATTGTGGCCCAATTTTTAAGGTTCCTTGTTTTCAACCTCGAATTTAAAGAATCTTTCCCAGGTTTGTGATGTTGTTGGTTTGGGAAATGTCATAAAAGAGCCTAGTTTTTATCAATTTTACCTTTATTAATGGTAATATATATATTGATTTATGATAGAATATCAACATATTTACAAATGTTTAATTTTAAGTCTTTACAACAAAGCCTTGTAATTCTGTATTCTCATTTTTAATATTTAAAGGGACACTTCTATTGGGGTATTTTTGTGGCAACAAAATTCAAGAGTACTCCCGAAAAACATTTTACCTCTCAAATTTGTTATGCCCAACAAGGTGTAAATATGTTATAATATGAAAATTGAATTTTTTCCAGTTTGTAAGCATTGGAGTTGATATAAATACAACTCCTTTCTTAGCTGAAAAAAAAATAACAAACATCTCTCCAGTATATATCTTGATGGATATTAAACTGTCCCTTGATAAAAGTAACCTTGTAGGACTCCTAAGTAGTATATGTGTAATTCCAGTCATGTCTAAACCATGTCACAATCTATCATCACATAAGAGGGTACAATATGTTTAGAATCTCCTACTTATTTCACAAGAAAATGCCTTATGTTCTGTCCTGTTCAGGTTCAAAATGCATTGTCATTCAGTTATTGGTTGCATCTTTTGTTTCTTATTTATCCAGCTTTTTTCAAATTTCACAGGCATACCACCAGATTAAAAGGGGTTTCATCCATTTTCATACAATTTTTCAAAAAGGTTTTGATGATTAAATTCTCCCTTGCTCCCTGTCTCATAAGACACTGCATTGATAAACATACTATGATGATAATAATCATGTTAAATTTTCACACACGACTTTAGATTACCTATAAGACTGAGATAAAAATGTGGTCCACTAATCTAGAAATTGAACAGAAATGACAAGGAGTCTGAGTGTATTTTTAGATTTCCTGAAATCAAACTGTACTCCTTTTATTGACTTGTGTATTATTTTATGATCAGGCAGACATCCTACTTTCAAATAACAGAAGCATTCTCTTCATTTGACAAAACTCACGAATATTTAAAAATAGATGATGTGATGAATTTAAAGGAAAGGTATTTCCATGAGAGTACAAAGTATGTAGATGGTAAAGTATTACCTATCTACATTCTGGCAGTCACGCTCACTAAACACTCCACTCATTCTGTATACATACCTACATCATTGTACATCACACCCTGGAGCTTTGTGTTACTGACACTAGTAGTAGCTGATACTCTACACTGTATGTAGAGCTTGTTAAAGAGACAGTAAGACTGGGGAAAATTCACTTCTAATTTTGGAGTATGTGCCCCCCCCCCCCCCCCCCCCACACACACACAAAAATAAACAACATTTATATAGAGCCTTATTTGCTTTTATCAGAACAATATTGGGCACTTTACAAAAATAATGTATATATTCAATGGTGTTTTACAGATGAGTTGAGCTAAGATAAAACATGCAAGTAAAATAACACTTTAAGATATTTTTTCATTTTGTTTTCATTCATTTGTGTTTCAAATGCTCAATAACAAAATTAAGTTAATTTTATTAATTGATGTTTATTTTGAATGGAGAAGGTTATTGCAAAGATCTAAATTTTATTTGATCTTTCATTTCTGAATTATCCTTGATAGTGCTTTTGTGATAAGAGGTTTGAGGTGTTTTATTATATTATGTTTTTTTATATACCGGTATGTTTTCCCCGATATCACTTTTGCGCCTATGCGCATTCATCTCTATTTACGTAGTATATATACATTCTATTGATCTCTTCAGTTAAAAAAAACCCCACTAAAATAACGTAACAAAGCGAATGATGTTTTTGCAGGTTTATCATCAAACAATCTTTACATATATATATCTTTGCTAACATTAATTGACATGCACCTAGTGATAAGTTTTATCTTATTCTAAAATAGAGATGCTTTTATCATTGCAGTAAGCATGTTAACCGATTAAATTGCAATAAAAATTCTTCCCTGAAAGAGATTTATTTCCCACAGGTAAACTACATGTACAGGTGACCCAACACGACCTTTGCTTGATGCTGACAATGCTAAAATAGCTAGCGTACATGACTCTTTTTCACACGAGTCGTTCGCATATAACACACAAACAGAACAATAGCTTACCTGACTTAAATAATGACAGCACAAGACAGGCATACTGACTTACCCATGCCAGTCATCAGAGCATTATTTGATGGACTATTTATGAAAAATGTTTTGAATATACCAACCATAGTCATTTGTAGATGGCAGGGTGTATATGTTTGGAGTCACCCATGTGTGTCGGATATAGGTATATAACCTACTATTACACATACCTGTTCTGTCAACCACAATGTCCTATTACTCTTATAGGGGTACTGCAAAGGAGATGTTTCATCCCCTGTGGTTTAATGTTGTGTACTTATGGAGACATGCTCCGTAGAATTTTTTCATTGCACTTTGGGTTCAGCAAGGTTGTTTTCTTTGTGCTTACCTTTTCATATGATATGCCATAATGGGTGTGCCTTTACAAATGTTCAAGATTTTTTGCATTTCGGAAAAATGATTTGACAGATGTTTTGAAATATGAATTATGGCATGACGATGTGTGTCCCTCTTTTGAATATTCTTACAATTTGTTATTTTTGAAAAGTAAACATATTTTAAGAAGCTCTTGTTAAGATATCAGAATAACATGAAATAATATTAAATATGATAGAGAATGCATGTTGTTGATATGGAAGTGAAAAAAGCAATAATTTGTTCTAGATAAAAAAAAATTCTAGATAATAATTTGCTCTAGATAATAATTAGTTCTAACTAACAATTTATTCATGACTAAAATTGAAAAGTTATGTCAATTAAGGTACACAATACAGCAAGTAAGCAATATGATTTATTTACTCAAATCTCAGAATAATCCTCAAGCTCTATGGATGACTATGAAAGTGTGCCACAATATTATAATCAGAGTCCAAGATTAATGGCAACAAATAAGATAATAAGGTATGCTGTCTCCAACAATGGTATAGCTGCTCGGAGTTCTTTCATCACCTAGCGCATTATTCATGTAAGGGCTGTTACTATCAAGGAGAAAGAACAAATTTCAGCAGCATAAAAACGGGCATTAGACTTGCCAATCAATTTTGTTGGACAATAGATTTCAAACCTTTTGCACAAAGAGAACAAAGAAGAAGTGAAAAAACTCCCACCCAGAGATGGAAATTACCTGCTCATTTCAACACACCTGCATAACAATGAAAATCAAGATAAGCAGTAAAGGGGAGCAACTCTCTAACAGACTTTATTCAATTACCAAATGTTCTTGCAGAATTGTTTTGGCATTAATCGATAAGAGTCACTTGTCTGGAGATATCTGAGGGTTACACAAGCCGATATCACGACCGCTGGGTTTTAAACGTCGACAAATAAAACGTCCGCAAATCGTTCTCATCCACAAAGGCTGAATGTATTCACGATCAACAAAGAACAGAGGCAGGGAGAGCTGAAAATCACAGGATTCATTCATGGGTGTAATATTCAGTGGGTACGATATACAGGGATGGTATAGATACACTGGAGGATAGTAAAGATACACAGGAGGAAGATCGTTTCTTGAGGTGTTCTAGATATCGGATGTGAGGCTGAGGGATTGTCGTGACTCACAGCAGCATGTTGTGCGGCAGCGGTGAGATTTTTCTGAAATATATCTTTGTTTATTACAAAGGCTTCATCGCTTTATTGTGATGGCCCTTGATAACCGTTTGTTGACAAGAGTGTCAGTGCTCCTGTATGTGTTTGTATAGTCATTGAGAGATAATCGGGTGACAACAGACAGATGGTCACATCATGCATGTTTCTACGCTAGACAATTATCATGCATTGCGGTGCACATGCATGCATGCGCACTCAGTTGCACACTTGTCTGGCGGCCATATGTGTTGCAATGCTTTGCTGATTTAAAGACAATTTCTTGTGAGAAATATTTGAAGTGTGATATATATTTTATTATTCCTATTGAAATTATCATAAGGTACTTTGTATTTTTTAAGTGGGGCCATTTTAACTAGAAATTTGAGGTTGAATCAAATGCTAATGCTACTCCGTTGGATGAAAATCTTGTGGTTTAAAGAAGCTGTCTTAAAAATTGTGTTAAGTAAATGAATTATGAATGACATCTATTGGTTATGAATACTTGACTTGATGACAGCAATATATATATATACTCTAATCTTTTTCATCAGTTAAAAAGGACCTTGCTGCGGAAAATGTTTATGTATTGTTTTTCATTATGACAATTGTATTTCTTAAAAATTATTTTGATGGCATAAGTAGACATCATGCTTTTTCATTAAAAGCCACTTTAAAAAAAAATCCTATTAAAATGCTTCTTAATACATTTAAAAATTAATGAAATATAATTTTTCCAGAAAGTATAGACACGAAGAACTGGTCTGTAGGAGTGATGATAGTGAATAAAATGTCAAGCATCAAATATTTATGATCATATGAAGAATATTGATTGAGCCAGGATGGGGAGATAGAAAGAGTTACTTCAGAAACAACGCCAGCTTCAATTTTCGGCATATATATTTTAAGCTCTCTTAGTGCTAAGATAATTGTGAGTGTTAATAATTGTACTTAAGACAATTTGAGTACTGTGTAATAGAGAGTTTCGAAAATCGAGGTCCTGATTTGTAACTCACCTATGATTTGAATATATTTGTTTTCAAAATAGAACCAGATTTATAACAGGAAAAGGTTATTAAATATTTCATAAAACTAAGAATTAACATGCCATTTTGAATGTTCAGTATGAAATTATATCTGAGAAAGTAAATGCCAATCAGTTGTACATCAATTGTCATTGAAATATTGTTTTGACTTAGATTGTTAAGTAAATTAAAATATAACTCAATTCATTAAAGATTTGAAGAAGAGGTTTGATTTCCAAACAAAAGTTGCTCAGATGAAACTGTATCATTATACATTCAATAAATTGAGAGTACATAAATAGAATATAAAAATGATAAGATTTATGGATATTGCCACAAGCATGATATGGAGATATTAATCATTGATATTTGTATGAATAAAGGTCACTAAAACCAAGAGTGGGATGAAAATATGTGAAATCTGCTACCCTTTTTTGAAATGATAAGCTATCAACAATAAAACTCTGGACAAGATCAAACCTATTTCCTCAAAGGCCATATCATAAACTCATGGGTATTGAAAGAAAAATAATGATTTAGAGACTCTAATGCTGTCTAGTAGGGGGTTGAACAGATTCATTCAACCATTGAGTTTTCTCATCTGTATCAGGGGATAATTCAATGGACTTTATAATCGTTTTATTGCTGTCAAGGAAAAGAAGGGATTTGACAAGGATATCTTCTATGACCACTTTATTTACTCTTGAGTGATATTTAAGAATGTCTAAGCTTTGGTATCTCATCCTCACCAGAAGCATCGAACCTACAGACTTGTCCACTAAGGTTGATCAAGTCCAAATAACATAGAGAATAGAGAATACGTACTCATATTTTCAATAGGCATAAATGAAAAAAAATTTGTTTATTGTGAAACTATCATGGAAATATTTAGTCTGTTTTAGTCAAGTACGTATTCACTGTAAATTCATGGAAAAGACCTTTCACAGCAAAATAGGAAAAAAAGGGATGTGTCCATGATATCTTCTATGACCACTTCACTTATACTTTCAGTATTATTCAACAAAGTTGCTTTGTACTTGCCAAACCCACTTACTTGTTTAAAGAGGTTGATGATGTCCAAGTGGTTCACACATTCTTCATATTTATAACAGGCTTGAATGAAGAATTGTTGTTCATTGTCAAACTTTTATGAAAATCTTTAGTAGGAAAAAGTCAAGAGTTCACATTCATGAATTATAATAGTTTATAGACTTTCTGTTTCTCAACATACTGAATGAAAACTACTATTTTCTAAATCAACGGTAACTATTTCTAAGGAAAAAGGTTACCCTAGCTTGCCTTATCTCTATGGATAAAATTTGTTAAAATCAGCTCACTTAAAAGAAGCATGCAGTGATCGTTATTTTCAATATGCACCAAAATAGTCCGATTTGTTTGCTGAAATTATTATAGAGAAAATATATAATAATTCCACAAGGCAGATTAGACACTATATCGTATGAGTCTAGAAGTGTAAACATTTTTTTTTTGACTTACCGGTACTCTGGATATTCATTCAACAGGGCTCTAAAGTCCCAGAATAATCCTAAAAACCAGTAATAGATTAACTTATAGTATCACACTGTTCCAAGCCAGATTGACAACAATTATATGGAGATGCAAATTTAGGTTGTTAATTCATAATAACACATTCAACACTGATGACTTAGTTTGCTCATCTTCGCATCACTTGTTAGATTAAAGTTACACATATTCATAAAGCAACACTGATAATGTTTAGAAGCAACATGATTTGGAGATGTAACAAGCACACCATTTATCAGATCACCTCTAAGAACACTTCCTTTAATTACAACACACCACCCTGTCTAATTACTGCAATTAATGACATCATCTGCTGTAAACATGACAGGACCCAGGTGATACACAGGGCAGCAGGGGAGTTAACACAGGTGTTGAAGAAGCATTTCAGGAAGGTGTCAACAATTAGCACTGTCTGTATCAGATAACAACAAGCATAGCTGATCTTGGTTGGGGGGGGGGGGGGGGGGGGGGGGGGGTTGATTGGTGGGTAGGGGAGGAGGGAATCAGTTTGTTAAGAATGTTTTCCAGTTCTGGACCTAGATGTCATGTAAACAGATGGTTGCTCTACTATTAGATGAATAATATTAGGCAAAATTACCCATAAATCAAGGATAGACCTTTTATGAAGCAAGAATTTGTTCTAATCAGATGGTGATCTGTAGTGGCTACTCCATAGAATGTCTTATGTCTCTAAGGTTTACTAGAGAAAAGCTACCTCCAAAAGGATACAAGAAATTCTCCTGAGGTTTATATGAACCTTCAACTTGATAAATGTCTATCATACACAACTACTAAAAAGGATTGATCTAGTTGTAAGTGTCCATTGAATTTTTGTTATTGATACATTTAATGTAGGATGTGTATTTCACACAAACCAAGGTGTTGTTACAGTTAAACACTTAGGTAAAATCCACAACTAACTCAATACAGGTTCTGCTTGGTGAAATGTTTAGCCAAGGGATAATAGTTCTTTACCTCTTGCTTTGTAGGTTTTCCAACCATTTCAACAGAGCTGATTTTGTCTATACCACATCTTTCTTTTATAAAATAACCCTTGGGGTGGTATCTTATAATCTATCTTCTCAATTCCAACCAGATAAACTATAATCCGAGGGATTAGTGGAACGACCATGGGGGGTCTTGAAGCATGGTTGAAGCACTTGGGGGTTCCTAATTGAAGTTGAGGGTATTAATTGGTGTGATGTAAGGTCTTCTACACATCTTTATCTTGTTATTTGACCTCAGAGTTAACAAGTTCTCAATTACTTACATTTACCTACAGACATTCAGTAAGCGTGTTGTGTTGTCGTAATGACCATCATGAAATGGAAACATGTCGTGGATAAATGTTGCAGGATTATTATCTCTTCCATTGGTATGTTCATTTATTTGGGATATGTTTTTATGTTAGGTATTTGAATTATTGGGAATTTGTTTCCAAGTCCTTTGCATTATTTCTCTGATTTTGATTTTTGCTAATGCAGATATTTAATGTATATACTTTTCTTTATCATTCATAACAGATAGTTATTTTCAATACAAAATTAAGTATTTTAGAAAATATAGAATGTAATTACCAGTAAGTTATCATAAAAAACTGCTTTAGTTATTGAACTTAATTTTTATCAGTTGACAACTTTTATTTACATTAATTTACACTGATGTGCTTCCTGAAATATCCTGTATATATAATTCAAAGCAAAATAAGTTATACAAACTGATAACCCTTTTAGACCAATGAAATGTTTTTGCAAACCACAATCCTGACAAAATGCCAGCGTCATCTCTTGAAGACCATCAGAAGTCTTCAGCCCCGAAGCAATTTGATTAATTGGTTCCCCAAGCATGTCAAGGTGACCTTGTGACCATCTGAATGGACCACTCTATTGAGTTCCTGGAACTCTGTCCAATGGCGCCATCGGTCAGAGATGGAGAGAAAATCGTTAACTTTGGCCAGTGACACGCTCGTTGAATACGAAGATCTGCTGTTAACTACAATTGTCGAAGCCTGAGGATGTTTGGTCTGATCTGGCTGATAACTGGAATCATTTGCTCATGTTTACACTCCTTTTATCTGTTTTATCAAAATGGGTCAATACAGTTTTGAACACTTTTGATTCCTGAATTTTGTCCACAGAAGACATTTGTTTTTATGAGATCATGTTTGATGTACTCTGACCAAGTAAGAAATGTATCCATGTTTTTTTAACCATTGATGATACTTTGGACTGTTCTTATTTGTATGAAAGTTTCCGAAGCTATGGAAGAAGTTATGGCCCATTGAAAACATCATTGTTCAAAAAATCTATAAAGTTATTACACATTGTGTAATAACATCACAGATGACATCATACATCATAATCATTAGGCATGACATCACAATGTTATCTGGGCTACCACAAATTTGTTATAATATTTTTTCTATCTATTTAATTCAAAGAGTTTTATTAAAAATAATTTTATAAATTACATAAATTAAGATATAAGTAACGCCCAAAATCTGACAGTTCTTCTTTACTTTGTTCAACAGGAGCTAATATATCGATCAATATGTCCTCTCTACCTGTAGGACTTGTATATGCTATATGCAAAATATCATATTTATATTGATATTTAGAGGTTATCACATGTCACTTTTCATATCATACCTCATATCAGCCCGAGGGCCGGAGGCCAGAGGGCTGAAATAGGTCGAGGGCTGATATTAGGAATGATATGAAAAGTGACATTTTGTAACCTTTTTATCATATATCAAACTTTTTTCTCTAAAATTTTTTTTATCTAAAAATAATTATGGATAAATTGATTTCAAAAAGAAGTGTAGGCCTATTATTATAACAAAACGATCATGCTTAAGATCGAGTTACGTTGGATAAAGATAACGTGAGCGGCTCCACTTTAATTACTAGAATATTGAATCATTTGGTGTATTAAAAGAGAATCTACAGTTTAAAGCGTCAACAATATCGATTTTGGTGAAGTATTACGTCAACATACGTTCTATGCTGCAAATGATGTTACTCTGCAAAGGGAGAAAACTCTAACCAAAAGTCCCCCCGGGCCGGTATTGATATGGATTTGCGGACCGGTCTGATATGGCTGATATGGATTCGCGGACCGGGCGGCAATATGGATGCTGTGTCCTTGCCTCTATCACACATGCAAAACACCCAATATTATTGATAGATATATGATAATCAGGAGTATTAACCCTTTATGTCTGTCCACAGGAGCTGAGGAGGAGGAGGAGATGACGTCTCCTCGCGACCTGCAGGATTTCCTGGCTGAGGCCCAGCTGGAGCATTACCTGAGCGGCCTGCGGAACGAGCTGAAGATCACCTGTGTGGATCACCTCAAGTATGTTAAGGAGGAGGACCTCGAGGCCATCGGCATGGCCAAACCAGAGATGAGGAGACTGAAGAAGTTCTACAAGAAGGAGTGCCCTCAGGGAACCTTCGGCAAACTCAGGAAGGTGAGGAGTTGTTGCTTAGAACTTGCCTTTCTTTTGTTTCAGATTTGTTGAGGTTGATTTCATTTATTGGACATTAGACATTTGCTAAAGGGAAGCTTTGGCAAGTTCAGAAAGGTGAGGAGTTGTTGCTTAGAACTTGTCTTCTTTTGTATCAGGTTTGATGAGGTTGGTTTCATTTATTGGTTGACCATTAGACATTTGCTAAAGGGAAGCTTTGGCAAGTTCAGAAAGGTGAGGAGTTGTTGCTTAGAACTTGCCTTTCTTTTGTATCAGGTTTGATGAGGTTATTTTCATTTATTGGACATTAGACATTTGCTAAAGGGAAGCTTTGGCAAGTTCAGGAAGGTGAGGAGTTGTTGCTTAGAACTTGTCTTCTTTTGTATCAGGTTTGATGAGGTTGATTTCATTTATTGGACATTAGACATTTGCTAAAGGGAACCTTCGGCAAACTCAGGAAGGTGAGGAGTTGTTGCTGAGACTTTGCCTTTCTTTTGTATCAGGTTTGTTGAGGTTGATTTCATTTATTGGACATTAGACATTTGCTAAAGGGAAGCTTTGGCAAACTCAGGAAGGTGAGGAGTTGTTGCTTAGAACTTGTCTTCTTTTGTATCAGGTTTGATGAGGTTGATTTCATTTATTGGACATTAGACATTTGCTAAAGGGAACCTTCGGCAAACTCAGGAAGGTGAGGAGTTGTTGCTGAGACTTTGCCTTTCTTTTGTATCAGGTTTGTTGAGGTTGATTTCATTTATTGGACATTAGACATTTGCTAAAGGGAAGCTTTGGCAAACTCAGGAAGGTGAGGAGTTGTTGCTTAGAACTTGTCTTCTTTTGTATCAGGTTTGTTGAGGTTGATTTCATTTATTGGACATTAGACATTTGCTAAAGGGAAGCTTTGGCAAACTCAGGAAGGTGAGGAGTTGTTGCTTAGAACTTGTCTTCTTTTGTATCAGGTTTGATGAGGTTGATTTCATTTATTGGACATTAGACATTTGCTAAAGGGAACCTTCGGCAAACTCAGGAAGGTGAGGAGTTGTTGCTGAGACTTTGCCTTTCTTTTGTATCAGGTTTGTTGAGGTTGATTTCATTTATTGGACATTAGACATTTGCTAAAGGGAAGCTTTGGCAAACTCAGGAAGGTGAGGAGTTGTTGCTTAGAACTTGTCTTCTTTTGTATCAGGTTTGATGAGGTTGATTTCATTTATTGGACATTAGACATTTGCTAAAGGGAAGCTTTGGCAAGTTCAGAAAGGTGAGGAGTTGTTGCTTAGAACTTGCCTCTCTTTTGTATCAGGTTTGTTGAGGTTGATTTCATTTATTGGACATTAGACATTTGCTAAAGGGAAGCTTTGGCAAGTTCAGAAAGGTGAGGAGATCTAGCTTACACCTTGCCTTTGTTTTGTATCAGGTTTGATGAGATTATTTTCATTTAATAGTTGACCATTAGACATTTGCTAAAGGGAAGCTTTGGCAAGTTCAGGAAGGTGAGGAGTTGTTGCTTAGAATTTGCCTTTATTTTGTATCAGGTTTGATGAGGTTGGTTTCATTTAATAGTTGACCATTAGACATTTGCTAATGGGAAGCTTTGGCAAGTTCAGGAAGGTGGGGAGTTGTTGCCTTTCTTTTGTATCAGGTTTGATGAGATTATTTTCATTTATTGGTTGACCATTAGACATTTGCCAAAGGGAAGCTTTGGCAAGTTTAGAAAGGTGAGTAGATTTTGCTTACACCTTGCCTTTATTTTGTATCAGGTTTAATTAAGAGAACATGCATTTGACATTTGCCATTGGGAAGCTTTGGCAAACTCAGGAAAGTAGGGAGTTGTTGCTAAGTAATACGGGTTATGTTTCGTAGAATATATGACTCTAGGCATGTTGAGGGTTGAAGGGTCAAATGCATTAATATTCATGTTTTGTAAGAAATTGGTTATACTCTGAATTAATCTCAAGATCTTACTCAATTGTTCAATAGGTCAAGGAACTACCACAATATAAAGAAACTCATTGACTCAGGCCTAATGTAGACATCTGATAAGATCCCCAAGGGACTCTTTGGATCATGTATGTTTCTATTGTAACAGGATAACTTCAAAGTCCCGATACTTTGATATTAGATTGCCTGATACAGGGATGTTGGACGTCCTGTTGTGAAAATCAACACCTCACTACTGACAGAATTGTTGACATTTGCATCTTCTTTGATCTCCGAGCTCCAGGCAGTAGAAAATCTTAAAGGCAATAATTTGATATGAAATTGGGGTTACTTGGAAATACCATCTTAATATGGAAGGTGTATGGGGTAATTTTTTATGGTTGAATGAACTTCTTACAGCTGTCTTACAATATGTGATTTGTTGACATCTTCCATATTCTTTTGATCTTTAGCTTTGAGCTTTGGGCAGTTGGAAGTGTAAAAAGTAATAATCTGATGACCTGATCTAAGGTAACTTTGTCATATTGATATGAAGGTGGACAGGGTTAATTTTGTAATGGTTTGCTTGTCTGCATCTTCCTTGGTAAAGTTGAAAGAAAATCTTATATATTTATCTTAAAATATTAATGTGACCTCCATTTACTATGTTATTCATTATCAACCTTAGCTTGAAATGTTGGTTTGTGTTGAACTAGATATACCCTATATTGCACTGTATAAGGCAAGTTTTTTATACCAGAAATTGGGGAGGTCGCCTAGTACACAAGGTCTCCGTTTCAGACAAAAAAATAGAGGCCAAGTGAGGGTTAATATGATATAATAACATGCTTCAAGTACCTCAAATTTCTTTGGTTGTTAACTTTGTTAAGATAGAGAGTAATTTGTTATTTTCATGTAAATTTTGAAGAAAAATTAGTAATGAATATACAGTCATCGCAATCGGTGCTTTTGATTATTCTGCCTGTTTTGTTTTAAAAAAATTTAGGTAGCCTAGATGTATTGGCTATATTTGATTAATAATTTAGAAAGTTTACAGTATGCCAATATAGGTACTCAATGTATACTATAAAATCTCTCCTTGATTTTTCAACTATGCAACATCATGTCAGTTGTGAGTTAGTCAAGAGTCCCCTCAATACAGTAGAACACGGATATAGCGAACACTCGGATATAGCGAAAAAAATTTCAAGTCCCGTCCCTATATAATATCATTAAAATTATATGCGTATAGCGAACACCGGATATAGCGAACTCAATTCTTTGGTCCCTTGGAGTTCGTTATATCCGAGTTCTACTGTAGTTTGATTTAGGTTCTACTTCTATGTCTTTTACATAAATGTGTTGCAGGCTTTCTCCCTGCATAACATGAAATATGCTTTATACTTGTTATACTATTGATGGTAACATATATATACAAATTAGTTCATTTGGGGCAGAAATCGTATACATTAGTGGTATTTTGTGGTTCAAGGGAGGTAACTCTGTCAACCTTATTTTCAAGTTCATCCTCAAAAATACTTTTTAGCAGTAGATGTTTAAGTTTTGGTAAAAATGCATTGTTTACAGGAAATTCCTGATTTCTTTTCAACCCAATTGTGCTACTTGGAAGTTTCCCTCTTTTTGATTTGCATCTTGTGTTGTTTCCATGGAAATGATATTGATTTACAATTACCATTAGTCAGAGTCCCATGGGAATCATTCTCTCTTTTTATTGGCTGTTGACTGTTCTCAGATTAACAGACGGAATTTTTCACATTGGTACAGAGGTTTAGACGAAGTGAATTTAAGTTTGATTGCCAGAGAAAAACGTTAATGCATATTGTTTTTGAATTTCTCTTTATTTTTGGAGGAGGCATATGCTAGGTGCACTTTCATTTAGTCATTATGCATTCATTTGGTTCAAAGTGAAATTAAATCTTATGTTTATCACTAAGAAATTTTAAAGAGACAAAAAAAATTTTTTATATATAAAATAAATATAAAATTGATATAAAATTAAATATGATATATAATCTGTATAATGTTAAATCCATATTGAATTCTAAGTTTAATTTCAGCATTTGAAAATTGATTGTCCTTGAGGTACTGACAAAAATGTCTTTGTCAAACTGTTCATCTATTAACTCCAGGAAGATTGTATACCATTCAAATATTTATCAAGTTTTCATAGTGCAATATACAAGTTAATTCTTATTCTACTAATTTATTCAAATTTGAGCTTTAGCTCGAAAAGTATCATTTAATTAGAACAAAGTAGAAATAAAAGAAAGTAAGATTTAGGAGTTAAAATAAATGTATACTTTTTATCGTTTTGTATAATTTCACGAAAATAATTCTAATCAGACAACCAAATAACATATCAAAATCATGTAGTTGCATGGTAAAATACATCTACCCCTTAAACATAACTCAATCAAACCTAAATTCAGCTCTCTCATATTAAAGAAGGAACACATAACTTCTAGAATATTAGTTTTACGAGAAAACAAATCTGTATTATGCTAATTCATTAACAAAGTAAAGACTAATAGGTTATGCAAAATGAGTTCATTTACAAATACAGTAATTCCTATTAAAATATATCGATAATGACATTTTCATGCCGTAGTAATGGTTTTCATGCTCTAGCTTCCATAATTTTGACATTGTTTAACACTATTTTATATTCTTTTAAATTGTTAAGTATAAAACAGATAAAATGTTAACCTCAATACATGTCAAATAATATGAAATAATCATTTAAAGAAAGGAAAGTCCACCTAGATATTTTCTCAACATAAAATATCCCCACAGGACTATCCCTTCAATAACTCACATGTTCACAAACAACCGACAAACCACATGCTTTCGCGCTGAGTTTGTGTGCCTACAAACCGACCAACAGAGAGACAAACGGACAAACGGACCGGCAAGTTGTAGAATTTTGACTCCTGCGACTCTTGTCTGCTATGTTCATTGTTTATTTAAAGAAGCTACACCCTAGTGAATTAGCAAATTTCGAAACCAAAATATTGACAGAGAACTCGGCGCTTGCTACACGACCTTAGCTTAGCCTTGTCATGAGAGGTTACGAATAGTTCGAAAACACTTGTCAAAAGGCTTGCCTTGGCTTTGTGATGTTTTCTGTTGCTCTTGGGTTTACGGATTCGGAGAACAGCTTTTTCGAATGATTATTGATGTATACTCATCAATAAAAGTTCAGGTCCACTTCAATTGTAAATATTTATAAATCAATAGATTTTCATACCCTTGACTAAGGAAGTGAATGATTCTTGATTGCATACTCATCAATAAAAGTTGAGGTCCACTTCAATGGTAAATATTTATAAATCAATAGATTTTCATACCCTTGATTAAGGGAGTGAATGATTATTGATTGTATACTCATCAATTAAAGTTGAGGTACACTCCAATGCTCAATATTTTTGAATCAATAGATTTTCATACCCTTGACTAAGGGAGTGAATGATTATTGATTGTATACTCATCAATAAAAGATGAGGTCAACCCCAATGGTCAATATTTTAAAATCAATGGATTTTCATATCCTTGATTAAGGGAGTGAATGATTATTGATTGTATACTCATCAATAAAAGTTCAGGTCCATTTTCAGGATTTGTAGTAGTGAGAATGTCAAATATGTTTTCTATTTGAATAATTACCATACAATGTTATCCTATTTCTAATATGATATGTATGATTTATTAACTGAAAAAGATCGTGTAATTTACATCCATATTTGGAGTAGTATGTGATATGCACACTTATTACCCATATGGTTGGAAATAAGTTGTGACGTATTTTCAATATGAGCACTAGTGCACATATCACTTCGCCTGTGACGTCATAACACAATTGTTCGTGACGTCACCGTAGCCGGCCGTCGCAAGGGAAGCGGCCCGTTCTTGGATATTTCTAAGATGGTAAAATGGAATAGAATCTGTAATAAAGAAATTATTACCCTCGGAAGTGTGTCATATGACTTTTACGAAACTCGTGCAAATTTGTGACACACTTCCTTGGGTAATAATCTCTATTTATGTGATGTGGAGAAGACACGTCATTATGAGTAAACAGTTTCCAAATAATCATTTAGGGACTTCTAAGGACATCTAAGGCCATTTTCAGGATTTTGAGTAATTTTCTGATGTGTAAAATAGCCCATGGCCCTACCCTTTCGAATCCCTGATTATAATATGACTACTCCAAACTTTAGAAACTTATAACACAATAAATAATTGGAACATTTTCTATAGAAGTTCTTATGTTAGTATTTTCAGGTTTAGGCACTAAACAGAAATATCTATTATTTTTGAATATTTCTTGTCAAAAAAAGAAAACTTATCTTCTTCCAGGAACCCACAGATAAATTTTACCCCTGTAAAGATATGACCTCTTATACAGTGAAAAGTCAACATAACTGCCTGTAACATGCTTGATAAGAACGACCAGGTTTGGCGCTAGTGTTCGCTCCATATCTCTATTCTCTAGGAGCTGAGAACAAGATTTCTATTTATATGAAGCCACAAGGAAGCCCATGTTTATAAGAAGCCAGTTTGATAAGGCTTCATAGGCCTTTCCTTGTTTAGAGTGTTGTCTTCAAGGCGAGAAGGGAGGGTTACGTGATGGAATTTCACATTTTCGGGAAATATACTGCCTTATCCTCATTCTTGTGTTTTGTGTTGAAACTTTCGTTTGAAGGAGTTTTCCTTTGAAAATGAATTTTCATCTTGTTCCTTGTCCTAAATGAAATAGTTTAAAGTCATTTTTGAAGATTTGTCTTCCTCGTCGTATGAAAGAAAATATGAATGAATGTTGCTTAGTTTTTCTTGTGACTGTTGGTTTGTGTACAATTTCTAATGTTATTTTGACCAATGTCATTTTGGTAAACTATTAATAAATCCGTACAAGATATTAACTTACAAAGAATTGTTCTTGAAGGACGATTGATATAAAATGGAAGTACATACAATTTTCTAGGATGCTAAAAAAACCAGCAAGTTAGAATACCATAATATTCATATATCCCAACAAAAGTTTAATCATCTACACTGATACATCTTCATCTAAAATCACGACCAATTCCTTAAGTTTTCAAAGTCATGCATTGAGGAGGTCCAACTTCCCTATAGATCTGTAGCTCTTTGATCTCCTGTGTGATACATCGTGGTTACATTAAGATAATAACCAAGTCAATAGGGCCTTGTTCACAGGGGGAGATACAATCTACAATACAAGTTAGAAGGCTGTGATAAGATCATGTGTAATGAAGCGGCTTCTTCTATTGTATACAGACCTCTGCACTCACTGCTATCATTACTGAGGATTAGGAGAGACTGTGTGTCAGTCTACGAATACTTTCCTTGACTGTCATTACTGAGAATAAGGAGAGACTGTGTCAGTCTACGAATATTTTCCTTGACTCTGTCATTAGGATTAGGAGAGACTCTGTCAGTCTACGAATATTTTCCTTGACTCTGTCATTAGGATTAGGAGAGACTCTGTCAGTCTACGAATATTTTCCTTGACTCTGTCATTAGGATTAGGAGAGACTCTGTCAGTCTACGAATATTTTCCTTGACTCTGTCATTAGGATTAGGAGAGACTGTGTCAGTCTACGAATATTTTCCTTGACTCTGTCATTAGGATTAGGAAAGACTGTGTCAGTCTATGAATATTTTCCTTGACTCTGTCATTAGGATTAGGAGAGACTGTGTCAGCTAGTCTACGAATATTTTCCTTGACTCTGTCATTAGGATTAGGAGAGACTGTGTCAGTCTACGAATATTTTCCTTGACTCTGTCATTAGGATAAGGAGAGACTGTGAGTCTACGAATATTTTCCTTGACTCTGTCATTAGGATTAGAAGAGACTGTGTCAGTCTACGAATATTTTCCTTGACTCTGTCATTAGGTTTAGGAGAGACTGTGTCAGTCTACGAATATTTTCCTTGACTCTGTCATTAGGATTAGGAGAGACTCTGTCAGTCTACGAATATTTTCCTTGACTGTCATTACTGAAGATAAGGAGAGACTGTGTCAGTCTACGAATATTTTCCTTGACTCTGTCATTAGAATTAGGAGAGACTCTGTCAGTCTACGAATATTTTCCTTGACTGTCATTACTGAAGATAAGGAGAGACTGTGTCAGTCTACGAATATTTTCCTTGACTGTCATTACTGAGGATTAGGAGAGACTGTGTGTCAGTCTACATACATTTTCCTTGACTGTCACAAGTCTCAAGATATCGATTCCCTTGATTATGGGAATTTTATGCTATTTCACCATTGTTTTACCTAAAATAACATTCAATTTATAAGCTGGTACACACCTACACACATTATGATGATGTCATCGAAGGCGGGTTTGTTAAAAGCTATGGCACTTTTGCAAAGGGTACTGTACTTTGGACGTTGAATAAAGTATATTTTTGTTGATTAAAACATTATAATATCAAACTTTCGACAAAATATTTTTTTCTACCAAGTGATTTATTTCTTTTCTCAATAGCTAAATTTGATCACGAACACATGCAAGTATGACAATGGGCCTTTAAAACAAGCATGTATTGTAAATTTTTGTACACCATTCATTTGAGAAGGCTTGGACAGTCTTGAATCAAAGTTCCCTCAGGAGCTTCTATAGACCCTATAATTAGTGTCAGGGATATTATGTTCTTCCTGTCCAGGGTGTTTTGTTTGCACCAAAGAATTATGTCACAGATAAAATCAGTCACAGACCTGAAATCTTTAATTGAAGCAGTCATTGTTACAAGGATTAGGGTACCCTATAATGAAGGGGAATATGTGGATGACAATTTTTTTATTCTTCTTAATCCTTCGTCGTTCCAACTTCTAGAATGCCTATAAAGAAGTTATTAGGGTAGCCTGTCGATGATAACCCAATGTTTTGGAGCTTTTTGGATACTTTTTTGGTAATTTTGACCAAAAATTGCATCACTTCAAAATCCAAAATGACCTTTTCAGTTATTAGTACGGTAGAAGGAAAATTCAAGCCTATTAACCATATGTACTAGATTTTAGGACAATTAAAGTTTTTGATGATTTGGAATGTTACTTTTAAATTTCAATTAGACCATTAGACAAAGAAGGTTTGATTCATGCTTGACTCCTGTTTCATGACTTTGTACTAACGATGCTTTCATTCAGTCCAGGTTACTATTCATCGAATACAGAATATATCAAAATATTATGATTGAAAGGATTTAATTTTAGGAAAATCTTTTATAGTTTTTCTCAGCCTGTTTGAACCCTAAAACTACCACTAAAATCGACTGTTGTGTAGAAAATGGGACAGAGACATTGAGACTAGTTTTTGGTATGCAATCCTCTGTTCTTTTGTTACCATGATCCTTGTTCTTTTTCTTGTTATCAGAATTTCTCAGAACATATATACCAGTTAATAGGAACACACATGTTTAGGACATAATCATAACATTTCCTTTTATCAGTTTTGGATTGAAAATTCACTGTACATTTAAGTTGAAAAGAGACAATTACACTGATGATTATAAAAGGTGGGAAGGAGATAATGAGAGAGTCTAGATTTTGGTATGCAGTCCATGCACTGAGTCCTATCATTACTATGAAGGTTAAGTGGTAGCAGCAGGACACGAGTCAACCGTGACCATCTCACTTTGTGGTCTCCTTCCATCAGTGTTACATTTGACACGGATGAACTAACGAGCGTGACGTCACAGCTCGGCTCTGGGGGAGCGGCTTTACGTCTCAGCCTTCTGTTAGTCGGTCGGTTGGGACAGTAATGATTTATACCAGGGTGAAGGTCGTTGGCTAGCAGTTGTGAAGATAATATGGCAGCCAGTCTCCCTGTTGCTGTGTTCAAGTGATGTCAGGGAGTTCGCATCCCCCATAGACAAAGCTTGTGGATTACCTACTGGAATTATGAACTTCATAAAAAGGGTAGGCAGCCATTTTTGTTAAATTCTATTATTTTTTTTTATGATTGCACATGGGATCAAAGGATGATTTTCTGGCCATCCCAACAGGTGATATGTCCGTTGGAGTTTATTATCCTGTAGAAACAAGTGGAAATTGCCCGTCTGCTTTGTCCAAATATTGTTTGTGAGTTCTCACTCCTTGGTAACCCGTCCATGTCTTCTGGCTAAATGTTTTTTTCATTCCCTCCTCATACAAGTCAATGTTGACATAAAAGGCAGTTAGCTTTGGCTTTGTGAAGGCTCCAAGTCCCTACCCAGAGGTTCTCTAGGATTCTATGGAGCCATAATCCCAGTTTACAGCTTTGGATAAATGGGATCCAAACTCGGGACATGTGTGAGTTTGCTCTAGTGCTGGGTTACAGTATGTCTGTATATTTAAACTGGTGATTCATCAGCCTGTGCATAATGCTGCTTGTTTTTCAGGATGTAAATGACAAGTGTCTATGCACTCGAGATCTTCAGCGTTGTGTCAGGCAAAATATCCAGTGTTAGAAGCATGAATTATCATCGAACATCTGTGTATTTGTTCATCTCTGGATGCTGATCGCTTTGAGGATCTGAATATTCCCTTTCAGAGTTTAAAATATCTTTGAAAATCTGAAATATCTTTGAAAATCTAAAATATCTTTGAAATTCTTAAAATTCATTGCCTTTACCCTAGGAATAAATGTAATTTGATTCAAAATATCTACTTCATATATTTTTATGATGAAAATGTACATTTGATCCATTTCTCTGTGCTATGATGAAATTTCATTTATAACCAGGGATAAACTTTCCCTTACAGCCAAAATATCAGTTCACATTACCTGTAATAATATCATGAATATCCACTATTTATACATTAGGATAGAATTGAATGTTAGGTATCAATATTCAATGCCATTACCTGTAGGTTCACATGTTCTTGATACCCCTAGTTTTACCTAAGAATGAATTTTTAATAAATTATAAAAATTCACTTCATTTTCAAATTCCTATAAAAAGTATATTGGATAAAAAAATATAAATTACTCCAAATTCGTATCTATAAGTAGTTTTTGAAGTTTCACTGACAGTGTGAATGTTAAGTACATCTGACTGTGTTTTAATCAGAATGAATTTTTAATGAAATTAGAAATATTCACTTCATTTTCCACATTCCTATAAAAAGTATATTGGATAACAAAAAAATACTCCAAATTTATATTTTTAAGTAGCTGTTCATGAAGTTTCACAGACAGTGTGAATGTTTAGTACATCTTAAATATGTGAATTGTGTTTTAATCAGGAATTAAAAGAAAATTCATAAAAATTATCTGCTTAGATCTATTTCAACGAGTCATATTGTATCTTTAATGCTCTGATAGATATGTACAATCCATGTACAGTGTAAGTCAGTACAACTGATTTATCATTAGATACTTGCCAACATAAATCACTTCAATGCCAACATGTATAAAGGCCAACTGTTCTGATGCAGACAGAGACTCTGTGGTTGAGCATCTGGGTATGATCTATGTTGGGTTAGTGACTTTTAATGTTTACACAGACACTGGGAGAGGGTTATAATGTCTGCTTGAAGGTTTAAACATCTTCTGCAATTAACAGACATGTTTCCCTAGATGAGGTCAATTAGTTAATTATACCATGTCTGTTTGTCCGACACCGCAAATGGCTGCAATATTGCCCAAGCCATGTAAAAAAATAATTCGCTCACTGTTTGTCCATTTAAAGGGACACTTCTATGGGGGTATTTTTTTGTGGAAACGAAATTCAAGGGGATGCAGTGATTCTTTCTTTGTCAGTTAATTTAGAACAACTAAAATATTACCCTCACAAACATATTGGAAAAAAGGTGTGAAATAATCATGTAATAATCATATATAAGTATAAACAGGGAAGTGCTCTTGAATTTTGTTTCCGAAAAAAATACCCCAATAGGACTGTCCCTTTAAATTCTACTAGCAAATTAACAAGACAAACTATAATCTTTTTCAATTGGTTTATAGAGAAAGGTATTGAGTGAAGTATATTTAAATCAATTTTTATGGTCATATGTTTATTTAGTTGTCAGAAAAGGTTAACATCATCATTAAGAATCAACAATTAAATATCTTGTTATAAAGTATTTTTTATCACCTGTATTGACCTTTAGTCTGTCAACTAGCAACAGTGGTAGGCATGTTCGGCTTCGTAACTGTGGTTCAAATCTCGCCAGGGGCAACTTTGTCTGCAGTAGAGAACTCTTCTTAACACATAAGGATATGGGAGCAATACTATACCCCGGGTTTGCTAGTTCCAGCTGTTGCTCACAGGTTTTGACGCAATACATGGCCGCAACATAGTTTCAGGCTTTCTCCCAGCCAGGTTTCACTGCAATGCATAGCCTCAATAGTGTTGCAGGCTTTCTTCCTGCAATAATACTAGCAGCAGTGAAATACCCAAAATCGCAACTGTATCTGTATAACATATTTATGTTATTGTCTGGTTATGTTTACATAGCTTAGTATAAGCCACTTGTATATATAGTTTCAGTATCAACCTAGATTTACATAATAATCAGGGAAATTTGAAGTTGAAGTGTATAAGCTTACAGAACTGTTGACATATGAACTGCACTTAGCAAATAGGACACCATCTAAACCACTTATCATCCTTATTAAGAGGCAACACCCTCTAGAGTGGAGCAGTATATTATAGGTAATTTGAAATAATTAGGGCAGTTGCAGGTGAATTGAATTTTCAAATTCAACCAAAGCATAGTCTTAAGTAATAGGTGCGTATATTGGATTTTCACTTCAGACGTGTGCTCTCTATGAGTGTCACAAGATTATGAAAAGATTACTTTTGATCAAAAATTGTGTCCATAGAAAAATTTTCTTGCTCACAGAAATAACGTTCCCTGTCTTACAATTTTCTTATATGATGCATCAAGACGAACTATATTTGAAACTCTCTTGGGAGCGGTGTCCACCCTCAAACAACCCTGAATTCCCTCTGGATCAGCAAGTGAAAACTCACTTCTATGTGACAGTCCACTTAAATCAAGCAGCAACATCACCTGGAAAAGATAAGCATCTTGTAGGTAGCTTGTTGAGTGAGTACTTTGAGGTGATATGTAGTACGAGCAACTTACAACGTTTGCATAGACACTCAATGGTATTTGTACTCAAGTCGTCAGTACCTCTCAGTGTTTGCAATCTAATTGGATAGTGTTTAATGGTTACAGATCTATCATGTAGGTTCATTTGCCTTCCATTTGAAGTTAATGGGGACCAAGATCTTCCCTGTGATTTCATCGCCTTTCTTCACACATAGGGAGTCCTATCAGTATTTACTTGAAACATGTTTCTCGGGTAATAATTATGGTTTTTTTTAGAAAGCTAAATGAAGAAGAACATAACAATGAGAAAAAATATGCCAATCATTGGAGCTTTGGCTGTGAAAAACCTTGCTATGGCATGACAAGACATTATTGTTATTTTGTTTGTAAATATGTGGATATTCTATCAAAAAAGGGTTTATTTTCAATATAACAGAATATTTATCAAAGAACGGAGTTAGTAGTGTTGCAATGCCAAAAACAAGTGGTCTTTTTAGTTTAACCATAAGTGCATTTTCTATAAAGCCTAGCTATACCCTAAACCCTTCGTCATTCTACCTTTCTAAAAGTTCAACTACTTCACATTTTCATCCCTGAAATACAAATACAGACATTTTGACATTGAAGCTTGACTTACATGATCCCTTCAAATGCATGAGGGTCAAAAGAGGTCAAAGTTCAAGATCTATCACTGTCCCAGAGAACTTTACTTACTGAAGTAATTTATGATTTATCTGTCTGCATTTAAGTAAACCGTCCATGTCAATTCCATGTATGTTTCCTTGTGCTCTTGCTTGATAAATGGTATGATCTATTTCACCTAGGAATCACCTATTTCACTGTCAATCACCTTTCTGTCAGTGGGCCTGATGTTCTAATTTGTTTACATTTCATACTTGATTGTTGATCTTATTGTCATGTTAATTTGTTTCTTTAATCGTCAATCAATGTCAATCATCTCTTCATCAATTGGACTAGTTTAATTGTTTTCATTTAGGATATTTGTAGATCTTATTGCCATGCCAACATATTTCAACACTTCAGATTGAACACCATAACTCAATGTCAAGTTTCTCTAAATTGGACTACTGTAATCAATCCATATTTCAAATATTTGTTGATGTGATTTTCATGGTAATAGCCTAGATTTATGGTTTGAAAATCAATTTCTTTCTCCTTATCAATTTGACAAGTTGAATTGTCATGGATAATTGTTGATCTAATTGTCATGCTAATATGTTTCAACCCTTATGATTGAACTGCATGACTCAATGACAATCTTTTTAGCACTAATTGTCTGTAATATGTTACATTTTAGATATTTGGAATTATTTATCATGGTAATATCCTAGATTTATTGCTTGCCAACATAATCAATTTCAATCTCCTTATCAATTGGACTAGTTTATTATCCCCCGCCACGAAGTGGAAGGGGGATATAGGTTTGAGCTCCGTCCGTGCGTGTGTGCGTGCGTCCGTGCGTGCATCCGTCTGTCCGAGTTAAAGGAGCCAATTTTTCTCAGAAACCGTTATAGGTAGGATTATCAAATTTGGGTGTTTCTTCAGGGTATCAATACCTTGATGGAGTTCGAAAATCAGAACCGCGCAAATATTTTTTCCGGAGTTATTGCCCTTGTTACGTTTTTTTGGGACTCTGTTCGAGGTGTCTTCAAAGGAGCCAATTTTTCTCAGAAACTGTTACAGATAGGATCATCAAATTTGATGTGTGCCTTCAGGGTATCAATACCTTGATGGAGTTCGAAAATCAGAACTGCGCAAATATTTATTCCGGAGTTATTGCCCTTGTTAAGTTTTTTTTGGACTCTGTTCGAGGTGTCTTCAAAGGAGCCAATTTTTCTCAGAAACTGTTACAGATAGGATCATCAAATTTGATGTGTGCCTTCAGGGTATCAATACCTTGATGGAGTTCGAAAATCAGAACCGCGCAAATATTTTTTCCGGAGTTATTGCCCTTGTTACGTTTTTTGGGACTCTGTTCGAGGTGTCTTCAAAGGAGCCAATTTTTCTCAGAAACTGTTACAGATAGCATCATCAAATTTGATGTGTGCCTTCAGGGTATCAATACCTTCATGGAGTTCAAAAATCAGAACCGCGCAAATATTTTTCCGGAGTTTGGTGTCATGATATTTTTGAGTACACTCGAGTATTAGGAGAAGGTTCTGACTTAATTTAAAATAAGAACAAATCTGGCGGGTGATGTTGATGTTGATGTCTTCTTGTTTGTCATTGATAATTGTTGATCTATTGTCATGCTTATATATTATGATTGAACTGCATGATTCAATGACAATCTTCTCAATACAAATTGGTCTCCTGTCATTTGTTGCATTGAAATAAACAAATAAATAATTTCCTGTAATTTGTTGATTAGATGTTAATTTATGTGCATTTAACCATCCCTTATATCCAATGACCTGCATATAATGTCACATTGATTACTGTCATTGTCAGGTAAATATACTGATATTTCTCCTTTCACAAGTTACTAGATAAAATTATAGTCAATGATATTAAAGTAATGACCCTACCTTCATTCATATAATTTAATTTCTTGAGGCTTTTCATTTCATATGTGTATTCAGTGAATCTAGACTTGCAGAATTAATACATAGACTGTATTTAAGGCTCCTTTTTAATACAGTCAAGAAACAGGACTAAGAAGTAACCAATTGTATTAAATGTCATCTTTAAATTCAAACATTTCCTAACCATATAAGAGTCCATCACAAGTGACCATCTTCTCCTTTTATGTCTATATACTTGAAAGTAACCAAAGGATGTATAAGTCATCTTGAAACTGTATCAATTCAAACATTTCCTGATCATGTAACTAAAAGTCCATCAAATGTGACCCTCTTCTCCTTGTGTGTTTATGGACTAAGAAGTAACCAAAGGATCTATTAGCTATCTTGAAACTATCAATTCAAACATTTCCTGATCATGTTACTAAAAGTCCATCAAATGTGACCCTCTTCTCCTTGTATGTTTGTACTAAGAAGTAACGAAAGGATCTATTGGTCATCTTGAAACTGTATCAATTCGAACATTTCCTGATCATGTTACTAAAAGTCCATCACAAGTGACCATCTTCTCCTTGTATGTTTATGGACTAAGAAGTAACCAAAGGATCTAATAGTCATCTTGAAACTTTATCATTTCCTGATCATGTAACTAGAAGTCCATATAGGGTGTAAGTATATCACATGTCACTATTCTCTCTTGGTATGTTTATGGATGATTGATAATCCGCTAGGTACAGGATTATCGTGGATTAATCTGACACGTTGGATAAACATGAAATGCACATGCATCCATCATCTGTCAGTGGAAGGTGTATATATCTTTGTCACTCATACCTGTCACCATGGTATTTGTGTAAACACCCATTTCCTTAAAATTCTACCACGATCATTTCATCCTGTCTCGGGGTACGAACGTTACGCTTACTCCACTAATCTGTACCCTGGGTTCAAAAGTCAGATTCACTCGCGCGGCCCGACTTGTGATATAGCCAATCAAATCATTTTCTCGTTTGTAATTTTATCGAGAAGCTGGCGAGACAATGATTTGATTGGCTATATCGCCGCGCGTGCGAATCTCGCTTCTGAGCCAAGGGTACAGATTAGTGGAGTTAGCGTAACGTTCGTACCCTGAGACAGGATGCGATCATTTGAACCCAAAGGCCAACCATAGCATCTAAGGTTGTACATTTCAAATAACATGAAATTACATGATGAATTGGTCCATTAAATATATCAGAAATATACTTTGATACATAAACCTTTATTGTAATAAAGATGAAGATATTTCATTCAAAGATTTCTCTTCCTTATTTCTCTATCTCTGGTGGAGATGTCCAGGCAAATAGGAAAATTGGTAAGCTCCTGGTATGGTCATTGCTTGAGGTGTTGCCAGACTGAGGGTGTTGGTTTTGCATGAAACAAGGTACAAGGGTTTGTACTATTGCAAAAAGTATGATCACTAAATTAACAAAAATTTGTTCCTTAACTACATAGCATATATCTATAACTTTCAAAATAGCAATCAAAGACTTCTAAATCCGACAGACAGACATATATTTTATTAACGTCTCACCTTGCGTATACAAAACATATATACATGTTAATATATCAATAAAATATACACAAGCCAATCAAGTCAATCTTTAACATTTAGTGACTAAATCCGGTCTGTCAGGTAATTAGGTCAACATTCCAGGTAAGGGATTACCTGAAGCTCTAACGAGATATCTAATTGCAGTTTGATTAACAGTTTACCTGTTTACCTATTGTGTAGGTATTAGACCCCCTGTGGTGAAACTAATGTGTTTATGTTGTATATCCCCTAGGGTTTCATAAAAGCCTCAGAGATATGTCTGTCAAGGGACACAATGTCTATTGTGGAAGAAACCTCTATAGAATAATATATGTATTGAAGGTATTATGTGTTCAGATATCGCTAGCATGAGTGCAGATTTGTGTCCCCCCAGAAGAAATCCAAACAAGGTTACAAATGTTTTGGTCGCGATAATGACATTTGGCAACACATTTTTTTGGCGAAGACTCTAAATTGTCATGAGCTTACATATAACTATTTATAAGTATATCTAGCAAATGTCTATGCTATATTCAACATAAAAAAAATTGCCTTTCATGTACAATAATAATGAATAAATATGTTTGAAACAAAATATTGCCTTGGACTCAGGGCTACAAGAAAACATTGTATGGAGGATATTGGATAACCTTTAAATAAAAGGGCTTAAATAATTTCAAAGTTGCTATGTTTAGATTTCACAATTTCTTTAATATTTCCATTTTTCATTTATTTACCAAACATATGCATGTAAGTTCATAAACTGTACTTCTTTAGCTTCAAGAATAGCACATAAACAGTACTTTGTATGAGGCATAGACTCTTTTTAGTTAAACATGACGATAGTCATTGTTTTATAAACATGTATATATCTTTTCCTACATTGAATTTCTAAATGACAAATAGCTATACACAGGTGTAAGTAAGTCATTGAGTAGAAAGGTGAGAAAAACATGACAATACTCACCTTACCGCTTATTATGATTATACACCTACGTAAAGCTGACAAAGGGATAACAATTGTCATTGTCATACATCTTTTTCTTACAATAAATTCCAAAACATACAATAAGGTATTCACAGGTGTAAGTAGGTCATTGAGTTGAAAGGTAAGAAAAACATAACAATACCTGTCATCATAATTCAATGCTATGTGGATACACCTTTGTAAAGGTAGATATTTCGCACAGGTACATATTGTTACCTGTGATATACTTACAATACTAATCGTCATACTTTATTGTTATTATCCACCTTTGTAAAGGTAGATACTTTCTTTAACGTTATTCATTGTTGCCTGTAATATACTTACAACACTCACTGTCATAAAGGTACACACTTTGAAAGGTATATACTTCTTACAGGTGCTTATTGTTACCTGTGATACCTGTTACAAATAATGGAGCCATTATCCATTGTGTAATGGTTGACATTAATACCTGGCTCTCAGGTTATTTGCAATGACAGGGGTGAATGCTTTATTCAGGAAATAAAAGTAAAATTGTAAAGATGTAAGGTGAATTGTCTCCTTAGCTGAATATCCCTTCTACTTAAGAAGACTTCTGTTGCATATTGTTGTATTTTTGTCAACAAGGTTGAGGAAGTGTAAAGAATGGATATTTCAACTACTATTTTTGTCCAGGTGTGATATCATCGGACAAAGGGTCTATATATATTCTGCCAGGTATCAATGCCATTGGATCACCTGTCAATGGTTGCTGGTGGTTTACCTGTTGGTGGTTGCCGGTGGTTGTCGATGGTTGTCTGTGATTGCTGGTGGTTGCCAGTGGCTGCCAGTGGCTGGTGGTGGCTGGTGGTGGTTGTCGGTGGTTGCAGGTGATTGCCGGTGGTTGCCAGTGGTTGTCGGTGGTTGCAGGTGGTTGTCGGTTTATACAGGTTGTTGCCAGTTTATGCCGGTGGTTGTTGGTGGTTTGTGGTGGTTGTCAGTGGTTGGTGGTGGTTGCCGGCGGTTGTCGGTGGTTGCCGGTGGTTGTCGGTGGTTGCCGGGGGTTGGTGGTTGTCAGTGGTTGTCGGTGGTTGTCGATGGTTTACTGAAACTTATCCTTAGCCTCTTCTCGCTTATCCCGGTCTTCACCTTCATCTTGAAGTTTATTAGGTTTATGAAATAATGTCATAAGACATCACTTTATGAATATGAAGAACATGAATGTCATATGTCAACTTGATGAGTTCTTGATGTTAGTGTCACAGAGACAAATGAGTCTTTTTCTTTATGTCTGTATAAAGAAGTCCAACACTATCATTGTCTTGACCTTCTAAATATTCTTTATCAAATGCTGAGTAAAAGCTTACCTGTTTATAAAAACTCAAAAATATGCTAAAGGTTTACAAATAGTAAACTAAAATAAAAAATTATAAAATTTACTTTTCATTTATCAATATATTTCATTATCATATTTCTTAGCCAGATACACAACAAATGAGATTAATAATTATTTCATTGTCTCTTTTCTGTATTAAAAATGATTTATTTCAATCCACACGCATATGTATGTGCATTCAGTTTAAACAAGAAAATTCTTTAGGCATTACCCACAGACATAAAAGAACAACTTCCTACAGGGTGGCCTTCATGAGAACAGTCTCAAGGTCACATGAATATTCAAAGACATGGACTCCCGTTGTCTTCAAATTGGAATGTACCCTAAAAACATTTAAGGTTCATGTACATAGCATTGGTGAAACGGTTTTGTCAACTCACAGTAACACATTTTCTTTGGAGAAAAGTTTTCTCAAAAAAGGAACACAAATGTGAACGATGACTTAAAACTATTTCCATATTAATATGTAAGATGATTTTAGATCATGTAAGGTAAACTACTTGTATGTTTATTTAGCTTATTAACAAGTTGGTCAAATGTTCATGACATATCAAATGTCATAGGCTTTTGCTGTACGTAGTTACTGACACATAAGCCTGATAATGATAAATAGTACCATTAAGGTGCAATTTGCTGTAATAGTTCTAGCATGTAGCAGTATTGTCATAATGAAAGGCAATTATATGTAAATGATTAATAATTCAATAATTAGCTGTATCAGCCATTTGTTCTATAAATATTAGTATAATTATTATTGAGTTAGATCGTGCATCAGCTAGTTAGCTCTGGCACGTATCCTCTTTTCCCTCTCTCGGAATAGATCAACAATACTATTCCATGAATTGTTCATATTAATATAATATAAATCAGTAGAAAATATTGTAATTTTGAGAGATAATTCATCAGTTATTACCCTGTTAGTGACCTTGATTGATGACCTTGACCATTAATACTTATTTGACTGTTTGTGATTGGTCTATTTGGGTTGAATGCAACCCTTCTGAAAAAAGTATATTTATAGATTTTAAAACTTGATCCTTATCAAATGTAAAGACATTAGTCAATCTTGATTATTTATATAATCTGTACATCATTTACTGAAAACAAGAATTTAGTTTTGTAGTGAGCTATTTTTTTAAACTAAATATACAAAATGATTTCATGACTATATATATATATCATGCATGATCCATGTCAAGCTTATTATCATTATGGTAAACCTACGTGAGAGTCTATTGACATGATTTAAGGATTATGTATACGCGGTGTGTATTTTTAATTTGGTTCATTTTAATCATTACAATGTTAAATTTGTCAGTATCCATCATTTGAAAATGATCTAAAATGGAATGTGATACCTGAACCAGTGACTTCATATTTTTTTTTATTATTTGATTAAGTAAAAATTAAAAAGACTTCCCTTTTAAAAAATTGCGCAAACCCAATATTCCATTATTTACATTACGTAACCAGGGGTATTGTTGAGGCTAGCTTTACAGTGTTGATCCCAAAATCACCTCACCTCCCCTTTCATAAGAAAAAGATGATGTAATTATCCAATCCTCGAGTATTTACATTCAGAAGCGAGTGAACTGGATTTGTAAAAAGAGAAACAATGGCAATCAAAGGTCCCATTACAATGAGTCAGCTAAGAAGAACCGGAACGGAGCTTATCCTGTTGCATTACTGTGGTACTGTGTAGGAAGTGTTTGAGGTTTTCATTGTCATCTAAAACTTAAATAAGGTGTGGTTATCATTTGTCATTTAACAATTAACTCTTTCAGTTGTGTTCTAGAAGTTGTAGGGTAATAAAGTACGAGATTTTATGGATATCTGACTACTTTATTCATAGAAAAGCAACATTTTGGTATAGATCTCTAATTATCCTTCCATTTGCTTACTCTTATCGTTGTTGTAAATGTAATTATATATCTTTAGCTATTTCTACTGCTAGGGGTCCTTCCTATCCATATGATCGAAAACGGTAAGCAGTTAAAGGTACATTCGAGCGGAGTAATTTTTGTGGAAATGAAATTCAGGAGGACTTTCCTGTTTTTAATTATACCTGATTTTTACATGATACTTTCACACTTAATTTCAAATATGTTTGTGAGGTTAGCATTTCAGTTGTTCAAGATTTAATAATTTGACAAAAAATAAAGAGTATCGCTAAAAAAATAAAAACATTGTGAAATGAAGCCAATCATGGAAGCTACGACCGTTGAATGCATTACTACAACAAAATGCTTTCGTAACTGATAACTTTTATTATTAAGTATTTGAGAATAAGCTCCTCTTTTATCAATCAAGAACGGTAGCTATTTCTTAATTTTGTCAATGAATTATCATTATACAGCACATTTGTTTTCTCGCAATGCTAACAATTCAAAATGGCGGATGAAAACCGGTTGAGTGGTGCCTTTACGAAGTGGAGATTTTAAGGTTAAAAATGAAACCATCAAGTCAACTTTAAATTATGTTTGCATATTTATATTGTGTTCAAAACATATGAAATTTATTCTTTTTCTCACATGCTCGTGTTTTCCCTAATTTTACCTAGAAAGCCCCAAAAAGGTCTTAATTAAGCCTTGAATTTTGGTCTTTAGATATTGTACAGCCAGGGCTGTATAATATGCTACAGCAAGAAGGTTAGGCAGCGGTCAGTAAATGACGCTGAAAGCTTAGGAATGAGCTGAGGGGAGTGTAGATAGATATATGAGTAGATATTTAAGTGTCACTTGTAGGTACAAAGAGGAAAACATACTTCCACTTACTTTATTGTGGGGAGAATTCATCACATATCTTCACGTGACAATGTTTATAAGAAATATATGATTTATTATCTTATTTACTCTTAGTCTCAAAGATGTAAATTTACAAAAAGTCTAGATTTTGATTTGAAATGTGTAAACAAATCTTTTGAATCTTTTCAAAAATGTTTAAAATAATACATGGTTTAACCTCTTTTAATATTCATGCATATTTTCTCACACCACTAAAAATGAACATAACTTTTAATGAGTTGCTGTTTTTCAAAATAAAAGGTAAGATCCAACATAACTTCAGACAAAATTATACCCTTAAATATACATTGCAAGCTTTTTTTTCAAGTTTCATGACTCTCTTCTTAAACTACAATAAACAATTAAACATTAATTGAATAATTGAGTTATTAGTAAGTTTGTTACTGCCTAAGCTATCCTAAGACACGGTAAAGGCTTATGAAAATAAGAACTTTTTATTGTATAAATTATTTTTATTTGACAAAAATTAAGGATTTTATAAAAAAATATGAATATTGTAATATTTCTTCATTGACCATTAGATTATTTATCTAATCATGGAAATGAAAAAACTCTTAACTTATTTTGTTCAGTATATTTGGTTAAAGTTTTACCTTCTTTCGACTGTTCTCAAGAATTCAAGAATAGCCATTTTCCTGTTGAAATGGATACAGTATAATAACACTTGATATAGAGAGTAAATGCACTAGTGATATCTGATAGGGATTATTTTCACCTTGTTCATTCAAGTTTTATGTCAAGTGGTGAACATAAGTATTTGTATCTATGTCGACGCCTTTATCAACATGTCATTATTATCTTGGTCAATTTGATGGTATTAATTTTTTAGTTTGTTATTTTTACAATTGTGACGCCACTTATGGCTTTAATGCAAATTTGCTCAAGCGGCGTAAAACAATAACTCAATTAACAATTGTGAATGTTGGAGAAATTAATCTTCATGTTGTTTTATCACTTGCTTGACAGTGACATAAGTATCATAAGTGCACTATTGATTTCATAGAGGTGATTTGTCTATGGATAAAGAATAATACTTATTTTTAATCATCAATACGTCAATCAAGGAATGCCTTTTTATGTCAAAGTTTATTATTGATTTTAGACCAAACATTACCAATTCTAAATGTGAAATATATTAAGAAGTATATTTTTACTTCTGTTTTTATCAATGATAAATGGTAACTTCTTTGGCTGTATGTAATGTGTTATACTGGCAGGTTTCTATTTGCAACTATTGGATTAAAAATAATCTGCAACATTTCTCATAAATCCCTATTACTTGCTAGAATAATAGATGTCATCAGTGATTATTTCTGTACTGGTGATTGTTCATAGGTCACCATGACCCAAAAACCTTGAAACAATAATAATGTTGTGTATCATAATAATCACATTACCTTCAGAGGTGTTATAAAATATGTAATTTGTATTCGTCTTAAAAACAAGGAGAGAATAAGTTGAAACTAGGTAAATGATTATAATCTGAATTATGTAATAGATGGATATGTCATAAATTAATGAAATAGTCGTAAAACATTTGTAATAAAATTTCATCAATCATCATAAAACACAAGCTGTGGTATAACTAGATGTCGCTATGACCCATCTAATATTGAAGTCATCATGAAAAATATTTGTTGTCTTCTAGAGGCTTGACAAGATATATAATTTTGATTTTACATTTTATTAATCATTATGATACTAGGTGAGATCACCATGAATTAAATCATAAAAAAAATCCATAATCATAAAAATTAAAATTGAAGTCAACATGAAAAATATCTTCTAGAGTCTTGACAAGTTATATAATTTTGATTTTATATTTTATTAATCATTATGATACTAGGTGAGATCACCATGAATTAAATCATGAAAAAAATTCATAATTATATTAAAATATACTGATATAAAAACATAAAATATATGTTGTGGTTATGATATCAATAATCTTTAAACATTGACAATGAAATATGACAAAGGTTATGAACAATTTCAGATAACCTATCTTGATATCTACACTATTGAAAGGAGCATAGAATATATTTTTGTAAATGATTCCTATGATCATTAACCAGAACGAAAAGACAGGTGAGGTCGTTATGACCCAATAATATGATCCAGGTATGTCAATAAACAAATAGAAGGTGTCAAATGGGTAGGGCAGGTAGAGTTGGGTAGGGTAGGTACACTTAGTGCATTCAAACTAGAGAGACAGGTATTGATTGTGATATTGATCAAAGTTGAGAAAGTCCAAACAGTTTTTCAAGGTTTGAGTAAATGTTACGGCCAATCCTTTAATTTGTTTTTATGTTTGTGGCTTTTTCTACTTGAAATTTAATTTTTTTTTTTTTTTTAAATATATAAAAAATATATAAAAAACTGATTACTCTTCTTGAATATACTCTTACATCATTTTACTCATATTACTTATATCATTTATTATCATTGAGTTATTTTCATATATTTGTCTGTCTTTTCGGTAAATAAAGCCATAACATGAATTGGAAGACAATATTTTAAAGGATTTTTATACAGAGAATGTTCAAAGTTTTAAGTGAATCTATTTTCCTAAATCAAATGATTAAAAGGTGTTTACACTTAAAAGGTTACATGCAGTTTTCACTTGATGTATTATGCCATGTTCAATGAATGAAATATGTTTTCAGAAACTAACATTCAAAGGGGAAACATGTATAAAAAAATCTCCATAAATGTGCCACAGTGACTTTAAATATGAGGAATCTCAGAATCCCTTTGTGTAAAAAAGTTCTATAGTTCTAACCCACAAAACTAAAAAAGAGGAATTTTTAACCATTTCTAAACCGATTTTTGCAGATTTGATATATTTCATGAAAAGAAACAAATTCTAGAGCAAGTCTCCTTTTTGTCCTGTCTTTTTGCAAAAAGTATCTGTGAGTCAAGTTATTACTTACGTAGCCTAATTGAATATTTGTTGTTTATAATGTCTACCTACTGAATCATATATAAATGACAGACAACAGGTGTTGCACCTTGATATACTGATAACCATACGCAATATGATTATGATTCATAAACAATGTCCTTGAAACACTTGGAGTTTACTTGTACTTCATAATTTATTGTCAATCAGTTCGCTGTGTTATGCAGTTCAATGGAATGTTTTGATAGTTGGTTCTATAATTACCAACTATGGTCCTAGCGGGGTTTTTCTTTGGAAATGAAATTCAAGAGGCCACAGGGATGCATTCTATTCTTTGTCAAATTGTTAAATCTAGAAAAACTAATATTTTACCTTCTCTAACATATTTGATAGTAAGTGTGAAATGATCATGCAATAATCATATGTAAGTATAAACAGGGAAGTACTCTTGAATTTGATTTCCACAAAACATACCTGATAGGACTGTCACTTTAAGTCTTATTTCCATCTCTTAATTATGGTCTTCTTAATAAAAGATTTAAAAATCAAAGATGAGGTTATTCCTTTCATTCAAATTAATGGTTTCGACATATTTCTTTTGAGGAAGACTCGTGAAAAATGTTTCAAGTTGTACACACTGATGTCAACAAAGTCAAATTTGTCTCAAAGCCATAAAAAATATCCAAAAATACTTCAATCACTGTTATAATGGGAAAAATACTTCAACTGAACATATGTTTATGATACCACTTATCCTCCAAATAACTATCATTGTTGTGCTATTATCAACTGTGAGGCTCCTAACTTATATATAAACACACTGGAGAATGTCAAATGAAATTGTAACTGAAACTGATGCTTGGTTTTCATTCAGCATTCCTTTGGAGTGAGCACAGATGATATATATTGATAATGTTTGCTTATTTAACGCAAATGTCAAAAGTCAAATTGCTGTATTTTATGATGAAGTTTTTTGTATACTTGACTCAAGTCGAGAAATTTATGGTTCTTTTGTATACCGATGGATTTGAATGCTTTTTGATTCAAGTACGCAAGAATGCAAACTTATTGTACTTCTTTATTTGAATTTATGGAACCCCCCTCTAGATTAAATTTTTTTTTGTGGCCTGTTTAAAGGTCCGAAAATCCCCCTTTTAAAGATGAACCCTACATAGTACATACTCTTCCAAAATTCTAAAATACACAACTGCAGTATGATAAAAGTATTTGATTAAGTTTAAGGTTTTACAGCATTGGTGAGCCTCAATAGTTTTGCAGGCTTTCTTCAGCAGTGTAGCAATGAAGCTTGTATGATTCATTTGTAGCCTACAGCCTGAAATTTTCAATGCCAAGGAATGTTTTTCATCATTGAAATATTTTTAAAATTTAGCTAAAATAAATGTACTAGAATACACAATCCAAGATGGTCAATACAAGTTTTTTACTTGAGTACACACAATGTAGATGTTTGTACAGTCACAGAAAATTACTTTCATTTCTAGATTTCATTTTGGTTAACATACTCAATCCATATCACTGCAAGCACTGTGCACGGTGCTCCGCAGTTCGGTGCTCTCTCAGATGGTGCACACTGATTAGTGAGAGTTGCTCACATCAAATGTCATCTCTCTCTCTCACCAGGGAAAGATTCCTACTCATGGAAAATATTCCCAGCTCCCCACTAGACTTGGTTTAAGTCTTCAATGGAACATTTTTTCTTTAAAGAGGCAGTAGCACGTTTTTTGGAAAATTTTATATTTCTAGTTTTTGACTGATAATTGTACAATAATGCTAAATATATCATTTTGATAGTGTCAAAAATCTCATTACACAAACCAACCATCAATAGTCAATAGAGAACAAATTATAAAGAGTCACATAAAGTCAGTTGGCAGCCATTTTTGTGTGAACACCTTTAATTCATTTTGTGTAAAAAAAAAGAATCGCGTGGTTGAACTTTACTTTACATTATATATTTGATTCATTACTGCTTCACAAAGATTTAATACATTATCTTTCAATTTCCTGACATCACCCTATTTTCCCCCTAAATTGTGCTATTGCCTGATTTTGGCAATTTTGGAAAGACAAACTCATATTGTTGTCATATTTTGTAAACAAGCTCAACATTAAAACTTTTGTTATTTCCTGTTGAGATTATGTTTGCAGTCAACCTTTTTTCTATACCACAACAGTCTTTTTTGTTTTGATATTTCCTCCTTACATATAACATATAGGTATTGACATCTGTCAAATCCTATTATTGTTTTCAAGTATTGAAAATGTTTTAATTCATGTATTAAAGATTTGTTGAAATATAATTCATTGGAAAACTGTAGAATATAGAATTTGAAGAATCTAGAATTACTTAGTTAATCTTGTCTGCCTTATGATTGAATTAGATAAATTCTGCTTCAAAATAATGTATGAGAGTTCTTAGATACAGCTGCACAGCTGCAGGTTATCAAAGGCCTTTGAAAATAGAAACAAAGTGATTTTATAATCATAAAAAAAATTCAAAATAAGAATGGCTGTAAGTTCTACAAAGCAGGCATTTCAGTTTGTAGATTCTTCTGAAACTTATTGGCATTGGCATGCATTATATTTGAAGGACTGGAAGACAGGCTATTGAAGATGTAGATGCTAAACTGGTTTGCAGAATGTTTATGATAGCCTCTGCTGGTAGCTGATATGTGGAAATACATCATTAGCTTTTCTGACATCCAGAAAACAAGTTTTATTGGATTCTTTTATGACTTTTTAATGTCGATTTTCATGTATGTTCCCTTGAATGTTTGGAATTGCTTCAGGGAGATAATAATGACATCACAAGGAAAGAATTTAGTTAGATTTGTTGTTTTTAAAAGTCTATAACATCTTTTGATCAATGTTTTCCTATTTATGTTGACTTTTAAGAGTATTTTAATTTTTTCTGTACATTATTAATTAAAAGCAAAGGAGTTAGCAGTGAACCTTGTTACAGACAGTCATGTGATTTTAAGTCCATTTGTATCTTGGTTGATATTAATCTAAAACTGTCAAGACTCTTTTGTAAGATGTCAGTAATTGATATTAGAATAGTAATAACAGAAATAACGTACATAGAAAGATGCATTCTGATAATCAGTTACTGTAGAAATAGCATATCAAGGTACTTATTGCACATTCTTTAAAGCTATTTTTGGTTAGCTCATTCTTATGTTGATGTCAAGTAGGCATATTCTTTAAAGGGGCAGTAGCACGTTTTTGTGGGGAATATAAGGTGATGTCAGGAAAATGAAAATTAATGTTTCCAATTGAAAGATAATGTATTTAAACTAAATGAAGCAGTAATAATTCAAATATATAACGTTTAGCCATGCGATTGCTTTTTCTTACACAAAATGAATTAAAGGTGTTCACACAAAATGGCCGCCAATGAATTTTACGTGAATCTCCATACTTTGTTCTCTGACTATGGATGATTTGCTTGTGTAATGTGATTTTTGACACTGTCAAATTAATACATTTAGCATTAACTTACAATTATCAGTGAAATATTAAGAATATAAAATTATCAAAAAACGTGCTACTGCCCCTTTAACTTCCTGAAATTAATATTACAAAAACTCTAGTTGACTATAAGCCTTATGTTGCATTATATTTTTTCTATTATAGTGATGATGTTGCATCATTTTGAAAAGAAACTCCTTACATTTATAAAATATCTCATTTCTAAATAATTGAAACAAACCGGTATGCAACAATTTACTTACAAATGTTCCTTTTTTACAGGCAATAATGAGGGGGTCTGAAGGCCCGGGGCGATCACTAAGCCCCTCGCCCCCTGAACACAGGATCTCTCGACCAACCTCTGTCATACGACCCCCAGGAAAACAGATTATCCCCCAGGAGGCTATAGCAGTCAACAAGACACTGGGGGAGGGGGAGTTTGGGGTGGTTCAACAAGGGGTCTGGACTACAGAGGATGGTGAAAAGGTAATAGACTGTTTTATATTCCTCAGGGAGTTGAGTTTATATATGTTGACAGTCCCTGAAATTACTTTTGAAATTCATCAAATCAAACAGGATTATGAAAAGGTTGGACAGTGAAATTGTATGATCTACGTCAAATTAATTTAAGATTTGATTGATGGCACCTGATATATGATAAATTTAAAATGGGTTTCATTGTTATCATGAGAATTTGGTATTGTATTTAAATTGATATTCTGGCCTAAATGTAGTCAAGAAGATGGGATATTGACATGGAAATGGGAAAAAATATGGTTTATTAATATCTATGTCAAGAGTGATGTATAATGTTCGATGCATATCTATGTCTTAATGAATAAGATTTTATAAACAAAATTATTGTTTGAAAATTTATGAAGCACTCATAAAATATATGTTTCTCTTTTTAAAAGCCAATTTTTATATATTGCCCAAATATTCAATACAAAAATAAGAAAATTTAAATTTATTCAATAATTGATATTATATTACCAAAATGTGCCATGTAGACGAATGACAAATCTCATGTCAAGGTTTCAAAAACTTTTGATGAACAGAAACTATGACCCTTTTTCATGCTCACTGAACATGAGAAACTAAATCCACATGAAATATATAACTACTATCTTTGTTTCATATTTGTCTTAATGAGAATTGTTCAAAGTTAACTTTAATTCCAAAAATCAATTACCCTTTCTGATGCTCACTGAACACATGTTTAAAGATAATAAGAAATGAAATCCTCATCATACTACTTTCTTAGTTACATCTTTCTCAGGGGTGGGATAGTTCAGTGGTTGGGCTGTTGGGCATCGGATCAAGAAGGCAACTGTGTCTACAGTAGAGAACTGTTCAGGTTTGGGTGCTTCACTGAATTTCACTCACGGTTTTCTAGAATACATGTCCACAGCAGGGTTGCCGGCTTTCTCCCTGCAATAATACTAGCAGTTGTGATATAAGTGAAATATGTGGCGTTAAACCTCAAATCAACTCACTTCACCATACATCTTTCTCTTTATTACAGGTGCAAGTTGCTATCAAATGTTTAAGTAAAGACAGACTACAAAATGGCACCCAAGAGTTTCTCAAAGAAGCAGCCGTACAACAGAGTATAGACAATGAAAACATTGTCAGACTGTACGGAGTCGTCATAGATAAAGACAATTCACTGATGTTGGTAAGTAATTTATGTATATACTACAAAGAATGACTTAAAAAGAAAACCTTAACTTCCAAGGGTTGTATTTAAGACATATGTCATACTGGTTAAGAAAAATAGTAATGAACGTTTTAAAGTAGATTATTTAAAAATTTATTGACACAATGTGAATAAACTAATCCTGAAATTTTTTTTTTTTTTTTGGACAAGTATATATACTTCACTTTGCACATAGCATTGCATTTTCAGAAATGATCCCTTTATTTCTTGACACAATGATTGATATCAATAATAAAATTCCAGTATCTCTAACTTATTTTGCCAAGTTTATAGTGCATATTTCACCATATGCTATAAACGACAAACAAATCCATTTCAAGGTGTACTAGCAATGTCAGTATAAAGTCTATCTATTTACAATGTCACTTGCTTAAGCTGTATATAGGTGACTTTCAAAACACTGTCACTCAAACAGAACAAGTGTACTTGCTTACCCAGTCCTGCTTACCGTAACTTCTCTATTAATTCAACCCTAAAATTTCCTAAAACATTTTCAGAAAAGGTCTAAGGTTGAACTATTCTTCACCTTTGGTGACTCATTTGGCTCTATGGTTGAAATTTTAGATTAATATCAAGTTCATGTGTGATATTTTTTTCAAATTAAACAATTATAACAAGCAATAGTTGAATCATAGGAGCACCAGCCTTTGGCATTTGGTTGAAATTATTGAAGTGATTTGAAGTTGTTAACTCAGAAAAATAATATGTGGTTGAATTATTGGCGATGTTGAATTAATAGAGAAATTACGGTATATTCAATGGCTAGCTTGTATATGCTTGGGTAACTCATCATTTTATGGATAAATTTTCTTGTAAATAGTCCTTTGTGATGAAATTGCCTCAGGATTAATTGCCTTTGACAGTTACGTCAAACATAATTTATGGGATGGCTTTATCAAGATTTTTTGTTATAAAAAATGTAGTCATAATTTTTATTGACCTAATTTTGAACCATATGTGAGGAAAAAGTTCTTATATCAGTGAAAAATATAATCATATCTAAAGGGCTGATTGTGAAGTTGGTGTAAAATGTAAAAACTCAATTTTGGACATTGATTTCATTATTTTGAAATTGAACTTAATTAATAAACGACAACCCCAAAATTTATGTGAAAAACCAATGCAAGTCTACATTACATACATATAGATCACTGCAGTTTCTGAAAATGAACAGCTTCAGTGGTGTCCCTTATTTTTTATACTAATTATTTGCATTTTAGATATATTTTCAGTTTCAGAGACTAAATTTGAGTGTACATAGACAATTATATTTGTTAACTAACCAAACCAGACAGTCAAGCTATTATTTACAGGGAAAGAAATAATTTATAACAAACTATAAATTTGATTCAATACTCAAAAGTTACATTTATCATGTATTTTAATTTCAGAGACAAAATAGTTGTGTACATAGAGAATAACATTTCTTTATCCCACCAACCCAGACAGTCAAGATGTTGTATACAGGGAAGGAAGTACTTTTATAACAAACTGTAAATTTAATTCAATATTCAAAAGTTACATTTATCATGTATTTTTAATTTCAAAGACTAAATTAAATAGACATAGAGAATAACATTTCTTTATCCCACCAACCCAGACAGTCAAGATGTTGTATACAAGGAAGGAAGTACTTTTATAACAAACTGTAAATTTAATTCAATATTCAAAAGTTACATTTATCATGTATTTTTAATTTCAAAGACTAAATTAAATAGACATAGAGAATAACATTTCTTTATCCCACCAACCCAGACAGTCAAGATGTTGTATACAAGGAAGGAAGTACTTTTATAACAAACTGTAAATTTAATTCAATATTCAAAAGTTACATTTATCATGTATTTTTATTTCAAAGACTAAATTAAATATACATAGAGAAGTACATTTCTTTATCCCACCAACCCAGACAGTCAAGCTAATGTATACCGGGAAAAAAGTATTTTTCAATCAAACTATAAATTAAATTTCATACTCAAAAGTTACATTTAACATGTATTTAATTTCAGAGACGAAATTTAAGTGTACATTGAGAATTATATTTATTATATAACCAAACCAGACAGTCAAGCTATTATTTACAGGGAAAGAAGTAATTTTATAACAAACTATAAATTTGATTCAATACTCAAAAGTTACATTTAACATGTATTTTCATTTCAAAGATTTAATTTTAGTGTACATAGACAATTACATTTCTTTATCTAACCAACCAGACAGTCAAGATATTGTATACAGGGAAGGAAGTATTTTTTATAACAAACTATATTTAAAAGTTAAACTAAGTTGAACTAATTTAATTTAATACTCAAAGGTTTACATGTATTTTCAACTAAGAGATTAACTTTTAGTGAACATTGAGAATTACATTTCTTTATCTAACCAAACAGTCAAGCTAATGTATACAGGGAAAAAAGTATTTTCATAACAAACAATAAATTTAATTTAATACTCAAAAGTTACATTTAACATGTATTTTCAATTCAAAGACGAAATGTTAGTGTACATAGAGAATATATATTTCTTCATCTAACCAACCCAGAGAGTCAAGATGTAGTATACAGGGAAGGAAGTACTTTAAACACTTTTACATCAAACTGCAAATGTCACAAGAGTCAACGGAGATGGGACCACACCACACTAGCAAGAAAAAATCTTTATCTAACATTGACAATCAAGCCTTCTAAAAATACTGTGATTTGAAGATATATTCATATTGTTTTGTTATATTTGTTATGTAACTTAAAGTGACACAGAGTATCTTTCTTAAAATTTTATTTGGTTTTGATAAGCTACAAAATATCTAATATGGTGATTGAAGTTCATATCTCATCACTGGACTTGCAAATATATCCATTTATGCATAATATTTCTAATATGCTTGATTTTATGGAAAAATGAAGAAAACATCTCAAATACGTTAAATATTCGAAATTATGCGTCCAATTAATCTACCTATTAGTTACAATACCTTGTTAACACTATCGAATAGAATATATCTTCCTGTCAGCTTATGACAAGGTTTCAAAATTACGTTTGGCGAAATTTGCGCACGCCACTCGAGCCACATTGTCCGGTTTTCGATCAAAATCCCAACTTTGAATGGCCGTATTTTCGCTCTTATGTACTGATTGACCTTTAACTTGTTATTTTCAGTAACAGTGGTTCCCGATGTAAAAACATTGATTTTAAAATTTGACATATGTGATCCTATCAACATACTCTGTGTCTCTTTAAAATGTTATCCTTGTTTACAAAACTAGAAACCGCCCCACAAGAAAAAGAACAAGAACATTTTCTTTGAAAATTGCAAAACAGGTTGTAACTTAGACTGTGAAGAATTGAATCGTAGACTGTGATTTGAAGAATAAGTTATATTGTAGTGTATATTAGAATTAATGTTTTCTTTATTAATTTGATATCCCTAAATCTTGAATTGTGTTTTTTTACAACTTCTAGAATGCCTCTAAATAAGTTTGTATTGTATTGTATTAAACTTGGTATGTGGATTAGTCATCATTTGTAAATGTGCCGTTTGGGATTTTCAACATCTTCAGATTTTATTTGACGGTTGCCCTTGAAATTAAGCTTAGAAATTGGATCGACGATTTTGACCTCTTTATGAATCTAATATGATTTGGACATAGATATTCTGATTATGGGATTATGGGTTATGCATTTCTGATGATTTTCTTTCAATGTTTCAGGTGACAGAGTTAGCTCCAATGAGATCGCTGCTCGAATGTTTGAAGGAGACGTCACTCCGCCTCGACTTCCCGATCCCCCGCCTCTGTGACTTCGCTCAACAGATCTGTGACGGAATGGCATACCTGGAGTCCAAAAGATTGATACACAGAGACCTCGCAGCTCGCAATATTCTTGTGTTCAGTAAAAATAGGGTTAGTTCTCAATAAAACATCAATTTTATTTTGATAATTACAAAGATCATTCAAAATCAGATGTCCTGAATTTATGCTACATCAAATATTTCATAGAGTGTTTTGAATAAGCAGTCTTAGTAAAAACTAACCTTACCTAAAAAATAACCGCTACACACCGATATTGAGTCTAGCAAGAAGCCGTAAATAGTCGTGTCAGCCTGCCTTTTGAATTGACCAATCAGGGCTCATCTAACCAAGCTGAAATAGTCTGCATTCACACATAGCTTTCAAATTTCAAGCAGATATTACAAATAGTAGCCGCTTTTTGATTGGGTAAATCCATTCATCCACCTCACGTTTGTTGTAAGGGTCATAGGTCACCGAAAGGTCGGCTGACGCGATCTTTAACTGTATCTTGCTAGACTCAATATTGGACCATAGTGAGTTATATTGAGGCTAGGTTTACTTAGACTGAATATTTCACAACCTAAAATTCATTTGATTTCCAAAATGTATGCTTATAATAAGTAAAAGTTGGCTTTGTTCTTGAAATAATGAAATCAATTTGAAAATCTTAGCATCTGATACAAATTTTAGACACACAATATTGCTTAATGAGGTAAATTGTCATTAGCCCATTGATTTGGAACCATAGCAGCATTGTTTCTATGTACTCAACATGGTCAAGTCTTTAGCCTAATGAAATGTTTTTCACTTCAAAATAACAGTTTTATAGAAACATGGTATAAAACCAATGTAGCTATAAACAATAAAGCCAATTGACATGGAATGTGCAAGACCAAAAGAAAATATTTCATTTTGTCTAGTTCACTTATTTTGCCTTGTTGTTTTGTCATCCTTGATACATATATTTATTAAATTATTCTTTTCAGGTGAAGATAAGCGATTTTGGATTATCTCGAGCGTTAGGAGTGGGAAAGGATTACTATCAAAGCAACTTTAGTATAAATCTGAAACTCCCGATTGCATGGTAAGTATTTTAGAGATTTCATCTCGTTGATAAGATGTGTTACCTAATATCTCTACGAATTCGACCCTTAGATTTTCTAAATATTTTCAGAAAATGTCTATTGTAGAACTAATTTTCACTTTTGATCATTATTTGACACTATGGTTGAATAGTTTGTGTGCTCTTAAAAGGGGCAGTAGCACGTTTTTTGATAATTTTATATTTTAAAATTTTCAGTGATAATTGTAAGTTAATGTTAAATGTATTATTTTGACAGTGTCAAAAATGTCATTACACAAGTCAATCATCCATAGTCGGAGGACAAAGTATGAAGATTCACATAAAATACATAGGCCGCCATTTTTGTGTGAACACCTTTAATTCATTTTCTGCAAGAAAAAGGAATCGCATGGCTAAAATTTATGTTAAATATTTGAATTATTACTGCTCCATTTAGTTTAAATACATTGTATTTCAATTGGAACCATTATTTTTCATTTTCCTGACATCACCTCATGAAAACGTGCTACTGCCCCTTTAAGTAACCTTAATTAACAAAATCACTCTTTGTAGGTGTCCTCCAAAATGCATAAAATATCTGAACGGAACCTTTGCACATATGAAGAATACCAAATGTAACCTAAAATAACAAATTTGTTTCAGAAGGGCACCAGAATGCATAAACTTTGCGTAACGTAACATATGCACAAATGAAAAAAAAATCAACTTTAACCTCAAATAACAAATTAGTGTTAGAAGTGCACCAAAATGCATAAACTATATGTAAACTCTTATGTGCACATTTGAAAAATATCAAAGATCTTATGTAACCTATATTAACAAATTCACTTTTGTAGTGTTTTGGGCTCAGAAATGCAGAAACTATCCGAACAGCCACGTATGCACATATGAAAAATATCAAACATAACCTCAAACAAATTTGGTTTATATGTCCACCAGAATTCATAAACTATGAGTAAAGTCTCACATGCACATATGAAAAATATGAAAGATCTTATGTAGCCAAAGTTCACAAATTCCTTTTTTCCAGGTGTGCACCAGAATGCATAAACTACCTGAAGTTCACATCAGCAAGTGACATGTGGGCATTTGGAGTGACTCTATGGGAACTCTTTACCTATGGCTTCCAACCCTGGGCAGGGCTAAGCGGTCACCAGGTTTGTAAAATTTGTATATCTATATAAGTACACAGATGCAATGTACATACAAGTTGGAAATACACCTGTTTGGCCTTTTTACTTGCTTCAAGACCTTTCACACAGAAAGTGTTATGGTTTTAGTTAAATTATGATTCAGGCTTCATTGCAAAAATAGGTTATGTTTTTGCAGCCTTTCTCCCAGCTAGTTTCAAATTTTGTATAAATATTCTCAACAAAAGTTAAGGGCCACCTTATATTCAATATCTATGTGTCATGTTGATCATCATGTGAACAAGAGAAAATATATGCATATATATATTAATGTAGTTTATTATCCATATGTGATGAAATAAGTCATGACATAAAAAACGATATTTTGCACATGTGTAATAAACCCTAGCGGTAATTCCATTGGTTAGTGAAGAAGACCTCGTGACATCGGAATGTAGGACTACTTTACGAGCTATTCGACTTTTTGCTTAAGCGCTGCCGTGTGCTTCCGGGCAGCACGCGAAAAGCGTGCAGCAAGAGCAACATCATGTACATCGACACAGCGGGCGGGTGAATCAGTGCAAACCTGTCATTTCATCTGCCTGTCTTTGACACTAAAGACGCGATTTTGAATAAAGCAGAATGTAAATTCTGCTTTACTTCATATGTGATTGATATTTAAACGGCCCGTTCGAGCGGGTTTTCACCGATAAGCTTAGGCTACTAACGAAGCTATTTTTAGACACTGCGCGTCATTTGTTTAGCACATCTATTAATAGTGAAAATAGTGATATTTCCGTTTGAGTATTGCTGTTTGAAACTGGCGCTACACAATAAGTCTTTTAACACCCTGACCGAGTTACAGATGTATCCATTCGCGTTGACCTGATTGGTTTAACCATAGGCGATGTTTTGAAAATTCTAATAATCGAAATTTTGGCTTTCTGGCATTATGGATAATAAAGAAATTAATACACTCGCGAGATGTCATATTGTTTTTACAACACTCGTGCCAGTAAAATGATATTTCCCTCGCTCTCGCTCGGGAAAATATCCTTTTACAGTCACTCGTGTTGTAAAAACAATATGACATCTCTGCTTGGGTATTAATCTCTATATATAAGTCAATGTTTTCTACATTATCAAAGTTATCTACATCTTTGGTTTGTCCATTTTGCCTGCATATATATATATAGAAAATCAGGCTGGTTCTTTGACTTTCTTTTGTACAGTATATTTAGGATGTTTAATCATGTAGGTTGAAACTTTGATAAACATGGTTTGTTGTTACAACTGGTAGTGATTTAAAAAGTTTTTAAAAAATTTCACAGGAGGATGTTTTGAATAGACACATCATTTAGTGCATGGGTTTTCTGATATAGATTAGCCAGTTGTTTTGTTTTCATCCCTATTTTTGAACATTTTGATTTGAGTTTGAGTATTGTTACGTAGAGCTTTTCTCATCATTACTAATTAAAAATTCAGAATGACGTTTTCAGTTCAGATAGTGAGTGGTGTCCCGAATAGAAATGTTTTTGTTTTTATCCAATTTTTATGATGCGCATAACTCAAACACTATTCATATCTAGCTTTACCATAGATTTCATATTACCTTTGTATACTTACAACAATCATATAATGCTTTTGAAAACATGTAGAATTATAACCCTAATCTGTTTATTCTTATCATTTATTTTATTATCATTCTAGATATTTACATATATAATGTATTCAATATGCATAGTTGTTAATTCTTTCTCTTTTTGTACAGTGCATAACATTCAAAAATACATTTTAATCACACCAATATGTACATTAATCTCATAATTCTCTTATTTTTTCAATAGATAGTCTGTTGAGCTACAGAGCCAATGGTTCTATCTTTCACAACCAGTTTCATATAAAATGCCTTTTCCATGTTAGAATTTATAATCTTATCAATAACGTTTCACTAGAATTCAGCAAACACTTGAATCAAAATTAATCTTGAAAACATGTAACTCAATGAGAATTTCAAGAGTGGTACTTAATTTTGTCGGGTACTGTATTTTTGTATTACCTATGTAGTCTATACTTACCCAGCACTAATCATTGTATTACAGGACCCTGCTAAGGCTGTAAGTAAAGCTCAGAATGAGTTGTCTTTGTTAATCCAATATAACCAATTTGTTGCTCCAAAATGCTGTGTCAGCATAAAGGAGCTCTTCTAGTTTCTATCTCCGATATTAACAGATTCTTAACATTCTTTAGTTCTTTGCTGATGGTATGTTGGTTTCCTGGATAGTTTAACCTTGAGATATGTTTATCTGGGAAAATTATTCTGATATTGTTATTGAGATCATCAATTGTTCACCAGTTCATATCAAATATATATTCTCTGTAAAAAATGCTAATGTTGCCTTTAATTAATTTCATAAAAGGTGCCTTATTGTTAATAACTTTTATTAAAACAACGAAAATTCATGAAATTTAGGTGCAAAAAGCATTTCAAATATAAAAGTTGTGCTTTTGATAAACTATATTTACCCCATCAAAAAATAAAATAAATTTTTTAATCATAAAATTTCTATCAAGCACTGAAGTTTTTTTAGCTTGTTTATAGCCTAGCAAAAAAAAACAACTATTACTGTTTAAGTTTCTGGTTAGGCAACTGTTACCTTGATTCCAGAGCTTTTTTGGTCATATGCATAAAAATGTAGAAAAATACCTCCAGCAGAACAATTCTCGAACAATAAAAGAATTCATATGTCATAAAAGCTTATAAGATACCCCGAGACAAAATTATGGCACATTTTGTTTATTCAACATAGCTTTAATAGCTTCCTCTGTTCTTATGTCTTAAAAAGATCAGAATTATTCATCCATGATAGGTGTGAACAATATTTAAGAAAATCATGCATGTCTAACAGTTACCCATATTAAACTTGCATTCCATGGAATTTCATATTATCAATTTAAAAAGTTTAGGGCTTGTTGTTTTTAATCCCTACTGATTTTTAGTTTCAATACCTTTATCATCATCAAATGTTTCATCCTGCTACATCAGCGTAAATGCTCCAATTAACACCCTGATATCAGTCGAGCCTAAAACCTCATTTTGCTATATATAGAAATCCAATTAGATGTTGCCCTTTCAGCGATATCGACAAACTGATTTCTCAAGGTTTTATTCAAATTAACCAATGAGAGTGCTATGAGAAAATATGTCTTATATCCTTATCTTATCACAGAGTATGGTTGTAAACCGACAGACTATATATAGCGTTTAGTGACCAACTGTCAGCTAAAGGAGGGTTTTGGCCTGATGGATATCAGGGTATAAGTCGGAGCATTGTGAGGAGACATATGCGCTAATGTAGCAGGATGGATATGTTTTATTGTTTTTGCATTCAAATTCTGTTCAGTTTCATATTCTTTTTTCTTCTAACTTCTTTCTTTTCTTTAACTTACAATTTATTCCATTTTATGAAATATTAATATGCATATCATAATTCCTGCACGATCAATGTTGTGATCATATAACAATCATAAAATGATAATTTTATCAGTGAAATCATATAAACAATATATAATCATGTGGGTTAGAACAAATTCCTTACATGGATATATATATATATACATCTAAAAAGGGTGGTATCGAATTAGAAAGACATGGTTTAAAAAAAATGAAGCTTTTACTGAATGGCTGAATCCAACATTTCAAAAAGATATGTCAGAATATGATGCACATATGAAAATGATTTTGCTTTCGTTTTGCCTTTTATTTTTTAGAAAAGGACTGGATTCTTTTATGTCTTTTTTATGACATAACATTTGCACATGTCTTTTTATGGCTTTGGTTTCTATATCTATGAGTGTGAATATATATATATTGTTTTGCTCTCAAAACTAAACAATAGAAGATTGTCGGTGATTCACACACTGGCATATGTATCACCAAACCATTTGATAACAAAGAATGTCTTTGCCGATATATATCTTTTTATTGTTTCAGTTTACAAACAAATCCATTAAATTGATACAGAATACTTACATTATTTGGCTTTCTTTTAATTCTATTCATATCTTTGTTCAGGAATGAAGACAATGAATTATGACATTTCCTCTTTCAAATTTTGATTTTGATGACGAAACATTAATGACATTAAAATAAACTCTGTAGTTTTGTTTCACTTTAGTGTCTTTTGCCAAATAATTAAATTTGACTCTGTAGTTTTGTTTCACTCTATTGTTCTTTGTCAAATAATTAAATTTATCTCTGTAGTTTTGTTTCACTTTAGTGTCTTATGACAATAATGAAATTACCTCTGTGCATTTTTTTTTGCTTTAGTGTATTTGCCAAAAACAGGATTAAGATTTTAATATTTTATTTCAGATTCTGGAGGCAATAGACAAGCCCAACTGCCAGCGTCTAGAACAGCCTGATCTGTGTCCCAAGGAGTACTATGAGTTAATGATGAAATGCTGGGACGATGAACCGGAAGAGAGACCAACTTTCAGTCAGGTCTTTCTCAAGCTACCACAGGTGAGAATATTTTCTAGATTTATTGATATCTATGCATTCTCATTGAAAATCAAATATATTTTCACTCATACAATGCTGTATTTCTGAACTGAGTACTGTAATATATTAAGGGGTTCTGTCTGGACTTATCTGTGACCTTTCATCTTCCATAAAATGATACGTTTCTAATCTTAGTACTGGTCCAAAGATTTTCTGTCAAGTCCTTTTTGTGTCCTTTGACCTCCATAAATTCATACTTCACTGTGTTTCTGAACTGAGTACTGTTGTATATAAAGGGCTTCTGTCAGGCCTTATCTGTGACCTTTCATCTCTATAAATTCATACCTCAATTTGTTTTTAATCTCTGTACTGCTTTATATGAACTTAAGTGGTTCTGTCTGGTGTTATCTGTGACCTTTAATCTCAATAACGGGGCCTATTGTAGAAGTATACTCAGATAAGAAACATAGTGAGGTAAGAGTGATAGTTTGTTTTCTGTTTTCAATTCTATTGATGCTCCTGTAGTTGAGTTAGTCACAGTGAAGATGTAAAAAGATGTCTATCATAAACATATACTGGCATACCTCTTCATGGTGCAGCAATTAATCTAAATATGAATGTTATAGCGTAGTGAGATCTTTGTTGAATACTATTATTGAAAAGAAAGAGTTGTAAAAATTTGCTGACCATAAGTAAGAATGAATATGTAAGATTTCAAATCATTGACTACAAGCTAACTAGGAAGTTCTCACATTATAAGGAAGTATATTTTACTCGTCAAATAAGTTTTATACATAAGGAGGAATATAGTATCACCATGAGTTTCCTTCTCAATGTTAAGTGTTGGATGTTATACCATTCTTGTGAAAATATTCATTTTAAGTGTTAGTTGAAAAAATATTTGTAAAATTTAATGCAATTTTGTCATTCCTTTGCAAAGCAATGGCAATTAATTCAGTTGAAAATGGTTCTTTAAATTTTTTTCATAAAAGAGATAAGAAAACAAAAAAACCTGTTACCAAAAAAGCATTCAATCAAAGCTAGCAAGTAACTGGTACAGAAAAGAGACCCCTTGTCTATATGATTTTCAGAGAATAAAAAACAGTGATGAATAAAATTTGTAATCAAAGGAAACGTTATTTTTTCAGATGCGGCCAGTGCAAGTGAAGGCTGTTAGGGATTACCCTCAGGTGACCCTGGCGAAAGAGCACTTGTACTACAAATCTTATGATGTCATCATCACGCTAGATAAAGAGTAAGTATATTCTTTGGAACTTGAACATGAGGCATTCAGCTGTAAATACTAAATGTCTTATGTATCTATTATTTATTTTATGAGACAAGATGGTTAATAGGGCGGGATAGCGCAGTGGTAAGAGCATTCATCTTCGGATCAACAGGTCTTGGTTGGAAACTCTTAAGGGGCTCGGCAACTTTGTCTGAATAATAGAGAACTGCTTTACATGCTTTACATTGGGTGAAATGCTGCACTGATTTCTGCACAGTAACACCCATAGTTCTCTAGTTCCAGCCGATGTTCACAGGTTTCATCGCAATGCATTGGTACAATAGTTTTGCTGGCTTTCTCCCTGTAATTATAGTAGCACCCGTGAAACTCTTTTAAAACGGTGTAACTCCAAATCCCTCATCTTACATTTATGGATTCCATTCATCTCTAAGAAACCAGACACAAATGTGTGTATAAGCCTGTTTAAAGGTGAAGGGGTTAAAGCTGTCCTGTTTTTAACTTGTATATTGGTATCCAAGTTCGTCTTCGAGTCCACTTTCTGAGTGAATGAGTCTTATTTTTGAGCGTTGAAAAGCATATCTATGGGCCTTTCAAGCTCAATATGTAAATGAGTTTATGGCAATCTTAAGGTGAAAGCTGCCTTGTGTGATTCTGTCTATTTTGTTCACAGATGAGTGTATATTGAGCGATGAAGTATGGGTTTTTTGGATAAGATGTTGGGGTATATGGGGGTATTGGTTGACCCCAAATGGGATCACAGGGGTCAAAACCTTAAAAACATATTTTCACATTCTTCCCTAGTTCAAAAAGGTTTAGAGAGCTGAAAAGTTGTGTGTAGACTCCTTGGCCAATGAAGATTCTAAATTGTAGATTTGGTTACTCCATAACTCCAAATGGGGTCACAGGGGTCAAAACCTATTATCATCAAAAGTCTTATGAGCTACAGAGACCATGGCTCTATTTTGTCTATAAAATTCTTAAAAGTTTGTGCCCACAGATACTTGAAAAATTGTTTCCCACAGGAATGTGATAACCTATAGATTTGGCAAGAAAATAAGTTCATATCTGAATATGCTGATATGAAAAATCATAAATAACATGCTGGAACTATCCCAAATATTTGATCATAAAGACTTGCCTGCTCAGTATGATTTGACTAACATGTCTCCACAATATCATAATATGCTCATGTTGTTGAAGTTGTATATTTGGTTTGAATAATTTTTGATTGAAGTGTTTTGACACTCACTGACCCATTTAAAGGGACAGTCCCATTGGGGTATCTTTTGTGGAAACGAAATTTAAAAGTGACTTCCCTGTTTACGCATGTATATGATTATTACATGATTTTTCAAACTTAATATTTTAGTAGTTCTAGTTTTAACAATTTGACAAAGAATTCAATGCATCACTGCGTTCTCTTGAATTGCGTTTCCACAAAAAATGATAGGACTGTCCCTTTAAGCAGCTTTATAAGCAAAAACTTTATAATAAATAATTTTTTTGATTGTTTTGACACACACACTGACCCATTTAAGCAGTTGAGTTCAGCTTTAAAGCACAAACCTTATTCCGGTCACACCATTGTCAAGGCCGTAAAATTATCATTGAATTTATTGTAGGTCATTCATTCAAACCTAAAAAAGTATTTCTTTCATTCGAGCAGGAAACAGGTGACAGTTTAGTTAAGTGATCGCTGTATAATTTTGACATTAATGTTTAATGCATGTGCATTTTAAAGCTTATTAGTGTAAGAAAGGTTCCTAACTTTAAGGGTGGTATCTATATTCCCTGCTGACAGAAAATATATATCTTTATACAGGAAAAAATATCTTTGAATATTTATGAAATATATGATTAATGATAAATCTTGTTTTGACACACTAATTAGTGATGATTTTAAAACTTTCAATATCCCTTACTTATTTTGCCCAGTAAATTAGTTATTTAAATAATATTTACAATTTACAATTGTTTGGTGACAATTGCATGAGTACTGTCGGTTTCGATAGGGAAATTAAGCAAAATTGTACTCCCCTGAGTTTGGACAATTGAGTTTTTCATACTATTAATAAGATTGTACTCTTGTGATTTATCATTGCTGTATCTCTGCTTATAAAAATCATCCTCTATCCAAATAGGTTCGGATATACTTGAGTTTACAAATCGCTGCATTCAGTATGCATACTATTTTGATCTTTTGGATTTTAAAGAAAATGTCTGTGTACCTGTAGTCCTAATGTTTTTAAGGATTTTTGTGTGAAATACACAGATACACTGCTTATCTAGAGCACAGAAACACCCTTCAATTCAAGAGGGGGAAATGGACTCACATAACTTCGCTTAACTTTTTACGTTCGCTACCATGTTTCAAAGAATCCTTAATTTACTTTATATAGTATGGTATGCCTCTTTATGTTATGATGTATGTGTATTTAAAGAAAGCTGACAAACTTTCTAAGGCATAGATAGTCTTTCAGATTTGAATAATACCATAAGCTTGTTTGGTGCATTACTTTTTAGAGTCAGTATACCTATAGTACTTAATACGATATTGGATATAAAAGACTTTGATATAAGGAGAAAAAGTACTGATAAGCTTGTTTGGTGCATAATTTTTTTGAGTCTGTATACCTATAGTATTTTTAATTCGATATAAAAGACTCTTATACAAGGAAATGAAATGGTATGCCTCTTTATGGTATAATGCATGTGTATTTTTAGAAAGCTAACAAACTCTCTGGATAATCTGTAAGATATGAAAAAGTACTGTTATACAAGCTTATTTGGTGAATATTTTTTTGGAGTCAGTATACCTATAGTATTTTTAATACGATATTCGTTATAAAAGACTTTGATACAAGGAGTTAATATGGAGCAGAACTTAATTTATGGCATCAGTATACTTGTAGCTCCATTTATTTCCTTGTAGATAGGAAAAACCTTGAGATAACTCTTTGAGATAAAGAATTTAATGTGTGGTGCAGAACTTTTTTTTCATCAGTATACCTATAGCCCCTTTGATAGATAGGAAAGACTTAGAGATATCCTGGAGATTTCTCTACTCAGTCACTCCTTGATTGAGTCAACCCCCAGATACGCGGGTGCAGGTTGGGTTGACCTTTGACCTTAGAGAGATAGACGGCGAGGAAGTGAGCTATAGCGCAGTCTACGACCTACATTTGTTACATGGACTTCACTGTGACCGAGGCAACATGTATATTGTGTCTACTGGTTTGGAGAATTGGATTACGATTGTGTGAAATTTTCTTTTGAGGATTATTTTGTTCCAGGTCTGTTTACTTTAGCATTATTTCTCTTATCCTGGTAGGTTGATTTTTTTCTGTGAAATATCTTATTTAAATTTGAAAAAAGAATTGTGAGGAAGGCTTTAGACAATTTGACTACAGTTATAAAAAACGTTCTTTTGAAGATTATTTTGTCCAAAGTCTCTTACTTTTGGGATTGTTCCTAAAATAATTGTGGATTTTGAACTTTCAAAAAGATTTGATTTGAATACTCATTTTGAATCTTTCTTTTGGGGAGTCATATATTCAAAGTCTGTTCATTCCAGGATTATTGTTTCAAGTTTGTGAATTGAATGTTGAAATTTGAAAGTTTCTTGTGTTGCTACTTGGTTAGAATAGGAATAGTATGTGTGTGGTCTTTCAGACAATGTTAATGACTTGTTCTTTGTTCTTTTGTACAGATTTCTAGTTGGTCCATATAATTTGTGTAATCATCTGCTCTGAGGATTTTGAACTAAAATTTCTTTTAACCTCACCTCACCTCAACATACCCTAACCATTTTACCACCACTCACCTCATTCACCACACCACACTTCACCTCTCCACACCTCACCTCACTTCACAACACCATATCACACCTTAACTCACCTCACCCCTCACCACACCTCACCATACTCTATCCACCTTACCTCACCCCCCACCTCCATACTCTATCCACCTTACCACACCTTAACTTACCTCACCTCACCCCACCTCCATACTCTATCAACCTTACCACACCTTAACTTACCTCACTTCACCCCTCACCACACCTCACCATACTCTATCCACCTTACCTGACTCCTCACGTCACTTCACCTCACTTCACTTCACATACCTCACCACACCTTACCTCACCATACCATACCATACCATAACTCACCATACCAAACCTTAACTCACCACACCTTACCTCACCTCACCAGCGGGATTATAGCCCGCTGCTAGTGGCTGAAATTTGCCCAAGCGGAATCAAGCATTAACTCACTCACTCACTCACTCACTCACTCTAAAAGATTATGCAAGATAGCCTTATTCAACAATTGGCCGATCCCAGATCATGAGTATTGTATAAGTTGTGATTTCTGTAAATTTGCCTGTCAAAACGTTATTATAATAGATTGAGATGTAAAGTATTCGTTTATTCATGTTTTTTAATCATTATTTTTAAATCATAATTTTATTCTTTAGTCCGAGCAACGCTCCTAGCCCCGGGATGTGGAAAGGAGCTCTCAACAATGGAAAGAGTGGATTCTTTGATCCGACAAACACGGTTCCATTCATCGAACCAAAGACAAGTCCTATCTCTCTCCCTAAGACGAATCTTGTCAGGAAAGGTAAGGAAATAATAATTTTCCCCAAAAAATAAAAAAAATTTAGTCATGTTTTTAAGATTTTTTTTTAGGCATCCATTTCTTTCCCATCAACATTTTCCATACCATAAGAGTAAATTATGAAATAAGAAGTTTTACATGTCATGTTTACCCTTGGCCAGTATTTCAAAATTGATGTTAAAATGATGAATATTTAATAAAATAATTTTTTTAACAATATTGTTTCGTATTTTTCCAAACAGTAGATATAAGTAATTAAAAAAACAAGGTGAGAAATTTGAAAACATATTTCTTTGCACTAGTTTATGTCCACATTTTCTTCAATGAAATATGAATTAAAACTTTGATAAATATTTCAAAGAAAAGCTTTATGATCATAAATGGTTCTTGTTTAAAAAGGTATATATTCCTTTAATTCAATTAAACTTAAAATGAACAAATATTTTCAAGTGACTGATGCTGAAAGTCAATTTTTATCTGCAATTTCTTGAATTTAGAAATAACTTATTTAAAAAAAATCATTTTGTTTATATAGACTTAAGATTATGTTGATAAGGAAATAATAAACGTATATTTGAAGTTGTAAGTGAAACAGAAAGTCATCTGTAATGTTTTCCTGTTTTATCTTGTAGTTCTATGCTTAGAAAGCCTATGTAAAGTTATTCCTTGATTTATAGCGCCACAGCTATGGAACAATTTACCACCTGAACTTAAAACTACCACATGTGAAACCACCTTCAAAAGCCATTATTAAAATTCTCCTGTTTTAATCTGTATATGAGATCTAAGTGCTTCTCCTGCTTCAACTGACAGTGAGCAACTGTATAGATGGATACCAGCCGCTATAGAAATGAATTATTATTATTATGATTTTTGATCTGTCTGTTTATTAACTTTGATTCCTGTCAGTTGGTAACTAGATAACCTAAATAATCAGAAGTATTATGATATTTACATTATGACTTCAAAAACAAATACAAGAATTCTTATCTTAATTGTAAAATTACACATTTAATATGTATCGTCTGAGTACAACAATCATCAAGATGACAAGCAAACTTTTTATAAAATTGCTTTCTGTATTTTATATTATTCAATATCAAATTTATCATATTATGCCTATTCATGTAACTGGATATGAATAAAACCATATGTGCACTTTCATAACACCAAGATTTTTAAAATAATGAATCATTGCTATATCTTTCTTAGCAATCCTGCAAATGTGCTCAATAAAATGATATTGAATCTCTTTATGATCCTTAAAGGGGCAGTAAGCACATTCTTTAAAAATTTTATATTTTCAATTTTCACTGAGAATTGTACGTTCTATGTTCTATGTATTACTTTGATAGTGTCAAAAATCTCATTACACAAACCAATCATCCACAGTCAGAGAACAAATTATAAAGATTCATTGGCGGCCATTTTTGTGTGAACACCTTAATTCATTTTGTTTAAGAGAAAAAGAAGTGCATGGCTGACCTTAACATTAGAAATTGATTAAGTACTACTGCATTTATATTGTCTTTCAATTGGAAATGGTAATGTTATTTTCCTGACATCACCTTCCCCTAAAACGTGTGACTGCCCCTTTAAGATTTAACTATAAACAATGTATGTACTAACCCAACATATCCTACTAACTCCCAACAAGAACTATAAAACATAACAGATCTTGATCTTGCAGAGTCGAGCCGCAAGTCTGGACGAAAGTTACGTCTTGATATGATCAGCGGTCCTCAGAATGACTTACGCCACACTGGACACATCGGGTACGATGGCGCAGTCTTCGGAGACGTATCTTTCATCGGAGATGCATACGACAAGCTGCCCACAAGAGGTAATATATGCTCATATGACAATGTTCATTTCAAAATCTAGTTATTATATTAGATACTCCTCATAAACATCTTTGAGTTCACAAGCCAGAAATGGAAACTTTGATATATATATATCTGTGATGTAATTACAAAGAGTAACAGGTAACTAGTCTAGCCTTATCTAAAAAACTGTATTAAACTTGTCAAACCTCTTATTACAACTGAGTGACACCCTTAGAATTAGACATTAAGTCTCAGAAGTATTATTTTCTCAAATTGACAATATGTTTATAAACAATTCATGTATAATAACAAAATGGAGCCCAGAAGATGCTTTAACTTCAGCTGAGTGATCTAGACTTGCTATAATGCAATGGACTTGGTTGGTCGTCAATTGATTATTTTTGCTTTAGGGTCTTGATGACAGACTAGCTTGAAATTGGTAGTAAGAAAATTCTATGGATGAACAACTTCTTTATTTTGAGAGTAGCGACGTTTAGGTATAGATCCTTATACTTATACAATATGCTTGAAAACAGTATAAGGACCTACCTTATACCTAAACTTTGCTGCAATCAAAATAAAGAAGTTATTCATCAATAGAATTACAGTTTGCTCTCCTGTTATTACATGTCTATAAAGCATAATGATCAAAAGATGAATTAACACTCTCACCTTTTACCAAGATTATTTCTGTGTCGATGCCTTTAGGTCTGTTAATGATCAAAGACCTATTTACTTATCCTTTTGGCGCTTCTATTGCCAGAGGCTAAGATGACCATATGACATTTTGCTAAATCACTTAAACCACATTATAAGGCAATAATGAAAGAAATCGACACACAAAAATTAAAATTTTATATCCTTATGATTATGATGAATATTTCTATGGCACCAGTGTCCACCCTCTATTGTATGCTAAAGATGTTTATTATATTTTAAATAAATCAATAAGAGCTTAGGGTGCTATATGATATTCATCGCCTAGTCAGATACTCCTTATGTAGAGGTTCCTATTGATGTTAATGTTTGTCATCAATGTCATATCTTAAGGCAATCTTGCTTTTATGTACAGAATGTCCTTTTGATAAAACTAAATATTTGGTTATTAAACAAACTCAACATGATGCTTTTGGCTTATGATATATATCATTTGCAAGTTGAGGATTGTAAAAGACTTCATACTGTTAGAGTTCTTGTACGTTCAAATTCTTATTAAGTGAATTACTGTATTGCAGGTACATGTGTTAATATTTTTTAACATCTCTTACCGCTAAGAATCCTGATTTTAACTAAGCACTATGCAAACTTTAAAATCATTACCTATATTAACATGACTTAATGGTTATTGTTAATGTCACATCATCAATAATATCAAAATGATAAAACAAAGGGCAGGTTTATCCTCAAATATGAAAATAATTAATAACATGACCTATTATCATTCCTTCCATGCCATACAAAGGTGTTCACTGTCATAGTGGATGAATTTCCCTAATCCTGCACATTTTTCTTTTTTCTGTGAATGTAAGGTATTCTTCACCATGAAAAAAAAAAAATTGTCTAGTTCCAGATAATGCTCACAAGTTTCAACTAAATTCCTATCCACAACGGTGTTGCAGGCTTTCTCCCTTGAATAATACCAGCAGCAATGATAAAAGTGAAATACTCTTGAAAATGCTGTTAAACCCCAAATCACCTCAATTTATTGCCAGCAGCCTTGATATAAGTGAAATACTCTTGAAAATGCTGTTAAACCCCAAATCACCTCAATTTATTGCCAGCAGCCTTGATATAGGTGAAATACTCTTGAAAATGCTGCCCCAAATAACCTCACCTTCTTATTTTGCAGGCAAACCAGGAGATGAGAGTGTGAGCTCGTCCATGACTTCAATCAACGATAGGGAGAGTTACAGAGGCACCAATGGTTATGGACATTCATGGTACTATGATCTTTTCTCTTTTCTTGCTATGCCTTTCTTTCTGCCTGTGCCCTCATCCTTTCGATCCCTTTTTTCCATGTTTGTGCAACGTTATGGATGACAACATCAATATTTTGAATAATTTAATTTCTATTGAAAATATGTGAAAACCAATTTATCAATCTACCAGAGTCTAAATGTACATCAAGGTAATAGCAAGAACAAACCTTTCCATTTCGAAAAATGTATTCATTTTCAAGAGATCAAGGATTTTATATACTTCAATACTCATGTTGTTCTCAATTTGTTATCTATAACTTCTTCTTCCAGGATCAGCCAGGAATCTCTTGATGTCAACGGTCACCATGGTGATGACAGACAGTATCAAGATATTGATGACGACAGTCTGCTTGCTGACTTCAAGATCCCAGATCTCACAGTGAGATACTCAACATATTATTCTTCATGTTAATAACTATACATGTGGTTCTTGGCAGACTTCAAATGAAACCAACTGTCCATCCGACATCTCAAGATTAGCATCCAAAATTATAGTTGAAGAATTGGCATCATGGTCCTGTTTTCTATAATTGCGACTTTATACCTGCATATTGTCACTGTACACAATCCATAATCTTTAAAATGATACATCTCAACAATAGTCAATTCCTCTCGATAAAATAATGCCATAAATTCTCTCGATGAAATGACGCCATTGATATAGTTTTCAGCAATGACCCTTACAAAGTCAGGGAGTGGATCTTTAACCTTTTGCCTGCTGGATTGTTTGAGGCTAACACCCTCCCTTACTAATGTGTAAAGAAATCTCTAGTATGAATCAAAATGATGCTGAGGAACATAAGGATAGCAACTTTTTTTGTTCATTGTATGCGATGTTTTAACACAGATTCTTGTGACGTTCTCAAGCAGAGCTCTTCCTCAGCATTATTGTCATTCCAACTTCTAAAATGCCTCTCAAAGAAGTGAATCAAAATGGTTTATTTCTTATTTCCAGGACTCCCTAGACTTTGGGCCATCATTCATGGACGAGGTGCTGCGAGCTCTCGATGAGAAGGAGAAGAAGATACAGGCATCAGGAGTACCGGTCAGCAACGGTGGTCAGCAGAGGGGGGATATGGAGGAGGGGGAACGCAACGGGTCAACCTCCCCCGACTCCAAGCACTCTCCTCCTCCCCTCCCGACATCCCCACCCAGAGTGGTAAGAGCTTGCTTTTAGAGTGTCTTAGTTTTACTATTTTGTTTCCATCATATAGACAGACACATTGGGGTGGTTGCACAAAACACTAAAGTGATCTTCAGTCTGTAAGTTAGATATCTTGCAATGTTACAAATGGAGACTGGCGTTTCCATCATATAGACAGACACTTTGGACGGTTGCACAAAACACTAAAGTGATCTTCAGTCTGTAAGATAGATATCGTGCAATGTTACAAATGGAGAATGGCGTTTCCATCATATAGACAGACACTTGGGGTGGTTGCAAAAAACACTAAAGTGATCTTCAGATATCGTGCAATGTTACAGATTGAACTGAGGTTAACATTTGTGTTAGGTTGTTTCGTGCAATGCCCCTTGAGCCTTATTTCACTAAGCCACCTTAGTGCTAAGTGAACACTTAGCCCATAGCAATACAATTTTGAGCTAAGGTAACTTAAGGGTTGTGCAAGTTGGCCTTGGAATGGTTTTTCAATAGCTCTCTTTGTGGTTTGAAAGTTGAACGCCAATGTTCAGTCATTTGTCCAGGAGTTTTCAAAGGTGGACTTGATAAATTGTGGGGGAAGGGTTCACTAAATGTACTTCAAAATTATCAAATGTGGGAAGGAGGAAGTTTGGAACCCCCCTGCATGAAATTTGAAAATATGATATATATATGATATTACATTTATGGCACTTGCAACTTTCTGAGCACAAAGGTAACTTTGAAAATCATGGTTCTGTGTATCTAATCAAGGTTTGATATCGTGTATACACTACAAAAATAGAAATGGACCACTTAAGTTTAAAACATGTATAGTTCAGCATTTCTCCACTTCTATCATGTACAAAATAAATAATAATGAAAATAAAGTCACTCCTAGAGCTTAAATATCCACACACTCGTATAAACAGTATTGTTTTACATCACAGTGACACATCATAATCAAATTTTAACCCTTACGATGCGGGTATATATTTTTGCTCTACAAGCCCACGTGGCGGAATTGTTTTGTCTGGTGCCAGCCACCGTTATATCCTGATTAACCGCTTCTTTATTTTAGTGCGTGGATATACATATGATACATGGAAATAAAGACAATTCTCTCTTCTATACGATGATGTAAAAATTATAGAATTATCTCTAATGGTTCGTGAGATATGAATGCCGCAAGGTGGGTACCCTCAATCATTTTTGAGAAAAGGTTTGATATTTTATATCCGGGAGCAGCCAAGACTGCTTGCAGTCAATATATAGCCTTATCCTGAAAGTTACGGATTTCGCCAAGAGGGCTTACGTGCCATTTTATATTTGGGCTCCGCATCGTAAGGGTTAATAAAAAAAGCATTCACCACCAATTTGCCCAAGCTCTTTGCATTTTACGGTAATTTTTTTTTATAAGAATTTTTTATTAATTTTGGACAAGCGTAAGAGAAAGAATTTTTACTATCTATTTTTTGCGAAAATTGCTTTGTATTTTTGCAATTAAATATAAGATTTCAATATATGAGGCAAAAACTCACTGTTAATAGACACCCTTGAAATGCTCTATTGATAATAGATCATGGATACACCTGTTTATAATCTTCAATGTAACACATATTTTTCTGTTGAATAGAATAATAGTAGCAGATTAAATAATCAGTAGAATTAATGTAGACATAGATAGATGTTAATCAAAGGCTTAATTAATTAATTGTGACAGTAACAAAGGAAATAATCAATAGAATTTATGAATATATAGATTGATGTTAACCTTAGGCTAATATAGGCTCACAGTTTTCACAAATAGCATACCAGCTTAAAATTTAGATGCTTAATGTTTGAACTCGATATTTTTAGCAAGAAAATTTTAAATAAAATTTTATTTTTTGCACATGTATGCTTAAAATTCTCTTCAAAGTAATGCCTGAAGCAAAAAAGCTGTTAATGGACAATGTTTATGAAATAATTAATTTACCAAGAAGAAATATCCAGATTGTATTGTCTATTTAACGTCGGAATACAAATAAATACATATCACAAACATTACAATTGACTTACAAATAGACCCAAAATATTATCTTCAAAGACCTGTCTTAAACTCTTGTTAATGTGTTTAGAACTAAACAGACCTGTCTTAAACTCTTGTTAATGTGTTTAGAACTAAACCACAAAGAAAGACCATTTGTGTTAAAACAAGCAACACCTTAAGCATGTAGGGGGAAATGGTTTATATATATGGTAATTTTTCGCATGCAACTATTTCTTTCTTTTGGTGGTAGTTATTTTACAGACAAAAACAACTTTGAAAACATTTTACAACATATTTCTTTGGTTTAAATACAAATACCGGTACATTATGTTATATTTTAAAATGTAAACAAGATATGAACAATATTACAAACATATATTTTTCCTCTGTCTTTGATTTTATTAACACATAACCATTTCAGCATTTATGATTTCCTATGGAATGCATCCAGTAAATTCAAATATTTTTCTCCTGGTTTTCATTATCAATAACAAATTTTGGAATGTTTTTCTTTCTGGTATGCAAGCAAGTAACTGGTTGAGCGGTTATCTCCCTTTGCAATTCTCTTCTGCTTCCTATCAGATAACAGTCATTGATCCATGTTTATTTGCAGGAACCAAGACGCTCAGATAGTCGCTCAGAACCTAAAAAACAGGCTAAAGTGAAGCCAATGTCAGCCGCAGATGAAAAGATGATGGAATCTGCTATTGCACTCGCCAATGAGTTTGCCGCTCAAAATCAAATGAGAGACAGTCAAAGCCCACCAACATCACCAACGACAAAAACAGAGAAGAAGCGAACAGAATCAGAAAGCAGTAGTGACTCTCCAAACCTTATGTCTAAGTTGAAAAAGATTTCAATCAAACGTAGTCCGAAACAGGAGAGGAAAAGGACGTTTTCAGATGATTTGAATAACAAGAGTGAACTCGATGGTGCCCTCCCTCCCGAGGCACAGGAAGCTTATAATATGTTGGTTGTCCGTGGGTCGTACCGAGACAACGATGAAAGTTCGGACAACAGTCGACAATCACCTGAAAGAGCCTCTCCTGCTAAGGAGCCAGTAGCTTTTATTGATGAATCACCGACACAGGAGCCACCTCCAGCTCTTGCTCCAAAGCCCGCTCCAACCACATCCTCCGTGAACATCAGACCCCCGCTTCCGGTCACGGAACCACGACGACCCTCACCACCGCCTAAACCTACCCCACGTCCTCGCATTGATCCGAAAAAGTCAGAAATCCCTGTTCCCAGGCCTCGACCCGAAATTATTCAACGAGTGGAACCGACTCCCAGAATATCAGGGTCTGTGTCGGTTGATGTTCAAGACTATAAACCAGAACCGAAAGCAGAAAGCAGTATTCCTCATTTTGTAAGCAGACAACAGAGTTTGCCCGAATCAAAATCTCAACAGCGTGAAGAACTGAAAAAGACAATTGAGATTGTTCGTGTTGATTCTCCCAAGAAGGAGGAACCAATAGTTGAAGGTGCAAGTAGTTCAGAAGACTTGCCCAAATCGGAAAGTGAACCTTTGAAATCCTTTTTCGACGAGGACTTCAGTGAACCTTCTCCTCGTGAAATTATGTCAAAGCTTCGTGAAAAGAGAGTGACAAGATCGTTGGACCACCAGCGAGGAATATCTTCAGGGGACTCTGAGCCTGCTCCTGCACGGAGCTTGAGAGAGCCTCAAGGTATCCCTGGGAAGGGAGCATCTTCACAATCAGCGCCAACAGCCGAAGAAGAGGAAGTTGACACAAACCCCTTACGCATGCTCCGAGGCGGTGCAATACCAATCCGCACAGGACGAGGAGCCCCAGGTACTACAAAACACACTCTTCGATATCCTAAGTTACAATTTTCAAATCCACAGTTTCAGCGTATGGTGAGTGATCCAGGTGATAGAGTTCGCCTCCCAGAGAAGGATTTGGAAGAAGCAGCTCCAGCTGTACCTCCGAGAACCTACAGCTTCAGCGACTACAACAAAGGCAACTCTCTGCCTCTGCCTCCCAGGAACCCACTGAGACCGTCCAGTCTTAATGCTAAGCCACGAGAGAGAAAATATCCACTTTTGCTCAGTCCCCAAGCTCAAGGTCGCACTTCTTTCTTTTCCACCACCCCTCGTTGCCCCTCCCCGCATGACCCTCCCTTCGACCTCCCCCCTGCCCCTCCACCACCTCTCCAGCAAGATTTCACCGAAGATGACGATAATGTTTTTGCGCCGGATACGCCACCCCGGTCGCCCCAATTCAGCCCTCCAGTAAAGTATTATCTAAGTAGGGTTCGGTGCAATATAGAACAGTTGGGGATACACAACAAGCTGGATCCATTCTGGGTACAGACTGTGATTTTACCCGAGCGCAACCCCTCCGATAATGAAAGTTCGGAAGAAGTGTCCCCTCTCCTGCTAAATAACTACAAGAACTCTGACACTGTCAGCTACGAAGATTTACTCCACTTTGCGCTTGATAGGTAATTTGACATAGATATATAACCTAGATTCTATTTATCTGCCTGCGCATCTATACAGTGAGGCTAAATTATGTTGCATCAATATGGCGGCCATTTTTTAGATTTTCGAAATTTTTAGAAACACCCATGAATGTAAAATTTCAAATTTTATCCGAACTTTATCATATTCAATTTTCTCTGTAAATTTCAAATTTTATCTATAATTTCAAATTTGTTTCCAAAAGCATTTATCAAATGATAAAAAATTTTAGTTAAATTTATCCTCATAAAGTAAGAAATAATCATTTCACAGTTTTCTCCCTTTAACTTTGACATCAAATTTATTCAACCATATTGATGTAATTATTGAAAAATGATAATCAGAATTTGTAGGATGACTGGCTAAAACTTAGCATATGCATTTGCTCCTGGTATTGGAATACTAGTATATATAATAATTCCTAGTTTCCTGGTAATGGCAGCCTCTGCTTGGTGAATTGATCAACATGTACTTTGCATGCGACTTAGGCTAAGGCCTCAAAAATTAACCCAGCTTGTTTAGCTAGTTGCAAACTTTGACCTTTGCTTACTTATATACATTGGAAAGGAAGACAATCTTGCATCAATTATTCCAGTTATGATGATGAAATTGGTATATTAAAGAAATTTTAATATTTTGTGTTGAGTTTTAATTAAGGAATTTCATGAATTTTTCAGTACGGTATTTCTTGATTAGGATTTGGAAATATGTCTTATTTGCAAGCAAATGCATGCAAGTTTTAGCCAGTTTTTAAAAAAAATCTGAAGATTATATTTTTTGAATTTGTGTCTAATTAAAATATTTCCCCCTCTAGTATTTTTAGGTGAATGGTCTAAGATATTCGATAAGAAGGCATTGAGTATGTTTCAGCAAAGTTTGGTAAAGATTGTCCAATTCTGTGAAAATCATATTCAATAATAACAATTATCATACTCAGAAATTGATAACTAACAACCAGCTTGACAATACATTGGAATTATGGGTAGTATCACTAACAGTATCATGGATTAAGCGAACAGTAAATAATTTTTTGCACTAGTTTGTTACTCAAATATTCAAAATCATCATCATCTGTAGTGAGTCTGTTATCATGTTAAGGGGTGAATTTCAGATTTGATTTGATTTAGATTTGAAAAAAGGAAAATATTTTCAAAATCTTCTTTTTTTAAATGAAAAATGGTTTACAGCATTATCCTGAATGTTTTTATTTTGTTTGTAAAAAAAATAGGAGCAATTGTTTGTGAGTGAATCTGAATTTTGACCATTTCCCATAATAAGAAATTGAGGTGACTTAAAAACCAAAAACTATCATTTTGGAAACACTCTTAATTTGAATCATTGGCTGGTCATCAGACAAGTACACCTACCGGTATGTTAACAAGAAAACGGTACGTTAATTCAGAGTGACGCTTTATTCAAATCATCTTACCTTCCTAAGATCTTTACACCTTTGATAACGAGATTGAAAGGTGCCTTAAGTTAAACTCAAAACCATCATTGTGGGTGACTCTAAACTGAAACAATTTGCCCTTCAAAGAATATTTACAACTGTGTTAACGAGATATTAGATACTTGAAGGTGATTTTACCTGGAGAGGTGAGACAAGCATGAATGTTTTCTGTGTAGAATTATTTTTTCTTTCATTTTTTTTTGTAACAATTAAATTAATTTGGTTGTTTCAGAACAAGTGAAAGAATTCATTATATTTTCCCAAAAGTTGGTTTTGGGTATTATTCGGATTTTGAATTAATTCTTTCAAATTACAAAAAAAGTCGTCATTTTTTTACCTCTTTGAAAAAAATCTTGAAAATTTAACATGTCCTGACATTATTGTAACAACCAACATCATTTTAAATAGATAAAACTATGTCAAAATGTCTAAGTCATGTATATTTCATTTTATTTCAATTTAACTCTGAAACAAACAAAAGGAGCATGATTATTTGTTTTCCTTAAATGAGATTGATTAGCATGGAAAGGAGTTTTTTGTTTACTTTCGTTTATGTTCAGTGAATGGCACTCGCTCTGTCTTAGATTTTATGGGCACTTCAATCGTCTGTCTGTCTGCCTGTCTGTCTGTCTCCCATTGTCAAACAAGAATGTGGAAAAAAAATCAAAAATGTTTTTATTTTCTATGTTTGCCAAAATTTTAGAATATTTTTACCTCTTTGCTAATACCACTGTTATGTCAAACAAATTTGACTAAGAATTGTATAAAATCCTAATGATGTATTACTTTGGAAATATTTTCTTCCAATTTTATTTCAGAATACAAATTGTTATTTTTTTAATTTTTTGGGCCATAATTTTGTTTTAAAATAATAATGGACAATGCTTTGTTTTCTCAATTATATTGGTAAATTTTTGAAAGCTTTTGACATTTGCAAATTTATTTTCAGAATTTCAAATTCTTGCTCTGAATAAGAATGTCTTATTCATGATCTTGAAAAGCTTATAAATTCCAACCAAATATTACTGCACATATTCAAAGTATATTCATGGACTCAAATTACAAAAGTCAATAATTAACAGTTTTCTAGTTGTAAAACCAAATAAAAATCATCTATGTGACGTAGAAATCTTTTCATTTTAGAATTAATTCCACATTCATGTTTGAAGACATTTTCACTCATTGTTCTTTGGTTATAGTCTAAGTTATCTGTTGCCCCGCCCACTGCCCCTCCCTCTCATTGTTTATACTCTCATTACCCACATTGAGGCTGGTCATGTGACACTCATCTCTCATCTCATTGGACGGTCCTACCCCATGGATTATGAAGACTGGTTTGTGATTCGTTGGAAATCGTAAGACGTTTCCTTCATTATTATGATGCATTTTATCCATGAGGCATTCAGTTTTCTTCATATTTTCATTGGAAACTTGTTTTTTAATGTGTGATATTTGTATGATGATTTAGAATATCATAATTTTATCATGGACCTTTTGAGTACATAATATTATAGTTTTACAATAATTAAATAAAGATAAAGCTCTTTTTTAATTTTATTTTGAATAATACCTCTTAATTAATTTTGTCAAAAGAAAATAGTCACATTATGTTGTTGAATTTAGATTATGATATATGTAAAGGGAGGTAATTCCATCTTTATTACCTCCCTTTGATTGTAGGCATTAAATGACTCGGTCGTGTAAAACATATTTGGTGATTTTGGTTCAATGTTTTTTCAAGTATAAATAGTTGGAGACAAAAGAAGACTTTTAAAAAGTCAATATTTACTTTCAGAAATGAAAATAAAGGCTAAAGTAAGACAATTATTACAGAATATGAGAATGGTTTAATAATATTATGTCTTTTGGATCTATAAAAAAACATAGCATCTTCTTCTCTCAAAGGTTTTATAGAATTCTATGCTAATCTTATTTCTAATGTTTGATGGGTTGAGTATGTATATATCTTATGCATGTGGAGGTTGTTCATATATATACACACCTTCTAGATATATATTCACACTTTCCTAACAAGCTTAAAACATATCTTAACACAGTCATAGCATTTTAATTTCAGTGCTTAATCACATATTACTATATATTATTGTACCTGAATTAATTTTAGGAAAATTTATGAGGAGCAATTTATGATAATATTCAAATATCCTAAAAAAATACAGGTTATGGTATACTTAAACTTAATTCTGTATAGTCATTTGAATGACACTTGCGTTTGTGTTATTTCCCATGCATCAATTGCATTCTTCCATAAATGATATGCATGTGAAAATTTTGGAACGTTTTACCTCAAGATGCAACGACTTTCTGCAAGTGCATTAGACTGCCAAATCTTACACACTGTAGCATGAACCCCTTATAGATCCTTAGGTTTATATATCTATGTCAACTTCCTAGGTGAACTCTCGTTAGTTGATTGATTAATTATAACTAATTAGTGTCCAATTACCTGTTGAAAAGGTGAGATGAATATTGGTATCATTCTGTCATGTTCACATCGTGATAACAAAGTTTGGGTTTTTTTTCATTCATAAAGTCATTGATCATTTTTCATTCATTTCTTATCTTTTTTAAGATTTTCTTATTAAATCATCTGATTTTTTCCTTCATTAAACGTTTTTGGAGAAGAATTAATATCATATGAAGAAAGAAATAATATTTTTCTTGCTTTCAGTAAACACTGAAATTATGGTTTAATATTTCGTTTTAAAAAACAAATTAGTCAAATAATCAGAAATAATACCTTAACAAAACTATCAAAAAAGAATGAGAACTAAAAAAATATATAGAACATCTGAAAAATTGAGAATCAATTGATTTTATCTTATAAACTAAAAATCTAAAGTATCAAAGTATTAAAGAATTAGAAAATTTCAGATTTTCGTCAATGATAAGGCATTTTGAAAAATATCTTCATCTATTTCCATTTTCTTTGAAGTAAATCACAAACATTAAAATCATCCTCAGTTATCATTCTCTACTTTTGTTTAAACATCATACCATAAATCATTTTTGTACGTCAGTGACAACTGTACGCTTGTAACAAACTCAACTAGTTCAGCTTTAAGCTGCTGGGGCTGTAACAAAACCAAATGTTGAAATAATTTTTTAAAATGTTAAAATAATATCTAACTTCAACAAACCGTAAAGGATGAAATTTTCAAATTTATATTAAAAAATCTGAAATGATTTCTTTGAATAAAATTGTTTTTTTAAATATTTATCATTATCAAATTATTTATTTTTTCCACTTTTTGAGTTTTTAATAAAATTTTAATTTGCAGATTTAAAAAAAAATCATCCTTTTTGGTTAATTGCTTGAAACTGTCAACAGTGGTCCCAGTCTGTGAATTTAATTTTAATCATAAAATTATTTTGGATCTAAAATGATTTAAGAACATAATCAAATTTAAAGATTGTTTATTACTACAAAATTCTTTGTTTTACATTTTTGCTGAAAGCATTGGTAAGCATGTGATAAATTTATGATTAGAAACTAAAAGAATGTTTGATAAGCATGATGTCACTTTTGAATTTTAAAAAAATATTCTAAATTAACTTTAAAAATTCTGTCAAATTTAATTTTTAGTAATGTCCTTGTGTTTATCAGGTTCAATGTTTGTTGATTCAGGGAGAAGAATTGCGAAGAGATAGAGATTCTGAAGAAGATATTCAAGTCTGAGGTAAGTAATAGTAATATTAATGATTATCATATTTTTATAGCGCCTAACTTTAAAAAAAACAACTAACATGGTACTTCATCCTGAGAAATTTTTCATTTTCAAATTAAAAATCAAATAGAAATGACGAGCACATCCTAATATTCTACCAAATTTTAGTGAAAGGGATTTTTGAAAACCCTGCAAAACTTGAGCTGTTTTATAACCTCTACAACTGCTACTTTATCAATATGTCAGTCACCAAATACCAAATGTTTAACACTTCCCATGTTAAACTCAAAAGCACAGACCATTCTAAGTTAAAATTCAAAGATAGCCTTTCTTTTGGCAGTAGCTAATCATGAAGTTAATCTCTTCATGAATAGGATTCTTGGGGATTTACAATTTTAAGATACTTATTTTGTAAATAAGATTCTTGAAATTTTTTAAATTTTATCAATATTTGATTTATATTTCCCTATTATAAGAGTCCAAACAGGGGGATTTCTTATACTCAGATATAAAACAGGGGGTGACATAAAAAAAATAGTTTCAGGAATTATTGTGTAAACATTACCACTAGACTGAGTTCATCATTTTTCCCCATGATTGGATAAAGACTGGCATTAAAGCTTGGTGTCCATTACTCATGCCTGTTTATGTTACAGAATTCTGATCTTTTATTTCAGGTGAATGTGAGTGACTGCATGAAAGCTCTTGAGGAGACCAAATGGGACCTTCACAAATCCATCAAGTACATCAAACTGAAGCAACTCCTCAGTCTACAGCTCGGGGACGTCCTCAGGTGTAAAACAGCTCTGATGTCATCCTCTTGGGACGTCCCCAGAGCAGCAGACTATATGCTAGCTCACCCAATACCAAGTCCTGAAAGCCTGGATGTCTGACACTGTGACATTGCCTACTGACTTCATCTGAAGGATTCAATGTGAAGACATCTCCTGGATGTCATCAGACCAGAAAAGATCTGGATATCCCGAGAGTTGCATGATGGATGATAGTTCAAACAATTCTGAGTCCTGAAAGGCTGGATGTCTGATACTTGATCATTGCCTACTGTGACTTCATCTTCAATGTGAAGACATATCCTGGATGTCCATAGAGCAGAAGACATCTGGATGTCCCGAGATGGGATTAGCTCAACCAATACCAAGTCCTGAAAGACTTGATGTCTGATGCTTGAACATTGCCTTCTGTGACTTCTCCTGAAGGATTCAATGTGAGGACATCTCCTGAATGTCCCTAGAACAGAAGACATCTGGATGTACCCAGGAAGCAATTGTGTCAATGTGCAATGGAACAATGCCTGTTGTGACTTCTCATGAAGGAGTAATAGTGAAGCTATCTTGTGGATGTCCCCCATGTGCTATATGCTAGCTCACTAAGTCCTGTTATTTATTCTCATGAGGGTTTCATCTAAAGGAATCCCCTGGGTGTGTCACAAAGGACTGCTACAAGCCAGCTGCCCCTTTGGCAATCTTGACAGCCTGTATGTCTGACACTGGACTATTGTTGATTTGTTCTTTTCTTAATGGATTTATATTGAAGACATGTCCTGTGTTTTCAGGAAGGACTTCTACATGCTAGCTGACCTTTCTACAAGCCCATGTATGTATTACATTTAAGTTTGACAATAGTGATTACATCTGAAAGATTTGTGACATGTACTCGATGTCGATGAAAAGATAACCACTGCGAGAGTTTATCATTCAAGGGGATCATTGACAGTTTGTATTTGGTTCTGGAGGATCTGTCTAATGTTTGTGGACATTTTCTGGCTACCATGGTGGTTTTGTTTGAGAAGATTAGGTATTGTCTTCTTTGAAGAAGTTCTGAGACCTTGGACATTATCCAAGGAATATGGAAAACAGTTAACATCAATGTTTAAAATTCCAATGGTCAGGTAACTCCTGAAGGATCTCAAGTTGATACAAAAAAAAAACTTGTATTGCCACTCTTCCATGCAAAAAGTTTATGAAGATAATCATCTTTTCTGAAGTTGACATGATGGATTTTAATTTGTACAGTGCAAAAGATCCTGAAGGAATGAAGAAAAACATAAATGAGACATTGACATAATCCTTGGAAACATCAGAATGTGCAATCATATGATTGGTTAAAATAGATGTAAAGGATGTTTCAACAGAATGTCCAGTTGATCCTTGTGCTAATTTGAGATCAAGGTGTTAATGTGAAACCATCGGAATATGTAATCATGAGTTAAGTTGAAGTCAAGCATTAAGAGTCATCGGCCTGTGTTTCAATGTGTCAGAATGTGGAGTTCATACTTGTTGATGTGGGCAATGTTGCAGTGTTCAGACAGTAACCAAGACTGGGAATCTACAATGGATCTGAGAAACAATAGTATTGAACAGTTACAGCAGAATAGTGCTCTAGGGATCTTGGGATCCTTAATTACATCAATGTCCTTCATTTTCGATGAAATAAACTTAGAAGGACATTGTTGATGGTGATATATGTGAATCAGAAATGGAGCTCTCTTTCCTGAAATTTGGCCTTGCCAAAGGTTTGAATTTAACCTTGTCATAGGTTTAAATTTAACCTTGACTTGCGTCTTAATTGACCTTGGTCATGTGTTTGATTTGACCTTGTCATTGGTCTGAATTTGACCTTGGCTTGAGTCAGAGCTAACCTTGTCAGAATATGACCCTTGGCATGAAGATTAATCACGTCAATCAAATGACAATATGTGAATATTTTTACTCAACTCAGTTTTACTGGAGTAGATAGTTCCTGAGGTGTTTTGTGGATACTTGAAGGCATTGATGAGAAATACCTCTACGCAACTAGATGACTAAACCAGCACTTCCTACTAACAGCATTTTTAACTTTTCACTTGCAAACTTAATGATTTGAACTTCATGTAATAGAATAGTTATTTGACCAAGAATGGCAAAAACAAAAACCATTGCACATAAGCATCAAATTCAATAGGACTATAATTCACCAATATTGAGAACATCATTGTGAATCTTGTATGCTATGAATTCAACTTGATGCAATTGGTGATCAGAGAACTAAGGTAACTTTAATCAGGGACCTTTCGTCCTCTTTGCTTTGGCTCCAGAAGCAACCAAAATGTTAGGGATCATAATTACATGTACAGCTACATTTGTCTACTCTGTTCTTGGAAAGGTGAATTAAAAGGGCAGTAGCACGTTTTTTTGAAAAATTTATGTTTTCTATTTTTCACTGTTTATTGTACGTTTATGCTAAATGTATTATTTCGAAAGTGTCAAAAATCTCATTACACAAAGCAATCATCAATAGTCAGAGAACAAATTAAAAGAGTAACATTAAGTCCATTGGCGGCCATTTTTGTGTGAAATATTGTGTAAGAAAAAGGAACCGCCTGGCTGAAATTTAGATTATATATTTGATTTATTACTGCTTCTTTTAGTTAAAAATACATTGTCCTTCAATTGGAACCATTTATTATCCTGACATCACCTTATATTCCCCCTAAAAATGTGCTACTGCCCCTTTAATAGAATTTAATTATTTAAAGGAAACCTAAGGAATATTTCTGATTGCATTTATGACTTTTGCCTCTCCAAAGTAACTATATAGATGAAATATTTGCAAGGAGGCATCAATAGCATACTACAAAGTTTCGATTAATTTCCATTTCCACATTCTCCTCAATCACAATTTTTTATATAACAAGGCAAGTGTTTTTATTGATGTCATGTCCTTTTCATAAGTTTTGATTTTAAGTTCTTTGGTACAGTTTGCATGTTTGAAGGTTCAGTGTATTTAATCTATGTGCTATGTACAAGAGAAGTTTCTGTAGTATACGTTGTAGATGTACAGAATGACTTAGGATACTGCTTCCTGTTTTGTAAAGTGTATTTTATGTATATACATATACATGATGTCGGTTTCACTATCTTGTATATTATTTCATATACTGCAGATTTCACAATAAGCATGTACAGTTAATTTATAAAGCTGACAATAATTTGATTAATCTTCACTATGTTACACTTAATTTACTTATATAGTCTAGATGTTTTTAGATTTAATGTGTTTGAGGCATAAAATGCCATTCTTCTGTTTTGGTGCTAATATTTGGTGGAGAATCGCCATTTTCGTAATTTTCACTTGCAAATAACAAAAAATGGGTTATTTCTGTTTATTATCTTGTATTGTTTTGTGAGATTGGTTTTGATGAAGTTTATCAAAACTGATTTTTTTATGGGAGCTTATGAGGACATAGTTATCCAAACAAAACTGCTTTAGTTGTTACGTTTCAATTTGTCATTTAATATGTTTGAACATGATTCAAGTTTTTCACTACATTTGTGAATCAACAATTGTTATTTTTGAGCATTTTAGTTTATGTTATTCAGCGGTTGAAGCAAATGTGCATAAAATATGTTGAAATATCTTTCCTTATCAAACACTTTATTGTGAGATCTATCATAATTACAACTGAATCACTTTTCTCATATTCAATGTTCTAATGATCTCCCCTTAATATTTCACAATTTCAGCATAAGTTAACAATATTCATCGATCTTTTATACTTTATTTGTTTAATTTTCCTTTGTTCACATCATGATCAGTCAGTTTTTTTATCAAATTTCAGAGAAAAAAATTCTGAATAAATTGATTCAATATATATATTACTTAATATTTTTTTCAAGTTTCTTGCCTTTTTTAGTGCAATAGACCTATGTAGAATACATTTGTGATATTTTGAGCGCCTTGCAACATGTGTTTCAAACTGTTACTCATATTTTTCTTTTCTAAAGACCAGAAGAAAAAGATTTTTGTGTTTTGATCTCAAATTTAAAAAACAATATGTATGCAGATCATAAATGAATTAACATGCATGCAGTGCCCTTTATTTAAAATTCTCGAAAAGTCCAATTGGATAATTTTGTCTGTGAACAGAACCGAAAGGGAAAAATTCTTTTTTTGTCTTCTAGTCAGTGTTCCTTTATTTAAATGTGTCTGTATTTGTCAAAGCAAATCTTAAATGTTGATCTCTAATTTGGCCGTTTTAACAAAATCAAATCTTAATTAAGCATAATATTTATGTATTTTACAAAAATATCACAAGTGAACTCTTTCTCATTTAAGAATTTTTTCATAACACTTAATGCAAAATATGAATATAGAAATACAATTATGGCGTAATTTGATTTAAAAAATGAATTCTGTTTACCACAAATAGTAATTGTAAATACAAAGTGCAAAATTCTGTTAAAAAGACTTCAAATGGTGATATTCTATTTTAATGAGCATTTGAAATTTTCTGGACTCTCCTTCAGGTACAATATAAATGTCATAACTCACAATTTTTAGAACATAACAGGAATGTTTAGCTTGTTACATAAATAAAGGTGTTAATATAGCCCTCAAAATGAATCTTGAAATTAACAGAAAATGTTACTGTACAATTCATTATTTATTGTTTATTTAGTAGTTAATTATCATACACAGCATGAGCAAACTATACCTTTGCCAAGTTTAATGTCTTCAATGTCTTTTCTCTTACTCCTAACTGCGAGAAATGTCTCATTTTCTTGATATTGTTCCCCCTGACCCTCCACGAATCAGTTTTTCAAAGTTTTATACTTTAAAAATGTGAAATATTCTTACATTTGAACAATTTTGATAGTGTAAAAAATGTCAAATCTTTACTCAATTAAACTTTTTGACAATGCCTGAAATAAACACAGTCCTTGATACTTTAATGATAAAGGTTATGAAGTTCTCTAAGGAAAAAACTGATGGTTTTCAAACATGCTAGTTGTAACCACAAAACTAAATGGTTCACTTTAGAATGTTCCATTTTCAAAATTTGAAATCTTTAAAAAAATCAAACTTTTGATTATTATATCCACCTGAAATTAATAAACAATGCCTGATACTTGAAATTGAGAATTTTGTCTTGACTGTTTTGAACTGTTGCCTTTTCAAGCTTGCTTGTTCCATGTTCGTTGTATTCATATTATTATATGGTTACTGAGTTCAAGACACATCTGGTACATCTAAAGGATGCCCTAAAGTGGACATTCCAAAACTCAATAATAAATTCACCTCTTAAAAAGTCATCTTCTGAAAACACATCAAATCGTCCCCCATTCTCTGAAGAACCAAACCCTGTTTCGATATGGTGAATTTTATGTATAAGATCTCTGTATTTGGTATACAATATACTACCTTTATATAACTGTGTTATTTGGTTATTTGGATGTTCATATATACATTCATGAATGTATGTTCATATTGGCATTCATGTATGATCAACATATAAGTTAAAAGCCCTCGCTGCTCAAATGTTTTTTTCTCTCAAAAAATGGCGATCCCCAACTACTGGTGATCTAATATGTTCCTGTATGTCGGTTTACAATCACTTGCAGCTTTGTAAATATTTCCGCATTTTAGGCTCGAACCTGCTGATAATAAAACCCATTTACTAATCTTGTGTTGTTTATTCAGTGTCAATATTGAGATAAATGCATCTCTAAATCTGTCTACTACTGTCCCATCTTCCTACGCAGAGCCTCAAAGGCCAGTTTCCAAAAATGACGGTTTGGAAACTGGCCTTTTAGGCTCTGCGTAGGAAGATGCTACTGTCCATTCATTTCAAGAGACTCTCGCTATGAACGTAAATTTGGGCTTCATGTGTTCCAAATTCCACAATATGCTGATCTGAATTGAAGTATCTCATATATGCATCTACAGACGCCAAATTTGAAATACAAGGCAGATTACAAAGAGAATCTAATCATGAAAGTTCCTAAAGCATCTGTGTCAATATCAACAAAATACTGCTGTGAACTGAAAATATCTCACACATTCATCTTCAGAGGTCAAATTGAAATACAAGTCTGGTGGATGCTTATAATGAACGCTGGTTATGAAACCTCCTAAATTCAATTAAAGGCACCACCCGAGCGGCTTTTATCCGCCATTTTGAAGGGTTAGAATTGCGAGAAAATAAATTTGCTGTAATATGCTTATTCATTAACACAATTAAGTAATAACTACTTGATTGATAGAAGAGGAGCATATTTACAAATAATTCATAATAAAAGTTATCAGATGCAACAGCATTTTGTCGTAGTAATGCATTCCACAATCGTAGCTTCGATGATTGGCTTCATTTCACGATGTTTTTATTTTTGATCGATGCACTTTATTTTTTGTCAAATTGTCAAATCTTTAACAACTAAAATGCTTATCTCACAAACATATATGAAATTAAGTGTGAAATTATCATGTAAAAATCATATATGACTGTAAACTGGAAAGTCCTCCTGAATTTCGTTTCCATAAAAATACCCCGCTCGAATTGTCTTTTTACCGACGCTTCAGATAAGTTTACACTTTTTGGTTTGAGTAATTGACGTGTGCCAGCAGTAAGAGACCGTCACAATCTCATGAAGATGATATCAAAATCTCTTCACTACGTTACGCAGATTAGCGTAGTGAAGCAAATAGATCATATTTAATAAGATTGAGATCGTCAGGGTTTCGATCCAAATATCCGTCAAAAAACAACAGAGGTAAAGCCATTCATCAGCGTTACGACTGTGGGAATGCCTGCTTTGGCAATGTTGTTGATCCTTATTATTCAATGGTAACGTGTGTATATTCTATCACTTCATACAGGGTATTTCCCATAAAAAAGGTTATATATTCGTAAAAGTAAGCAGTTTTTGTGACCATTTCTAATGAGAAACCGGAAGCCGATAGAACGGGGTGGTATGCTATTTGGAGAGCAAAATCCACGTATACCAACATTCTCTCCCGACGGAGGCAGCTCAGTCGTATTTCTCCGATCTAGATCAAAGGCACGTGTACATGACTCTGTGGTGGAGAGAAGGGTGTAAACATGGAGGTGAAGTACCATTGAAGTGTTTACAAGAGGTTATGTTTATTGATCAAGTTTCAGAGGATTAAAACGTAAATAAAAACAAACTAAATATTAATTTTATAGTTTATTTCTCATTATAAAATTCATAGACGTTTTCGCCAGGCATTTCATAGACGTTTCCGCCAAATTTTCGCCGTTTTCGCCTTTCGACGTTTTGGTTCATTGCCGTTTTAGCCCGTTCCCGTTTCAGAAGCGTGAACGTATTCAACCCTGGAAGACGTAAGCTAGGAGATAACAGGCACCTCGTAGCTACAAAAAGAGCAAAATTGCATGATAAACAAAATACCACAAGCCTACCAGAAGGACGGCAAATATATCGATCATTGAAGTCAAGTAGAAATAGTCGCGTCAATGTGGTTAGAATGAAAACCCTGAAGATGATCATTAAAAGCAAATTTCAAGAGAAACATAGGAACTAAAGAACTAACACTTACCTTGTACAAATATGTGTGATAAATCCAACGGATGGACCATTAAAATTCACCAAAATAATGAAATGAACAGACAAAGCAATAATGTCATTTTCCAAATCGTTTTAAGTCAATGTGATTGTTTTGGACTTATGGCCATTGTCTCAGATTTGCAGGCAAATATGTATGTACGCCAGGGAAATAGTTCACCTCCTACATTATTTTTGTCAAACATTTCAGATTTTTGAGTACTTCCTATTCCTTAATATTGTTGCAAAGGTCAGAGGATGGTTTCATGGAAAATTATATTTTTCTCTCAACATCTTGACTAATGTATGATATATTTGTGAGTAAGATAACCGATCTGCGACAATTAAGAATTTCAAGATTTCATTTTACTTTGAACAGCTGAAGAGTTACGGTTTATTACAAAATCATTATGTACTGATAATAAATAATACACAGATATTAAAAATTATTCAGATTCGATTTTAGCTCAGACCACTACACTATTATAACGGGGGAAGGGGTACTTTTGTATTAGGATTTCAGGTATACTACTAAAAGAAGTTAAGGGTCTAAACTATTTTCTATGGGTCTAAATTATTTTATGTCCAACATGTTTCTTTGCAAAGAAAAGATCTTAATTCAAATTTATAAGCATTTTGTTCACGGTACCCAAACAAATACTGTTGAAAAAGCATATGCCGTATAACTAGGATGACAGTCTCAAGAAAAAATCATCATCTACAGAAGGACTTTAAAAAAACTGTTTGCATCGGCCAAACAAAATGAGGCCAGACCTTGTTTAGGGGGTTTCTCGCTAAATGTGCCATATGCATTTTCCATGAACAATTTGAGCTCAAAAACCACTACCATGATATCGATAATTCAACTGAAATATCGTCATGGTCAGACACAAACAAAATGATTCAGGCCCGTAGCAAGCGGGGGAGGGCTGGGGGCCCTGACCATCTTTTAAGTGGTCCGCCATGTTTTTTTGCTTTCACGTAAAACTGTAATATACGTCTTTGCTAACGTGAAATGATAAAATGCGTTGTATTTGAATTTTATAAACGGTTTGATAAATGATTTTATGGACTATCAACAATTTATAGGTTAAGGTTATTTGACGATCGCTTGATTCTCTTCAAATGCTAGTCTAACCCCCTGGTTTGTAATATTTTGTACATTTAAATAACCTCTTGAAAATCCACATCCAAATCTTAACAACTACGACTGAAATGCAATTTCCTTGTGTTTGATAAATAATTGTTTTGAGATTATTTTTCAGAGACAAGTATTAGTCTCTCCTAGCGCAGATGAAGGATTTTACTTTTTATCTTTGAATGAAGTGTGTTATTTTGTCGGAGTCCAAAATCAGAGAACATTTTAAGAAATTCAATCAGATCATGGCCACACAAAAATCCGAAGAAAACAATATCCGAGGAGGTTATGTTTGCCAAAATCATTCTCATCGCGGAAATCAGGGATCTGGCTTATTCAAACAGATGCAAGATCAAGATTTAATGACTGAAATGACCTCTTTGGGGAACGAAGGGCGAGGCATCTGGCTCCGGCTGGAGGGATATCTCTTTAGCTGAACAAGTACAGTGTCTGACTTTCAACCCGGAGGTTCCGGGTTCGAATCCCGCTGGACATGAAAATATTGGATTTTCAGTCTTGTTACATAAACAACTTCAACGAATCGTTATCAATAATAAGTGCTCAATTATTCAAACAGGCAGATGCAATATCCTATCCATGAACATTACCAACACTGCCTATATGATTCAGGAACTGGATGGTTTATATTCTAACGTATGTCCCATCCAACATAGGTATCTCAAGTCACCCTTATCTTCGACCACCCAGGGTTGATCTGATGCTCTACCCTTTACAACACATGGGACATCAGGAAAATCTACATTCAAATTATCCGCCCTTGATTTGACTTAGCCACCGAAACTGCCACGCTGAATAGACCTTTGTAGCATTTCAGAAGACCCTTAGGCCATTCGTTATTGCCTTGCAAATGGGGCGTTTGGTTCACTGATACTTTTTCACTTTGCAACCCTTGGGACATCAGGGAAATATGTACGCCAATTATCCGCTCTGATACGCATGATAAGACCTAACCTAAGTTAGGAAGACCATTTTGTCATGCGTTATTGCCTTGCAAATTAAGCGCTTAGCTGTACATTTTCAAAAAATCATGTTCAAATTAAGAGCATGCGCTGAAATGGACTGTTTAAAGTTAATGTAGAAAAAAATCCTTTTACGATCCAATCCTATCAAACCGTGTCATTTGGTCAAATTGTTAAATCTAGAATACCATAAGTGTTACCCTCACTAAGATATTTCAGTGTGAAATAATAATGGTATAATCATATGTAAGGACTTTTGCATTTTCCCCCACGAAAAATGTCCCGATAGGAGTGTCCCTTTAAGGATAGTAATTTTTAGTGATATTTTCCTGATGAAATTATCCAGGTGTGATATACTGTAGAGTATCAAAACATTCGGCCCGTGGTAGCATTTGATATAAAAAACATTATACCCTGAGCAACATCACTGAATGAAGGATGGAGTCGCATTTATTTTAAAGAAAACTTAATTCAATGAACTTTCTAAATATTTATTGATATCACAGTCAAGAGTTGAGTTATAACAGTGTGTCTTCTAACATACATACAATATGAAGTGTGTTATAACAGCCAATATATATAATAGTTTTTGTTATATTATGTACTAATAAATCAGTAGCCAACGGCAAGATATAAATCTATACAGTGATAATTGCACATTGAGATAGTTTACCTGAAGTTGAAAATATAGTTATTTTATATTACAAAGCTTTAAGCATGACTATAATCCTTAATGTTTTCTAAATAAACTCATGAAATCGATAAACCAAATTTGAATACATGATACAATATGTTTACTTTTATATAATACAAAACACTTAACCATGACTTGAGGTTTGAATTCAAAAGGATTCTGTTGAGTGAAAAATTGCTTTCGAATATAAGAACTATTTGATTAGGTAGTAATTCTAAGATTATTTTAACAAGAATGCCCTTTTATGTATAAACGAAAAACATCATATATTAAATGAATAATTTGATGTCGAAATATACACAAATTGGCATCAAAATAATAACATAATAACACAACTTATCATCAAGTTTCTCCGAACATGAAATATACCCCAAGCAAAGTTTTCAGCATGAAATTTTCCTAAATAGCTTTCTCACCTTACCAACATAAATTCAAAATTCTGCACATTTTTGTAGAAAATGTCATTAACGATAAACGATAGAATTTACAATATTTTGAAATAAGATCATGGCTTGTTATTATTACTCTGGCAACTTAATAATGTTTAATATCACTTATAAACAAATCAGTAATGCAAGTTTTTGTTGCTTTTTGAGCAAGCCTGGTGAAGAAATGTTGTTAAAATTTAAGCTTGTTATTTACGATAATTTCAAACTTTATTTCAGATTAGAAAAATGAAATATGGATCCCTGTCTGTTATTCATTTTCTAAAAATTTTTTCCTAGATAAGAAGCATTTTATGACGCTTTGCATTGCGAAACAGTAACGCAATACCACAACGAAAACAACACATAAGAGTTACATAACAGAAAACATAATCACGTCTTATGAATTTACATGATATTAAAGGCACAATGCATTATTTCTAAGGCACGAGAGGCATTTAAGTGCACAAAGATGAATTTGTCATATAATACACCTAATTTAAAATGAATAAAATATAATATACTTTATACAACATCAACAACAGCAGTTTTGTAATTATAACAAATCTAAACAAGAGCATAACAAATAAACAATTTAGTAACGATTATCATTATGATTTGTAGAGTGTGACTATCAAGGCACGATGAAAACACACTTATAAAATTAATATTCATTTGTACAAATCTTCATTTACAGTTTTGAAGAAGTAAGCGTTTACATCACAGTCAAGTCATTATCCAAAATAAATGTCAACATACACGAGTGACATAAACAAGTAGCCACCAAGCACAATAATGTCATAGAAATACGGAACTTATGTAATTCGAATACACTTTGGTCTACTCCATTTCGCCCTAATGAAATAATGAAGGACCAAGAAGGTTTCCTTGTCAACTTCAAATGGATTAACAGTGCAAACGTTAGCATGAACACTCTTACCTCCAAAATATCACCCGATATATTTAAAGATATGACTTGAATCAATATTTTCAGAAGTTGCTCGTAGACATTAGAAGAAACTGCATCCTTGACCTGTCAGCGTAACGGAACGTTCTTTGTAAGATAATAAAACCTGTTCCACTGTGACAGGTTGATGAGCAGTGCTTTGTTCCTTGTGTCTACTGGTATCGTTTGCAGTAGGGATGGTTCTTTGGGTATTACGGGTCTGGTATTACTTCTGCCTGAAGTAATGATTGGGGGGGACCACTGATACTTGTTCTGAAGGATCTAATGGTATCAATTGAAGTAGGGTTTGGACATGTGGGTAGTATGGGGTCTTGTATTGCCTGGGTCTGAAGGAAAGGCCATTTGTTCTTTTTCTGAAGCCTTCAGGATTTATTCGATCATGAGTCTAGTTTTGGGACTCCTTGTTGCTTGTGTGTACTGGTATCGTTTGTATTTGGGATGGTTCTGTGGGTAGTACGGGGTCTGGTATTACTTAAGTCGGAAAGAAGTTGGGCCATTTTTGCTCGTTTTGAAGGTAAAGGTTGATGAATCCGTTAGGGGACTCATTGTTGCGTGGGTCTACAGGTGTCGTTTGTAGTAGGGGTGGTTCTGTTGGCAGTAAAGGGTCTGGTAGTATTGGGGTCTTGATGTAGTGGGACAACTGTTGCTTCTGCTGAAGGATCTACTGGTACCGTTTGTAGTAGGGGTGGTTCTGTTGGCAGTAAAGGGTCTGGTAGTATTGGGGTCTTGATGTAGTGGGACAACTGTTGCTTCTGCTGAAGGATCTACTGGTACCGTTTGTAGTAGGGGTGGTTCTGTTGGCAGTAAAGGGTCTGGTAGTATTGGGGTCTTGATGTAGTGGGACAACTGTTGCTTCTGCTGAAGGATCTACTGGTACCGTTTGTAGTAGGGGTGGTTCTGTTGGCAGTAAAGGGTCTGGTAGTATTGGGGTCTTGATGTAGTGGGACAACTGTTGCTTCTGCTGAAGGATCTACTGGTACCGTTTGTAGTAGGGGTAGTTCTGTTAGCAGTAAAGGGTCTGGTAGTATTGGGGTCTTGATGTAGTGGGACAACTGTTGCTTCTGCTGAAGGATCTACTGGTACCGTTTGTAGTAGGGGTGGTTCTGTTGGCAGTAAAGGGTCTGGTAGTATTGGGGTCTTGATGTAGTGGGACAACTGTTGCTTCTGCTGAAGGATCTACTGGTACCGTTTGTAGTAGGGGTGGTTCTGTGGGCAGTGCGGGGTCTGGTAGTCATTTAGCTTGAAGGTAGTGGAAGCCACTGTTGCCTCCTCTGAAGGATCTGATGGTACCGTTTGTAGTTAGGTTGGTTCTGTGGGTAGTACGGGGTCTGGTAGTCATTTAGCTTGAAGGTAGTGGTAGCCACTGTTGCCTCCTCTGAAGGATCTACTGGTACCGTTTGTAGTAGGGGTGGTTCTGTGGGTAGTACAGGGTCTGGTAGTTATTTGGTCTGGTAGTAGTTGGGTCTCTGTTGCTTCTTCTGAAGGATCTACTGGTACCGTTTGAAGTTGGGGTGGTTCTGTGCGTAGTACGGAGTCTGGTAGTAGTCTCTGGGTCTCAGATGCCTGGGTAGATGCAGATAATTGGGATGATGAGGGTGATGCTGATGCTGATAGTGTGGATGATGTGGATGATGTGGATGATGCAGATGGTGTGGATAGTGACGGGGGTAGTCAGGGTGGTTGGGATTGTAGCTCCGATGATGCTTCCGCCTGTAGGAGATGTCGTTAGGTTTGCTCGGGTCGTAGTGATGGGCAAACTCATGGTCACAGAAGTCACTGTAGAAGTGGTCTGGGAGAACCTGAAAACATTTTGCAAAGTAAGACACATAATTCATTTTAGATGAGAAAAAACACAACCTAAACATTAAGTCCTAAAATATTTCAAAATATGAGAAGACAAAATCAATGAATGAGGTTAACCTCTTAGATGAGAAAAAACACAACCTAAACATTAAGACCTAAAATATTTGAAAATATGAGAAGACAAAATCAATGAATGAGGTTAATCTCTTGTTCGATTTCAGGGATTATGACAATTTAAAAAAAACACCTAATGAATATGATAACAAAAATGATGGCGAAGATATAACAAATACGATATAATGATGACTACAGCCGTGCACGAAAATGATGACAACAGTGATAAATAGGCCATTATAATCAATTACGACGACACTATTATGGTGTTTATTATCATGATGGTCATGATATTGAAAAGAAAGACAAGGATGAATATGATGATGATTATAATGACAACGCAAATGATTTCTTCGGAAGATGCTTCTGCTTCTGCTGCTGCTGATGATGATGATAATAATGACAATGACAATGACAATGATGATGATTTCTTCAAAGATGCTTCTTCCCCTGAGGCTGCTGTTGATGATGATGGTGATGATGATGGTGATGCTGATGCTGATGCTGATGCTGATGCTGATGATGATGACCTACCTGACACTCTGCATCAACCACAGCCCACTGCATGACCCCGAGGTGGTTCTTCAGCTCGCCCTTGTTGCTGGTTGAGGCAGAGCTGAACACGAAGATATCATCCCCAGAGAACACTGCTGAGTTGATGGCTCCTGAGTATCTCCGTATTCCTCGGAACTCCGACTGCAGATGGAAGAAAAATCATTGATGAAAGTGATTTAAGTGGACAGAATTAGAGCTGTTCATATCCTTTGGAATGTATTGTTTGAAAGTTATGGTCATTATGCAATCGAAAATCATTAGGTTGTAAATGTGTGTTGATTGCAATTCTTTACTTTAACGAAATATGCAGAGGGGAAGTAAAGTTATTGGAAGTGTCTTTTGTGAAAAGGCATCTTACTGCTGTGTTAATAACATTTATTGAAGGGAGGAGTTGAGTAGATCTTTCACAGAATAGCATAAAACTAAGTTTGTTGTATGGTTAGCAAATGAGACAAGATAAGGCTAGAGATATTTTCTTGTTTAAATTGAAAAGATAGGTGTGATGATTAAGAAGGAAAATAATTTACGGATAAACATCTTCTTATTCGGTGAAAGTCACGTTTGGCAATATATCCTAATATTCTTTGACTTGAGATATAGCCAACCACATCATTTTCTCGTTGAAATTTTATCAATGATTTGATTGGCTATATCGCCGCGTGAGCGAATCAAGCTTCTGAGCCCAGGGTACAGATTAGGTGAGTTAGCGTAAACGTTCGTACCCTGAGACAGGATATTCACTTCTGGCAGAGTTGAGAATTATGACTCAACCAAAATGTCCCTCATGCAATCAATGTTGGTATTTGATACACAATTCCTGGGAATGAAATGTTTTTCGGGACACTGACCTCTGGACTGGCACAAGGGTACTTGTATAGCCGGAGTCTGCCCGCACTGTCCCCCGTCACCAGGAGCTCCTTCTGCTGGAGGTTGGTCCGGTCTACAGCCTTGATTGTCTCCCCTGTATCTAGGTGCTGCCAGGGACCTACAGGTGCAAACATAGGTAACATGTATATCATAATTGATTTGATAAAGACTGTGTCTACATTGTGCCTACAGGTGCAAACATAGGTAACATGTATATCATAATTGATTTGATAAAGAATGTGTCTACATTGTGCCTACAGGTACAAACATAGGTAACATGTATATCATAATTGATTTGATAAAGACTATGTCTACATTGTGCCTACAGGTACAAACATAGGTAACATGTATATCATAATTGATTTGATAAATGATCGGTCTACATTCTGCCTACAGGTACAAACATAGGTAACATACATATCAGAATAATTATCTTAATAAATGATCGGTCTACATTGTGCTTAAAGGTACAAACAAAACCAACAGGTATCATATTTGACAACATAATTGATATATGAACAATAAATGGTCTACATATTATGCCTACGTTTTGTGACCGTTTTGGTGATGTCATTTTATATAATGACATATCATTCTGTTGCAAATAAGTTGTAGAGAAAGCTGTCCATATTCAAAACCATTCTTTTGGATGAATTGTAATATACATGCATTTTGTAATTTTGGTCAAACATTAAAAACACTGCTTATAATTTATTTTAGAGATGGCGCACAAAAAAGGAGCTTGTACTGTCAAAAGTTCACTAGAACGTATAAACCTCTATACATAGCGTTTGATATAATTCTAATAATTCTTCTAATAATTCGGTATTCTGATATTAACATCACATATTTAATGCTAGTTATATATATATTTATGGTTCTCATAATTTAGCCAAACCATGAGAACATTCAAAACTCGTCGTTTATCTACATTCACCCAGCAAGTGCCTACCTAGTATAGATCCAGAAACCAGAGATTTGTGAGTGAGAAAATCCGCATCTCTCAGCTTGTTGCCTGGGATGAGTTTGGGTTTCCTTTCCACATTCCCTGAAATGTGAACAAATATTTTCTCAAAGTGTGCATTCCTCTAGCATCATTTAAAGGGGCAGTAGCACGTTTTTTGAGAATTTCATATTTTAAAATTTTCACTGATAATTGTAAGTTAATGTTAAATGTATTATTTTGACAGTGTCAAAAATCTCATAACACAAACCAATCATCCATAGTCAGAGGACAAAGTATAAAGATTCACATAAAATCCATTGGCAGCCATTTTTGTGTGAACACCTTTAAGGAGGTTGGATACAAAATATCGAGGTATTAAGAAATAACTAAATTTGGTCTTATTTTGTTGAAAAATATGTCTTGAATCAAATTGTGTCATAAAAATACCATGTCACCACAGTTATTGTTCGAAAAAGGGCCCATCCGTTAGGGCACCCAATGATGAAAATACAATAATTCAAAAACTCCTTTTCAAGATAACTTTGGAATATAATTGTTATTTAAATGTTTTTCTATTAAGCCATTGCAGTTTGTAAGTAAACTAAGTCGGAAAAAGGGAACTTGAAACTAATATGAAGTAAAGACATGCAAATAACCTTTTTCTTTCTATGATTATTTTTGTAAAATATTATTCTTTTATGAAAAAAAAATCAATTTCTCGTATTAAGATTTTTTTGAAAATTATATATTTTATAGTTAATACACACTAGAATAAGATTAAAAAGAAAAAAAGATATGTCACCAGCGGATAACAGAGATATTCACATTCAATTAAGCCACATCAATGAAAATCAACATCCAGGGGAGATAACTCTTCATTGTCAACATTACCCTTTTTAGAATTTTTCATTAGTTTTTAAGGTTAATTAGTGAAATAAATTTTATCATGAAACAAATACTTATGTTCACAAATATAACATAGTCATTGTTTTTTGTTAAACTAAATCATTATTTAATTTTTTAGTTTTTTAATCTCACACTTGCAGTGAAAAATAAACAAAATAGCATAAACTTTAAAATAGCTCAATCTGATTATCTGACTGTTGCGGATGTGCAGAAACAAAGGTATCCAACCTCCTTAATTCATTTTGTGTAAGAAAAGGAATGGCATTGCTAAACTTTACGTTATATATTTGAATTATTACTGCTCCATTTAGTTTTAATACATTGCCTTCCAATTGGAACCATTAATTTTCATTTTCCAGACATCACCTTATATTCCCCCTAAAAACGTGCTACTGCCCCTTTAAACATTCATGTCAAAAATGGTAAAAGGGGCAACGTTAACAGATATCGAAACTAGTAAATTTAGGTGTCCTTGGCAGTTTGAAATTTAAATCTCACATATGACTAGTTTCTAGAAAGAATATAATTAGAATTATAACTTATATATAAATGTAAGGATATTATATGATATGAAAAAGAGCTTTTCAGTGTTGGAAAATTAACATTTAATTAATTGGCAGTGTTGGCGCTATTTAAATGCCGTGTATTATTTTCAATATATAGACAGTTACTTACAAAAAAAGGAACATCTATTGAAATACAACAAACATAAAAAAATTAATCGATTGATCATAAATTTGTTAAAAGGACTATAGGTGCAAAAAGTTCATGTATTCAAAATATGAGAAGAAGAACGATAGAAGGAGAAAATAGTTGAAACGTGAAAGTTTACTCACAAAAAAAGACTTGGAAATCTGCTGATGATGTCTGAATGATTCTACCATCCAACGACCAGTCAATGTTATTCATGGAAAGACCATGCACCTGTATATATTCAGGTAAGTTTTACTTATATTTATTAATGAAGGCATTTATTTCACATAAATAAATCATGTAAAATATTTTTCAAATGTTTTAGAAAATAGTTCAAATATGCTTTCTAAATTTTGTTTCGATTTACCAAAGCCACAGGGTTAATGATTACATTAAGGAATTCACAATGCTGAAAACATTTCGAGTTACAGGCATGCCATGAATCAATATTTTCAACTTTAAGTTATGATCACTTTCAATTCAAAGGTTTTAGTGTTGCCATCACAACGTCATCATGGATCTGATGTAGGGGATCTAACCTTTCAAAGACATAACTGCAAATATTGCGGCTACTGCAGATAGCTAGAAGTGTTAACCACGAAAGTATGCTTAAAACAGCCTCATGTTTACAAAACCTCTCAGTAAATGTCTTCGATATTTCTTGCTTTATCGATGAAACTTCATGAGGTTCAGGAGATTTGAATCTTTAATTTGGACCTACATGGGTGGTGGTATGAGTCCTCTCCATGACGCCTTTATCCACAGAACAGATGTTGATGTTCCCCTCATCAACTGCCACTGCCAGTTTGAATCCATCTGAAAGAATAGTAATCATACCATTATTTATTCTCCTCATTGACAATTTGTTTTGGCCATGGCACCAGCAACAACCACAGTGCAGCGCCAATTCAAGAGAAGTTCTATCCTTAAACTGCTAAGAAGCAACATCTCCAATCTTTAACCATCTTTTGGTATGACGTTACTTTACGTAGCCGGGAATCGAACCCCGACCTCCCAGTTGAGTAGCATACGCTCCACCAACTTGGCTTCTTGCTCGGTATACTGAATTCAATGATGAGTACCGTAATTTCTCTATCAATTCGACCCTCAAAATTTCAAATCATTTTCAGATCACGTCCATGGTCGAATTATTTCTCACAAATGTTTGTTTGTTAAGTTCAATTAGAGAACAGTTCAAGGAGAAGCCATTGCTCTTCTTTGGAATTCTACGTAGGCATTTAGATGGTAGAAAAACAGCAACATTTTCCAGATAACATCTCATTTATTGTGAAGATCAAAACGTTTCGGGCAAATTGCCGGTTTTTGTTTCATTTGCAATTTCATAATATTGGTTGGCAATATCCGTGCATGTTGTCGGTAGATCTATTAAAAGATAATGTTGGCATTCCTTTTCATAAAGAGGTAACATTACATGTAAATTCTTCCATTTTCAGTATATCTACAAGATTAAACGTTAACATTACACGGTTGTAAATTGGCAAAAACAATGTACAGAATGTGAACTCCAATTTTAATACCACCGTGGGCGATATATTTGAATTATTAACGTAATTGGTGCTAGTTTGATAATTACAAGAATGTTTACGAAAACTCAAGTTACTTGGCAAAGAGATATTTCCCCAAGACTTTGAATGCAATATGATCTCCGATTTAAATTGCCCTCAAAGGTAAAAATATAAAATATCACGAGCTAGTTACCATAATGAGAGTTTTATGATTTCTGTGAGCAAACATTAGCTGAAGCTACTAAGATTAATCGTACCAGGCGAAAAGGCAACAGAGTTGATCTTCTTGCCGCTGATTGAGAGAGTGTGTTGCTCTCGGCCCCAATCATCATAGTCAAGCATGGTAACTTTTCCAGACTTGGTTCCAACCGCTACCAATCGGTCGTTCATGTCTATAGCAACAGCGCTGCATTTCTCACCCTGGAAAGAATTATTTGAAATGAAAGTTTAATAATCTAATCTTTTAAATAATAAATTTGAGCCACAGACTGATAACAGAGCATTATAATGATACATAAATACAATTGACAGATATGGTACAATGGTATACATATTCTATAGACATTAATATAACCTATTTCTTATTTAAACTAAAAGGTATATAGCTACTAAGGTTTGATAAAGATTCGTTTGAAGATGTTGTTATGGTTTTATTTAATAAAAGTTACTTGGTGTTTGTCATAATCATTAGGAAGATCACGTAATATATCTCGAAAGTAAAATCGACACTCTAAAATAAAATGAACCTCTGCTATGCTGAATTTATAAACATTTTCAGATCACGTCCATGGTCTAATTATTTCTCACAAATGTTTGTTTGTTAAGTTCAATTACAGACAACAGTTCAAGGGGAACCCATTGCGCTCCTTTGGAATTCTACGTAGGCATTTAAATGGTATAAGAACAGCAACATTTTCCAGATAACATCTTCTTTATTGCGAAGATCAAAACGTTTCGTTTCTGCTATGCTGAATTTATAAACCGAGCACATACCTAGATATATAATTTAGACCTAGTAGGGGGGAAACCTCTTGATGGAATGAGTTCGCATTTCGGTAGAGTCAATATTTCGAACCTTTGATTACACTGAACATGCTCAATTTTGATTAAATCACCTTCATCTTCACGTCCCACTGGCATGTATGGCAGGCTGCCGACCATTTCATCACCCGACCGCTCCCTGCTGTGACGAACATCGGCTCCACTGGGTGGACAGCGATACATGCGCTCTCCCCGCTATGACCCTGCAATCGGCACGTCAAGGGTTAATGTCTTAGTCTCATTTTTGCAAGACAACAACGTATGCACCCACCACATCACCCTAGATTATCAAAAGGTAGACACTCTTTACTATCTTAAAGGAACAATTGCAACATATTGTAAATTCACAAACACGTCTAACCTTTATTACAGAGTAATAAATATTAATGATAATAGACTATGCCATTAATTTCTTTTACCACATTGTATCTTTTTATTGGAAAACTTGAAAGGCATGTAATTTAAAGTTTTATATTTAAAGGCATGAAAAGGTATAAAAGGTTGATTTCAGAGTTCATCCAATATATTGCATGATGTTGTAATACAACATTTGGTACAATCATCAGCCATATTGCAGAAAAAAAACCCGGAATGTTTACATTTTATTTGAAACTTAATGTTGCAACATTTGGTGGTATAACTGAGCGTTGTGACATCACAACCTATCGCAGAATGGTTGGAACATTTATACTATAATGGAAAATGAGGGTAAAATTCAACCTATTAACAATAATAGGAACATTGGTACTCTATTGCAGAATAACTGGAATGATAACTTTATTTGAGAATTGTTTGATATGTTTCAACACATACTAATATACGGGAATTATGGGAATTACGGGAAATACGAGAATTACTGGAATAACGGGAACGCAAACTCCATACTGGAGAATTATCGGAACATTTAATTTCTATTGCCGACTAATCGGAATATCTAAACTTTATGTAATTTGATAATTCTCTAATTCATAAACAAGATCAAAGGAATGCAAGTTTGTACAATTGGTGAACGACATATTATTTTAATATGTACCTGCGCAATAGGGGAAAATTCATTATGCAGCAAGCCCTCATAGATACAGTTTTTGTCTGTTCCAATGTACATGGGTGCCCCTTCAGCTCTGTAAGGATGTGGAACCAGTGTCTGGATGTTCCCTTTGATGTTCACCTGGAAATAAAATAGCTTTTTGAATGATTGACTGGAACCTTGGAGCAAAAAGCAGTGACTTAATATTTAAGTTTTATTATAATTTATTTTTTATTTTTGAAAGGATTAAAACCCAGCGTCTGAAAATAACCTTAAATGAAATGAAGTTTCTTTGGGTTAATTCGGTGAGGCTGATTTATGAGATAATATATTGTAACATATTTCTTGACATTTAATTTTAATGCGTCGTTGTTTAACTGATACTTCAGTTGAAAAACTAATGACTTTTATTGAAGGAGATAAATGACTCAAACAAGTTTGTTGTTAGAACTCGGGATACCTTGGTTGACAATGTTATGTGTTTGCTATACTTAACAAAAGAAACCCCTAAACAAGACTCTGTTGATTTTCCATTTGGTACGATTATCTAAGTTGCTTCAATCAATGTTTGCTTTAAGAAAGAACAACTATCATTTGAGCAATTATCTCGTGATAATTTCATTTAACACTCAACAAATATATACGGTAAACGCTTTTCAGCTTAACCTCGATAGGCATATTTAAAACACAATATTCTTAACCCATAACCCATTACCTCATGTCGTTCCGGCTGGGTGAGTCCATTCACGTCAATGTTCCACAGGAAGATGTCCTGACCAGCTCCTGACATCACAAACCCGTCATAGGGAGTGAGGCTTGTAACAGCACTCTACAATAGAGAATTCATGCTGGTTAAAGAAAAGTATCATGTTCTTTAACATATAACATCTTAGATAGACTAACATTTAGTCCCTGAAAAAAGAGTTCTTTACTTATTTTATTATTGTGATTTTTTATCTAAAAGGAATTAAAAAAGGAGCCCTGAACAAATAGCTGAGTCATCTTGACTTGCCAATATTTTCTGGACTTAAGAAGGCTCCTTTTATATTTTTTGTTTTAGGGTCTGGTTATAAGTCTGATAGAAGGGACTGATACCTCTTGCTTGACCTCTTGCTTATAAGGTTGAAAGGTTACTCATAATTTAAGGGAGATAACTCTAAAGCCTTACAGAGTGACTGTGGGAATCTGAACTCTCTCTTAGGTTGAAGACATTGTCTCCCTCTCGTTGCCAAAGCATAAGTAGTCCGTTTGAATCTCCTGTCACAACATCTCCGTTGACTGTGAACGTCAGGGCGGTCAAATGTGTCGGAATGTCATCCTATATTATAAAAAACAAAAGTTGAGGAATTCTTCTCCAAATTCAGGCGCCGTCAGGGTACTAAAGCCAGCAACTGCATTACATAAGGAATACCTTGATGACGGTATCATTGTGATTTTTAAACGAGTGCCTATTTTTTCTTATTTCCTGAGCGAAAACGATCCATTGTGAAAATATCTGTTGATATTGAAAAAAAAAGATTTTATATGTAGACAATATGCCTTTGATCTAATACAATAAAACATATACATAATTTCTGCATATATCAGTCTCTTTTCAAATGAAAGATAATGAGATATGATGATTATTGTCGTTCAGACAAAGTACTTCAAATGCTGGTTTTCGCTGGTGATGTGGCCCTTTTCCTAGATGAATAAACAATATTTGGTTCAGTGAGATATATTCTTTTTGTCTACAACACAAGACAAGAAAGTAGACATCGAACGTTCAACAAGATGAAACTCAAGTAACATATGGTCTTTTGACCTAAGTTTCACGTACGATTTCAAGTTTCTCTGTTCGAACATGCATGACCACAGGGACTCGTTTTTTCCAAAACAAAATTCAAGATAACAAATCGACGATCAAGCTCCTATGAGGTGTCCTTGTGAGTATGACGTTAGGGCACATACATTTCGTTTAATTAAACCTTTTTCGTCATTATATAAATCTCTGTTACATGAAGGAGCATCATCCAGGGTAGTAGAAATTTCAAATTAAAAAGTGTAAAACTCATTTCCGTGTTTTCCCTAAAAAAACAAGTACATCATTCGATACATATACGTGGTATTTAAAATATTAGAAATCTAAAGATGCAAGGCGAAGAATAACAATGTTGAGAATAGGTGTACATCCAATATTCAAGAGTACATGTAGATTTGATGGTCTTCCAAGACATCAAAGACTTTGTCACATTTGTAATGAAAACTTTTATAGAAAATGAATTTCATTTCTTATTTGAAGGTAAAATATGTCATGATTTGCGTTGTAAATATTTCAAAGGATTACCATATCACATTGATAAGCAATACTTTTAAAATACCTTAACATGTAATAACTTTTCTTTGACAAAAAAATGTTCAAATTATATAAGAGAAGCATTGTTAAAACGTTCTTCCTACACATGACTGTACTTTATGCCATTACTGTGTACACCTTTATGCCTATTTTGTACTGTACGTGGGCCTAAGGCCTTTTACGAAATAAACTTTGTTGATTATACGTGGTTTCAGGAAACTATAGTTACATGTTTTTATTCTCGATTTTTTTTCAATAAGTAATAAAGCTATGTATATTAGAGATATACAATTAAAAAAGTGATTTATTGTGGAACCAAGAATGACAATGTCTGTAAACTATAATTGTTGAGTTATTTGGCTAGTCTGAATATCAAATCGAAATCATAATCGAGCTTAACGTCAAAACGTTTGACATTAATTACCGGTAATTGAATAAGCCGACTGTGTTAAAAGATTATCAAGAATGATAATTCTACAGCTTTTACTTTCTGAAACTAAATTACTAAATTCTGATAACTGTAAACTATTCATAGTGTAAACTGTTAAAATAAGAAATGAACTATAAAGATTGAAGCAAGGTGTTATTTTATACATGTACATGAACATATTCTTAACTGAAAATCTTTTCGTGCAGTACCTCTACCCGTTTAACACTAATATATTTGAACTATGAACATTTACAAATTTATTAGTAAGAGAAAAAGAAGCATAATTTCCGATGAAGAGATGTATTAGAAAAAAGTTTTTCTGTTTATGAACTTTAGTTTGTAACTAAAATGAAAATGTTTTGATTCACTGAAAAACTATACGTACGAAACTTCTACCGAGATATATTTATCTTACCTTCTTTTTACTTTTTATCTATAAATAATATGTGGGCCATATTACTATATCATATTCTTATATATATCCAATGACAAATTTCTTGTTGTACGTAAATATAGATTGATTAAATCAATAATTTAAACAAAGTACCTTTTCAGTTCATCAACAATTCTTTGGAAACAATTTGTGGTATTAATTCTATGATTTGGAAGGAAAACGTAATTGTATTGACCTTTTTGGCAATATACTTAGATTTTTCATGACACATCAAGACATTGGAGCTTATGGATATGTTGTTTGCAATATTTGACGAAAGCATTTATTTTATATTAAATTAACTTTAAACAATAGAGAACTCTTAAGATTGACTTGAACATTAGTTTTTAAGAGATGAATTGTTAGTAAAGCGACGAAGACTGCGATTCCTCACCTTCTCTGCATCTTCAGGCTAAAACACAACGTTTAATGACTATACGTTAAATAACTTGCATTCATTTACTTGTTTTCTTCTGTTTGACAAACCACACTTTTCCAATGGAATAAAACGTCCAGAGGATGACCGCAGATTCACTTGAAAGTTATACACTTGAGGTTGGCGTGTATTAAAAGCTCTTATTATACACATTATGGCTTAGGGATTCAGATTTACCTTAGTTTAAGGTGAACGTAAGTCACTTAGGTAACCTTAGTGCAATGTTCAAGAATGGAAGTTAAAGTAAACCTTAGTTAAGGATGATTTGTGAAAGGAGGCCCAGTTCATATGTAGGATTTTCAATTACAAACATATCGAGATTTTTATGTCCTTTTATAAAATTGATAAGAACATGAGTTGAATCGTCTTTCAAAGATTCTTTTATGTGTTTTTATTTTTTTTAAATGAAAATTTATGTTTATACATCTTTAAAGAACTTATTTTGATATATTTTGATGAGTTTTTTTGTTAACGTGACATACCGAATTATATCACATGTCTCTAAGCTATAAATCTAAACAAACTTTGTTGTGTACTTTCTTTTACTTAACGATTTCCTTTAAAGGGGCAGTAGCACGTTTTTTGATAATTTTATATTTTAAAAATTGCACTTATAATTGTAAGTAAATGCCTAATGTATTATATTGACAGTGTCAACAATCACATTACACAAGCCAATCACCCATAGTCAGAGGACAAAGTATGAGGATTCACATAAAATCCATTGGCGGCCATTTTTATTGAACACCTTTAATTCATTTGTGTAAGATAAAGGATTCGCATGGCTGAACCTTACGTTATATATTTGAATTATTACTGCTCCATTTAGTTTAAATACATTGTCTTTCATTTGAAACCATTTATTTTCATTTTCCTGACATCACCTTATATTCCCCCTTAAAACGCGCTACTGCCCCTTTAATGTGAAAATCTAATTATGTTATACAACCTACAAAATAGAGTAGGAGAAACATACAATTTCAATCATAGAAAGTATTCCCTAATTGGACTCTATCCATAGTTTGTGACAGAACCATTTCCAAACATAACGTATATAAACTCAAAAATCACTTCCTACTTGCACATCGTTTTAAACACAGAATTGCTCCTAAGGATCGAAACCAATCGTTCTTCTGACAATAACCAGTTTGTATTGCCACGACATCGATAATTTTAAAGTCATCAATTCAAAACCATCTTCTACTAAATCAATGAAGCTACACGTGTTTTATGCCATCACGGTTCAAAATTGTTTTTTACAACAGTAAGTTATATATTAGAAATTAAAAGAACCCAAAGTAAAGAATGTATGTTGTGCTTGTAATCATATTGACTTTTGGCTCCTTTTAAACATATTTATAGATTTGGTTTTACTAGAAATCATTGAATTTTATGAAAAACTAATATTACTTCCAATAATCAATATTGATTATGCGAAATAAAGGCGTTTTTTATATATAATTATATTGAACACAACTTCCTGCATTATTATTCAATCTATTCTTTGGTACAAAGTTGTAATCATTAAAGAAATCAACGTTGTGATAAATAACAATTGACACATTTTAACAAGCAGCTACAATAACGTTTTCTGAGGCACCAACATGTGATGTTAATTTATCATTTCCATTTGTTATGCAATCCATCAATATTTGTAATCAAACACCGCAAACTTCCCATGCAACATGCAAAATTGATGCACAGCTGAAAAATCAATCACTTGTGAATTTACCAGACATATAATCAAGTGTCTTCGATAAATCGATATCCATTGTTAACACCACAAGAGTTCATGCAACCATAAATCACATGCAAATAACAAGACACTGTAACGAGGCCGTCATGCTGGGTTTAATTGGAGGTATTTTATCTGTGACACCATAGTCATGTGAAATTTTCTCAATTCCTTATAACCTCAATAACAAAGAAAAGGATCGACTCATATTTCTTATTAAAGCATCATATGGCCTTTTGAATAAACATATTTGTGCTCAATTCCTTATAAACTCAATCAAAAAGAAAAGGACCGCCAAATTTATCTTATCAAAACATGATATGGACTATTGAATAAACACATTAGTGACATTGTAACGAAAGCAGTCATGCTGGGTTTAATTGGAATTATTTTATCTGTGACACCGTTTTCATGTGAGATTTTCTCAATTTCTTATATACTCAATAACAAAATAAGGACCGCAAAATATTCGTTTATATGGACTACGGAATAAAAAATATTATTGTCATAAACGGAATATCCCTAAACTTGTTTTGTTGTGCAGATTTGAATCTTCATGCAATTTCTCTGTGAGTATACAGCACTTTAATAACTTTGGTAAAGTGAGCATAAGTGAAGTACATTGATTGTTCGCAGACGCATCTCACCTTTCTATAGGCTATTATCTGAACACAAAACGTATTGCATGTAAAAGTAAATGTTCAATAAAACTTCAAACTAAGCTTCGACCCTAGATTTAACTTCGTTAACCTTAAATATTTTATCAGAGAACTTTTACTGAGCATTGTCATCAAGAACAAGTGACTCTTATCAATAGTTCACACATTTTCAGAGCGAAGGATAGGGACGAATATGGTCGTCATGAACTTTTAGAATAATCCTTATAAGCAGACAAGGTATATGCATATATAACTTTAAATGTTAATATGTAGATTTATCGAGATATATGCAATATCTGAACGTTACGAACTGTTTGACAGAAGTTATGAAATTAAATAAATGGGTGATGATCGAGCATCGATGTATCTGAATCGTAACAAACACCCAACGTTTTATTATCAAACTGAAAAGAAAACTGTGCTCATATGCTGTTCTGTGTTGATGCCAATAGGTTCTCCACAGGTCAAACTCACCTCGCTGAAACCACTGAGTTTATCCCTCAGTATTTTGTTCACTTTGTTATGAGTGTAATCCCAGTCCAAGGTGAAGAAATACAGATGTTGCCGTCCATAGGTGATGAGAATGTCTTCAGCGTAGGGGTGAAAACACGCCCCTGTCACAGTCTCCGTGTTGGTCTGTAGCCAAAGGGAATGCATCAGTTTAGTTAGAATCGCCTTCATAACATAAACAATGTAGGATAAAAACAACCCCCCTGTAACAGTGTCAGTATTGTCAGTATTGTCAGTAGTTAAAGGAAATGTAGAAGTTAAAACGCCTTCATAACATATGAATGTAGGGTAAAAACATCCCCCTGTCACAGTGTCAGTGTTGGTCTGTAGTTAAAGGGCATGGATAGATTTGAATCGCCTTCATAACATAACAATGTAGGATAAAAACATGCCCCCGTCAGAGTGTCAGTGTTGGTCCATAGTAACATGACATAGAAAGGTTAGGTCCATAACAAAGCATCAACTCTGACGCGAAAATAAGAAGAAGATATATATCAAACCATGTGTATTATATGAATTGAGAATGCCAATAGTACGGGTACAAATATCCCCCTTTTACTGTCTCTGATTTGGTCTGTAGATAAAGGGCATACGTTGTATAATCATCATATAATCATATGTACATGACATTGCTCGAAATATGATAAAATTACGCAAAAATTTAATCTTAGTTGAGAATGCCAACAAAGTATGGGTAAACAATTCTCCTGTTACACTCTCTGTGCTGTGTAGGTCTGTAGGTGAAGTATATGAATTTTAAACAGATGCAAAATCTTTACATGTATTTTTAGTAAAATTCGACTAAAATTAATATAATACAAATGCAGATAGATAAAATATTATTATACTATTCGTATTTTCATATATCCTTTGCTGTTTTTGCAAATTACCTTGGTAGTCTTTGAAAATACGCAAAAGACTGATGACGTGTCTTGAGTCGTGCAAACATAAGTGTTGATCATATTTGGATCATTTACTGTTTCCGTATTGTAGCTTAAGTAGGATTTTGCTTTGAGAAGTTAAGACATTCTTGATTTTATTGATTTGATTTAAATATGCATGTATTGTCAAACAATATTTATGAACATTTGTTTTTTTTATAATGTTTCCTGATTTTTTTGTTGAAAATATATTCCAAATCTCACACAAAATGTATTATACAGTTAATAAATAATCATTAATTTGAATGTATGGCTCGTGATTCATATCTATGCGTGCTTGCTCCACACAAGATGGCATTTAAATCAACTTATACATATTAAAGAAACATTAGGCATCTTATTCAGTGTTGAGAAAAAACAAACATAACAACAACATAAAAGAAAAGAAAACAAGAAAAGTTTGCACAAGTTGACAACGGCGTGCAAAGAAACTTCTCATTTCTGAACTTGAGTGATCATACATTGCGATGGTGTCATAAATGCTTTAACGTAATTTGTCGTGTATCTCTATTTAGTGTATTCAAAATGTAAGTGAATCTTTAAAACTAAGAAGTGTTGACAAATGATAATGAAATAAATTCGATGAAATTAAAATTGAATCAAAGTGAACGGAATTTTTTGAAAATTTTGCATTTGCACCTGTTGCACATATTGTTTGCATCTTAAGTGGACAAAAATTGCATAGTGCCTGAAAATAGGACAGACATGACATGGTCAGTTAACATCAAAGAAGGGAAGTAAGGTGCATTTGAGACGGTAAATGTAAAGCGTGGACATCAAATCTTACCTTCCCCTCAGGAATTACCTGGTTGCATTAATAACAGTTTATGGTTTATATTATTCTGCATTTATAAATATATATTTGATGATAATTGTTTTAGGTAACATTGCCACGCTTGTATTGGTGTCTTTTCTATCATTGCTGTTTAAACGCTTTTGGTAAACGTTAAAAGGGAAACAGGATTTTATCCGTTCTTAGGAATAAAAAATCGTTTATTAATGATCAACATTTATACATAAATCATATGTGTTCTTGTACACTGAGACAAGTTCTTTATAATGAGATTTTTGCATTATGAAATATTTAATCTAATCTTAAGGGTATCTTACTTCTTCTTCTGTCAATCTCGTCATGTACGAATACAATATCATAGAAACTAACAGATTAAAAATATGTTTTATCCCCGAATAGTAGTTGATCCTTTGTTAGTTCTGCTGGCGAATTCCAATTTTCGTAAATCGAAATTACATAATAATTTTACATAAACACATAAGTAAGTGAACAAACTTTTGGTATGCAGCTGTATAACCATATACATACCGTTGTTTTGGTGAGTCTCTCCCCCTGCTCTATATCCCATATACTGAGAGTGTGTCTGAAGCTTTCATCAATCGCAAGCATGAAGTCACTGGACAGTCGGTGTCGGTTCAGCTGAAAATGAAATTAACATAATAATAATGATAGTGATAAATAATAATGTTGATATATACTTTTTCCATGTCCTAGCCCATGCTCAAATATACTACTACTACTACTACTACTACTACTACTACTACTACTACTACTACTACTACTACTACTACTACTACATCTATTACTACTACTTCTACTACTACTACTACTACTACTACCTCTACTACTACTACTACAACTACTACTATTACTACTACTACTACCATAATACTACTACTACCAATAATAATATTACATCTACTAGTACTACTACTACTACTACTTATTTATATAGTGCCAGTATCAAGCTCAGAGAGCGTTGCTCAAAGGCGCTACGGTTTTCCCTCGATCATTGGATATCAGTCTTTAGTGATTTAACATGTAATACTTAAAGCAATTGTTATATCAATGTATGTAGCATTAAGTAACATATTCCTAATCTTGCATAAGGATTTTTGGTTAATTTGAAAGACATTTTCGACGTAGTAACAGCTCTTGCATTTATAAACAGTTAACATAACATGTATGAAACAATTCACCGAATAACTCGAAATACAACTTGAATATGTATTTGAAATGTTGAACGATTGGTATGAATCTTAAAATTAAAATATCATGAAAAATACTTACTCTGTCAGAGAAGTCGATGGCAACAATGCCGTTCTGAAAGAACCCTTTCCCCAAAACGCGCCAAGTCTCCAGGGTGTCCACATCCCATATCCGAATGTGGGCCTGAAAATACATATGGGAATATTTAGTTTTAATATCATCTTATCATAAAACATCGTGTTAAATAGCGTATATAATGCTGAGTCTACTCACTCATTTTTTATGACTTAAAATGGATTGAAAAGGTTCATATCAATCATGCTTTAGTAGGATTAACTGTATCTGTAATGTACGTTGTTAAAGTCGTGTTGTCATAACCAAATCTCAACATTCTCACTGTTAAGAAAAACGGTATACTCATAAAACAGTTTATTTTCATTGTGCAAGAACACGACAAGCTGATCGAACATTAGTAAGACATATGTTGAATCATGCAGCTGCAATGGTCAGCGATTTTCTTGTTATTTCCAAAATTATGATTAATGGGAATTTAAATGAAATACAGTTCCGATATATACAATATTATGGTACTAGTGATTTTTAATATTGAGATATTCATATAATTCATATATAAAAAAAGACCATTTCGAATATTTATTTTTGCAATAGTTCATATTTCATATGAGTACCCAAATAGTGCCTTGATATCAAATTTTAGAGTGGTCCTTAATTCATTATATTGATATCATTAATGACTTAATATATTTTTTCGGCGTGGTTCCTAATTTTATTTGTTGAGTAAAATGAAAAAAAAAGATGGTATCTCTTACCCCGTGATCCGAACCCCGACCCGACATCTGCCCAGTAGCAATGCTTTTTTGGTTGGGGTGCACGGACAAGCTGCAAACATTGTCAATACTGTAGTGAACAAAAGTTGTTACCCTCTTTATATTTCTTTTGAAACATTTTATTTTTTGGATAAATTTTAACAGAACTTTACAAAAATTAAATTTTGATAAATAAATCAAGGATATTATTTCACTATGAAATGACAATTCTGGAGTTTCACAAAGGAAGTATATGAAATCAAAAGTAAAACTTATTCATGCAATAAAAATATTTTTCATATTTTAAATTTTGACACAGAAATTTATGATGTATTAGACAATTTATATAAAAAAAAACTTGAAGGTAAGTGTTTTCGATATTTTGACCCTCGGTCACTTAAACGACCCCCAAACCTGTTACGGTTATCGGTTGGGTATGATATATATATACATATGTCAAACCAATTCTTCACAATCGTAGTGAAATTTCAACATTATCCATTTCATTTTTGCAATGCTAGTATGCCTCAAGGACATTTCCATTGACATTTGTCATTTTCACTAGCATACGCAGGTATATGAACACTTTTCCATATTAAGCTGAACATCGAAGAATGAACTTTATCTGACCCTTACCATGTGATGTCTTCGTTGTGATCCGTGTAGAAGCGCTGTAGATGTCGATTGCTATCGTAGAGCACTACCACATGAGCCACGTAGTAGACGAGTTCACCCCCGTGAAGTATCTCCAGGTTCTTGTGTCGATCACTTCCCCGGTACCCATATCTTAGGGGGTCAAGGAGGAAACACCCGTAGGGGATTGGAGGGAGGGAGGGTGAAGGTGGTTATGATTGTGGTGGTGATGAGGATGATGATGATGTTGATGATGTTGATGATGATGATGATGATGATGGTGTTGGTGATGATGTTGATGTTGATAATGCTGATGATGCGGATGCCGAAACGGGCGAGTTAGTTAGCTATCTGGGGTGGTCAAGGAGGGAACACCCGAAGGGGATAGGGGGGAGGGAGGGTGAAGGTGGTTGTGATTGTGGTGAAGATGAGGATGAGGATGAGGATGAGGATGTTGATGATGATGATGATGATGATGATGATGGTGGTGGTGATGGTGATGATGGTGGTGGTGGTGATGATGATGATGATAATGGTGTGGATGCCGAAACGGGCGAGTTAGTTATTGTATAGTTATGATATGGCTAGTGGTATGGTCGTTGCTTGCGGTGTTGTCTGACACTGAATCTCAGGGTGTGGATCAAATCCCGCTTGGGATACCATGTGGATCGACCCGAAAAAGTAAATAATTTGTACTACTGCAGATAGTTTGATATAGATAAAACAACGTTACATTTGTTCTCTATCTAAATGAAATTTATCACTTGATGATGATGGTAATAATAATAATGGATTTAATTTGTTACCATCTTCATGAAACATTTATTTGAGAGTGTACACGTATTTTGTAATGCATTGTATTTTGTAATGCATTATTTCATTACCGGAACTTAATCCAAGTGATAATTCAGAAGAAAGGATACACCCAATCTAACATGAGCTTCCTTGTTGGTTGGCCAAGCTCTTCCTCGCCGTCGTAAACCGAGGATTGGTAGAATTCTAAAAGAGAAAGTCGGAAACCGTAAAATGTTTTTTACGTTTTACGTCTAAAGATTATGAACATATAAAATTTTCGGTATCATATTCTGAATGTCCTTTAAAGGGGAGATCGTTAAAATGGTTATTTCATTTCCTTAACTCCATGCAATTAACAAAACACTCATGATTTATGATTATTACACTGATAACAGTACAACAAATGTAAGCAACAAATGTTAGATGATGATTGAAAATATAATTCTAATATTGTTTCAACGTCATGAGGTCAAAATACATTGAATTTTTGCCGAAAGTATATGAAAATATAAACCACCCACGTAAAGCGTACGTAATATGTTTAAGTGAGATTTTAAGTTGACAAAGGTAATCGTATACTTTGGTAATTCGTTTAGTGGTCAGCTGCAGTGATACGTCAGTTGATGCGTTACTCTGTCCTTATAATGGTGAGTGCCAAGCAAGGCAGAATAACTTCCGATCTTTTAACGTCTTTTGGTATGACGCGAACGGGAATTAAAACCCGATCTCCCCGTAGATAAGCGGACACTCTACCAGCTGAGCTTCGCCCCCGGAAGTAAGAAACATACCTCGACGTCGGCCCTGTATCTTGACGACCCTTCGCTCTGGAGGAGGAAGTCCGTTTCCAACACCGCTAGACCGGGGGGATCTGATAACCTCAGCCATATCCACTGTAGGGGGGATGTGGTCTAGACGTGTTATAAAGCGATTTTGATGCAAAATATTGATAATATGTTAAAACCTTCCCATTAACTCACTCCCTTGATGCCGTACATTTCAAAGCAAAAATATAACAACGTAGAACCAAAACATGTTGAAATTCACTTCAAAACATTGAAATAAACTTAAAACGTTAAATTTGAAAATTGAGCACTTTCCTCAATTCTAAATTGGACTTAGTAAGCTCACGTGTCCAGTATGTACAATCTGATAAAACAAAAATTATGTAAAACGGGTTAACTATAATGCTTTGAATATCACAAAATAATCTAGTTGATACAGAATCTTGACTTATTAATAAGGTTTGTGAACAAACAAAATAAAAAAGAGACACTAACACTAGAAATTGAAAATTGAATCTTCTCTTATTAACAAGCTATTTTAAAAAAAAATTAATTTCGCAGTGATGATGAGTCTTCCAAAGTAAAAGAAAGTATAAAACTGATCAATTGCTACCATAATTTCCTGGTTGCAACATGATATATCAGCACAGTTTGTTCCGGATGGACGTCCTCGGCTTTGGCATTGGCCTACCTTCAAGGACAAACTGTCTATTCCCCAAATAATTGTTTGGATCGATACATTATAGATATATAGAGAATCTCACCCAAGTATCTTCTGATATCAAATATATCAACACAAGTTGATAAAAGTAACAGATATCCAAGGCTTGCCGAGGATATTTTACTTTTATCAACGAGTGTTGATATATTTGATATCAGAAAACACGAGGTTGAGATTCTATTTATCATCCAAAATCATTTTTCATCACATAAGCATGAAATATGTACATCTTTGAACACTGCATAGCCCTCCAACTCCTAAACCATTGATGTCATAGCATTGTGACGCCATCGTGTTAATGACGTCATAGCATTGTGGCGTCGTTGTGTTTATGACGTCATAGCATTGTGACGTCATTTCTGATGATGCAAAACGTTTGTGATGTCATGTCCCTGCTGATGACAGGGCATTGTTCAAAATCTACTGTCAAAGCGATATCTCCTGTGGAACACAGTTTTGGATGATAAATATCTTTATTTCTTCCAATTTGAAGATAACATTAATTAATAACATTAATTGATTATGACAGTATTGAATATGTTCGGCATTTTTAAATGCGTGCTTACCAGGGTATCTGTATCGGCCTCTGAACATATCGTTGACATAATAGCCAGGGGCAGACAATCCTTCGGTTCCGCAAACAAGGAATGTATCGTTGTTCCTGTGATCACGGGTAAGCTGACTCATGCTGCGAATCTGAAGATACAATAATTATGGTTGAGATCACCCCGAAGTCAAACCTCAATTTCGAAATTGTTGAAGTTATCATGAACTTAAATTTAATAATTAACCTTTTACAATTTTTAACAAGAGGTGTTAATTGTTGCGTGAATCGTCATTGAATCTTTATGTATTTTATCCGTAATCCTTTGATATATATTTTGAGTTATAACAAGATGAGAAACATATCGTAATGTTAAATGATAAACAACCGTAAAATTTATGAATAAACACAAAAACACCATTAAAATAAAAAGGGCAAAGGAAAATCCGAAATTTATCAGAACGATGAAGGACGTAACACACCTCCTTGCCTACCACCCCTCTGTTAAAGGAGTACAGGTAGGTGGCAGGAGGGAAGTCAAGCGGCGTCACATCACTGATGGTCCCGGCCATGAGATCCTCGAAGTGGGCATTGGTGTTGAGGATGCAACTTCGGGCCTTTCCGGTGGTGTTGCTGATTAAGGTCACCGTCAGGGGGCGTCGCCGCAGTCCAGACATATTTCCGTTTGAATCGTGGCCACTCTGAGGAGGTTTTCTTTGAATAGGTTGTTGAACGGGTTGTTGAATTTCGTTGTGTTTCGTCCTACCGTTCTGCCACTGATTTGGACCGAATTTACCGTAAACAGCTTCAAGATTCGTCTTCTTCAAGGCATTACTGGCCACAATGTACGATCCTTCATGCTCAAAGTCGTCAATGCTAGTTATCTTGATCAATTTCGGCCACTCGTAATAGTATATAAAATGTGCACCTTTGTCGATTTGAAGTTTATCAGTCAAATGAGTCAATAAACTCTCGAAATACGGAAACCGCTGCTTGTTGACTGACTCGATGGCCGGAGGATTGCTCTTTTCTTTGAAGTTGAAGAACGCTACCCTCCTACCCTGCCTGTGCTCGCCCGGGTTCACAGAGTTCAGAACGTCGGGCCCGTCTTCGAATCTTCTCCCCCCTCTCCTCCCCTTGCGTGGTGACCCGTCCCCCTCCGTCGTACCCGTATCGTCGTCCCCCTCGCTCCCCTGTTGGGTCGGCTCGCTCTGAAGAAACAACATACAATATATAAGAAATACCAAGGCTTTCAACTTTAGTATTGTGCGTAAGCCAAACCCATAGCGGATTCCGTCAACCTAACTTTTGGAAAAGGTTTATTTAGGAGATAAACCTAGTGTGCTGAAAATAAGAGACATGTTATTCTGTATTGATAGCGAGTAAATTTGAAACCGAACGCCAATAAAATACATTATCTACCTCAAACGATTTTGTCATCCCCGGTAAACAAACAAAAATAAAACAGGCTAATGAACTATTTCAAAGTTTAATCTCAGTAAACAGCAGAATACCAGCTCTGAATTGCCAGTCGGGTGTATAAATGCGCGGTGAAGCGGCCTCAAAATCAGAGGACGTTCAATCCAAAATTTATCACGTATCGTTTTCCAGGAGAACCAATCAGAATCTAGTATTCATCACATTCATGGTAGAACGCAAGTTACATCTGTACAATACAATTCAAGAAACTTCCATTGGCTTATCTCATAGTCATAATCACATAGGGCGACCTACTGTGGTGTTGAATTTCTGAATTCCATCTCAACTATTAAAGATGTTACTTAAGAAACTATCATTCGTAGTTTGTAACAACAGTGACATTCTCACAAGGGAGTACTAACAAGTACTAGAATAGCTAACAAAAATGCCACAATGTGTGTCAACCTATTATTTACTTGAAATGCACGTGTACTTCAAGGGAAGCTGTATAGTTGAACTTGCTTTACCGTGTTCCAAAAGTTATGTTGACGGACTATAACCATCTTTGACCATAAGGGTTTCCCCATGGAACCAATCAAAGATTTCCATCATAATTTATATTTCCTGTATAATATCTCGTCGGTTATCTGATATCTTTTTTCCCTTAAAAAAAATCAATAACAAGACCTAACACGCATGCATTTCTCATTAGGGGCTTGGACATGTGCACGTGACAATTTTCCAAGCTGATCACTGAGTCATTCTCGGCGATAGTTCTTTTGCTTCGTCATCTATGACGTCATAACTCAATAAACGTTGATGCTACCGTATCTTGACGTGGCTTGTGGCTGTTTTTGGTATGATTCGCATATAATACAATCTGTAAAACAATATTTACTATTACATCTAGTGTGTCATACTTCCTTATCGGAAAACGTGCGGATATTTGGTTAAAACTCTCACTCCTTATACTCAACCTCACAAAATCATACACGCCTTCCCCTGATTCAGAGTAACGTAATATGAACATGAATATTTGACACCATGTGCAATAAAGGCCATACTTAACTGGGATTATAATATTACACGATTTCGTTTTATTAACCTTTCAGTGTTAGTCCACGTTGAATAACCTCGAAATGAGATTTAATAGAATTGATATAATTAAGATACACATTTAAACTACTTTTTTGACAGGCCAAACAGATTTTTCGAAACTTAATTTCTTCATATCAGACTATACCGAAAATCGTATTGTATCACTATGAACATGTAAAAAGGAATGGATTGGTTGATTTGATGATATTCTTGAAACTATTAAACTACATTTGCTTGACAAAAGTATATTGAGATTCTTACTATAGATATTTTTTCAGGAGGTCAATAACGAAATATTTTACTATTCATAAATCCAAATTTCCATATATTTCTATTTATGTCCAGTATTTATAAACTTAATACAGTGGTATGCAACTGTTATCCATCTCTTTGTCATACATGAACATGTTCAGCATTCAAAATCTTTTTGTGCCAGTATGCCAATACATATCGGGGCACCATGTAGAAATGAATCTGCAAAAAGCATTTCAATCATTGATAAAATCAAAAATATCATTTTCGCAAACAATTTTCCATAATTTGAATCAATCATATGACAAAGCTCGTTGTTATGTATATGAAATGGTACTACATGAAGCATAAAACGCTCCAATCTTTTAAAGTATTCTTTTCTATACACGTTGCTAAGGTGAAATGATACACAGACGTAGTTGGTTAACTCAAGCCTATGCTTCCTTTATTGACTATTGAAAGGTAGTAATTCGTGACGTTTTACTTATTCGTCCATGTAATTAATACGAGTTTTAAAAATGTCATCTTTATAATTGAATTTCGCGCTTCAGTGTACTCATATTTTTTTAAGTGTTTTGTCTGATTAAAGAAAATATTAATTGTTAATTGATAGTGAATTTATTTTTCTGAATTTACAAGTATTTGTAAAAAGAAAGTGCATATTCTTTCGAAAAATATATATATAGCAAATCAAATGACGTATTCAGGTAAATCAATAAATATTCGCAATGACGACGCACACGTAACGGTTCAATTTGTGATTAAATTTATTTAAAACATGGAATAAAGAGTAATCTATGCAAAATCTGAAAAAATCGGAAATAATAACGGGAAACATTTTCTGACAAAAAACTTACTTGAAATTAATTTAAGTAATAGGGAATCGTTTTGGTTAGAAATATCCTCAACTTAAAATTCAATTACATTTTCCAAAGGGACATCAAACTACACAGTTATTTTAAAGTAGGTTGTTAATAAAGTGATTATTTTGCAATGATGACGAAATATAGCATTTCCTGGTATTCAACCTTAGCATTGAGCACAACACTTAACCTAAATGAAAGCCAGGGGTTTGTAGTTACAGGAATAGAAACTTAAGATGAAAAGGGTTGCCGACAGACATAGAACCCCTTCCCATTGGGGAATAATGAGAAAAATGGGATTTTAGGAATAACAGTAAAAAAGCCCGAGGAATATGTGGTTGCTGAGAGTAGTAAAACCATGGGAATATGGAGTTGCTGACAGTAATGTGACCTAGGGAATATGGAGTTGCTGACAGTAATGTGACCTAGGGAATATGGAGTTGCTGACAGTAATGTGACCTAGGGAATATGGAGTTTCTGACAGTAATGTGACTTGGGGAATATGGTGTTGCTGACAGTAATGTGACTTGGGGAATATGGTGTTGCTGACAGTAATGTGACTTGGGGAATATGGTGTTGCTGACAGTAATGTGACTTGGGGAATATGGTGTTGCTGACAGTAATGTGACTTGGGGAATATGGTGTTGCTGACAGTAATGTGACTATGGGAATATGGTGTTGCTGACAGTAATGTGACTTGGGGAATATGGTGTTGCTGACAGTAATGTGATTTGGGGAATATGGGGTTGCTGACAGTAATGTGACTTGGGGAATATGGGGTTGCTGACAGTTATGTGACCTGGGGAATATGGGGTTTCTGACAGTAATGTGACCTGGGGAATATGGGGTTTCTGACAGTAATGTGACCTGGGGAATATGGGGTTGCTGACAGTAATATGACCTGGGAAATAAGGGGTTGCTGACAGTAATATGACCTGAGAAATAAGGGGTTGCTGACAGTAATATGACCTGGGAAATAAGGGGTTGCTGACAGTAATATGACCTGGGAAATAAGGGGTTGCTGACAGTAATATGACCTGGGAAATAAGGGGTTGCTGACAGTAATATGACCTGAGAAATAAGGGGTTGCTGACAGTAATATGACCTGGGAAATAAGGGGTTGCTGACAGTAATATGACCTGGGAAATAAGGGGTTGCTGACAGTAATGTGACATGGGAAATAAGGGGTTGCTGACAGTAATATGACCTAAGGAATAAGGGGCTGCAGACAGTAATATGACCTGGGAAATAAGGGGTTGCTGACAGTAATATGACCTGGGAAATAAAGAGTTGCTGACAGTAATATGACCTGGGCAATAAGGGGTTTGCTACATCAGGCTATAGTGACGTCACGAACAATGGTTTTATGACGTCATAGGCGAAAAAAATCGTTGCTAGGAAAAAGTTGTGCTCATATTTAAAATATGTCACTATTTATTTCAACCCTATTGCTTATAAAGATTGAATACATTAATCCTAAAACCTTGTTTCCTTCCAAACAACACCCTAGAACACCTATTGTTATTCATGACAGAATCTCCAGAGTCACGAGGTCCATATGTTAGTACAAGTTAGAACAGATGATCATTCTCATAAACCATGAATAAAACATGTCCGTCCATTCGAAAAGGCTAATTCCATAGAAATACAAAGATAAAACCTTAAAGTGAAGTCCATCAACCATGAATGTTTACCATGTTGCCATAACCACACAATGTATAAGAACTGAAAGTTATATTCAGATTATATCAGATATTTAAACCGTTTCTAAATGGAGATATTGTCCATATTTATATTTAAATCATATGTAATAATCGGAGTGGTCATGGTTCATAATGATAATAGAATATGAATAAACATTGAATAATTGAATCTATGTATTTAAAAGCTTAGACCATTGGGATATGTCCTAAGCAATACATAAAAGAGAAACTTATATTAACGGCTCAAACGATTTGAAATATCAAAATTCATACGGGATTGGAACGAAATACACGGGGACAGGGTAGGAAACACATTTAGATTTTTAGAAATCTTTTTTTAATTGCAAATTCCAACTCTAATATATGTGAAAGATGGACAACGGCGTTTGGCGATTAAAGTTTATATCAAATTGTTAATGTGAAATTAAAAACCTTTATAACGTACAAATGATTTAAATAAATGTACAGAAATTTTGTTTCGTTTCTACAGCATTGTAATAATTTTATCAGAACCTATTTCAAAAGTTGGCGTTTTAGCAAAATAGAATATCACTGTATAATTCAACACATAAGTTATGAACAGTTTAACAAAAGACGGGTTTTGATCAACTTATCATTATAACCTAATAAATGCATAGAAGAGATTATTTCAAAAAGTTCTTCTCTAAAGCTGTTGTTACATTAAATTACATTTAACAAAACCTCCAAATCACTTCGTTGGAATATCATTTAAGGGATTTAATTAAAATTCCCACGAGATCTAAGTTTCAAAGAACTTTTATTGTCAATGGTTCAGAATATAAGGACCTCTTAAACTAATAAAGTAAGGTAAAGTAAAGTAATGCAAAGTTAACTCCCACGCTTACAAACAATTACAAAATTAATTCAACTTTTAAAATAATTGAATAAAGACTTACCACAAGGTCGCTCATTGTAGTAATATATTAGTAATTCTCTTAAGCCCTCTCGCCTGTTTGAAGTCAAGTACTAAACTGCGTCGGCATAACAGGACACGCTCTATTACTTACAATAAAAGGCCATTCGTTAAATATTAAGGATCGTTTGACATCGATAAGATGAATTTCAGGTTGTCATAGAAACTAGTAAACAAACCTCCGAGTCGCTGTAACTGTCATCGTCGCTTTCTGTGGAAGAATCGACCGATTCCGATTGCTCTTCGGCCTCATCACGATCAGTGACGTGAGACCCTCGTCTTGTGTTCGGGTCATAATGCTCTGTAAACTGTATTGAGTTGTCTTTGTTGACGAAGCCTGATCCATGCTCAACCTTAACAGGTTTTCTGCTAATTCTATTATGGCTGCTTCTTGAAGCTTTGTTATTGGTTGAGGACCCTCTTGAAGGAACCGAGACGAATCGATCTGAGTCTTGTGGAAGTTTGGTCCTTCTTGATTGTCTTTTAAGGGTGGAGTTTTCTCTCGATGCATCTCTTCTTTTACGACTAGTGGATCTTTGGCGTTGTTTTTGGCGTTGTTTGGACTTTTGGCTTCCTCTTCTTTGCTCTCTGTTTTCTGAATTTGAAGAATCACTACTCTCCGAGGAGGATCTTTGATTTTTTCTTACTGGAATTCTGGACCTTTTTGGTTTTCGATCTTTGGTAGATGTCCAATTACCCCTTGGGGAAGCACTACGTCCCCGTTGGTGCATTCCTTTCCTCCTATCATCCCTAGGTAGTCCTCTGTCAGTGGGTGGTTCACTATTATATCTTACAGGTTTCACACTTCTTGGAGGTCTTCCATAAACTCTAGTAGGTCTACTGTAATCTATAACAGCTCTTCTGTGGTCTCTTGGTGATCTGTCAATGTCTCTTGGTGATCTGTCATGGTATCTTGATTGAGTTCTACGTTCTCTCGATCTAGATCTACGATCTCTAGGTCTAGGTTTACGATCTATAGATCTTGGTCTACGATCTCTGGGAGATCTACTTTGTTGTCTAGGCATCTTATGTTCTCGTGGTTTTTTTTTATGATCTCTAGGAAACCTCATTTCAGGATGCGGTTTGTCTCTTGGTTGATGTTTGGGAGCTTTAGGGGGCTTCCCGTGAACACGTCTTGGTCTATGAGCAGGTGTCTCAGAGTCTGAATCTTGAGAATCTTCAACTAGCTCTATTATTGCATCATCCCTAGAAGGCACATACACATATTTCCTCTTCTTTGATCTACCCCTTCTGGTTCTCTTGGACTTGCTACCAGGGTAGGGCTCGGAATTTGGAAGAGAAACATCACTTGGAACCATGGATACCTCTCTCGAGTAATCAGGAACTGTTTGGTATCCAGGGTCCTCATCATGGTGATATTTCTGGTGGTCCGTATACGGTATCGGTTCAGAACGAGGTTCTCTGATCGTCTGAAGAGATGAAAGGTCAAGGGCGAGGCTGTTGGCTTCCCACGGCTTCCGGATAGCCTCGTTATACTCGCTAACCGGCATGGCCACACTTCTTGTCCGGAAGGTTCCATCTTTCAAATTCCTCTCTGGGGAAGTTGTCTTCGTGTGATTAAATTCCGGGAGATCTGTTAAATAAGATCTGTTTACCTTGACAAAGTCATTATGTCTGAAAGACTGAAGAGGTTCGGGAGCATTTTTTGGATTAACATCGCTATAACGTGGTTGCTCTGTCCTCGCAGTTCTCTCTGTTTTCTTTCCTTCATTGAAATCCTCAAAGAAACTAAAATCCTTCTTTGGAACCGGTTCAACCTTTTGAACCGGTTTGTAAACGGGTGAGAGAGGTTTTGACTCCTGAGGATTCTGTTGATCGAAGATAAGGAGGGCTTTCCATAGCTCCATGACTCCTTCCTACAAATCTATCATTCCGCCATTTTGAAATTACCAACACCGACACCTCACTTTCACAAGGTGTGAATATCACGCTATAAATCAGATCTCAGAATAATATAAATTCGCATAACACACTTCACACACGCCATGGTAAGTTCCAATATTATTAATCCAATAAATCAATAGCCTGATTTCGAGAGAAACCGACAGAGATTCCGATTTACTGTTAACTTCTCCCGTATACATATAGGAATGTGAACGTCCCCCCATAACACCCTACGTAGAGACATACAAAGGCTGACTTTTATTGAACATACAAAAGACTGGTTTTACACTGTTATTGAAAGGACGTGAATTGAATAGGACATCTCCTTAATGTAAACATTCAATATGATTCGGTGGGCACGTGACGGGCCTTTGAATGAGCCCCTAACTGATCTATCAAACACTCGTAGGGAAATCACGCTATCGTTACTGCAGAAGTCGGACAGAGTTGTTCCGGTGAGATTGATTAACTCTTTCTTATGCAAATGATTGTGATAAGAAGACGTTGAGTTAAAATTGATTGTTTTCTTTAAAGGGACAATTCTCTTGGGTTATTTTTGTGGAATTAAAATTCAAGAAATCTTCAATGTTTATACTTCTGCATGATTATTACATCATTATTTCATTCTTTTTTAAAATATGTAAGTGAGGGTAACATTTTAGTTGTTTTAGAATTTTTTATCTACAACAAATACCCCGATAGAATTTTTCCGTTAAATAAATTGTACTATATATGTAACTTAAGAATGACTTTGGAAAGAGTTATAACAATTAGGATACATGTATTGTTTTGTTCCTATGTTTGAATTCTTGTCAAATTCACAAATTTTAAAACTAGGGCTCCACATATTATTTATTTTTCTTAATCTACCGTTATATTTCAACGATTTTCTACGACGCCATGCACCAAGTACACATATACTAAATACGAACGTTTAGACTTCTTTACCACATCTTATCAATTTGTCATAAATCATAACAACCTTTACAATATCCCCTACATTAAATTATTCCCTAAAACTTGATTTTATTATATTCATCGCCCATTATTATTACTTAAGTATATGATAAAACAATTAAAAATTCACAGTATAAGACTCTATTTCTTAAAACCATATCAACTTGAAAAAATCGTTTGACCAATATTCATTCCCTCTTAACAAACTCTCACTTAAATTCACATTCATTTTCCCAATACATATATCATAGTCAGCACTAATCATCTATATTGAAGTTACCACAAACTTAAAAAGTCCTAGTATAAACTCAATTTCTAATCAAACCAAGTCTTAAAGAAGTCCGTTTGAACAATATTCTACTTTACCCTCTTATACGGATCTTTATTTAACCCATAAAAGTTGACTTCTTAACCTTAACGTTGGATTTCATACGGTATTGAATGACTCCATGATTGAATACCCAGTTATTACAGACCTAACAAATAACGACCTTTCAAGCATGACGAGTGTTTGAACCAAACACTTCACCCACAGGACCCGCCCCGTTGCTACGCCGGTACAATATTGGTATTCTGTCTACGGTTGTCAACCAAACCCTTCATTGAATAGACCATGTTTCCCTGTGGATCCGTTTAGCATAGGTATTAATATTACAAGACGGTGACAAAATGTTGAGTTTTCTTTGTAAACAACTTTCGTAAAAACCTGGGAAACTGATAAAGATGTTGAGTTTTGTTTGTAAGTGGTTACCATGTTAACTTAAGTGTATTTAAAGGATTGAAAAAATGGTGAGCTTGTTTGTCAGGTTTTTTTTCGTGAAAACCTGACGTAAAAAAATAGGAATGACAAAGATGTTGAGTTTTGTTTGTTAGGGGTTGCCATGTTAACTTAGAATTTAAAAAAAGAGTGGCAGTAGTTTTCTTTGTAAACAATTTTCGTCAAAACCTGGGAAACTGACAGAGATATTGTGTGTTGATTGTAAGTGGTTACCATGTTACTGCGTATTTTAAAGAAATGAATGGCAAAAATGTTTAGTTTTGTTTGTATACGATTTTCGTGAAAACTTGTGTATAAAAAGTTAGAGTGACAATGATGTTAAGCTTGTTTGTAAGTGGTTGCCATGTTAACTTAGTATATTTAAGAAACGAATGGCACAAATTAGTTTTCATTGCAAACGATTTTCATGAAAAGGTGAGTATAAAAGTATAATTGACAAAGATGATGAATTTTGTCTGTAAACGGTTGCCATGTTAACAAAAGTATTTAAGGGAAAAGATTGACAAAAATGTTGAGTTTTTTCGTAAGGGGTTGTCGTGTAACCGTGTATATTGAAAATAAGAGTGACAAAGATGTTGAGTTTGTTTGTACATGTAAGTGGTTGCCATGTTAACTTTGATATTTTAAAGAAAAGAATGGCATAATGTTGAGTTTTGTTTGTAAGCGGCGCGGTTGTCGTGTAAACCTTAGATGATGAAGGGATAAGATTGTCAAAGTCATTGAGTGTTTTGTTAACGGTTGTCATGTTAAATAAAGAATTACCAAAAAAGACTGAAAGTTGTTCAGAATGTTTGTAAGCGGTTGTCGTGTGAACTTGAGCAGCTAAGAAATGAGATTGTGATCAAGTTGTTGAGTATTGTTTGTTAACTTCAGTAGCAAATGATAAGACTAAAAAATATGTTGAGAATGTTTGTAAGTGGTTGTATTATTAAAACGGAAGACTGTGACAAAGTTGTTGAGCTTTGTTGAGAGCGATTGCCATGTAACCCTGAAGGTACAAATTGTATAAAAATTTAAATCGTTGACATTTATTTCATTTTCATTCAAACACTCCTATAATTGATTAACTTTAGGAAATTTATGAAGGATATAATTGAAGTTGATTGCCCTGTTCAAACTTGTTGTTTTGTTTTTGTCAGAACATGTTTGATCACGATACTTTCATTTTCACATTTTTTCATTTTTGAGAAACATGTCATATATTAGTCTTGGCGTGAGATTAAATTAACACAAAATATGCATAATATATTCTTGCATACAGCAATCTTACATAATACTGATTTTTAATCTTTTTAAAAAACTTACATGTTATTAATCAGCCTTGAGGGGACGATAATGAGGTAAATAGACACTTTAAAGGGGCAGTAGCACGTTTTTTGACAATTTTATATTTTCAATTTTTCACTGATAATTGTACGTTAATGCTAAAGGCATCACTTTGCTGGTGTCAAAAATTTCATTACACAAACCAATCACCCATAGTCAGAGAACAAATTATAAAGATACACATAAAATCCATTGGCAGCCATTTTTGTGTGAACACCTTTAATTCGTTTAGTGTAAGAAAAGAAATCGCATGGCTTAACTTTACATTACATATTTAATTTATTACTGCTTGATTTAGTTTTAATACATTGTCTTTAGATTGGAACCATTTATTTTCATTTTCCTGACATCACCTTATGTTCCCCCTAAAAACGTGCTACTGCCCCTTTAACGCACATATTATTATGTTAGCCTAGTGAAGACCACAATGAAATAAATTACAGTTGTTGTTATGATATTACCTTTTCATTTTCTTTTAAAATTATTTAATGGTCACAATAGTTTTGGACCCTTAATTTTATACACACATTTTGCGATGATGATACAAGTACAGATGGTTTTTTTGTAAACGAAACAAAAACGTTCGTGCTGGTGTTAACGACATATATTCACCTGGTTTTGGTGAAAACGATACATACACACATGATTTTGATGTTAACATTACACATACACATAGAGTTAGTGTTAATGTTTAAACTAACATACACGTCGATTAGTTGTTTACCTTACAGGTACACATGGTTTTGTGTGTATAGTCTTTACCATCCATGATTAAAACCTATCATCGACATAGATTTTTACCAACAAAATGTTTATAATGATAGCGTTTCTCTCGAACACATATGACTTTCAAGTTTCACTAACATTATGCCTTGTTTTAAAGATCGCAATAACATACGTTTAATAAATTTAACAGAACAAACTTTCAAATATTGTCAAAGAAGGTGAAAAGCCCATATTTCAGTGCACCATTTATTTCGTACATGTAATTGAATATACTACTTATTCAAATATAACACAGTTCGAATATCTAAGGTTAAATGATCTGTTATACACATAAATGACTTTGAAAGGTAAGGTGTTTATTTCACATTAAACAAATGGTGCATACGCGTTTGTTATACGGCTATTACATACCTTTCATAATTGAAAATCGTTGGAGCATGGATAGTTTATAGCTGCTACGAGATATGTTTAAATCTAAAATTGAGGTGATAATACAGCATGTCTTAACAATGACTGCCGGGTATAAAAGCATAGAAAATCATTTTATTTAATTAAAAAAACAGGAGACAGCATTTTGATCTCAATCACAGTAGCGTAACAGAGGTCTTTGACTTAAAAGGGACTCTCCTCATAAGTGATAACATGATGAATTGAAATTACATGATAAAAAAAATCATTTTAAGACAGATAGATTCAGTGAAGTAATTGAAGTCCTTTTATTTTACATAGTCGCGATTTTGATCGAAACCTGGAAAATATACTTCTAATTATTCAAACGCAATATTTATACTGCAAGTATCTGCATATAGCAGACTGTTGTTCGATTTCCAAAAAAAATTAAAAAAATGAATGGCATGGCTAAGCTTCACATCGTATATGAATTATAACTGTTTCATTTAGTTTAAATACTTTGTCTTTCAATTGGAACCATTTATTTTCATTTTCCTGGCATCACCTTATTTCCCCCCTAAAGACCTGCCACTTAAAGGAGGTAAACATCAGGTATTCATATTGTCTGTGATTTGTTTTAGCACAAGTTGATCGTCTTTATCAAAGACTGCAAACAGAGTCTCCACCTGTGCAGGAAATTGCTTAATTAACTTTCCATATATTGCCCATTACTACCTTAATAAAGTAGAAAAGGTGAGAATTGATAGGTAATGTTGTCACGATAGGCGAAAACATTTCCGTTCTGTTGTTGATAACTTCCTGTCAACCTGAGGAAATATCCGGACAAACAAATGGAAATTGGAAAACAGTTGGGTTATACTTAGCAACTAAAGTAAAGCCACAGTGTTATATTTATTGTTTCATATCAATATTGAAATTCTGTTATATTGATTACATTAAGTATTTTTCGTAATGGATGCATTAAACATTTGCATTAATCCATCCTCTTGCAGTATTTAATGGGTTTTTTTTTCAATTAAATTAAAAGTTACCTCAAAATGTAAGGAATATAAATTGGTGAAATAATAATCATTCAATTTGGCATTTTCTTAAAAACTATAAAGCTTAGCTATATACCCGTTGTGCCGAAAATTACAATCACTTTAAGTTGTATTCATAGGCAAGGTTTAAAGGAAACCGCCACATTAAAAATGTAACTGGCTTCCCGAACTTGTCCGTATCATTATTATTAAGAAATTTCACAGTTTCAAAGTACTGATACTCTTTTCTTATCATATTCCATTTTTATAAAGAACATGACCCACCCTTTAAACGAATCAACATTAAGTTAACGGAAAAGATATGTTAACAACATAATTTATCCATGAGGACAATATTTTCTTCACGTCAGGAGGGTAGTGTAGCAATTACTAATAAAATGTTAAATAGATTGGTAAAAGCCGAAGTAAAAAAGACTTTTATTCAGTAGTGGTAGTGATTTACTTACATTAAAATTCACTTAAACCTAACATGAATAGAGCTGGGTCGTGGACCCTATTACACCACTGATGAAACACATTTAATCACCTTCACAGTATTGAATTCGTTTAGGCTCATTACGCTTACTATCAAGTATTGTACACAATGAACGAATTCGAAGTAAGGTTATGTACATCATGGTTTAAAAAAATTATTTCATGGCAACAAAACAACTAATCAAAACATCTCTTTGCGCAGTAAACTCTATATTTATCAACGTGTAGTGAGTTCAATAATTATTCATTAACCTCATGAGAAAACCTTGTGAAAAAACACTTTCGATTTTTTTCTCTTCTTTCAAACGATTCCTTTAGCATAGAGATGGTTTACATTAAACATTAAACACTTCACGCATGTTGACATTCAATAATACTGTACTTCTACAGATTTCCATAAAGTTCATTTGCTTGATGTGACTTCCGTTAAAAAACTACGTGACGCATTTATGTAAAACCTTTTATCATGTAATTAGGTAAGTAAGGAATCGATGACGTACTGTCTGAACTAAATTTCAATGGTCTTTTTATATCTAATGTCCCTTTCAAATCGATTGATGTTGTAACCTTTGGATATTGGGCATCTTGGTCGTTGAAGATGGGAAAACTGGTCTCAAAAAGATAATAGAAAATTTGATAAAAACACATAGTCATAAATATTTTATAATTATTGCAAAGTTACCACGCCAGACGAACAACAATTTTGACCTTTAAATTTGTTGAACAAATTGTTTTTATCTGTTCATGTTGGCGAATCATACACAAGATACTCAATAAATAAATGAGTTATCTAAATCATTAATTTATTAATTAAACTTACGATAAATTTCGGTCACACGTATATACACATATGCAGAATGTCTCGCCGTAGGTTTAGTAACAATTTGTCTATGTAATTACTGGTGATATGCTGGGTTCACTTAACTAATTTGGAATGTAGCTTTCAGAAAATAACAAGAATAACTAGCAGAAAATGTTATCGTTCGTTGGTTAGAAATTACCTATCGAAATTAAATATACATTATAAGTTTTTTAACGATGAATTCATAAATCCTTAAATACATTTTCAAATGTAAACTCTAATTATGAGACCTCTTTTATATCTGTGCAATAAACATGTAATATAAACTGTTATTACTCATATGGTTGGAAATAAGTGGTGACGTATTTCAATATAAGCACTAGTGCACATATCACTTCGCCTGTGACGTCATAACACCATTGTTCGTGACGTCACCGTAGCCGGCCGTCGCAAGGGAAGCGGCCCGTTTTTGGATATTTCTAAGATGGTAAAATAGAATAGAATCGGTAATAAAGAAATTATTACCCTCGGAAGTGTGTCATATGACTTTTACGAAACTCGTGCAAATTTGTGTATAACCCTCGCTCTCGCTCGGGTAATACAAAAATTCACACTCGTTTCGTAAAAGACATATGACACACTTCCTTGGGTAATTATCTCTATGTATCAGAAATTAGGATCCAACAACAATTTATGAAATGATCAATTTGTCAAGTGTTACAGTACAAAGAACCCTTAGGAAACTGCTACAACTACTAACATCCTTTTTTCAAACATTTAGAACCCAAAAAGACCCTTCGCAAACTGCTACAAATTCACGTATCCTATGCAAAATTGTACGAATACAAGGATCCTTTGCAAACTGGTACAACAACAAAGATTTTTTGCAAACTGGTACAACTACAAAGATCATTTTGCAAACTGGTACAAATACAAACAACCTTTGCAAACTGGTACAAATACAAACATCCTTTTCAAACTGGTACACCTACAAAGATAGAATTACAAAGGTCCTTTTGATAATTTGCACGATGAAAAAGATTATTTTGCAAACTGGTAAAATTACAAAGATAAGTTTGCAAACAGTTATCAGAAATTGTATTCCAAGGACAATTGGATAAACGTTTATTTTTAGAAAATACTTAACATGCTAGAGATAAATCAATTTACGATTACCCAATGAAGTCGTGCACAAAGACACTGAAATTCAGATTTCACATCACATGCATTTGCCATAATCAATAGGAAAGGACTCTCTAATTCAAAATCGTGAATCAATTCCTTATATTATATGGTTCTTTCGATAACGTATTGATCTGCTTAAAACATGCCTTTAATAATTTGCTGAAATAGAACCTCGACGTGACTTGTTCAATGGTGCGTGACGATAATGATGTAAAACATGCATGCAGCTGCTGGCGTATTGTTGATAAGAGCAGGGACGCATACACTGTGTTTGCATAAACTGTTTATACAGTAACCATAGCAGATTATTGTCACATTAACTAACTTAAAGTTCCTAATAGCCATGGATAACCGTTTAGTACTGAAAATCAGACTTTTTAGATGAAGTAAGTTTGGTGAAAGAATGGTAAAACGTTCAACAAAATATATGTGGATATACCAGTACTTATTGCATTATTTATCGACGTTACCTTCACAGAGTAGAATTTCAAAATGTAAATAAAAATAGGACTTTAAACATTATTTTTTTTGGTGGAAGAATGGTAACATTCAACATATATATGTGGTTATACTTATTGCATTATTTATCGACGTTACATTCACATAGTAAAATTTCAAAATGTAAATGAAAATCGGACCTTTCAAAATTATTTTTTTTGGTGAAAGAATGGTAACCATTCAACAAAATATATGTGGATATACCCAGTACTTATTGCATTATTTATCGACGTTAAATTCACAGAGTAGAATTTCAAAATGTAAATGAAAATCGGACTTTTCAACAACAAAATTTTGAAGGAATGGTAAAGCATTTAACAAAATATATGTGGATATACCAGTACTTATTGCATTATTTATCGACGTTACATTCACAGAGTAGAATTTCAAAATGTAAATGAAAATCGGACTTTCAAAATTATTTTATTTGGTGAAAGAATGGTAACCATTCAACAAAATATATGTGGATATACCCAGTACTTATTGCATTATTTATCGACGTTAAATTCACAGAGTAGAATTTCAAAATGTAAATGAAAATCGGACTTTTCAACAACAAAATTTTGAAGGAATGGTAAAGCATTTAACAAAATATATGTGGATATACCAGTACTTATTGCATTATTTATCGACGTTACATTCACAGAGTAGAATTTCAAAATGTAAATGAAAATCGGACTTTTCAACAACAAAATTTTGAAGGAATGGTAAAGCATTTAACAAAATATATGTGGATATACCTAGTACTTATTGCATTATTTATCGACGTTAAATTCACAGAGTAAAATTTCAAAATGTAAATGAAAATCGGACCTTTCAAAATTATTTTTTTTGGTGAAAGAATGGTAACCATTCAACAACATATATGTCGATATACCCAGTACTTATTGCATTATTTATCGACTTAATTATTATATAATGTAGACAGGGTTATGTGATAGAATTTACACTATCAAGCAAGACAAATAAGAAAAATAGGCACGCTTATTGATCGTCACATAGAATGTCTTCTTCGTTGATGAACATTTGTGTTATGTCGAAATAATTTTTTTAAAACTTAATTACCTCAAAAAATGAACAAATTTAAGAAGCAGTTAAAGGTATACTTTTAACGATCACTTTATAATCAGTTTGATAATACGACATCAAAATCTCGAAATATTTGAAACTGAACATCTTACACATGATGAATCCAATTTAAGTGGGTACTTTCTTAATATTTTCAGTTTATTTAGCGGATATACGAACTTTAAGGTTCGATCTCATTGCACGACCCGACATTTGACAGTTCGTTGTTAAAACCAGTTAAGTCGAGACTAAGGTTTATTGACTTTTTAGTTTATTTTGCTTTGTTGGCAATGATGAAATGAAACGGTGCATTCACGAAAGTCAATGAATAAATTTTATACTTGATAAGCATTGACAAAGGATTTGTCTCTTTTCAATCAATAAATTTTGATTATATGGGAAAACATGACATTTTGATTTGTAAAATCGTAACACACTCTACTGTTCACATGAATTACAATGAGAGTATCTTTTTGGAGTTTCTGAAACTGCGAAAAGATAACTTATCAGGTATATTTTCTCTTTATCAACTTTTCCAGCACAACCAACGATATCACATGATATGTACAAAACATGCAACACAAAAGTTTTATCATCAAACATCCCTTTTGTCTCAAATGTTATGGCTGAACTGGAAACAAGTCATTACATATCAACCTTTTACTTATCCTGTCTTAAAGGGGCAGTAGCATGTTTTTTGATAATTTTATATTTCAAATATTTCACTGATAACTGTATGTTAATGCTAAATGTATTAATTTGACAGTGTCAAAAATATCATCACACAAGCCAATCATCCATCCAGAGGACAAAGTATGAAGATTCACATAAAATCCATGGGCGGCCATTTTGCGTGAACACCTTTAATTCATTTTATGTAAGAAAAGGAATCGCATGGCTAAACTTTACCTTATATATTTGATTTAGTACTACTTTATTTAGTTTAAATACATTTTCTTTCAATTGGAACCATTAATTACCTTTTTCCTGACATCACCTTATATTCCTCATAAAAACGTGCTACTGCCCCTTTTACGTAACAACTCAAGTTTACATTCTCATTCAAATAGCCTGAAATATGACCATAGTTTGGAATTCATTAACATCTCATTTCCTTAACTTGAGAACATATTTCAAAATGAATTATTTTCTAAGATAGAATGCTAGTCTGTGTTGAAATTAGCAAGTCATTCATATTCATTCTCGCATGTGCTATGTTTAGATGGTTGAGAAATATACGTTGTCTGTCTGGTAACCAAGAACAGTTTCAATTAAATTCATACAACATCGATACACTTCTATCTCACTTCTCATTGGGTCAGTGGGTACGGGTTATACAAAAAGTCGGAAATGACAGTATCGGATTCCTTAGAAAGACTCACGGGTATGTGTGATCGATAGCACCTTTAATGTTGTTTGGCGTCATGTGGAAGAAACATGGAAAGTCGCTAAATGTTAACACTACTTCTTTGGTTCCTGATCAAATACAGGAATGGCGACCTATAAGTTCTTGTTCAGTATTGACCTCGACCGGGGAGAGATGAAATGCTATTTCTACAGGCCTCCATTCCTCATGCTATTATAGAAGTTGTCACTCACAATTCATATTTCTATCATGAATATGGTTAGTTACAATAATTTGATAGATCATCTTCGTTATTTTCGCTATTATCTACACTTGAAAAATATTTATATCTGACGATCTTGTATTAAATTGATACCGTTGAGAGAATAACATTTTATCAATAAAATGGTTTTCACAAAGTATCAAATATCGGAAACAATGTAGATTAATACAGTTTCAAGGAAACCATAAACATTTTATCAATAAAATGGTTTTAACAAATTATGAAATATCGATATCAATGTAGACTAATACATTTTCAAGGAAATCATACAATTTTAAATGATAGGACTGTTTTCGTGTGTTAAGTTGCAAATGATGTCTTATATCAAAATAGTTATCACTAATATATCATTTTACTCCAATAGATATGTTTCTTTTAAATATTTCTGAATAATGCTTATTAAGTAAGTAATATCGTACAATTTCACCGAAATCAAGCACAAGTAAACGCTAACATGTAAGAAAACGTTTTTTTACCTTCTGGCTTCTGGGTGTTGACATTTTCTTTTTCTTAATCTTCTTTCCGATTTCTTTCTCCTTCTTTTCCCCCTTTTCACTCATCTTGACAACTGTTAACTATAGTAGGACTAATTCTACGACAGATTCGACCTCAAATCCACTAAGCAAGAAACACAAAAATAAAAAAGGCATCCATTTCGTCCTCACGTTCTAAACAATGTCCGTTAAGTGAGAAATGCAAAAGTTTCACTTATCAAAGTATTTTGACACATTTAAATCTAGCACGCGTCCTGATGAATGTCCATTAAATGAGAAACTCAAACTTTTCACTTATCCAAGACTTTTGAGGTATCGATATCGACCTCCCGTCCTGAAGCAACTAAAGTGAGAAAATCAAACTTTTCACTTATCAAAGTTTTTAAGTCATCACTTCTGACTCAAAATAACCTCAAACAAAATGATGATGAATTTCAGTTCACCGGGAGACACCTTTTTCAGGAACAACAGAATCGAGTTGTTCTTGCCAACATCCAAACACTCTCAGAAACAAAGATGTTCATCTTAAGCATCAAGTCCAATGGCAATCAAAGCAAACCAACTAAAACACAGTTAAAACCAATGAAACGAAACGAGAAAGGTTCCTTGAAAGCATCAGTTCTGAGCAACGTCAAACATCTTCCACTCTATTGTACTCCATCAATGAACTCGTTAATAGATTCATGGCGTTTCTCAACCCTCCTGGCAATTCTAATGACTACCATTTGTTTCTATACACAAACTAAGTGATCACGTAGACACTTGAATACATTTAGCCAAAGTGTTCTAGTCACATCGAGCATACATAATAGCCATATTCATGAATATGCCAATCGTACATACATAATCCATATGAAACAAAGTCTTCAAAACTGACATAACTGCAATTATAATGACAATTGCCCGATGCTAATAGAGGTACTACGTAATAGCCTTGACGATGGCAGCAGACAGCTAGCATCGAAAGTGACAAACATTAATAGTGGTACAGCAAAGCACATTGATCTATGAAAAGTGACGGGGGGAAAAGACCGCCCTGTCTCTTTGGAAACAGCACAGGGGTGGAGGGTGGATCGTTAACTTGATTCTACAGAGGGTATCCGATACCTTGGAAACTGACTGTTTATCTATTGGTAGTTTTCATAATTTACACCAACAATGTAATAAAATCCTCCCTTGACGATTACGTGGGCTTAAACATTGATCTCCTTGTAGGGGAATCGAATATATTGAAACTGCTCGTTTTCGTTGACGCATAAAGAACTAATTTATTCTGGCTTCAGGGAAATGGGGATAAAGTGACTTAAGACAAATGTTTATCATTACTTAGAAAACATTTGTTTTAATTAACATGCGGAAATAAAAGGGTACACCAAGCTTTGAAATTAGAAATAACCTGCTGAGTACGACCTACTGTTTCATTTTTTTCAGATTGCCTCCAAGAAACATTCTTTGAAAACGTGTGTATTGTTTTAAGGTTATTGTGCCTTTCTTCCATTTATACATATAAAAATAATTATTAAAGCATAAAGTTTGTTGGTAAAACTTTTTTTCTGAAGTTTGAACAACATGATGTTTGCTCACATGAACATATATCTGGATGTGTCAAACTTATCAAACACGAGTTACGCGCCTTGTAATTAACACTTTGAATCAATATATATCAGTTATAATCATATGTAAATTATCAGTGAAACAAAAGTTGGAGTAAACCAAATACAAAATAACCAGCTAAAACAATTTAATTAAGACTAACATTACAGTAATTAAACATCGAAAATGTTTATTGATTATCAAAAAGATTTTATATTTTACAGTCTCTGACGTTTTTGTCTACCAAAAAAGTATGGATAGTCTTTCAGAGACCTTTAAACCAAATTAAAACTAATTTTTGAGATGTTGAACATATTCATATATTTAGGTAATTTTTTCCACCTAATTAGTATTAGTTTTATTGAAGTTTACACAACAGGTTAGTTACTAACAAAATATCAATAAGTACTGACATGCAAATATCTCTTTGGGTTATCTTTGTTCTCATTGTGAACATTTATATACAATCGATGCAAGGTAAATTGTTGCTAACCATATAACCACAAACATAACCATGTGTTTGCTAAAAGTAAGTGACTGCAAATGGCCTTCGAGCAAAACGATTTCTAAAAGCAATACTTGAATGACAACGGTCTTCAGAGACGTAAATGAAAAAAAAATTAATCATGTCTAGCATTATTTCATGTTTAATGTTTCAACAGAGCGCGGGAAACAAATAAGAATATACAGACAATGTAATTAACAAAATAGCTCTACCGTTCAGATTTCAATTCAAAACCATTCAAACAAGAACAAACTACAAACAACAATTGTTTATGATGATAATTGATTTCCAATAATTGTTTCTCGAAAAATGAAGGTACTTATTTTATCATTTAATTGTCAATCAAAGTGCGACAAGCTTAAACATGTTATTTATCCCTAGGCTCATTTAAAGTGGCAGTAGCACATTTTAAGGGGGGATATAAGGTGATGTCAAGAAAATGAAAGTAAATGTTTCAAATTGAATGACAATGTATTTAAACAAAATAAAGCAGTAAAAATTAAATATATAATGTAAAGTTCAGTTATGAGATTCCTGTTCACACAAATGTGAAGCTTTATGATTTGTTCTCGGACTATCGATGATTGGTTTGTGTAATGAGATTGTTGACACTATCAACATAATACATTTAGCATTAACGTACAATTATCAGTGAAACATTGAAAATATAAATTTAAAAAAAACCGTGCTACTGCCCCTTTCAGAGCATACTTTTAAGAACAATATGAAATATGATTGTGTCATGGAAACCATATCGATAATTCGTTATGTCGTTTAACGTAACTGCTCTTATTTTTCATTTTTTCCAATGTTTGTTCCATACAAAGTGAATGTATGCATGTGTAAACAAATAACATGCATGACATGCCATGCCATGAATTCAAATAAAACAATAAAACGCACTTATTAACCATTTACCCATGAGGTAAAATGATATACAATGCTCATGCAAGCAAATACCTATATACTTATGCTTGATGAACCAAAGGTTATTAGATATGTAAAATGAACTTGTTTACATACATTCTTGAGTATGTATGGCAAAAAAGCGAGGAAATGTCGTTCCAATATGCATGCATGGCAGACTTTTAATATATTTCTTTTTCAATGTTTAAAATTTTGTACTTACGTGTACTCGTGGACTACTCTCTTTGTAGTCAGAATCAGTTTTCTAATAAACGATAGATAGAAAAACAATGATAATAAAACGATTTCGTAAAACTTCGGTGATTTTCATTGAATGACAGTTCTGAACAGCGTTCAATCGTTTTCGATGAATGCAAGTAAAACTTGATCTTATAAATCTTTACTCTCAAAACCACAGACACCCAGGGCTTATCCTCCTAAAGCCTAAAGAATTAGTTACGAAAGGGGCGGTAGCACGTTTTTAAAAATTATATATTTTATATTTTTCACTGAAAATTGTACGTTAATGCTTAATGAATTATTATTATTTTGTGTCAATAATCTCATAACATAAACCAATCATAAAGAGAACAAGTTATAAAGATTCACATAAAGTCCATTGGCAGCCAATTTGTGTGAACACCTTAATTTCATTTTTATAAGAAAAACGAATCGCATGGCTGAACTTTACAATTTATATTTAAGTTGGAACCAAATAAATTCAATTTTCTGACATCACCTTACATTCCCTCAAAATCGTCCTACTGACCCTTTGAAATCACAGGCACCTTTGGCTTATCCTCCTAAACCTGATTTAGCTATTAAAACCATAAAGGATCAAATAAGGAAATTTACTTGCATAGACTCCACCCCTCTAGCCCCCTGTTGTTACAAGTCACTAATTAGTGACATGATGACATGATAACTATCAAAGAAAAAAATGTACATTTTGTGGGTATTCTCCTAAGGGCCAACGAGTTATTGGAACCAGTTCTCAACCGATTATTCGTTTGAAATGTTGAACCTTCAACAGTTGAAAACTTCCACATAAAGTGAGTTGAACATTCTCTATTTTATAAAATAAACTAATTGATAGGATATCGTTAGCATTCTAAGCGTATACTTACAGGTATATGTTCATCCGTTTTACTGTCCGCCTTTGAGGATGAAGAGATGTACAAGCATATAGCAATTGCATATAAACGTCTTATCAGTATATTATTAATGAGATATTCAATATTTTAAGGAGCGTTCAATGCTGATTATATTAAATCAATATTTTATTGTTGAGGAACGTTATCATTTACAATAGTAATTCAGTAGACCATGATCTCTCAACGGTACTAAGAAAATGGAAAACTTCAGATATCATCAACAAATATAAATAAATGTAAAAATGAGATCATTGAATTCTTATAGACATGATCATTAAAACATTATCGAGTTAAATAAATATTTACGTAACCTTAATAAATGATGATCAAGGACAATGCATAAAAAAGTATTCCATTAATTATGAATGATAGAAATAGCATCAGCTACAAACTTATCAAAAGAAAGGGTAGTTTAAAAAAACTATTTTTCTTGAAATTTCGCCAATTTGTTATAAAATACCATTTTGTTTCTTAAAACAACTATGGAGGTTCATATACATTTAAATGGGACCCTCATACAATTTATCATCTACAAAGATAAAATGGTAAACTTGATTCAAATAAATTTGTAAACAAATGAGTATAACACATGTAAGACAGTTTTTGTTGGGTTCCAATTTTATCAATTTAATACTATCCAGACCCTCAATAAAACTAAATTAAAGAACCCTCTTACATTTTGGCAAGTCAAGGTTCCTCAACTTAAAATTAGTTATTAATCAGGACCCTTTTTTCTTTATTTCAAATCTTAACAAATAATAAAATAATTTATATTTCTGTAACTATATTTGAGTAAACAGAGTTACAAACGTCAGTAAATGTTCAACTATTTAAAAAGTTGAATTCATTTTTTTAAATAGAATTAGTCATGAAGTCTTTATTTCGGGGACAATATATCAGTCTACAAAGTTACAAACGTCATTATTCATTCAAATATTAAAAAAGTTGGATTTATTTTTATATGAAAAAAAAAATTAACTTACAGTGTTAAGACTCCGCCTTTATTTGAGGTACTATATTTTAGTATACAAAGTTACAAACGTCATTAATTATTCAAATATTTAAAAAGTTGGATTTAATTAATCTAAAAAAAATCAACTTACAGTGTTAAGACTCCGCCTGTGCTCAGCCTTGAGTACGAATGCATTAACACAAACACGCTATAAGATTCTCACTAAATAAAAACCTCAAGTAAACAGCCAATATCTTATGTCAACGAAAGTCGTTCAAGATCCACACCGCTACATCAAGAAGTAATTAGTGGGATGGGTAGAATTTACTGCCATTGATTTACTTGTCTAGATCAATAACTTATTGATTGACTTTTGTAGTCTTTTATCGTTAGGCTGAGAGTTTCATTTATTGGTAGCATCATTGATCAGTAGGGTAAAAAAGGACTCCTTGAAACTGTGTCATATGGATGACTGCCTAGGAGGGGGTCAAACTGACTCAATAAGGTCATTTCAATGGATTTTGAATTATAATTTCCAAAAAAATGAAAGATGGCTTGGAACTTAATTTGATCAATAATGTCATGTATTCCAATTTAAGAAACAGTGACTCTTTTAAATTACTAATTTTATTTTAGATAAAATGCCATCTAGATTTAGAGGTTTTGAAACGTTCAAGTTAGCCCAGCATAGTTGTCCGGTTTATCAATCACATTTAATTATATTTCAATATGTAAAAACTTCATAAAGTAAAAGCTTTTTAAAGATTTGGGCTTTTATCAAGAGTCCTGAATCATTTGTTAACTTAATATGCATGCTCAGGTCTGATGGTCATATACTTACGCCGATTGACTGTTTCTTTTTCCGAAATGACTGAACAAAAACATTTGAAGAATTAGAGGTATACTTATCTGATATATCTTCATTCATGGTTGACCAGTTAATTAAATCTTCAGACGTTAGTTCTGAGAAAAAATACCTTCAGCAAAATGAATTAGCATATTCTTATCTGCACGATTACAATATCAACTAACACCATTTTTTAAAATAAAATAAAATATACAAATAAATAAAACATTAAAACGTAATAGAAAACGGCAATTTCTCCAAAATATTTAGAAAGTATATAAGTTGTATTTACTATCGGTTTATTTCAATAAGTAAAATTTGCGTAAAACGATAAATCTTGCTTTATTTTCGAATTTACGAGAATTTCTATTTCAAATATGAATCTCAATGCCCATATTGAAGATTAAATGATAAATTAAGTATTAGTGTTACGGAGCATAGACATATTCGCATGAAACATTCACTTGAGACGAATAATTGCAAATAATTAATTTGGTTGTGATAGCCTTATGTATCGCATCATGCAGGTATTAAAACAAACAAATTTTGATTGCACTGTAATTTGAATCGTTAAACTGGATTATACAGATTGCGCAATAATTGACAAAATATATGTAAAAATTATTCAAATATCTGAATTGATACCATCATGAACACTTGTAGTAATGTATACGTAAGTTACAAAAGAAATGGACACCTCACAAAATGTAAATTGGAGTTATCTCCCCTACATCATTCAGATGAAATGAACAAATGCATGCATCGAGTCTAACCGACATGCGATTATAAAAATATGTCCGTGATAGATAACTTCGTGACGTGACAGATACCTATAAAATAATTTATATAATATAATGTTAAAATGTACATAATATAAAAATGTTGATTCTTATGTGAGTTGAGTTTTTTTTTCAAACATTCTAAGACATGCTCAATGCGCTTCCTACCTCATTACCCTGAAGGATTGTACATTCACAACTAATACATAGCGTTAATCTTGACCATGTAGGTCTGTTCGACCATATTTCATGCACCCATTTTAACAGCTTTGTGGACTATGTGCAATGTAAATTTAGTGCCTTGTCCCGGACATAACAAAGGATGAGATGTTTTTTGCTTTACCGAGATTCGAACAAGTGCCTCTGGCGTGAGAGGCCAGCATGCTAACCACTACACCTCTGCGTATGTACAGCTGCATACCATAAGTTTGTTCACCTGCTTATGATCTTAGTGCAAATATCATGTAATTTGGGTTTCGTTTTGACGTTCATCAAATCACTCCAGGACCACTTACAGAAGATCATAAATTGTCCATGTGTAAAATAACCATTACCAAATATTATTTCGGGCTCCTCTTGTCACTGCTTCTGAATGTCGATATTTGGCATTGTTAAATAGACAGATGGGGTCATATTGGTGAAATTCCGAATTTTCTTAAATTTCGATTAAAATCATCCATGTAAACTTTGTAGGAAAAAATCAGCACAGTAACGTTGCATTAGCGCAAAGGAACACATATGAATTAGATTTAAAGCTGTTGATCACTTATGAAGAATTTTGTAGAGCAAAATAGAAATCAGTGTTTTCGAAATTTTGACCCCTGGTCACTTCAATGACTTGCCAGATTTGTTACAACTATCTGCTAGGTATGACATACGAATATGTCAACGCAAACTGAATCGTAACTTATGCAGTGAAATTTCATAACTATCGATTTCGTTTTTACAATGATTTGATGTCTCAAAGACGTTACAAATTACATGATATTTGCACTAGAATACGAAGGTAAGTGAACAAACTTAAGATACGCAGCTGTACATATGACATTCAAGGAGAGACATGCATTTCTGATTCCATGAACATTGCGGTAAAATGGTAATAGATCCGATAATTCTGAATTGTACTTACAGCTCTTGAGTATCCAGTGCTAGCTGAACTCTGTAGTAATTAATCAGAATTAACGTGTGTAGTTCAAAAACACTTTCTAAATTGCTTAATTGAAAATTTATACTTTGAATGACTAATTACAGTAATCGGATAATTTCTTACATTTGAATATTAGTAAGTTCCATTTGGGATTTATGCATGCTAAACGTTTGTAATGGTTAAACCTATCTGTAAATAATACTTACTCTATTTGAGTTTTCCTTTTTAAGTGGTTTCTGCATCACATAAAGGAATAATTTTAATAACATTTTACAATCTATATTTACGATTGAATAGCTTCAAACGCATACTATTTGTGATCCCCAACATATTACGCAGCACAAAGTTGAATATGAATCTTTATAATTTGAATATTTAATTTTAACAATAATATTATGTATTTATAATTTGAATATTTAATTTTAACAATAATATTACGTATTTATAATTTGAATATTTAATTTTAACAATAATATTACGTTAATATATATGAGAATAATGTTGAGTGTTGTAATTTACGTGTTGTATTCCGTTATTCACGAAATATTACCCAAACCAACCATATTGTATGTAAGAGCGCTACTTACTCTTTTATGTTTCATCTGCATATCTGATTTCTAAGAGCAAAATAAGAGACTTATATTAAAGAAAAATATGACCGATTTCCTTTATATAAAAAGTTTTCTATCCTTTACATAAAACGTTTACTATCCTTTATATAAATCGTTTACTATCCGGGTGATATACTACTATTAAATTCGTCTCAAATCAGACATTTGATTAAACAGTTTTAAAATATTACTTTTTTTAATACAACAAGGAATTCTTAATTCTTTGGAAACTTCAACATGTTCACTCATTACCATTATACTGGGTTTAATCATTAAATTAGATAATAAGTATATTGTTTTCATAACCATTTGACAAGATATACATTCTTCATCTTACTTCTTTGGAAGCTTCCTTAATAGGTGTAGTCTGTAAGAGATTTAACAGAAACTCAATCTCAAGTATATAATGATTAAATGACTTAAACGACAAACGTTATATTTTGTTACAAGTCTTAAATCAGAGTTATTTTTCAAGGTTCTTATACTTGAAAGCAACACTAATTTAATGACTTTTAATAATTTTTTTAAAGGAGTTTTCCCATGACAAAATATGGTTTGATTGTGTAAACATTAAGCAAACACCAATTTTTTTAAAGGCAGACAATTTAAAACAATCGAAGTAATTGAATAGTTATTCAACAAGGAATTCAAAATCAATTAATTTTCAATGGCTTCAATAATATATGCCTTTCAAGGCCTGGAATCAAAATGTCAATTTTCCACTACTTTTCAAGGTTTCCATGACCTGTATGAATCCTGTACTATAACAAAACCGTCATCAGTAATCATAACAAAGTGCAAATTATCAGTTTATCAAAGGTATAATTGGACAAATACATGCATATGTGACTAAAGTAGTAGGCTTACATCTTTCACATCCTCCTTATTGGGAGTAGTCTGCAAGAGAGTTGTTAAACCATGTAAATGCTATTGTGTGTCTATCTGAAACAGTGATGGTCTATATTCGGCTTTATCAAATTTTAATAAGCATTTTATCATTATGCTAAAACTCTTCTTGATAACATCTGTCAACAAGAAGCCACGGAAAGAAAAGGAAATTGACTGAATTGAACTTTAACTTTAAACTTTGCTATATTTATTCTGATTGTAACTTAAGGTTTAAAAAAATGAAAAGATTTAAATTCTTGAAAACCATGAAATGACTTACATTTGATGGACTCATGAATACTTCGTCCTAAAAAACATTTTGGAAAACACAAAAATAAATACAAGTATAACGATATAACATATGTATATATCCAACAAACGTTAGTTACTCAGTTATCGTTAATTAGTTTTCATGCATTATTGAAAGATATAAATGCATTTTCGGTACATTTGTTTTTGCCTTTGTATAACTCGTATAGTCTTACGCTAGTCCTGCCTTCATGATTATTATATCAAAACAATCTAGGCCTTAATTCTGCAAGTCTAGATTGACAGAATATGAAATGAAAAGCCTAAAGAAATAAAATATTATAACCAAAGGTAGAGCTATTATTTTGAATAATTCATATACTAAAGCTTAGTTAGTTAACATTATTTTCATTTGGATCAAATTGCTAGTTTCTTGATGTGAGTTGTCAATTATCTGGTACCTTGGGCTAAGCTTCATAGATATGTTAACAGACATTACATTAACCACCGACCTATACTAACCACCAACCTATGTTAACAATGAATAAGCGATTACACTTGAATACCAAATTATCTTTATACAAAGGGAAAACTTCCTAATATGAACAGTAACCATGCTAATTTCATGCAGAGAAGATATGGTAACTTACGCTGTATACAGATTTCACTGATTCCTCCTTGAATTCCTTTACAGGTGAACAAATTAAACTTTTTTTAATTGAACAAATTAAAAATAACCAAAAATTTAAGTTTACGTTTCATTAGTTAAAATGAGAACGAAAAACATGTTAAACATGAAAACTAACGACGCGACATTTCAACGTTATCGTGAATATCCATGACTTGTAAAGATGATTTATGTAAAGTAATTTAAAACTATTTGTAAGAGAGCATTGATATGAATGTTTATATTAAAATATCCTAGTCAATGTATCAGTATCCTTATGTAGTCATTTCACATTCAGAACATTGCAAAATCTGTTCAAATCTTGATGACCATATTTCTATATATTTAGGGACTTATGACACTTTATAGAAGTAGTCTAAAAGGTACTTACTATCATTTGTACATCCTCGTATGTGTTTTCCTATCATGGTAAGGAAAATTAATACATGCTATAGAAACATCTTGAATACTCTTTGCAATCAAATTGATGAGTAAATTTATACAAAGCATGATTATTGGTGTAAGGACTTCTCAGAGTTTAGAAAATTTCATTGGTTTGTTACTATATAATACTGTCAAATATTTTATGAATACAATGATGACATTCTCCTATCTTACTAATGAAAAAGGCCAAACACGTTGGCGCTATAGACAAACATATTCTAAGATTCGGTCATGCATATAAATACTGCAAATGTTCATGCTTCATGTGAATTTGCTTGCTAAAGTTTGATTGAATAAAAGTCAATAAATCTTCAAACAAATAAGAGACGAATAGTATGTGACTCCTTGCTTAAACTAAAACCTTCCAACCGTACTTTATTATACTTAAGAATAGTTTACTGAAATTTGCAACAAAATTATGTATTTGGTACATACTTTTTAAATGAATCGTGTAAGTAACATTACACACTCTACAGCCGATGAAGAAAAGTTTGTTACGTGACTTACAGTATGAGTGCGAATATCATGGAATTAGGTTCAAATACATGCGTCTATTAAAGACTTTTATTGTCATTGCATATTAAGCAAATTGACAAGAGTACATTAAAGAGGCAGTAGCACGTTGTTTGATAACTTTATGTTTCAAAATTTTCACTGATAATTGTAAGCTAATGCTAAATATATTATTTTGATAGTGTCAAAAATATTGTTACACAAGCAAATCATCCATAGTCAGAGGACAAAGTATGAAAATTCACATAAAATCCATTGGCGGCCATTTTGTGTGAACACCTTTAATTCATTTTGTGTAAGAAAAAGGTATCGCATGGCTTAACTTTACATTATATATTAAAATTATTTCTGCTCCATTTATTTTCCTGACATCACCTTATATTCCCCCTTAAACGTGCTACTGCCCCTTTAAATGGTATGAATATACTGAATATTAGGGCCGATCCCTGTTCAAACATGTGACACATGTTATACCTGTAACATACGTTCAAACACATGTTACGTAATGTTACATAATGTTAAATGTATGTAATAAATCATATCATTGCTCCATGTACATAAATGTATTGCATGTGACATACACGTGACACAGTACATATTCGAATGTGTTACATCGAGTAATACATGTAGTACAATACTTAATACATGTGACACATACGCTCGATTATATAGATCATCAGTTGATACATAACTTTGATACATGAGTTCACATATATTGATCAGTAACATACTGTGACACAATAGTTCAGACATGTGTTACATTCGTTTATGAACATGTGATGTTTCAGTTTAAGGTGTTAAACATGTGAAAGCATACGTAACATACTTGTGTTTCATCTATGTGACATATTGTATCACTTCATGCATGTGACACATCAGTTCATGCATGTGACATTTCAGTTCATACATGTGACACAATAGTTCATGCATGTGACACGACAGTTCATACATGTGTTATTTCTACCTGCAGCTGACTGGGGTCGCTCTCATCCATTTGCTTGGACTGTTTGTCATAACATACCATATTAAAACCTAAATCCTGAGCACGCGGACACAATAGCCTTATTCCGACTTCAGCTAACTTCATTAAATCTACAATTAAATACATGCAGTCGAAAATATACCCGCCCCCTTAAGTGTGTCTGAAGTCATTTAACTCACGTAACCTCACTTACATTACATGTTAGTCATATGTTTCCCATCTATCAAATCTCCCAGCGGTTCAAATGTGCAACAAAGACACTTTTCTTATTAATTTCTGTCTTACATCTTTGACAAAGGTCTGTCTAGAAGTAAATATGTGCGTCTCGCAAAGGAGAAGAACTTCAGTCCTGTCAACAGTTTCGAGAATCGCCAGAATACATGATTAGAACGAGAGTAGGCATTGTAAACTAACCATGAATAGAACCATGATACCTTAAATTGTCACCAAAATGAACGCGTTTATTATATCAGCACATTGGAAGATTAATATATACAAGTATCAAGGGAAGAGAAGAAATGCACATGGGGAACATGGAACTTCTTCAGTTTCCATTATCCTGAATCAAGATCTTATCCAATACATTCTTACAGATATATATATATATTCTATTTGATGTTACATATTCTGACAATATGTAATTATGCTAAATCGATGACAACTACCAATTATGTACGCTCAAACGTTTAAGTGCATATTGGTTGTATTGTAAAATGATGCATTACTTTCAAAATGCTCATGCATTTTGAGAATTGAACAGTTTGAACATGCATGTAGATTGTATATACTTACGCTTGCAGGAGATTCCATATTAGCTTCATTCTGCGATATCTAGTGTTAAAACATTTAAGTTGTATAAGCGATGGATGTCAATCATAAGAATTTCTTTCAATGTATAAAACAAACGTTGCAATATATGGAATCTATGACACAATCTTCCTGATATTTCATTGATGTATAGATCGATCTCGTAAGGCTAACAGCTACTGATATACTTCTTCATGCTTAGAGTATTCCATGTCACTTTTAACGATATTTGATACTATTAAAAAAGGAAAACTTAACCGACTCTTTTGCTTCTTCGTAGAGACAATAAACCGTTAAAAGTACATAGTCTCCTTGTGAACCAAATGATCTATGTGACTTATTAAGTTTGGCCGTGTTAAGACTTAAAACTGTTTGTAATGAATGTTTTGCATAGCTCAATAGCCGCTACCGATATAATTCTTAATGTTTAGAGTATTCCATGCCTATATTATCGATGTTTGATACTTATGTATAAGGAAGACTTAACCGACGTTTTTGCTTCTTCGTAGAAACCGTTAAAAAATTCATAGTCTCCTTGTGAGCCAAATGATCTATCTTAGTTATTAAGTTTGGCCGTGTTAAAACTTAAAACTGTTTGTAATAAATGTTTTGCAAGCACGACATTTGATTACACCTAATGTATTTATAGTCAACTATTACAACACACACCCTGTTACCAAATATGACATTCTAATTAACGTAACGAATAAATAAATAACAACATCACGAACCAATCGACTTCAAACAGCTAATTGAACAGATTCACAGAGTACACGCAATAACCGAGTGCACATACATGTACACGTTAGTGCATCTAAGGTTAAACCTGCCATGCCTTTTATGTGATTGAGAAATACGCTTTCGAGGTCTTAAAGAGGCAATAGCACTTTTTATAATTTTATATTTTCAATTCTCATCGATAATTGTACGTTAACGTTATGCATAAAAAAAATCTCATTTTACAAACCAATCATCCATAGTCAGAGAACAAATAACAAATATTCACATAAGCGACCATTTTTGTGTGAACACCTTTCATTGTTATGTAAGAAAAAGTAATTGCATGGCTGAACTTTGTTACATATTTGATTTTTATTTGATTTCATTGCTTCATCTAGTTTAAATACATTGTTATGCAATTGAAACCATTTATTTAAATTTTCCTTTATATTCCCCCTAAAAACGTGCTACTGTCCCTTTATAACTTTGTATCTTGGGTTTTATATTTAGTAGAGATTATGTATATGGAAGAAATCTTAGGACAATTATCAGAGGCCATGAATGCTAGTAAACAGACAAGTTACTCAAATTAAGTTATCGGTATAAGTAAACATCTTACAATAAACGATATCCAATATTATAATAAATATACTGATGCAAAGCAGGACTTCAAGTCAATTCAAATAAGTGATAATACTAAGGACAAATGACGTGGTTGAATAAATAATACATTGTAAAACAATATATAGAGGATATCTGTCTTTTCTTGACTAATACCATGTTTATCTCATCGAGTGAGGTAGAAAGGTTATATTTTCACGAGTGGCGCAGCAACTTTTCTACCTCACGAGATGAGATAAACATCGTATTTGTCAAGAATTTACGGATATTCTATTTATTATATGATTTTACCATTGTAATTACGTCCGAAAAGGGTCATTTTCACGCCGAGCGGCCTCTAGGAACAGCCCGTCACCACAGTAACACTGTGACATCATAAGCCAATTCGCCGCGTGAGACCATTGTTTTATGACGTCAAATTATATCAGTCACCGTTCGCAGTGAAAATATAAGTTATTTTCACTGTAGCTTGATAGACAGTTTATTTCACTGATAAATCCCAGTATTTCACTGCTCGCCATATAATAAAAAGTTCTATTCTAAAGCATAACTTTAAGTATATTTAATACAAATGTGCTAATTAAATGTCACTAATAATTTTGTAAAATGACGACAAAATAGAAAAGTATCCTGCCAAAAAAAGCAAAAATTGCTAAACAAATTCATAAATAACAGTTGACAAAAGTATCCTGCCAACAAAAGCAAAATAATGCTAACAAAATTCATAAATAACAGTTGACAAAAGTATCCTGCCAACAAAAGCAAAAAATTATTAAAAAAATCATAATTAACAGTAGACAAAAATATCCTGCTAACAAAAGCAAAAAAATGCTAACAAAATTCATAACAGTTGACAAAAGTATCCTGCCAACAAAAGCAAAAAATGCTAACGAAATTCATAAATAACAGTTGACAACAAACAACAGCATAGCAGCGTAATATAGGGCGTGTACCACTTCCCACTGTGTATCAATTTAACGATAGGATAGCCAGATCAATCGAGTTGTGCATGAATTATTAACAGTTCGGTAACACTGTACGTCTCAAAGCTAATAAACTCCAGCCCAATCAGGCTTGTTTGCCAGAACATTAATCGGAACCTTTGTCCATTGATGCTTGACTTTCTTGTATTTGCAGAGAAGACTCAGGGATGATTATGAATCTTGCTAATTTGCCAGATTACTAATCTGAACCTTTTAATTGTCCGTTGGTGCTTGGATGGTTCATATACAGTAGTACTCGGATATAACCAACTCCAAGTGACCAAAGAATTTAGTTCGCTATATCCAGTGTTCGCTATACGCATATCATTATAATGATATTATATAGGGACGGGACTTGAAAATTTGTTCGCTATATCCGAGTGTTCGCTATATCCGTGTTCGCTATATCGGTGTTCTACTGTATATATATATATATGAATCTTGCTAATTTCCCAGAACATTAATCGGAACCCTTTTACTTGTCCATTGATGCTTGACTATCTTTTATTTGTAGAGAAGACTCGCGGATGGTTCATATATAAATCGTGCCCGATTACCAGATTACTAATCGGAACCTTTTTACTTGTCCATTGATGCTTGACTTTCTTTTATTTGCAGAGAAAACTCAGGGATTATTAATCTTTCCTGTTTGTCAGAACAATAATTGGAACCTTTTACTTGTCCATTGATGCTTGATTATATTGTATTTGCAGAGAAGACTCAAGGATGGTTCATATATGAATCTTGCTAATTTGCCAGAACAATAATCGGAACCTTTTTACTTGTCCATTGGTGCTTGACTATCTTGTATTTGCGTAGAAGACTCAAGGATGGTTCATATATGAATCTTGCCCGATTGCAAGATTATTAATCGGAACCTTTTTTCTTGTCCATTGGTGCTTGACTATCTTGTATTTGCGTAGAAGACTCAAGGATGGTTCATATATGAATCTTGCCCGATTGCAAGATTATTAATCGGAACCTTTTTTCTTGTCCATTGGTGCTTGACTTTCATGTATTTGCAGAAAAGACTCAAGGACGGTTCATATATGAATCTTATTCTTCATTTATGTTTGATCCCTGAGTAGGAGATATTTTATAATGAGATATAAGATTATGCCAAATTTATCTAAAATGGTTAAATTTCGCACAATCTGATTTTCCATAGTCGTAGAAGAATTATGTCGGAAAAAGTGAAAAATTCATGCGGCCATTTTTAGTTTGAACACCTTTCAAACGTTTGCGTCTTAGAAATTGATCCGCGTAGCTTAACAAAACATGAAAATAGGTTAATGCTCTCATTGTATCGTTTCTCAATCCGAACCCTTTAATTTGGTATTATAACAAGAGGGGCGGGCAATTTTCCTGATGAAAGGTCCTAGGAGTTATCAAGTGTAGAGCATCGGACCATTCTGCCGTGCAACTCAAGAGGTTGATAACAAGTCACCTATAATCTTAAAATATTTATTCATCTTTGGTCCATGACTAATTTCTGTTATTTACAATGTTATTTTTTGTTTCTATCATTTGTTACCTCAAGTCATCGTTTAGTAAATTTCCCACGTTTTGTGGGTTGTTGAATCAATAGGCTTATGGTCATGGCTTATTTATTGTTTCAGATTTACCATGACAACATTCATGGATACGCAACTTCTAACAACATTATCAAGCAATTGAACGAGAACTTATTAAAATCCCCTTAAAGAGCCATACTCTTCCAGCAGAGGAAGATCAAGTCATTAATTGTTGATCAAACCTCTGTTCGATTGAGACCAAACCAGTTTTTAAGGCAATTACCCCTAGGGGTAAACATTTGTACAACAAACCACCTGAAAAATATTCAGCCAATGAAAACACTTCTCGCATGGAGAGGGTGGTTCTATTGACACGGCCCTTGTCATGGTTTAGTAGTCGAATACACATTGAATCCAATTTGGTCTCCGCTAATTCGAACAGTTGCTAGCTAAACATTTCATAACCTGAACTACGTCAGCGGGGGACAATGTTAAAGAATTATAATAGAAATAATTATATTATAATATAAGGTTTAATGGCACTTGTTTTCTATGTCTATTTTTCTTGCAAAAAAAGTTTGGTCATCTTCGAGTTCATACATTATCATAAATATTTTCAGGTTTGCTTTTATGATTTGTAAAATACTTTCTATTGCGATGATTTTTTTCACTCATATTTTTTCTTTGAAATTCATCTGGGCTTCACATATAATTATTTTCAGCTAGGTTGCTATTTCCTTTAATTAATCTACTTTTTTAAATAGTTTTCCATTTTTAAAAATTTATTTAATACTTTTAACAAGTTTCTTATTCACGACTGTATATTTTATTAAGTTAACATAAACTATTTTGATTAAATTCCACATCATATATATATGGCAGTATCAGGTCTTATCATCCACATCTGACTTCTCTACTAATATGGAATGTAAGACTTCTCAGATCTTCAAGAACATATTTCTAAGATGCGAGAAATCGAAATCTTCCCTATTTGTTTACAAGGTTCATTCTTAACATCAACAACATTTCATTCACGTTTATAGTTCATTGTGTAAATCAACTATGTTTCATTCCAGTATGTGGTTCATTGTGTAAATCAACTATGTTTCATTCCAGTATGTGGTTCATTGTGTAAATCAACTATGTTTCATTCCAATATGTGGTTCATTGTGTAAATCAACTATGTTTTATTCAAGTATGTGGTTCATTGTGTAAATCAACTATGTTTCATTCCAGTATGTGGCTCATTGTTCACATCATCTTCATTTCATTCTAGTATGTGGTTCATTGTTCACATCATCTTCATTTCATTCTAGTATGTGGTTCATTGTTCACATCAACTTCATTTCATTCCAGTATGTGGTTCATTGTTCACATCAACTTCATTTCATTCCAGTATGTGGTTCATTGTTAACATCAACTTCATTTCATTCCAGTATGTGGTTCATTGTTAACATCATCTTCATTTCAGTCTAGTATGTGGTTCATTGTTCACATCATCTTCATTTCATTCCAGTATGTGGTTCATTGTTAACATCATCTTCATTTCATTCTAGTATGTGGTTCATCGTTAACATCAACTACATTTCATTCCAGTATGTGGTTCATTGTTAACATCATCTTCATTTCATTCTAGTATGTGGTTCATTGTTCACATCATCTTCATTTCATTCCAGTATGTGGTTCATTGTTAACATCATCTTCATTTCATTCCAGTATGTGGTTCATTGTTCACATCAACTTCATTTCATTCCAGTATGTGGTTCATTGTTCACATCAACTTCATTTCATTCCAGTATGTGGTTCATTGTTCACATCAACTTCATTTCATTCCAGTATGTGGTTCATTGTTAACATCAACTTCATTTCATTCCAGTATGTGGTTCATTGTTAACATCATCTTCATTTCATTCTAGTATGTGGTTCATTGTTCACATCATCTTCATTTCATTCCAGTATGTGGTTCATTGTTAACATCATCTTCATTTCATTCTAGTATGTGGTTCATTGTTCACATCATCTTCATTTCATTCCAGTATGTGGTTCATTGTTAACATCATCTTCATTTCATTCCAGTATGTGGTTCATTGTTCACATCAACTTCATTTCATTCCAGTATGTGGTTCATTGTTCACATCAACTTCATTTCATTCCAGTATGTGGTTCATTGTTCACATCAACTTCATTTCATTCCAGTATGTGGTTCATTGTTCACATCAACTTCATTTCATTCCAGTATGTGGTTCATTGTTCACATCAACTTCATTTCATTCCAGTATGTGGTTCATTGTAAACATCATCTTCATTTCATTCCAGTATGTGGTTCATTGTTAACATCATCTTAATTTCATTCCAGTATGTGGTTCATTGTTCACATCAACTTCATTTCATTCCAGTATGTGGTTCATTGTTCACATCAACTTCATTTCATTCCAGTATGTGGTTCATTGTTCACATCAACTTCATTTCATTCCGGTATGTGGTTCATTGTTCACATCAACTTCATTTCATTCCAGTATGTGGTTCATTGTAAACATCATCTTCATTTCATTCCAGTATGTGGTTCATTGTTAACATCATCTTCATTTCATTCCAGTATGTGGTTCATTGTTCACATCAACTTCATTTCATTCCAGTATGTGGTTCATTGTTCACATCAACTTCATTTCATTCCAGTATGTGGTTCATTGTTAACATCATCTTCATTTCATTCCAGTATGTGGTTCATTGTTAACATCAACTTCATTTCATTCCAGTATGTGGTTCATTGTTCACATCAACTTCATTTCATTCCAGTATGTGGTTCATTGTTCACATCAACTTCATTTCATTCCAGTATGTAGTTCATTGTTCACATCAACTTCATTTCATTCCAGTATGTGGTTCATTGTTCACATCAACTTCATTTCATTCCAGTATGTGGTTCATTGTAAACATCATCTTCATTTCATTCCAGTATGTGGTTCATTGTTAACATCATCTTCATTTCATTCCAGTATGTGGTTCATTGTTAACATCAACTTCATTTCATTCCAGTATGTGGTTCATTGTTCACATCAACTTCATTTCATTCCAGTATGTGGTTCATTGTTCACATCAACTTCATTTCATTCCAGTATGTGGTTCATTGTTCACATCAACTTCATTTCATTCCAGTATGTGGTTCATTGTTCACATCAACTTCATTTCATTCCAGTATGTGGTTCATTGTTAACATCAACTTCATTTCATTCCAGTATGTGGTTCATTGTTAACATCATCTTCATTTCATTCTAGTATGTGGTTCATTGTTCACATCATCTTCATTTCATTCCAGTATGTGGTTCATTGTTAACATCATCTTCATTTCATTCTAGTATGTGGTTCATCGTTCACATCAACTACATTTCATTCCAGTATGTGGTTCATTGTTAACATCATCTTCATTTCATTCTAGTATGTGGTTCATTGTTCACATCATCTTCATTTCATTCCAGTATGTGGTTCATTGTTAACATCATCTTCATTTCATTCCAGTATGTGGTTCATTGTTCACATCAACTTCATTTCATTCCAGTATGTGGTTCATTGTTCACATCAACTTCATTTCATTCCAGTATGTGGTTCATTGTTCACATCAACTTCATTTCATTCCAGTATGTGGTTCATTGTTAACATCAACTTCATTTCATTCCAGTATGTGGTTCATTGTTAACATCAACTTCATTTCATTCTAGTATGTGGTTCATTGTTCACATCATCTTCATTTCATTCTAGTATGTGGTTCATTGTTCACATCATCTTCATTTCATTCCAGTATGTGGTTCATTGTTCACATCAACTTCATTTCATTCTAGTATGTGGTTCATTGTCCACATCAACTTCATTTCATTCTAGTATGTGGTTCATTGTTCACATCATCTTCATTTCATTCCAGTATGTGGTTCATTGTTAACATCATCTTCATTTCATTCTAGTATGTGGTTCATTGTTCACATCATCTTCATTTCATTCCAGTATGTGGTTCATTGTTAACATCATCTTCATTTCATTCCAGTATGTGGTTCATTGTTAACATCAACTTCATTTCATTCCAGTATGTGGTTCATTGTTCACATCAACTTCATTTCATTCCAGTATGTGGTTCATTGTTCACATCAACTTCATTTCATTCCAGTATGTGGTTCATTGTTCACATCAACTTCATTTCATTCCAGTATGTGGTTCATTGTTCACATCAACTTCATTTCATTCCAGTATGTGGTTCATTGTTCACATCAACTTCATTTCATTCCAGTATGTGGTTCATTGTTCACATCAACTTCATTTCATTCCAGTATGTGGTTCATTGTTAACATCAACTACATTTCATTCCAGTATGTGGTTCATTGTTAACATCAACTTCATTTCATTCCAGTATGTGGTTCATTGTTAACATCAACTTCATTTCATTCCAGTATGTGGTTCATTGTTAACATCAACTTCATTTCATTCTAGTATGTGGTTCATTGTAAACATTAACAACATTTCCTGTTAAATGTTGCATACAAGTTCAGGAGGAATCAGGCATGTCACAAAGGTAGCCATATTGCATTGTGTCGTTCAATACCTCCTAGCTACAGATATCTATACTTTCGATTTTATCATGCAGAGCTGCAGTCATTAAAGTATCATGGTGATAATCGATACGTGTGGGTGTGCATCGTTAGTCACAATACATATTATGATTTAAAGGGGCAGTTGCAGGTTTTTGATAATTTTATTTAATAATTTGTTCACTGATAATTGTAAGTTAATGATAAATGTATTATTTTGACAGTGTCACAAACCAATCATCCATAGTCAGAGGACAAAATATCCTATATATATAATCCTTTGGCGGCCATTTTGTGTGAACACCTTTAATTCATTTTGTGTAAGAAAACGGAATTGCATGGCTAAACTTCACATTATATTTTTGAAGTATTACTGCTCCATTTAGTTGAAATGCATTGTCTTTCAGTTGGAACCATTAATTTTCATTTTCCTGACATCACCTTATATTCCCTGTAAAAACGTTAAATTTTATTTAATAATTTGTTCACTGATAATTGTAAGTTAATGATAAATGTATTATTTTGACAGTGTCACAAACCAATCATCCATAGTCAGAGGACAAAATATCCTATATATATAATCCTTTGGCGGCCATTTTGTGTGAACACCTTTAATTCATTTTGTGTAAGAAAACGGAATCGCATGGCTAAACTTCACATTATATTTTTGAAGTATTACTGCTCCATTTAGTTGAAATGCATTGTCTTTCAGTTGGAACCATTAATTTTCATTTTCCTGACATCACCTTATATTCCCTGTAAAAACGTGCTACTGCCACTTTAGTAATGTAATCTAAAATAATACTTTTGTCATTGTAGAACCATAAATACTGTACATTATACATTTATATCTGAATTGTGCATTGGTAGTCTCAAATCATATGAATATCTAATCATACAATCAGAAATGATGCTTTTGTCCTATAATTAGGTGATAGTTTAATTTGAACAATAACACAATAAGTTTCATTGTCCGACAAAAACGCAATATAATGATCTTCACTCTGATAAGTAAATATAAATAAACACTTTCTGTAAAACCTTCCACGTGCTTAGTATTACACCTGAATCTAATTTCATTGTTTATTCTTAGCATTTTAGCTAATTGTTATACATTTGTATTTCACATTTAGTTTCAAGGGTGATTGTCTTTCTATGTATTTAACCAAGAGATAGATAAAAACAAAACCTTGATTAAAAATTTACGAGGTCACAATGGACTCTTGATTAATTGTCTTGAAGATACCGACCAACATTTTCTACATTTGTTCAATTAAGTTTGTGCAGAATTTATGAGAAATGAGGCATTTTAACCGTCAAAATTTTTTAAAAAATCAGTTGAGACAAGGGGTTGATTTTATAAAGTTTGATTTTATATGACTACATTTTTTTAAAAAAGATCTCACTTTCAGTTAATGGTTTATCTTTGTTCAATAATGGTCATGATAAATGAATTTTAAAACATTTATAAATTATTAATTTCAACAAGTTCGAACGAGGAAGAAATGTGAACCCATGTCCTATCGTTCTCAACACAAATTCAAGAATAGACAGGATAACCATCGGTAGCAAATATTAATATGGAACATAAAGAATCATTTTCAAATGTTATTATTCTCGGTAATCACAGAAAATAAAATATGTTTCAATACAAATTCAGTTTTAGTAATCTTCAAAACGTTTTTATCCTAACATCCTATATTGTTATTTTGACAGGGCCTTTACTGTGTTAACATTTCTATTTGGATTAAAAGTGATGGCGGTTGAATACTCTGTTGTACGCTCATCTAAATGACTATGATTTAATAACGTTTTTAAAAAATTTCATTATAAAAGTTAATCAATGATTCAACCATGCTATGAGAAAGCGAAGGCATTCTTCAAATATACATACATTTGAGGTAATATACAAATTATCTATATTGATAAGAAGGCTTGTCAAGGAATACAACTCTATCTATTCCGTTTAGGATGATAAACCTGAAACTTCCTCAATATTGCATGAACAAATGGTTAACCGAAATATAACGTTCAGTGTAATTAATACATTATAATAAATGCGTAAACAAGAGGAATATCTTTATAACAACTGTACAAGAAACCCTCAACAGAACACTGATCGAAAATATTATCGCTTAAATATTCAGATAAAAAAGTAATCAAAAGAAAACCCTACTTACTCTGTCCATGTTGAATGTCCTTGCTAAAATCCTCGCCTGGGCACGTTTTCGCCACCTCCTGACTAAAATCCGCGCACGTGCAAACCGTGCAAGTCGACTCGGATTGTACGGACTTATGCTGGACATTGGCGAATGATTAAACACGCAGCGATGACCCAGAAGCTTTAAGATTCATTCAATAATAATTCTGCTGATAGACTTTTGATCTAAGATGTTTGTGCTAGCATGATAGTGTTCCACGTTAGCAACCAGGAACTCCTCATCACTTATGCATGACATTCGTGATACGGAGTTCTGAACCGTGAAGCCTTCTCATTCCGGATTATCTCCCTTTCATGTTGAAGGATCCGTCACCCCTGACTTGTTCAGGAGATGAGTGCTTAAAAGCACTGAGCATTTTTCTCGCTCTTGCAATGATGTGTGCGTTCGCTAAAGCACATACGATCCTGAAGACGTTGATACTGGACTGCGTTTTTCAAAGGAAGTAGTTATCTCCCTTAGATACATAAACGTCATTGATGTTTACGTTAACGTCATTATCGGCTTTTTAGACAGTGGCGAAGGATGACTTTAAATAGGAGATATGCCTTTGGGCAAAACGTTAACTATTTAACTGGCTACGAACACACCACAATCGTTTTCGTATTGATTTCAGGGAACATCTAAAAGACTCTCCCGAGAGAAGGTTGTTCATGGCTGCCAAACAATTACCTAAAGAATCAGTCAGGATGATCATACTTTATGATGCGGAGCGGATGAGGCTTCTGATGGCTTCTAATCCCAGGCCATTTCTGCCCACAAACATGGTAATCACACCGGAACAAGGCGTTGCCATGGAGAATAAACTTACAATCAACAGCGTTTAAATCCGACAGTGTCATCTCCGTGACGTCACAATGTAGCGTTCTGTCATTCATAGATAACAAACAGATAAATATTTGTTGTTTTGACAACATAAAAGTTTGACGGGATTTCCATTCATCAAAAGACTTTACGCTTAAACAAACACATTACACAATAACGTACACATTTGTGTATATACGGTTTTTACTGTTGTCTAGATTTAACAAACAGTACAGCGAAGCTTGGCTTTTTTTAACACAACCATGACAACATGTGGTTGTTCAGATATATCATAATGGAATAATACTGTCCATGATGGTGACATATGTTTGGGAACATCAATTGCTCAAATATTTAAATTATAGAAATGTTTTAACAGCGCTCTTTACAACTGCATTATAATCTGGTATTTTCACATTGTCGATTCTGATAAAATTAAAGTTCATTATCCATAAAATCGCTGTCTTATATATGCTGCAAGAATCAAAATGCCCCTTCAACTGTATAATCATTGAGCGTTGGCCAAAAGTACAACCATTCCAAAAAGTATCATAAATAATAATTATATTTGTTAAACATTTATAGGTATTCATGCAGACGAATTATGAGGTTTTAACATGACATAATGGATAAGTATCATTAAAGACATATACAAATCGGGATATCGATAGATAAATATATGGTATGATTAAATGGATGTGTGGAAGGGGCTGAATTTCAATCCACGTAAAATGAAATATAGAAGTTATTATTCCGGTATGAATGGCAATATTTATACATTCGTGTTCAGTGCTAAAATGAAAAAAAGGAGAAAGGCAAGAAGAAGTTTCGTAATATTTCAACTAAGGCCTTAAAGGGATAGTAGCACGTTTTACAGGGGAATATAATCTATTATCAGGAAAATGAAAATTAATGGTTCAAATTGAAAGACAATGTATATAAACTAAATGAAGAAGCAATAATTCAAATATATGATGTAAAGTTTAACCATGCGATTCAATTTTCTAACACAAAGTGAATTAAAGGTGTTAACAAAAGAGCCAATGGAGTTTATGTGATACTTTATAATTTGTTCTCTTAACTGTGAATGATTGGTTTGTATTATGAGACTTTTGACACTATCAAAATAATACTTTTAGCATTAATGTACAATTTTCAGTGAACATTTTAAATATAAAATTTGCAAAGAAAAGTGCTACTGCTCCTGTAATACAGAGAAGTTTAATCCAATAGCTAAACCGTTGACCTCTATTACACGATATTACTTCTCATAAGTTCTTCATAGATTATTCAAGAAAGGGTAAGAATTGATGAAAACCGTAAAAATAATGCTTTATTATGTTTCAAGTAAAATGCTTGTAATATTTGATGCAAATCGTCATTTGTGATAGAATTACGTCATGGCTTATTTGTTCTTACCTAAAACCGCGATATGTAGTTACATGTTGTTCCTTAAAGGGGCAGTAGCACGTTTTAGGGGGAATATAAGTTGATGTCAGGAAAATGAAAATTAATGGTTCCAATTGAAAAACAATGTATTTAAACTAAATGAAGCAGTAATAATTCAAGTATATAACGTAAAGTTTAGCCATGCGATTCCTTTTTCTCACACAAAATGAATTAAAAGTGTTCACAAAAAATGGCCGCCAATGGATGTTATGTGAATCTTCTTACTTTGTCCTCTGATTTTGGATGATTGGCTTGTGTAATGATATTTCTGACACTGTCAAAATAATACATTTAGCATTACCTTACAATTATCAGTGAAAAATTTAGCAAATAAAATTATCGAAAAACGTGCTGCTGCCCCTTTAAAGACATTGGCACAGGTTATAGGTTGAACACCAACACACGAACGCCAAGTAGCGTGATGTGACTTATAGTTAGTAATTAGATGTAAAGCGGTACAGGAAGGTCCCTTTCTTAGAATCTTTTATGTATGTTTCCCAGGTCAAAAGGTTAACATGATTTCTTATCCATTTAGGCAGTATACATTTCAAAATGAAAATATAAATTGGAATTCAAAAGATAAGGCACGAACAATGCCGAGGGTTATGCAAAGCAATTTAGTTACTGGGTACTGGGCTAAATGACCAATATCTATTGCTTAATTTTTCAGTTTCGTTTACAGGAATAACTGTTTTATATAACATATATATATATTGTTTTGTGTTCACGTATTAATAATTTTTTATATTACATAAATTGATATCTATTTGGAAGAGATAATGTTTCAATTTTGGGGAAAAAAAACATTTTAATTAATAAAGTATTTCGAAACATCAATCTTATGTTGAAATTATGTATTTATCGAACTTTTAATGTCTTTCCAAACCTTTATGGTTTTGAAGCATCCTCAACAAAAATGATAAACACTTTCAGGAACTTCACCACAGAAACTACATAAATCATTCCCAAGTACAGCTTTATTTCAACATTTCCCTCTGAGTATAACTCTCTGTTAAAATCTATATTGGAAATGTACAAGTTTAACATAGCCTAAACATAACTTTAAAAATTACAAAATGCTGTCTCAGTCATTAAATATTGTTTCCTTTATATTAAATTTCTCAAGTTTATTCTGTTTAGAAATCATCCTAAGCTTAAATCAGTTGCAGTAGTGAACATTTTGGGATAAATATCGAGTATAAGGGATAGCAATTGTTGTTTGCTTAAAGGGGCAGTAGCACGTTTTTTGATAATTTTATATTTATTTTTTTTTACTAATAATTGTAAGTTAATGCTAAATGTATTCTCATTACATAAGCCAATAATCCATAGTCAGAGGACAAAGTATGAAGATTCACATAAAATCCATTGGCGGCCATTTTGTGTGAACACCTTTAATTCATTTTGTGTAAGAAAAGGGAATCGCATTGCTATGTTTAGGTTATATATTTGAATTATTACTGCTCCATTTAGTTTAAATACATTTATCAATTGGAACCATAAATTTCCATTTTCCTGACATCACGTTATATTCCCCCTAATAACGTGCTACTGTCCCTTTAATAAACAGGTTTCCAAAAAAATCTTTTAAGGTGAAAAGATGAAAACTTAAATATCATAAAACCCCTCTCTCTTTGTATTTAACCCATATCGTATCGAGAGTCAAGAACCCATGTTCACCACATTAATCTTTGATCGTCATTCTGCCTGTCACAGCCCTGTGTGATAGTCAGCTTTCTTAAAATTATGATGAAACCACAACGTTTCTTCAAGAATATTTTCTGCGATGACCCTACAAATTTTATTCATTGGTTTTAAAACAATTCTCATATTCCCACTGTGTGTTGGGAATAGGCATTTTCCCCTTGTGAGTAAATTCTAGTAGAACATTGATTTTTAATGTTATTATTAGAATTGACTTTATTGACGTAAACAGAAAATTTCAACAATTTATACTTAAATCGCTTAAGTTACAACTTTTACATTTGTTTGAATGAAATACTGTAAGAAAATAAATGTCAATCAATGTCCACTTATAAAAATTAACTTTAATATTTCTAAAATTCCCTTTCTCTACTTTGATTGGGTTTTGATGTTAAACTCGGACACAACTAGTATTAAACGGATACTCACTGATATGTTAAGTGTGGTAAATAATACATTTCACAAGGCAAATAAATGTGAAGCTGTAAACGTGGTAATGGCAAGATTTATAATTCAAACTCTTTAACAATATACACAAGAATCATTGATGCATTTTATAGTAGCGAAAAACAATACCACACTTACAAACATGAATATACAAACAAATTGTTGCCATCACCAAACAGAACGTGTCTTTGGGGATGTTTTTCTGTTATTGTTATAACTCATGAGAATTTTGAAGGAGTTCTGTCTAATAAACAATTAATCAACATAACTGTGGCATGTTCACGAAGCATAAATATCTCTAGGGAGCCTTTAATGTGTTTCTAAGACCTGGAAGATCCAATTATAAACGGTGAGTTAGCATTATGACGTCATAAATGTTGCTATGTGTAAACACTATTTTTAAAGGATAAACAAACTTTGTTTAAATGAATAACATTCAAAAGAATATTTTGTTAATTTAGAATGGTTTCCAATATTTCAAATATTGCCTTTGTAGTTGTGTGAACGTGTGAACGTAGATCCTCTTTAATATTTCCCTCTATTTGTTTAAAAATTAACATAACATTGTAGTTTACGATATATTTTAATTCAATTTTACAAGTACTATCCTAGGTGGTTACATAGATCAGTATGACATTGTTCAACATATGATACTTTACCATTGATCAATTCTTTTACACAGTTAAGTTAATCTATTCAAAGAAATTAGTTTGTCTTTTAAAGGGGCAGTAGCACGTTTTTTGATAATTTCATAGTTTATTTTTTCAATGATGAAATTGGAACTATTATTTTCATTTTCCTGACATCACCTTTTATTCCCTCTGAAAACGTGCTACTGCCCCTTTAATACTGAAAATTGACTATTTCTCACAAAAATAAAATTGTAATTAAAAGTTTATGGTATACGTATTTAAAAGTGTCTACTAACGACACATAATTACATGACAAAAGAATTGTTTGTATGTCAAGAATGTAACTGTGCTTTAGAAAATGGTATTTGTCTTGTTTTTAGTTTGTACGATTGATATGCGATATATGGCTTAATATTGCAATACATTGTAATTATATTGCACGGTCGCCGTTGTATAAAATTCGAGATTCATATTTTGTTATCACTCCTACCTCATCTTGTTATATTTGCATAGCGATAAAACATACAGTTTTTCCTCTGATGGTGAAGGTCTATCTTTTCTGTGCAATAATCCCATTCACGCAATTTAATTCAGTTCATATTAACTGGGGCACATAACCTCATTAAATGAAGTTATTAAAGAGGCAGTAGCACGTTTTCAAAGTGAATATTAGGTGATGTCAGGAAAATGAAAATTAATGGTTCCCTCTGAAAGACAATGTATTTCAACTAAATAAAGCAGTGATAATCAAATAAATAATGTAAACTTAAGCCATGCAATTTGTTTTTTGAAATGGTCTTTTATGTGATATATTGTACATGGAAATGATGGTTTATAAAACCGAATATCTTACTTTCTCATGATATTTGGAATGTATTGATTTGATATTCCTGCATTCGCGCTAAATCAGAAGTAAGTGTTCAATTTGCATCATGACACAATTATGTATACCTACTAGAATCACGATGAATGACATGTTCAGAAGCAATTACCATTTTACATCACGCGGTTGACTTTACGATGTATAATACATAAAGAACTATAAATAAGTGCATGTGATGCAATGAGATGCCCCCGTCCAAATTTCTAATAATATTTTATTAGATGAACCTTATTCGCCGGTGAAGCCAGATATATTTAATAAAGATAATTGTTTAAAGAAAAGAAATAAATAGCCTATGGAGTAAATGGGTCCACTCCATCTTTAGGTCTAACATTAAATTATACTAAAACACTTTAAGAAAAATGCCAGAAAATGACCCTACCCCACATATGTACTCAGTTCAAATTGTTTCTATGGAAACCAGATAAAATCAGAATAACGAAAATAGCAAAAGTCACCCCTCCACCACTAGATAGAACGAGAGATAAAGAAAGAGGCAAGACAATGACTCTACCCACATAGTACTCAGTTCAAATTGTTTCCATGGAAACCAGATGAAATCAGAATAACGAAAACAGCAAAAGTCATCCCTCCACCACTAGATCTGACAACATACCAAATTTCTGGAAACAATTATTGAACTGTTTTTAGATATGGCCCGGAAATGAAAGCATTTCGGAACCACGGAACCAAGGAACCACGGACAGAGCCGAAAATATTATGTCTCCCGCAAAGCTTTGAGGGTGACATAATTATAGTAGATAATCCTCTGACACAAGCACCTTGCAAAATCAGTAATATTGTATTGACAGATATTTTTAATTATCCAACAAAGATACTCCCCCAAAGGGACTTTAAGAAAATAGTTTCACATTTCTTTTAACACAGTCACATTGCTGGTCAAACTGAAACAAATATTAGAAAGACCAAGCTCAACACCAACTATTCATCCACATCAAGTAAATTACAGTCAAAAGATAGGCGTTATCGGTCCACATATACACCGTCAAACAAAAGAAAGTACACACCACCGTTTGTATGAATTAACTTAATATCTAAGAGACATGAGATGAATTTGATTATGGCAACAATAACAATAACAATAACAATAACACATATTTAGTAGTTTGAATACAATAGTTGGTGCCTGGTTAAAGGTTTGTTAAAATATCTCTGTTTACTGTAGACAATGGTAAGCAAAAGCATTTACACGTCCATACCCTACCATATTTTAAATGCTGTCAAGAAGAATGGTTTCATTACATATTGCTGACGACGAAGTGCACTTTTCTCTATCAAGATGTAAATTATTAATTAAAAAAATGTTACCCCAGTCGTTTTATTACACTTTTTTGTTTGTTTTCCATATTCTTTATTAAGTTGTCAATTATAAATAAACAAAAATGTTACCTCAAGAAATTCCCATACCATACAATAACCATGTATCCAATCCCCTTGAATTTTCTTTCCCCGATAGGACTGTCCCTTTAAATTAATTCTTAATACGTTAAAACATACAATTACTTACAGTTGAAGGCTTCGATCTCGGTCTTTGTTGTAAATTTCAATTTAGAGTTGAGAGTTGGAAAGCAAGAAGAAACTAAACTGCCGGTTAACGATGATCTATCGACATCAACTCTTGTGAATGATAATCGTGGTAAGGTCACGGGGCTTGCTTGTATACAATGGAATAAATAATAGATCATTATCTTGCAATCGTGTTATTTTTCTATATACAAAGTAACACACTCACTGACAGGGGAATCAATTACTCTATGAAGCAGAAATGTTTAATAGCTTAACTAAAATAAATTTGTATACAATGTCGTTTCGCGGTAGGTATTTGATTAATGGTTCATGATTTAAACATCAAAACACGTTTTTGGCATTAAAATTGAAATTTGCTTTAGCGATTTTAATTGCTTTAAGAAAATGATTTTATTCAAAAGCGTTTTGTGTTACCTGATATCATAATCGATTTATGTTTCTCAATTGAAAAGGCTTAATTTTTACTTTCTTCTTGATTTTTATGAGATTTTGATAAACTATAAACTTGAGTTATTTACGCACATGTTACGAAGCCGATAAGTAGGTTTCTTTATCATAAACCTTTGGTGTCGTCACTCTTTTGTTCTTTGAGGTCTTATAACTTAATTTCCTTCTTACTTACATGACAAGGGAATTATTTGAATTATGTCCCACAGATGCAGGCTAATATCAACACATTCGCCTTTCGCGACAGGATATTGGTATTATTATGGTATTTCCCTCTTCAAATAATTATTTTTAACAATAGAAATGGTGTTTTTTGTTTAAAGTGTTAACTTACTATCGCGTTTGATGAATAACACTAACTTGGGTTTTTCAACCTGCAAATGTTTTGGCTATATCCCATGTAAATACCATATAGTTTACACTCCCATACGTTGAATGTATGTAACATAATCTGTATCATCATATGCCGCTGCCTGCGGCCTGATTTGTAATAAAGTTCAGTTCAGTTCAGTAGCCGACGCTCTGACGACTGAGCTATTGTGACAGCACTGATTGGTCCGTTATGTTCTGTCCTCTTATAACAAAGGTCTGAGTTTTGGAGGTTTGATGTGTTATTGTCGCTTCTGTTCATCAATATCCTTACAGGTCACCAGTCAAGTCAATATAGTTGTAACTGCGGTTTATAAGTTAGATAAGACATGGTCCGTGGGCATTATTATGAATAAAGGCAAATTGCCGCGAGCAAACATCCTTTACTCCTGTAAATGACCGTGGACCGTAACTTATCAATAACATATCATAAAAGGGACAGAAGTACTTTCATTGGTTATTATATTTCTTCAAATAATCACCATTTATAATAGTTCCATATGTGTCATCTTCAGAGGGCCAATGCAAAAATTTCTTAACTAAATTCGATGACACGTAGTCAGGAAATTATCAAGCAAAGACTTCTAGTGGCCATTTTAGTGATCTTTTAATGATTAAATAATCCTGTAGCAAAGAAGTTACTTTATCGAATACATTAAGTATTAAAACCATATATATCAAAGGAAAACAATCCCAGGAGAGACCTGTTATGGATTAAAGCAAGGTTGGCGTTCAAATGCCTGAATTATATATGAAGGTTTTAACGATGAGATGCCCACATTCAGAGAGACTACAAATTTAAAAAAAACCATATATATACACTCATGGCAAAAATGGTTGTCACCCCCAGACTGAGAACGCTACGTCAAGTTTAACTGAGTGTTGACAAATAATCAAACATGCAATAACTGTCAGAATGATTTGTGTGATTGGGAAAAACATTCGTAAAACATACCAGCTTGTATTTTGGTCTTGTGCTGGCCAATTTAAGAAATTCTACTAGGATAGGTATGGTCCCTGTGAAAAAGGCAATTTTTTACAGTATCCATATAGTATCAATAAAACAAATTACATTTTCAAGTTCAATTGTCGGTTTTATTTCATTCTGCAGTCATGTAAGAGTATATTTACAAGCCTAATATCGGGTAGCACCGCCTCTGGAATTTTCAAGGGCGATAATTCGGGCAGGCATACTGTCTATCAGTGTGTTGATGTTTGCAACAGCCAAATTGTTCCATTCATTCACAAGAGCAGCCCGCAATTGCTGTAAATTTGCAGGAGCAGGGTCCAGTCTTCTAAGTGCACGGTCAAGCTGATCCCAAGCATGTTCTATCGGATTCATATCCGGACTTTTTGAAGGCCAGGGCAATCTTGTTACTCCTTGTGCCTGAATGAAAGCGTTCACTGTACGTGCACGATGGGCTGGTGCATTATCGTCCTGCAACAGGAAGTTGTTGCCATACACTCTTCTTGCATGTGGGAGGCAAACGGTTTCAAGAAGACGTCTGTACGACCTCTGGTTGACGTTTCCTTGAAGGACGACAAGATCCGTTTTACCGTTATGGTGTATTCCTGCCCATACGTGTACAGAACCGCCACCGTGGGCAACCTGATGCTGCAGACAGTCGTCATTGAGCCTTTCCCCACGTAAACGTCGCACTCTCATTCTCCTGTCCACCTTATGCAGTAGGAAACGAGACTCGTCAGTAAATATGACGTGACGCCAATGTCCAAGTTGGATTCTGCGGTGCTGCTGCGCCCAAGCAAGCCGTGCCCTGCGGTTGGCCAGTGTCCAGAATGGTTTGATGGCAGGTCTTCTTGCCTTATATCCATGCTGGAGCAACCTGTTCACTACAGTTCTCCGGCAAATGGGCGTATTAATATGAGCCCCCCATCTTTGTGCAAGAGTCAAAGACGAAAGACGTCTATGACGTCGGGTCAAACGAAGAAGAATTCTATCCTGACGAACCGTAGTTTTCTTGGGACGGCCTGAAGACTTATTCGGAACAACATTTCCCTGTATGGCGTGCAGTCTTTTAATCCTTTGAACAGTTCTAACACTGACGTTACATGCTGCAGCAATGACACGATTCGAAGCGCCACCACGACTCATGCCAATGATTTCATGTCTGATTCCTGGTGGAGTGGGACCAGGCATGGTCTATGCTTTTCAGAAACTATAGTCGTGAAGCTGTATCTTATGAAAGAGGTCTATAGTAATCGATGGAAATGACAAACCTAAGGAGACAAATTTCCATCATTTCAATGAAATGCACGTGGTCTACATGAAACCGCTGACACTGTTCATTGTAAAGTGTGAGTTAATGTAACTTCATGCCTGTAATGACATTTCCATGGAAAACCAACATTGCCATGCATACAATGTGATATAAACTCCAATTTCATTAAATATTAGGGGGTGACAACAATTTTTGCCATGAGTGTATATAGATTTTCGTTTCATACGAGCAGGAATTTAATAAATCCCTTTGACAAAACAACTCATTTCATTTCAAATTCACGCTATGTATAAACACAATTCAGAGTTTCTATCAAGGGACATTTCGGCAATATATGCTTGTATTCGAAAATATTTTGAAAACATGATATTCATATTTTATTAACATTTACAACTACTCTTCGAATGATACAACATCCGATAATGAATACGGAAAGATATTACGAAAAACCTCATGAGAATTGGATTCAGAATTTTTTTTACTAAGGAATATTTACTCTGATAAAGTGGTATCTCGCTGCCCTCAACCGTTTTACAATACAAGTCAAAAGATTTATGTATATATTCATGTATTACAACATTTGACATGGAATTTGATTTTTTTTTATCATATTGGTAAACTGTCAGGATCACAAAATCGCATCAATGCGACAAAGAACAATCGGTAGGTCTTTTTTGTCAAACGCCACAAGGGCAAAATGATGGGATAATGGTTTTAGAAAAAAAGATGATTTATATGATAAAACATTATATCAACCTCAACATTCTGTGCGTGTAGGTTGGAATGACGATTTTTGGAAGCGTACGTAATATCATTATCCGTGTTTGAAATGTAGTGTTGCTAATAATCCAGTTAACGTTGATTATCTACTAACACATCAATGTTTAAAATTCGCAAAAAGTAGTTACAAAACATCAATTGTGTTATCATACAATATACAATACACATCAGTTACTTTAAATTCTTATCATTTTGATGTTTTTCTTCTAAAACTATGCATTTTGAACTTTCTATTTATAAATCAATAAACGTTCCAAATTTTCATATATTGACATCATTTTAAACATGGAAGGGGTCATGATAGTGTAAATTCTATTTCCTATCCTCGTCTTCTTTAAACAAAGATAATTACGAAACATTTACCAGACACCAATTATTTGTTCTAAACTACTGCATATATGTGTTATTGTTAACGTGACATAACTTAAAACACCACTTGTCTCTTAGATATAGATTTAAACAAACTGTGGTATGTAGCCTACTTTCTGTTGCCTGGCTTTCTTTTCAACACAATACTCGAAGGAATCAATGGTATTGCAACTTAATAATTGACTTAATTAACATATTTACACCATATCAGAAATAACAGTTCCTACCTGTTCTAAAGAAGGAAGTCGGAAATTATCAAAGCCTTCGTTGGAATCCATGATCGGTTCTTACAATACCAGAGGAAACATGAATCTTGATACATGTTTCTTTATGAACTCATGTTTCAAATTGAACGCCACAAAACACTTGTTATGGGCATAAACATTTCATATTTTGTTAATTATGACAAGTTAATGAGTCCGATCAATAAAGTGGAGTGTTTCATCTCAGGTTATGCATTCATAACAGCGGGTACGCCTAAGATAAACCCTCAATCACGAGGGTTTGATATTTCATACCCGGCAACGTTATCACAAAGTCTGTTAAAAACATCGATAGAGGGACAATCTTCTGTTAGCATCAACGAGGCGTTGATGAAATAGTTAATGAGTTAAGCCCCTCCTTAATTGAGAACGTGAGGTTTTTATCTTTACAGATGCCAAGTTCACAGGCCACGCCTAGGGTTATAAAAGTAACAGTACAAGAGATAGAATATATCCTTGCCACACACACATAGGCGTTGAAGGGCTGTGATTCTCGCACTGTTACCTCATTTATATCGAAGTGTTAATTTCAGACCTTATAACTGCAATAATTCAAAGACCTGTAGTGATCAATAACATAGTAATGTGATATGTTTTCACTACCTTAAATCAATTATACATTTTATTCCGACGGCTGTACATAAACAATACAAATGCCAAAAGAACCTATTAAAATACAGTTATTTGGTGACGTCAGTCAGATATTTTGATTTCCCCGATGCATTTTATCTGTAAAGCATGCATGAATGTCAATTAACACGTAAAGTTCTACCTAAAACTATTTCTATTCAAAGTGTTTTTGCGCTGATTATCTCTTATGCATGAAAGAATAAGAAAAATGTAATGGTCTAAACAGAATCTGGATAAAGTTACAAAACGATTTTTAAAAAGTGATTCCATTTACTCATGTGAAAACTACTAAACCAAAAAAAACCCATAATAATTCTTCCAAAATGTCATTGTGAATATTCTTATCGAGTTATCGCCACTTTTTTGAGCGACGTTAAATTCGTAATCGACTATAGTGCCATTGTAAGATGTAACCAAGGAGACTTGAGAAAGTCTTTTTAGACGATGAACCACAATATCGTAACAACGACCAGAACTGTTTCAGGGTCTCAAAAGTGAACATTTTGTCCCTTATTTCGTTCGAAAGGTCAACATATCAAGAGTGTCACGATAGAAAGTGCAATATCGTTTACACAAAGATCTGAATTAATACTAGTTATGGGGATATGACTGAAAAGTGGTAAAAAATGGGCAACGTTCATTCGACTAGGTTTATACACATCAAACATGCACCAAGGCAAACTACCCTTTTAATTCAAATGATCTTGCAATACCATTCTGCACACCAGATATAAACCCAATAGAACACTTATGGCATGAACTCGTTTGACGTGCAGGTCATCGTCACATCACGCCCTTGACACTTTTACTGTCCGATTCATAGACTAACGGTTGGGAAGAATTTCGTTAACAAACTTCATCAATAAATCAAATAATTTCAGATAGACTGCCAAATACGAGTTTCTGCAAATGGTATCCTTACAAATTAATATCTTTGACGCCAGCATTGGATGATAAGAACAACAAGTTGCAGTCATGTTAGTTAACTCTTAATCTAAGAACATGCGAATTATCATCTTCCTATCATTAAAAATACTTGGTAATTAATCTCTAAACATAAAGCAATAAATCGTTGACAGTGTAGTAAATAAAACAAATATAAATGAAAGTATCCTACCTTCTTTGGCACTGGTGCCTTTTTCATAAATGCTTGTCGCTTTGGCAACATCGGTGGACGTTTTAACGCGTTAGGTTTACGTTTCAACGTAGTCGATTGTTTGTTTGGCACTGTATTTGTTGGTTTCTGAACTTTCTGTACCCTCGGCGATGGACTCGATTCGACCTCTGGAGAGGTCAAGGTCTTCTCGCGAAGTTTTTGCTTTAACACAACCTCAGAATCTGTCACGTTACCTCCCCTTTTGGAGGGAGACATTCTTCTCCGAACCCGTTGTTTGACCGGAGTCGGGGGTTCGTCGTCACTTGAGTTTTCCTTAAGCACCGCCATTCGCCTGCTCTTTATAAGGGCCACTGCATTGGTTAAGGCAGACTGTCTATCAGCACGCTTTGCCTTCTGGTGAGATCTGACATCTATTTTGCCGCCCTTCGGTTGGTCGACCATGTAATAGTCATTGTAGTTTCTGCTGAACTGTTTATCTGGAAGACTGTAATTCGTCCTTGAACTTTCTATCTCATATTCATATATTCTCTCGGTGTAAGATTCCTCTGGATAAATCCTTTCAATGATATCTTGGCCAAGAAAGGTCGGATTTAATCCTTGACCTTGACCTTGACCTGCAATCCAAGTTTGACCTTGGTAAGGTTGTTGCACAATGTCTAGACTTTGTCCATTTGAAAATTGGTTTTGATTGATAGGAATCTCCGTTGGGTTTATGTCTTCTTTTGTTTCTGACTTGTGGTTTTCCACTTTGATGTCGAAACTGATCTTTCTGTCACGTCCTTCATATTGCCTAATATGTAAAGTCGTGTGATCACGTGACAGATTTGAGGTTGCTCTGGTAGGTTGATGTCCCGTGTGACCTCTTGAGGGAGAAGGGGAGACAACCGCACTTCCGTTTTGAAGCGCTGGTAGAGGGACAAGTTCACTACCAGTGGAAGGCAAGGATGGGTGTGTCTCACGTCCATTTTGCAAATGAGATGGCGTTCGGTGCTGGTAGGTAGGAGCTGGGTGATACACAACGTCTTGGTCAATTGGTGACCCACTGACCTGTGATGGTCTATTTGTAGACCACTGAGGCACCTCCAAAAAGTTTCCCTTTTCCGTACCGACGGTTGGAAGGAATAAATGAGGAACTACTTGGGCCGGATACTGCCCATCGCCATTGGATTGAGGTTGCTTAACTACCCGAACATCACGGCTTATTTTTCTTCCGGGACTTTCGAATTCCCGGATGTGGTAGGTGAGTGGTTCCTGTGGATTCGGTTCTTCTACGTCCGATTCAGAGGCCGTGCCTTCTTCTTCCACTCCTCCGCCGTCAAAAGTTCCACTTCCGCCGACGCCGGTTTGCCGCCAGTACTGTTCCTCCAACATGGCCTCGGCCGGGTCCCCAATGGGTTGCAACCGGAAGGCCGGGTTTATGTCAGCCGGAACTACTGTCTGATTCTGAAAAATCAAACAACGTTTTTCAGTAAACAATTTCAATCAAGTCATTTTTAGAACTTTGCCTCTGCCGTTTAAAAAGCCGTTTTTAAAAAGCCTCGTAAAATAAACATTCAGTAGAATAATATCTACATGTATCGTTACATTGACAAGCACGCACAAATTAAAGCTAAGATGTCTAAGAAAATCAGCTCTCCTGATATGAATGGATTTAATATACTTAGTTCAGTATCAGATATCTTGGTAGTGAATATACATGTGTGAAAGATCAAATCAATTAATTCAACCCACGAAAACATGGTATGTGTTGTTGATTGAATCAATAAATTGATTAACAAAGTTAATATTCGGATATACATTGTTGTAAACATAAGCAGTCCCAAACACTACTGTGGATTATCTACAAGATTTTAATCTAATCCAGATGTGCCCCTCTGTAATAAACGAACACTTTATCGCAATATGAAACGAGTGAATGGTTTGATAATTAACGAGCGATAGCGAGGAAGATACTGACAGTATTCACGATCTTCTTAAAGGAGCAGTAGCACGTTTTGAGATATATAAAATTAAATGTATATTTCAAAATTTTCACTGATAATTGTACGTTTATGCTAAATGTATTTTGTTGTGTCAAAAATCTCATTACACAAACCAATGGTCAGAGAACAAATCATAAATATTACCATAAAGTCCATTGGCAGCCATTTTTGTGTGAACACCTTTGATTACTTTTATGTAAGAAAAAGGAATCGCATGGCTGAACTTTACATGATATATTTGATTTATTACTGCTTCATTTAGTTTGAATACATTGTCTTCAATTTGAACCATTTATTTTTATTTTCCTGTCATTACCGTATATTTCCACAACAAACGTGCTACTCCCCCTTTAAACTCCTTGCTTATCTCTTGGCTACCAGTCAATATCAACAATTATTTTGTTAAACAAACTGCGTCTGAGAGTATTTAGATAACAAAATAAGACATGATCGATGTTTGTTTACTTTATGCAAATTATGTGTCGAGTAAGATCATATCCAAGAGTGAAATTCAAGTACATTCAATTTTAAGAGGATTACGGAGCGAGCTATGGTATTCAGTTGACATACACATGTAGAAAAGAATGTTGATCTATTAAGGCATTATGTGTTTGTCGATATCATGTTCGTTGGATTTAACTTGTATAATTGAAAACTTCTATCGCTGTTAAAGTCTTCTGTCTTTGTGATTGAATTTCAAAAACATGACACTGACGTGTTCTACTTTGAAAACTATATTGTAAAAACGTAATCTCTAGTGATAAATCGGCGATCGTTAAAAGGTCTCATCAATATATACAAGTAGATTTAACAACAGAATGGGTGCGTTCATGAAGCATATTCTCTTTCAATCTCATTAAAATAAGATCTTATAGATTTTTTATAGGATTGCTTAGTGTAGCAACTAAATCACATTTAATGAGATGTTCCTTGTTAATTACACAAACATAGTAATAATGTGCATATTTATATGGTGCCTTTTCCACGTCCTTAGACATGCTCAAACCGCTACAATATTACCCTGAAGGAGTGTACTTTCATAGCTGCTACTAAGCGCTAATCGCGACCATGTAGGTCAGTACATCCAATTTTCAGTTACCAATTTTAGTGCTATGTGGATGAAGTGCCTTGCGCAGGGACACAACACAGGATGAGACCTAAGTCACAATTTTTTTGTGTCTCCACCGGGATTAGAACCCGGGTCTCTGGCCTGAGGGGTCAGCATGCTAACCACTGCACTACTGCACTACTACAAATTTCAATACATAAGTATTTGTATAACAGCAAATCGGTATCTCCGTATAATAATACAGTAGATCTCGGATATAACGAACTCCAAGGGACCAAATATTCAGTTCGCTGTATCCGGTGTTCGCTATACGCATATAATTTTAATGATACTATATAGGGACGGGACTTGAAAATGTGTTCACTATATCTGATTGTTCGCAAGAAGCAAGAAGGCAAATCAATTGTAGACGCCAATGCGTGATAGTAGATTGATTTTACTATCTTTCCTTGAATGACCTTGGGGAACCAATGTAATATCAAAGCATGTGAAGTGCATTTGGTACAAAAGTTAGGGTTTGTTGTTGGAATGATTGTCTGTAACTCTGTAGCTTATCGATAAGTTTTAATTAGACGCTAATGAGGTTGTAGCTGTTGTTTGCAATTTCTGTTCATGAATATCTAGGTATTTCATTACAACGATGAGTCTGATTTCAAAAATTTGGTTAAACTTTTTGTTAACTTTGGTTTTAGGTCATCATCCATACCTGATCTAATGATTAACTTATAATGCTGAAATATAACATGTTATAACTAAAATAATTCCTAAGATAATCGATAAAAAATAAACGGAAACTATGAGATGATTCGGTAAACATTTGTAGAACATTATTTTTAAAAACATTGAAGGCAAAATGGAAATAACGCTACTGTCCGAATATAACTGAAACGGTTACTTTAATAACAAAGTAAAAAACGAAATTCATAAATACGATTCATTTCACACCCAGAACGTCGCTTGAATATTCAGCTAATTAGCTAAGGTATGAACTGTTTGTACACTATTTGCAACTGTTGTGTAATGATTAATAAAAGGATAATGAGTTCAAAATTGATAATCCGAAAAAGTGTAACTGTTTTGGGTACATAACCCGTTACACAATCATGTATAAGACCAGTTAGAATAAGTAACCTTTAGTTAGGAGCATGTAATTAATGTTGAATCAAATCAATTAAAACGTTCTCTTTACCAATGTATCGATAAGAAGAGAAGAATAAGATAATATGGTAAGATATCATAGGATAAGATTGGTTCTTCAAAGGAATTGCTGAATTCTGCGAGGGAGTTATGTATTACGACGTAGAAAAGATAAATACTACGAAGGATATGATATGCCTTACCTAGAAGATGATATGTCTTGAATACATATTGTACCCTATGTAGGAGATACTTTGTCCTTTAATATAAGTATCCACATCTGGTTACAACACATCATGTCATTTGTTTTCATAATATTGCAGTGCTGAATTCGATCTTGATTATTGTACTTTTGTTTTATGTAAAATTGCTCATTGCAAGAATTACCAAAATAGAAGCATTAGAGAGTATATGTAGTGAACATAAAAGATGATTAACCTAATGATGAAACTGAAACGTACTACCTTCATGCTCCCCATTTTATGAATCTGATCTTCCTGGAAACGCTCGTTTTAGACACACACCACCAAGGTTTTTTAAATAACAACCGGATATGTAATATAGTTTTCAAACTTTAGAAATGACTTACAATTAAAATATATATCTGAAAATAACATGGCATTTGAGTTATAAAACTGTTACGTATCTATCTATACATACACATGAAACGCGTAAAATACTACAAGGTAGCAGATAAAAGCAACAGTTGTAGTCATCATTGCATGATATTTACTGTATCGCCACAGACACAGATCCATAATGCATAATATAAAGTCAGAAAAACTTTTTATTGCACAGGGATACCGGATAACCAATTAGTGGCACGTGTGGATATGAACAGTCAATCTTCAATATCTTTAAAAAATCAAAACCAAAATAAAAAAAACCCTCACTTTTAACTATTTAGATAATAATTTATACGTATGTTGATAAATATTTCAATAGCGGAAGAAAAGTCATATGTATGACGGGTGCAATTGGTTAAACCCAGTCAAAATCTGTGGCAAACCAATTCATTTAAAATCAATCAATAAGTTATCAAAAAAATATTCAATGTATGTTAATATAAACTATACACAAGAAGTTTGTCAAAAAAATATCATAGCAATGCTTCGTCTTCATAATTCTGACGTCATATTGCTGAGAAGCGTTGTCTATATGATGCCATAATATTTGTAAGTAATATACAAATGATGCAATTGCTTTGAGAAATATTCAGTGAATCAATGATAGTATATTAAGAGGTTGTTATCAAATATATATCCCCTTACATCAACCAAATGATATCATATAAAGAATATATTAGTTATTGATTTGTCGTTTTGAGCTTGTGTGTTATTGTGTCTGTGGTGCCATGGGGACAAACCACGTATTGCATAATAAACGTTTCGTTAAATAAACATATCCGCATAGAAGCCAAGGACGTTGTTTTAAAGGGGCAGGAGCACGTTTTGGGGTATATAAGGTGATGTCAGGAAAATAGAAATAAATTGATCCAAATGAAAGATTAAATGTATTTAAACTTAATAAAGCCGTAATAAATTAAATATGAAATGCAAAAGTTCAGCCATCCTTTTTATTTACAAAATGAATTAAAGGTGTTCACATAAAATGGCCGCCAATGGACTTTATGCGAATCTTAATGATTTGTTCTATATGGATGACAGGTTTGCGAATGAGATTTGTGACACTATCAAAATAAAAATTAAGCACTAACGTACAATTACAAGTTAAACATTTAACATATAAGATGTTAAAAGACGTGCTACTGCTAAGAGCACATACCATCTAGTGCATCAAATGAAAGGCGAAATTCTATTCAGAAATATGTTGATAGGAAACTAAATTATGTATAAGATGAACAATATGCCCTGTCAGACTATGTTTTTCTAAAACCGTGCATTGTTAGCAAACCAAGTAAACACAATGTGTCCATAAACACAGAAGAAACACGTTCCCTTTTTCCTCTTATGACATCCAAGTATTGACACAGTATATGCATACAATTTCTATGTGTTGAAATATAAGGGTAAGAGCGCAGTTGTATGAAGCTTCAATATAAAACCTATATGTACAAATGGTTTACTATCACAGTCACTAAAAGACCTATAGTTAGAGTATTGATTTTCATACAAGTGTTCAGTGTCATATATTAGGCATGAATTCTGCGGTTTATCAATCGACTTAACTATGTTTCAAACTTGCCAATATCCTAAAACGTCACCAATACTGGTGACTTATAATGTTTAGGGTGGCGGTTCTTTAGGAGCAGATACCCAGTACTGACAAAGACAAATAGTAACGAAAGCTACGAACAAATAAGGGGAGCAAAAACTGTTTAGTTATGTCACACCCTAAGGTGTGATTGCAAACTATTTCATAAAGACACTGTCCGAGATGAAACAATATAATATGACAAATGTTGGAAGACAGTAACAGCGAAAGGAAACACTTGAGACAATTAGAAATAGATAAAGTCATAATTTGTTGGTTTAGACAATGACTGCGATGCTGATGTTGATGATGGAGACTGCAAAAACTTAATTAATGCAAAAAAGGTTTTCAAAAATCTACGATACCTTTCCTTCAACCTTCCAATGCTTGTAACCTTAATGAAAAGCAACCGTGAATTCAAACTCACCTATGTCAAGTGCGGTGTTTGCTGAATTAAGTTTAGGAGAGCTTCTGAATTAGTGCACATACCTGGGAACAGGTAATATCAATGATTTCATTTGTCGTTAGTCAAATCAAAGGTGAGTACAGAAAACTCTGACTTTTCCAAAGCAATATTGTAACTTGTAACGGTGTTGATTCCAATTGCAGTTTGTCAAAGTAATGGCCTTTCTACATTGTCATTATATTTGGTTCAAAATTCCAAACTCCAACAACTCGTAACAGTATTATTTCCATGTGGATGTCAATGTCAGGAGCTCAGTGTAGGCCAAAGACCCTCTGATTTATTTCAGAAATATTCCTGTACCTCGAAGATCTTTGGTCAAAGCAAAGGTTCCTTTGCAATGCCATCACACTATGCTGACAATTCCAAACTCCCAACAACTCGTAACAGTATTATTTCCATGTGGATGTCAATGTCAGGTGCTCAGTGTAGGCCAAGGACCCTCTGATTTATTTCAGAAATATTCCTGTACCTCGAAGATCTTTGGTCAAAGCAAAGGTCCTTTTGCAGTGCCATCACACTATGCTGACAATTCCAAACTCCCAACAGCTCGTAACAGTATTATTTCCATGTGGATGTCAATGTCAGGAGCTCAGTGTAGGCCAAGGACCCTCTGATTTATTTCAGAAATATTCCTGTACCTCAAAGATCTTTGGTCAAAGCAAAGGTCCTTTTGCAGTGCCATCACACTATGCTGACAATTCCAAACTCCCAACAACTCGTAACAGTATTATTTCCATGTGGATGTCAATGTCAGGAGCTCAGTGTAGGTCAAGGACCCTCTGATTTATTTCAGAAATATTCCTGTACCTCGAAGATCTTTGGTCAAAACAAAGGTCCTTTTGCAGTGCCATCACACTATGCTGACAATTCCAAACTCCCAACAGCTCGTAACAGTATTATTTCCATGTGGATGTCAATGTAAGGAGCTCAGTTTAGGACCCTCTGATTTATATCAGACATATCCTTGTATATAGCACTCGGCTGACAATTCAAAACTCCCAACAGCTCGTAACAGTATTCTTTCTATGTGGATTTCAATGGTAGGAGCTCAAATTAGGCACCGTAGATTTATCCCAGCATTATTCAGTAACTCATAACAGTACTAATTCCAAAGTATAGGTCCTTCTGCAGTGCCTTCACAACAAACTGGCAATTCCAAACTCCCAACAGCACATCACAGTATTATTTCTATGTTGATGTCAATGTTAGGAGTTCAAATTAGGAACCTCTGATTTATCTCAGCATTATCAGAGTAATTCATAACAGTAATATTTCCAATGTAGTTTGTCGAATTTTTGGTCGTTTTGAATGCCATCACAATAAGTTGACAGTTCCAAACTTTCAACAACACGTTACAATATTAGTTCCACGTACATAACAGTGTCAGGAGCTCAATATAAGAATATCCGATTTATCCAAACGTTAAACTAGTAATTCATAACAATTTCATGTGTAGTTTGCCAAAGCATAGGTCAAAGCATCTGCAAAGCCACCACAACAGGTGACAATTTCAAACTCCAAACATCACTTTGAAATATTAATCCAATGTGTAGTTAGTCAAGCTGTTTAAAAGTCCTGCATCGCCATCACACTTGGTTAATGATTCCAAACTCTCAACAGTTCGTAACAGTAGTATATCCCTGTACATATCAATGTAAGGAGCTCTGTTGAGAGCTATGATTTATCCTATAGCAATATCCGACCCATTACAAGCATGGTTTACTCTCTATCAAGGAGTTACTGCAGAACCAGATTGACCCAGCACTGCTGGAGACAATATCGAACAGTCCGCAATTGATTATCATTGACGAAGGAGTCCAAGGTCACGGTGGATTTGTCAACTACGATTATTTGTTATGAAATAGCCCCTTATATCAACATCCCCGCATCTACGAACGACAGCTCTTCTGTGACTTGTCATCGATTAGTGTTCGTCAATTGTGTGTAAACTTATATAATGGTCAAATTCGGAGATATAATAAACTTTCATGAGGTTGACAGAAGAAGAAGAAGAAGAAAAATATTTTATTTCGGTGTCACGTGCTTACAAGTATACATTTCACATATTGCAGGATAAAACAATATATCACATGATAAAAAACCTTACAGATTAAAAGATAGCACCCGGCCTACAAGGCCTATGAGAGACCATAATACTTTCAATATCACTCATTATATATTAAAATATAGATAATAATATAAAACATGAAATATTAAGGATGGAGTAAAACTGTTGATGGTTAAATGAGGCGCAGCCTCCGTCTGTACATACGATATGTTAGGGCAGCAAGTGACAGAAATCTATCATTATTCATAATTTTAAATGTTTCATATATCATAACCACTATAACTGCATCGCTCTCGTGTTGTACCTGATCTTATGTTTCGATATTATATGTAAGCACTGTACATAGGAGAGGGTTTCACTAAGTTGGATTACTTGTACCCAATCCTTTCACTTGAATAAATAAATGTAAATCAAACCTGATCTTAAAATGCTTTTGGTTTTAAGCTTCACATTATTGATTCTCTATGACTTGTTAAAGATTTATGCTGGTTACCCAAAGAAGTCTGTGGTTAAATAACAACTCAATACTCATCTAATTTTGTTAATTTTAATCTTTAAGGGTATTGTATAATTCATATAACATGTCTTGATTCTCTGCGACTTGTCAATATCAATATTAAATGACAGTGTGTCATTCGAGTCCAGGTTATCGTATTCAAAATAACATTGATTTTCTGAGTGTATTAAGCTACATAAAATGAAACCAGTATCGATAGAAGTAACTGACTACGGCTATCGTCTAGTATTTGTAAGTTTTAACTTGTAATAACAATCTGTGCCATCTTCTACAACATTTACAACATTTTACAAATGGTGGGGTTATGATAGTACTCACTGTTTTCTCATCCCTACTTATATTAAACAAAGATATTTTAAAGAAACTATAACCTGACAAAATTGGTTTTATTCAAACTATTATTCAAGTGCCATCATCAAATGAATCCCATGCCTTTAAAGGGGCAGTAGCACATATATTAGATTTTCAATTTTTCACTGATAACTTACAGTTAATGGTGAATGTAATATTTTTATAGGGTCAAAAATCTCATTACACAATGCAATCATCCATAGTCAGAAGGATAAGGATTCACATAAAGTCCATTGGCGGTCATTTTTGCCCGGTAGTTTGTTATTTGTTCAGCTCTGTATCTAACGTACGTCTTCTACTATGTTGATTGAAAGACCTTTCAGGTCAACGTAAAACCCAAACAGACCTACACCAAATCTAAAAACCTCTCAAAGACTGACAACTCGAACCAATATCTTGTTTATATGACATAGCAATCTCCTAATCTCTGACCCAAGAGTTACACAGTATTTGAAGGACCCTCGCTAAGGACCGGAATCCAAATGTTTAGTGTATGTTTGTATATCTCTTCTTACACTGTCTATGTTAGTAAAGTGACACCCTCTCATCTTAATATATATACACACGTAGACACATAAATTGTCTGAAGATATAAGACGGTGGACTGTTTAAATAAACATTATTTTAGTAGCTTTGTTTGCTAAACGGCAACTTAATCAGCATCTAAGCCATCTCTATTCAGTTATCAAAAGCCACAATCTAATAAAATATTATACAAATAAAAATATAATAAATGTTATACATGATTGTGCAAATATGATTATCGTCATCATAATGTTTAAGATTCAGTATTGTTATAGATGGAAACAAACTAGCAACAATAGTCTATATAATTGTTCTTTAAAACAATTTCCTTGGACAATGCTTTGGGATTCGAACCCTTAATATCATAGTAAAACACCAATTGAAAGCACAATCTAAATAAATTTAGATCAACAGCTTTATGACCAAATATAAAACCTGTTGATCTAAATTTATTTAGATTGTTGAAAGCACTGCTTGTCCGAAAGGTTTACCTCGGCAACAGAGATTGGTCCCTATTGACTCCTAAATTGAAATATCTAGTGAATACGAATATATACTGACAGGCACTTGATCCACATTGCTCTCAGTCTACCAAGCTTTTCAAATGGCTACTTTAATTCTTGGTGTATACAAATTAAGCGTATAGAAGCTTCTGCAAGTACAATTCCTTCAGGGTAATAATTGTGAATAGCTCCTTGGGTAATCTTTGTGTGTTGAAAAGTGCATGATATAAATATCAACATTATTATCATAACATTATTATAAAACAAGATAATGATCCTTAAACAAGGATCGTTGGAGTGTCATCCACCTTAATTATTGACCTGGTGCTGTTTCAAATAGATTCCAAAATCAGCTTCTAAATGTAAGTCTATTGCAATTTTGGTTCAAATCATCTAAATCTAAATGATCTGAATCACATATTATATAGAAACTGCATGGCCTGTAGCCTTCATATGCGTTTCTATTTCAGTCTCAAATGGTTGACATAACACAAATCAATGAAAGGTCCTATAGGAAAAGCCCGATAAACAAACCCACAATGTCCTTTATCTGAATTAAGTAATGTTTCATTGGGAAGTTCTATTTCAGAGCACAATACTATTGATTAATAAAAATCGTATTTATTTAATATCAACTCAATAAAAATAGAGCCATTGGCTCTGTAGCTCATCAGGCTTCATTATCAATTATGCTGTAGAGTGTGGTCAATGTGATTCCCCCTTTGTAGAGGCCACAGGGGCACCAATCATAAAATTAACTATATAGGCAGCAAGTTTCAGTTTTCTAGGCCTTATGCTTCTGGAAAAGACGATGAAAATAGGTTTTAAGGGCGTGGCCCCTGTGGCCCTTATTAGGGGTCACAGGGCCACCAAAACTACAATTTATAATCTTCACCAGTCAAGGATTCTGCAAACAAAGTTTCAGCTTCTTTCAGTTTAGGCCTCATGGTTCTGGAGAAGAAGATGAAAATAGGTTTTTAGGGCGTGGCCCCCGTGGCCCTTATTAGGGGTCACAGGGCTACCAAAGCTACAATTTATAATCCTCACTAGCCAAGGAGTCTGTACACAAAGTTTCAGCTTTCTAGGCTATATGGTTCTTGAGAAGAAGATGAAAATAGGTTTTTAGGGCGTGGCCCCTGTGGCCCTTATTTGGGGTCATAGGGCCACCAAAGCTACAATTTATAATCCTCACTCTTCAAAAAAGCTATACACAAAGTTTCAGCTTTCTAGGCCTCATGGTTCTGGAGAAGAAGATGAAAATAGGTTTTTAGGGCGTGGCCCCTGTGGCCCTTATTAGGGTTCACAGGACTACCGAAGCTACAATTTATAATCCTCACTAGCCAAGGAGTCTGTACACAAAGTTTCAGCTTTCTAGGCCTTATGGTTCTGGAGAAGAAGATGAAAAAAGGTTTTTAGGGCGTGGCACATGTGGCCCTTATCAGGGGTCACAGGGCCACCAAAACTACAATTTATAATCTTTACTTGTCAAGGAGTCTGTACACAAAGTTTCAGGGCCACTAAAGCTACAAATAATTATTCCTCAGCAACCAAGGAGTCTGTACACAAAGTCGAAATTCCACAAAGTTTACGGACGGACGGATGGACGGACGGACGCCGGACACCATGCCATGCCATAAGCCCATCGGGCCTTACAGGCCAGATGAGCTAAAAATCTATGTGTTAATCATTTATTCATTTGATGACATGATCTCGTCGTTCAGATTAAATCGACGGTCACTCAGATATCGTTCCGAAGACACGTCATTCGGAAAACTTCGTATCGCCGCAATTCTTAACTCTGCAGTATAATTTTCCCCAGCTTATTGTTAGGATCGATTAACCCCCGTGATCGATAAAGCACTATCATATTTCTGGGGTCGATATTGCCTGATTTCTTTCTTTACGTTGACAATAACATTCCTTCGGTTAGTACAAGTTTGTTAACGAAACTGAGATCGACGTCCGTGTGTGATAAAATACCATTTCAATGGGAAATCGAAAATATTGGGAAGCACTTGAATGAAAATAATTTCCTTGCTTTTATTGTTGTATTAATTCTTCTAAATGTTGTTTATTATCATTTTTATGCTGAAATTGATCATTTTTATTTCAATCAATCATGTAAGTTATATCCATGATAATTTTCATTTTTATGCTGCAATTAATAATCTTTATTTCAATCAATCATGTAAGTTACATCCATGATAATTTTCATTTTATGCTGCAATTAATAATTTATATTTCCATCAATCATGGAAGATATATCCATGATAAATCCTTTTGTGTTATGAACGATTATAACATATTCAGTTACATTTTGTTATACGTTACAATGAGAAAAATGATTTCCATTAAGTTCGTATTTACACTAATAATGGTTTGTTTTGAATACAATCACGAACACAAACTCTTATGACGGAGTGTAATTGGTTGTTTACTTGCTTAATAAAGTGCTGTGTGTTTAGGACAATTGTGAAGCGATTCAATCCAGTTTTATTGTGCTATAAAGAATTATGATTTATGTTATGGTCTTCTTTATACATTTATGATTATTACGGCTGTAATCCATGATGTATAGTGTTTGTTGATACGTCATGTTGTTCTGAGTATCCAATCATTCTCAACTCTAATGTAAACATAACAAACGTGTTCTGGATATAAACGTTGTTTGAGAACAAAATCTATGGTGAACCTTCAACTTATGTTAATTATCTGTAGATACTTCAAAGTATGCTGGGGAAAGACTTCTCTTTGAGTAAGTAGTATTAAATTCAATGAGTGACGATTACTTCATTGATTCGTAAAATTCATGTAAAGCAGTGAAGGGATTGCTATAAATACTTAATACAAACTAAAATGAAGTTAACTCACGCGATAAATATCTTTGGTGTTATTTTTTTTGGGGAGGGGGGGGGGGGGATTTTATGTTTTACCTTTGTAGCGAAAACACATTAAGTTTCCATGTTGGGCTTGACATCTCGTTACATGACTAAAAAGCAAAATAAACATCAACATTAAGTCAGCATGAGTCCGTATCCTCAAACCTTCCTACAAGCATCTGCCCATTGTCTTCTATTAAGGTCCGAAATAAGTTTTAACATTTGTTTGAAATCGATAATCTTCATCGATCTTTCAAGTGAGGACACATCGATGTGACCAGAAGAAGTTATTCATATAATCTGTGGAGAGATTTCAATTTTCTGCAAAATTGACTACAACCGACGAGCGATACTATAGTCTCTTTCCATTTTCCAAAATATTAGTACATATTGAAAAATTAGTGCCATTGAAGATAAAATAAAACACAATGCATTCAGTGGAACATTTCAACTCATCATAATATTCAATGACTTTCACTTTTGGCAACTATGTAATAGTTAGACCATGAGGGCCTGTTGTCTAATCGTTAAAATGGTTAGTTAGACCACGAGCGCGTAGCGCGAGTGGTCTAACTCACCATTTAAACGATTAGACAACAAGGCCCGAATGGTCTAACTTACTTAGATCATTGCCTACAAACGTAATTCATTAAACGCTATGTTAAATCAAAAGTTGATATTTTTTTGTTGAAATGATTGCGAACTATTTGACGGCGACCGTGTCACACAAGTAATTGACATCAAAACAAAACCATAGAGCTCGTGAAATTTGCATTAAGACGCATCCTCACGAGATGCACGTGCAGCTTCACTTTCGACATGCACATGCTGTGATTTTGTCATTTGGGCAAGGGACATGGAAAGGATCGGACGTATGTTGACAGCTCTAGCCTACGCATGTGGAGCCTTAGAAAAGAAGTTGTGCTTGTGAATATGGTGAGTATTTAAACGATAAACAAGTAATGAACACAAATCGTTTCACGAAACAGTAGTCTATTCAGTTGAGATATTATTTGAAGGCCATTTTACAATACACGTATAAATAAGTTGCGACATGGCGTACATCCAATTTGACCATTGCTTGGAAGTTGGATAAGAACTGCTTCATACTGTTCGAAATGGTAACCTCTCGGTAAACATTGTAAAACCTGCGTTTGAAATGTAGTCATTCCATAACGGAATCAGGATATGAAAGTCTACAGTCCTGATTTCGATGTTTATTTCATTTACAGGTGTCGGGGAAGCACCGTGCAGTCATCTCAATGATATTACACGAAAGGCTTAAATACGAATGATGGATGCCGAAATTCGACGGAGGAGATCCTACTCAATGCATTTGAAGGGCACATTTTGAAATCAATCTGTATATGCCTTTCTGCCTAATAATGACCTGAAAGGCTGCTCGATCTGTAAAATCACTTTTATGTAATAAAATGCATGTTTTTGTTATGTTGTTTCTAATAGAAGTTTTTTTTATCACGACATAGTCTTGCTCAAAAAAAAGTAGTTCCGTCCGTGGTCTAACTGAAAATGAGGTTGGTTAGACCATGGGTCACAACAAAGCAGCCATGGTCTAAATCTGATTATGTTATCTAAAAAGTACGCAAAGGCGTTATCACGTATGGAAGAACAACAATCTAGCTACGTTTTCACTGAGAAGTATACAAATTATTGCCATTTTTAATCTTTTGAGTGAAAGCATGAAGATATGAAATTCTGAAATTCTGAGAAAATGCTTTATATAATTACTACAACTAATAACAGTCCCAAAATGATAAATGTTCATTTTGTTATCTCCCTGATCCATACTAATGTAACGATTTATTGGAAAGGGATCAATTCTAGCTGACCCATCATTGAACTCGAGTGATCTTATTGAAACTGATTGGTATCTGGTCAAGAAGAAAGCTTACATGGATTAGTTGTTAGGTGACATTAAGCTTGACCAGATATGCCTAAAGGATATCATATTGTTTTCATATTCGCCACTTATAGAGCGATTTTTCTTTTGAATGGTAAACGGTAATTGAGAGTTCATCGAGGAATTTTTTGTTTACCATTTTGTTTTTTTGTGTTGAAACGAGATTCGAGGGATTTTTTTTCATATTTGATGGTATTTGTGTATGATTATAGCACATCCCAGTTGAAACATGTAATTGAGGTTGTATTTCGACAAATTGATAAAGAAAAGCGAACACACTGCAAAAAAACAATGCGAAGTACAGTCGATAATCGGCACCGAGTGCAAAAAGTCTTGCTACATGTATGTAAAATATTACAAGATTTTTTTGTCAAGTCTCATCAGGCGGTTTATGTAAATGTGGGTTTTGTAACAATACATTTATAGTAAATTTTATATTTAAATAATTAAAGAGGCGTGTAGTCAGAGATAAAGACAGATCTATTGACAGATACACATGAGTGAGACAGAGACGTGGTCTTGGATGTCGGTAAGAGACAGAGACTACAGTAGAGACATATGGACAAATACACATGTTTTAAAAGAGACAACAAGATATTGATATATTCGAGTTCACGCCCATATTATGATTCTTGGACATAACAGAGACTAACTTCGACACATGGACAGATACACATGAGTTGGAAAGAGACGTGGACAGGGAGACATCGGTTAGAGGTAGGCTCTAGCAGAGGCAGGGCCATATTGACAAATACACATAAGAGAAACAGAGATGTGGTCTTGAAGACATTGGTAAAAGACAGAGCCTAGAAGAAACAGAGACATGTGGACAAATACACATGAGAATGACAGAGACGTGGTCTTGGAGACATTCGTAAAAGACAGAGACATAGAATGACAGGGAGCGTTTACAAATACTGATGAGAGGGAAAGAGGTGTGGTCTTTGAGATAGACTAACATATGGACAAATAAAAATTTTGAAAAAGAGACAACGGAATGACATTCACGGAATGCATTAATATATTCCATATCACGCCCATATTATGATACTCGTTCTTGGACATACCAGAGACAGGTAATCCTAGGTAAACACGACCATCTTACTTATCATCTTGCTTGTTTGTTTGTGTGCTTAATTGAATTCCACAAACCTCTATTTTCCACACTACCGTAGAGACAGAGCATGTTGCCCAACCACAGCGAGACTATCTCCTATTCGCATGTCTCTCTGCCCAGGAAACAACCATAATTAATATTTACTTTGACAATGTTCGATATCAGATTAAAGGACAGTAATCCTAGGACATCAGAGAGACCCTTGACAACAAGCACTCAAGTAAATCACATTCATATTATATTTCAAACAATATTATTGGTCAGCACTTGTTGGATATTTAATCAGTAATATGCAGATCAATTTGCAGTGAGATTTAATTGTAACTTGTATTTCTATCCATATTCCTTTTTTAACCAAAAGAATGTAACTTTTGAAGATGGCAGAAAGTATTATTGACAATGTTTGCAAAATATTATGACGATCATACAATACAGAAATAAACACATGGCCAGATCTGCAAATAGACAGACGCGAATCATACATTAATGAATGATTTCAAAATACCCCAAATAAGAAAACATGAACTTGACTTTGAAAATAATCTTATACAACACAGTTTGTGCTATTTGTAATACAATGTCAAGAACGGTGATTCCACACGTCATGACTGCGTACTGTTGACATAATGCCTTCATATCTATATCAAACAATAAAATACCAAAGGAAAAGTGCCACTCCCACTGTATTTGTTTACAATTGTGTTGTGAATATAGAAAGTTGTCAATACATTCTTTACATGATCAAATGTTCGACTACGAAGTAAATGTGAGGGGCGGTATTGCGTTAGGTACAAAAGGGTATAAACGACATCGCCACATTTCCATTCATTACGACACAGGGGATGGAATAGTTTGGGGTCACTTTGAAAATAAAGCTGATATGACAGGAGTTTGAATTCTTATCATTAACATAAACTCATAAACAGTCCCCAATTCTAGTATGAACGTAGGGGTATATTCTCTAATTTCAGAGGTACCTCAATTCCATCATGATCTTTTCTTGAAAACGATCATTTCAAAGGATTTCGGTAAATTCCCCTTGCGGCAAAAATTATATTTTAAAATTTTCAGTGATAATTGTAAGTTAATGTTAAATGTATTATCTTGACAGTGTCAAAAATCTTATTACTCAAGCCAATCATCCCAAGTCAGAGGACAAAGTATGAAGATTCACATAAAATCCATTGGCGGCCATTTTATGTGTAAGAAAAAGAAATTGCATGGCTAAATTTTACGTTATATATTTGAATTATTACTGCTTCATTTAGTTTAAATACATTGTCTTTCAGTTGGAACCATACATTTCATTTTCCTTACATCACCTTATATTCCCCCTAAAACGTGCTACTGCCCCTTTAAATAGAATAAAGTCGATACAAGCAGGGAAATCTTAAAGCATGTATTGCGTTTATAAACATCAATCAATGAGTTACTAAAAGGAACCTTTGACATTTCGTGTGTATGTTGATAAAGAATTCAGTATAGATATATGAAGATGCAGGGCTAGTTCATTTACCATTTAACTATCTCCTCAGAGTATCAAAGAATATTTGAAATATTTATATCAATTTCAAAAGTTTTTATTGATTTACCTTACATATATATCTCAGGTTTTAGAAGATCAGATTTAACTGTGGCATTTTTATAGGTCATGATCAAACTCGAGGAGACAACAAAATTAAGATTATATGCATCTATTTCAAAGACTTATTCCAATCTAGTAAACGAACGTTATTTCAATGAGACTATGGCAGAGGGTTAGGACATTATGTATAAGTATGATATATGTTGTTTATTTACTGCTCAAAATAAAGGATATTGTTATTCGTATAATTAATTTCATCAAATGATGAAAGAAAAAATATTTCAATATTCATATTTACAAAATTTTCAAATATCCATTATTATTTTTATATAAGTATAATAAAGGGTGAGCTGCAATACTAAAATATATCAGAGAAAAAGTAATTAAAGTTCGTATAGAAAGGATATCATTTAAAGAAAAATCAATTTACAATGAACAATATAGTCAACAGACAATGTATATCTAGCCTACCTCATGGGAATGCCTCTATCTCTAGTACAGACTATCCCAGTGTAATAATCGAACTGATATATCAACGATCGACGGGTAACTGAAAGTTATTGTCAATCTCGAGATTCATACTTTATTCTCGAGACCCATGTTTGTTTAAGGAATCAAGTATTGACTTAACATATACTTACATTAGTCGAACGTGCCGGTGGCATTTTCTTTTTAGTTCGCGAAGCCATGTTGTAGCGATGTCACTTTGACGCCCCTGTTTAAATCCAGTGTTAAATCCTGTTTGGCCACTTAATCCTGTTGTTTCAACGTAATCCTCTGAATTTACTAGTAGATTTAGGTTATTAATCCAATGAATCAATGCGATGTTCTTCCTTCATAGTTCTCTATACGCTACGTTTCTTCATACGACGTCATTTTTACTGAAATACTTTCCATGTAGCAACCTTTGTAATTCATATCGTACCCTCCTTGATTTGCACCGTATTCATTCACGCCATACTGTCGGTTATATACAAAGGCTGGTATCATTGAAGTTAACAAAACGTTTAATGTACACAGGAACCCCGCTTTCACCATGACCGGCGTTATACAAAACGACCCTATTAGTCCCCCCAAGATAGAACCCTCCCCAGTACTTGACTGTGACCATTTCTTAAGGGGGTTTATACCTATTTGTTGACAAGCGTTTAATACAACTATAGTAGCGACATATCTTGTATATACTGGTGAATAGTTACTGTTTATACAAATAGAACTTACTTACGTGTGGTGTATACTCACTTTTGATCTGTGTGTAATATATTGGAATGAAGATGTATCATGTTTAAGTTGCATTATATATATCATATATAAAAACAACATCGGAATTTATCATTGGTGATGCTATTGACGCTGATCTGGTGACCGACATTGGACATAATTTTAGCATTAATGTGATAATCTGATACAGATAGTCATTTAGCTTACCAACAAATTATCATTTGCATACAAATGTTAGGTAGTCCAATGTCAAAAGAGAGAATAAAAGGTGTCACATTTTTTCTTTACCAACCGAAACACTGATGATTTTACAATGTGTAATTTCTTCATCGCCATAGTGGTATCATTTTGATACGTTAGATTCTGAGTTAAATGTCAATAAGTAGACAAAATTTCAGTCTCTGAAATAAAAATACATATGAAATGCAGTTTTCTACTATTAAAATTGAAAGGAGCCCACTGAAGCTGTTCATTTTCAGACTGAGTGAGCTAGACTTGCTATAATAATATAGACTTGTGTGGGTCTTTAAAGATATTTTGTTTCAGGGGCTGTTAGACAGACTAGTCAATAAGGTAAACAGGACATAATAAGCAAGGGTATTAGTCCAAAAATTAGTTAGTTTTTTAAAATCGTGCACTCAGAAATGTATTCAAAACAGTTTCTTCGAAAACTAGCAAACGTTTCAAGTCATTTCAGTTTAGTAAATAAAATTGTAGAAAATCGGTCATCTCATGGAAATTTTACTTCTTGAATATCAATCTACATTAATCAATAAAACGAATCCTTATGAGTCGGAGAACACTTAATGTTCAGTTCAGTTTTACGACTTAATTTCCGCAAATGATCAATAGGTGTTCACATTAAAATGTCTGCAAACAGTTTTAGCTTGGATATACTTGATAATTTCGTCTTTGGTTACGAATGATAGGGTTGAGTGATTAAATGTTTGACCATCTGCTGAAGATAATTTATCAAGAATACTTAAAATAAATAAACACACGCGATTTGACCCTATAAAGAATTGTTCCTTAATATCAGTCTTGTAAAACCCGTAGAGATTTTTTTAAATGATTTTTTAATGTGTTCTCTCTAATAGGGTCCACAATGTCACCGTTGAAAAATGTCTCTACCATGCGTTTTAATAAATTGATTTTTAAAAATGTTATAAATGGGTTTTGAGTAAAATTCTGCTTATAAGATTCCAGGAAACATTAAAACAATACTTGTGTTTGCTGACTTTCTTTGGTTAAATATAAATGTAAATAGTATATCAGGCATGCTAAATTTCATCAATAATGTCGTTGAAGATAAGATAAGATAAGATAAGATAAGATAAGATAAGATAAGATAAGATAAGATAAGATAAGATAAGATAAGATAAGATAAGATAAGATAAGATAAGATAAGATAAGATAAGATAAGATAAGATAAGATAAGATAAGATAAGATATACTTTATTATCCCGGAGGACATTCTTTTTACATCAAAAACGGCCTTATACATACATGTACAACTGTGTACACTGTACAACTATATACAAAACATCACGTAAAGAATATGACACATCAATCAAAGCAACATTTAGCTTTCAGTAGCATACATGTAGATATTCATATGATCACAGACTGAATGGTGTTAATATTTACAACTAAAAAATTCTAAACATTTATTAATTTCACGAATACTTGCTGGTTTGAAGGATTGCTATCTACGTTCGTATCAAAGCTAAATTTAAACTATGAAGGACAGAATTTAAAGAGGACTTACATTGAGATGCTGTTCTTTGTTCATCACATCATCTTCCGACTGCTTTTCTAAATATCGAAAATGTTTGCATTGATTAACTCAAACTAGGCTTATTATCTTTTATAACGATTGTCTTCAATAATTAACATAGTCAACCTGTACGCCAAAGAGCGAATATATCGATTCTGTCATTATTTTACTTATACAACGATTTCAGTTAAAGATAAGAATATAAGATAACACTCTTTTTCTCCAAATGGGACATTTTCCTACATTAACACCGAGCTTGATAAGAAACACATGACACTTAAAGGGGCAGTAGCACGTTTTTAGGGGGAATATAAGGTGATGTCAGGAAAATGAAAATAATTGGTTCCAATTGAAAGAAAATGTATTTAAACTAAATGGAGCAGTAATAATTCAAATATATTATGTAAAGTTTAGCCATGCGATTCCTTTTTCTTACACAAAATGAATTAAAGGTGTTCACACAAAATGGCCGCCAGTGGATTTTATGTGAATCTTCATACTTTGTCCTCTTACTACGGATGATTGGCTAGTGTAATGAGATTTTTGACACTGTCAAAATAATACATTTAGCATTTACTTGCAATTATCAGTGAACATTTTGAAATACAAAATAATCAAAAAACGTGCTACTGCCCCTTTAAGCATTGAAGATTTTTGATAAATATTTTTTTTTCATACAAACATTTAGTCTAACTATCACAATTTTACAAGCACATAACTAGTTTTCGGATTTCATTCAAAGGTTTCGGTTTGTTCGTTGACAACAAAATATATAAACTATTTCTAGTTGAGTAGGATGTATGACATGGCATCTACGTCATGGGTTAGCTGGGGCCTACCTTCAATGCAATGTAAATAAATTTAGATAAATTTAGATATGACAGTTCAGCCTATTCATTAAAGATTATCGACAAATATTTTTTTCATACCAATATCAATTTTACAAGTCACATTAGTATATAATTTCAATTAAATTCGAAGGTTATTAATATAATACAGTAGAACACGGATATAACGAACTCCAAGGGACCAACGAATTTAGTATATCCGATTGTTCGCTATATCCGAGTTCGCTTTATCCGTGTTCTACTGTAATTGAAATTATTTGCTGAAATTATAAAAACAGGAAGATAAGTTCCATTATTATAGTTGAGTCAGACTTGTAGCAATTAAGGCATATCAAAATGACGGCATATTGTGAACATAGGACTAATGAAAGACGTGAGATTGATGTGAAATGATCTTCATTACATATGTGTTAATAGAATATTTACCATCAGAAAGATGATCAAGGATGATGTCAGCAATTTTCGCAAATATTTATGAGCACAGTGGTGTAGTGGTTAGCATGCTGGTCTCTCACGGCAGAGACCCGGGTTCGAATCCCGGTGCAGACACCAAAAATTTGTGACTTGGGTCTCATCCTGTGTTGTGTCCCTGGGCAAGGCACTTCATCCACATTGCACTCAGTCCACCCAGCTGTTAAAATGGGTACCTGAAAATTGGATGTACTGACCTATGTGGTCGTAATTAGCGCTTAGAAGCAGCTGTGAAAATACACTCCTTCGGGGTAATAATGTAGCGCTTTGAGCATGTCTTAGGACGTGGAAAAGGCGCAATATAAGTATGCACATTATTATTATTTATAATGATATATTCATAATATTATGAAGAGTAGAAAAGTTCAGCATTAATATGCGTGGATAGCTTGAAATGGATGACCCTTTTAAATTCAGGGAAACCTGATCTCGAGAGTTTGAAGTGTTGGTTTCCATGCTCTACATTGAGACTAAATTCAGAGACTTAATAATGTACATGACAAATTCAATGTACAGGGATCTACTAATTTATACATTCTAATATAAAGGCTAGAAAACAGCTTTATATAGAGTGAACGATCAAAGATTTAAACAGCTCTTTCAGGGTAATTGTTTTGTGGAAACAATATTCAAGAGTACTTCCCTGTTTATACTTATATATGATTATGACATGATTTTTCTCACTTGATGGTAAAATTTATGTCGTTCTCGATTTAACAATTTGACAAAGAATAGAATGCATCACTGCGAATTGTCCATTTAACGACTATTAAGAATTCAAAAACATAGAAGACGAAAACTACCCGTCTGATTTTGAAACTAAATGGCTGGATGTGAAGGAAAACATTTTTGGATTTACATAATGTACATAAATTTAACCTGTTTCCCGGGCCCTGTTCCTCGTGCGCTACTGTAGGTTGAATGTAAATGTTCCAACTGTCCCTCGCGATCTGTTAATCCAGCAGTAAAATAAAGTACCTGATAACAGGACTATGAGTATAAAATTTCAACCTAGTATACAGGAGTTATCATTACTGATTGAACGGTTGTAAAATGTCGACTAGGCGTGGTATGGATGCATAGATACAAACAATTATTAATAGACTTAATTAATAATTCTTTATCACTACAGTTTATAATTAGCAGTTTATTCAATCTTGTTTGGTATGTTCGATTTTCGATTTAATGAAAATATGACCTAAATAGAATTGAACGAGAGCATGTAAATTAATAATTGATGATAAATTAGTACTGGAAATTTCACATTAAGTTTAGACATTCATATGTGTAAAAGAAAGCGCACATAAAATCCTCAATAGTGGGCCTGCTATTTTGAACATCAGTTACAAGAAAACCTTAAAGTATATTATATATATATACCAAATCAGTAAGTTTATGGTAAGATAAATTATCTCATCAATAAAAAGAAAAGATAAATGCGTGAAATATATTACGAAACTACCAGGTAAGTAAAACTGAAATAACCCGGAAGTGAAAAGTAGCTTTACTCATCAGCGCCATCTGTGTGTTTACAAACACATGATGGAGGCAACTTGATTGACCTCACTGACACCCTCCGAGAAAAATAGCTTCTCAAATGTTATCCCAAATGAATATGTTCAAAAGGAAAGGTATATACAATCTTCAGTTACCTTTGTTTTACATGCATGAGTTGTTTTAGGCTATTGTCATTCGATAAAATATGTATTTGTGGCGAAAACGAAACAGGGAAATGAAAGAGGCTGCCAGGACAGTGATATATAGAGGATATCTGTCTTTTCTTGACAAATACCATGTTTATCTCATCGAGTGAGGTAGAAAGGTTATATTTTCACGAGTGGCACAGCCACGAGTGAAAATATATAACTTTTCTACCTCACGAGATGAGATAAACATGGTATTTGTCAAGAATTGACGGATATTCTATTTATTATATGATTTTACCAATGTAATAACGTCCGAAAAGGGTCATTTTCACGCCGAGCGGCCGCTAGAAACAGCCCGTCACCACAGTAACACTGTGACGTCATAAGCCAATTCGCCGCGTGAGACCATTGTTTTATGACGTCAAATTATATCAGTCACCGTTCGCAGTGAAAATATAAGTTATTTTCACTGTAGCTTGATAGACAGTTTATTTCACTGATAAATCCCAGTATTTCACTGCTCGCCATATAATAAAAAGATATACTATCAGCTGTTCATCTATTGACAAAGTGAATCATCTTTGTCACAGATGGGATCTAAAGACGCAGTTTCAGTGTTAACTTTATGTTAAAAATTTATCTCAGTATAATTTCTGAGGAGAGACATATTTGTTAATGTAAACATAAATTAAAAAGAAAGTTGATTAACAGTTGATGTTGGTATAACTTTTCTACCTACCTCGAAACTTATGTTTTTTGGGCAATTTACAAGCTGTTGGAGTACCATATGCAAAATTACTTTGTCAATGGTGTCATTTGATCGAGAAGTACAGACTGTTTCTTTTATTTCAAGGCTTATTGATTTTGTTGGTCATACTTATGCCTATTGCAAATTTCTATGGTAAGGGTCGGATTCTAAAGTTGCTCCATTGTGTTCAGTGACAATATGATGGTATAAACTCACGTCTATGAATCAAAACCTGACAATGACTTGTGTATCAATTGTAATTTTGTAAACACCAAGGCCCATTAATCTAAAGTAGCCAGAATGTTAATTACTATAGTTGATACTGCATATCATTAGTAGGTTATATGACTATAGCGTTCCAAACACTCTTAATAGATATTTTTTCCTCTCAGGGTTGTATTCTCTTACAAACCATCCTATTCTGATACTATCAGTTAAAAACGTTTGTGATATATCTGGTTTTATGCCTTTTGAAACATTGAAACATGCTTATGGCATCAGAGGAACTGTATAAGATTACAATTATATTATTCAAATATTGCCAAAGGGCTAAAAAGATACTATTAGAAATAATAGGCTGATACCCATTAATAACATGAACGTAACCTTTTGTAACAAGAGCCTCATTACACCCTCGCCAGGATCAAGAGTCTTTTATCATGAACTTCTGTCTGATGACAGTAAACTGAAAACATGTTTGAAAGAACCTTATTGATTGTGACCTTGAATGGCACAAAGTGTTTGATATTCATAGTTTGAAGGATGCCAAACTTATAGATTTTCAATTTAAGTTCCTACACAGAATTATTTACTCCAAAAGAGAACTTTTCAAAATGAACCTTTATAAATAATGACACTTGAAGTTTTTGCAATGAATGATATGTTAGAAGGACCTTGAGCTTTGGTTGAACTCTTTCCTCCACGCAGAAATAAAAATAACAAAATACTTAATTTGGTTTGGTACCTTATGTCACAATAACATATACTTAACCAAATTATTTTCTCTGCTAAGAGACATGTTTATTTATGAAATATCAGAAATACAATTTCAAAACTAAATATCTATTTAAAAACTATAAAATTGATTTTCCAAATTGAAAAATTTATTTCTAAAAGAAATTACGATACAACAAAATTTGAAAACAAATGGTTTCCTTTCATCCCATATCATAGTCGATAATTTTTGTTCACCTGCAAGGTCTTTGTTACCTATTCTATGTATACATAACAGTCTAAAACAATATGTGGAACTTTATGTGAATTCTTCATGTAACAAAGTTTCTATGGGGACAAATAAAAATATTTGGAAAAAAAACCATGGTTTTAAGCGTCCAACTCTGCTATGAAGTTATATTTCAGGTCCATTACACTCTCTGATGTACTCTGATATCACAATATGTATTCAACCATTATTTTTTTTTAACAAGCCTTCTATAATTACTGGCCCTCCTAAAAAACCGATAAGCAGGGTTAGAAATTAGTACTAGTCTGGTATACCATGGCCATTAGAAAATCTGTTGTTCTAGTGGAGTGTATCAACTGGTAGGACTAGTGACATATGAAGGATAACAAGATCATTTCTATGTTTTGGGCTAGCTGGAACTGTGTTTGTGCTATTAATTGTAGAAATCCACTAGTCCGAATGACTAGTACTATGATGAGATTAATTTCGACCCCTGATAAAATCTACAATTTTAGGAGTAGGACATGTTCTATATCTAAAATCACACATGCTAGACTTGCTTTGCACACCTTTTCGAAGCCTATCAACCCCCCTAAAAATCAGTTATGATGTGTTTTTATCTGATCTCTGGCTTGTGGGGATGAAAGGGTTAAACATGCCATATCTGAAATTAACAAGCAATTGGCTATGGGGCAAGCAGCCATTTTGAACACTGCATGTAGTTATAACAATATACTTATGTCTGTTCAGGGCCTACTCCCGATGAGATTATTCGAGAGACGAACTTAAAGCGCAACATAAGCAAGGAGTTCTCACGGATACTCAAAGTTCTACAGCAGCGGCATATGAATGCTGAAGATCCAATTTACAGGTACACTGAATTATCTCTTTCACTGTTTAATCTTTTACAAGTCATTGTCACACCTGCGCAAAGGAAATCTTGAATGCTTATTTTATGAAAGAAAGTATATGCATTGAGAGAATATCAATTACATATGATATATAATGTCAAAGATGTTTATGAAATGCTGCTTTCTAAGGTGTTATTTCTGTCGTGAACCATATGACCAAAAGGTTAGAATAAGACTGGTCATTGTAACGACTGGTATATTAATACTCCCTGTCCAGTACTGTCAATAACAAGTTTCTGCAGCTGTAACTGAATCACTGTAGGTTGAATTTCACATGATAATTGCGAAATGATGTTCTGCTTATCATATGTCAGTAGATAGGTTTTTAAATTCAATACTGAGGGCTACAATCAGTGTTCGAAATGTTTTAGCCTACACGCAAGCAGGACTTGAGTTCTGAACAAAACCTAGTCCTCTTAATATTAAATAAGCCCTGCAATATGAAGACACTTTAAAATCACTTGGCTTGCTCACCTCTTTTCCAAAAAGCGTATCACCCATGGTTCGCTAGTTCCAGCCGATGCTCGCTGGTTTCACTGCAGTACATAGCCACAATAGTGGAGTAATACAAGCAGCCGCAATTTAAGTGAAATACTCTTGAAAGCGGCAATAAACCCAAATCACCTCACCTCTCCAAAAAGCCAAATCTGAAACTAACCAGCAATTGGCGGACAGGCAGCCACTATTTCAAACAAAGGCTACAATGCATGAAAGATGTGATGTTAGTGATGGTCTTTTTGCCTGAGCTGTATTAATATTTGCCTTGTTAAGCTAATTCAGTGACTTTAAATGATGTTTTGTTTAAGTGATGATGAAGCCAACTCCCTGTGCAACATTCTGGAAGCAGTGTTTCTCCATGGCCTCAAGGACTCCATTGCTACAAAGGTAAATCACAGATCCTTGGTTGAGCTGAAAATTTAATGTTTTATATTATGAGGATTTTTGCTGTACTTACCATGTGTAATAATTATCACAGATTTCAAGAAATTGAATAGCAGTCCATCTTTCTTGCAGCTTGTGAGCTATGTCAACTTTGCCTCCCAAGTGCCTGACACTAGGATCACAGTTGTAAGTCCATTTTACTTAGAATATTTACAAGAAGTAACTTTGTCAGAGTCTTATTCCTTGTTTGATTTCTGGATATTGTTGAAACTAATTAAGTTAACAAAGGAAAAGGACTTCCTTAAGTGGCTTCAGTTGGTTTGATGAATAAATACAAATAAATGGATTTACAACTTCTTTATTGCAAAGATATGCAACGTTTGCTTGAAACGGTGTTAGTACCTGCACGGAAACGTGGCATCTCTTTGCAATAAAGAAGTTGTAAATCCATATATTTGTATTTCTTCTTCAAAGGAAAAGGAATATGTATAAATAATAAGCTCTTTACACCTGTTCAGATGTATAGACAAATTACATTACTGAATGTAGTATTGCACAATAACACTGTATAGGCTTTAAAGGGGCAGTAGCACGTTTTTAGGGGGAATATAAGGTGATGTCAGGAAAATGAAAATTAATGGTTCCAATTGAAAGACAATGCATTTCAACTAAAAGGAGCAGTAATAATTAAAATATATAACGTAAAGTTTAGCTATGCGATTCCTTTTTTAGCTCATCAGGACTGAAAGTCCAGATGGGCTTATGGCATGGCCCGTCGTCAGGCGTCCGTCCGTCCGTCGTCCGTCCGTAAACTTTTGACACTTTCGACTTCTCCTCATGAACCATACACATTAGAGAGCTGAAATTTTGTGTACAAGTACCTTAGCATATGGAGATTCTAATTTGTAACTTTGGTGACCCTGTGACCCCAAATAGGGTCACAGGGGTCACAACTTAAAAAACCTATTTTCATCTTCTTCTCCAGTTCCAGAAGGACTAGAGAGTTAAAAATGATATGTGCAGACTCCTTGGACAATGGAGATTCTAATTTGTAACTTTGGTGACCCTGTGACCCCAAATAGGGTCACAGGGGTCACAACCTTAAAAACCTATTTTCATCTTCTTCTCCAGTTCTAAAAGGACTAGAGAGTTAAAAACGATATGTGCAGACTCCTTGGCCAAAGGGGATTCTAAATTGTAGATTTCGTGACCCCATGACCCCAAATAGGGTCACATGGGTCACAACCTTAAAAACCTATTTTCATCTTCTTCTCCAGTTCTAAAAGGACTAGAGAGTTGAAAGTGATATGTGCAGACTCCTTGGCCAATGGGGATTCTAATTTGTAACTTTGGTGAACCTGTGACCCCAAATAGGGTCACAGGGGTCACAACCTTAAAAACCTATTTTCATCGTCTTCTCCAGTACTAAAAGGACTATAGAGTTGAAAATGATATGTGCAGACTCCTTGGCCAATCGGGATTCTTAATTGTAGATTTCGTGACCCCATGACCCCAAATAGGGTCACAGGGGTCACAATCTTAAAAACCAATTCTTTTCTTCTTCTCCAGTTCCAAAAAGTCTAGAGAGTTAATATTGATATGTGCAGACTCCTTGGACAATGGAACTTCTTATTTGTAACTTTGGTGACCCTGTGACCCCAAATAGGGTCACAGGGGTCACAACCTTAAAAACCTATTTTCATCTTCTTCTCCAGTTCTAAAAGGACAAGAGAGTTAAAAACGATATGTGCAGACTCCTTGGCCAATGGGGATTCTAAATTGTAGATTTCGTGACCCCATGACCCCAAATAGGGTCACATGGGTCACAACCTTAAAAACCTATTTTCATCTTCTTCTCCAGTTCTAAAAAGTCTAGAGAGTTAATATTGATATGTGCAGACTCCTTGGACAATGGGGATTCTAATTTGTAACTTTGTTGACCCTGTGACCCCAAATAGGGTCACATGGGTCACAACCTTAAAAAACTATTTTCATCTTCTTCTCAAGTTCCAAAAGGTCTAGAGAGCTGAAATTATATGTGCAGACTCCTTGGCCAATGGGGATTCTAAATTATAGATTTCGTGACCCCATGACCCCAAATAGGGTCACAGGGGTCACAACCTTAAAAACTTATTTTCATCATCATCTTTAGCTCCTAAAGGTCTATTGAGCTGAAAGACTGCATGTAGACTCCTTGGCCAATTGGGATTCTAAACTGTAGGTTTTGTGACCCCATGACTCCAAATAGGGTCACAGGGGTCACAGGGGTCACAATCTTAAAAACCTATTTTTCTCCATTAGAGGACAGTCTTTGACAAATTTATTTCTCCTTGGATATTTTAGTGTGGACTTCTTTCACTGTCTGATATTGGCGATCTAGAAAGTGTTGAATAATAATACATTTGTTTTGTAATTTTTTTATAGGTTTTCTTGCAATAGGTAACATCAGTTTAATTTTTAGCTCATCTTGCCTGTATAAAGCAAACTTGATATGATGCCTGATGAGCTACAGAGCCAATGGCTCTATTTTCTTACACACAATGAATTAAAGGTGTTTACAAAAAATGGTCGCCAATGGATTTTATGTGAATCTTCATACTTTGGATGATTGCTTGTGTAATGAGATTTTTGACACTGTCAACATAATACATTTAACATTAGCTTACAATTATCAGTGAAAAATTTATAATTATCAAAAAACATGCTACTGTCCCTTTAATACAACATTTGTGGCATACAGCTCATAGTGTAACCTTCAAACTTGCTTTCTCTTAACTTAATAAAATATCATTTATGGTTTTATGAAATAGAATGTCATGGAAGGTTTTTGGGTGTCCTTTTATTATCTTATAAATGACATTGTTTTTTAATAGAATTTTTGGAACTTTGTCGTGAAGTTTACTCACAAAGATGTCATCTCGCAGCTAAAGCAGTTGCCACAGATCACATCAGACATTGGACTCTGTAGGGTAAGTTCTTCTGTTATAAACTTCACCCTATTTTGTTCCTTGCAAGAGGTCCATGGTTCGATTCCCGCCAGGGGCTCGTCAACTTTGTCTGAAGTAGAGAACTGTTCTACACGCAGTAAGGTTTGGGTGTAATGTTACACTGAATTTCAGCACAGTATCACCCATGGTTTGGTAGTTCCAGCCAATGCTCGCAGGTTTCACCGCAATGCATAGTCACACTGGTGTTGCGGGCTTTCTCCCTGCAATAATACTCGCAGCCGCTATGTAAGTGAAATAATCTTGAAATTGATTGGCAGTAATGTCCTTCGGTGCAGGTTATTATAAAAAAAAATCCCCCTTTAATCCCCCTTTTTAATGACTTAATAACATTTAGTGATGTCACTCCATTTTTCTTGGATGTTGTTATGTATTATTTTAATTTCCTTCAGGAAGGAAATTATTCAAGTAATGTACTCTTGTGCAGGTTATCTACGTATTACGATGAAATATCCCTCTTCAAAGAGCTATTTCTCAATCATGTTCATTAATGTCAAGCAAAACGTTTTCTGTCTTTTCTTGTCATCATTGCTCAATCTTTATATATATATATAGTCGTAGATAAAGTTATGCCATATCAATGCATTTGACTGTTTTGTGTGAAAACCGTTAAATGATTCAAGTCAGTAAAATTAATTTCTGTAGCTGGATCGAACTTGGTATGTTTATATATAGGAATCTTATTTTGACATTGCTACAAAGATTGTTTTGTAAGATTTGTCTTCTTGTCTGTGAAATCCTTTATTTCCCCGAAAAAAAATTGTCCTCGAAAACCAATTATTCATTCATATAGAAATATTTCTCCGTCCTCAGTTTATTTATTAATCTGTATATGAATCTTATTTATATTTCAGGCATGGGTACGATTGGCGCTTAACGATGGGTTGATGGAGAGTTATTTACATTCCGTGATAGGAGATGCCAAAACATTACAGTGAGTACATTTGCAGTCTGATTAAAATCGACTGTGATTCCAGGAACATTTTTTAAAAAATATTGTCTCTAGTGGGGTTTGAACTTCAACCAGTCCGGCTTTCCTCTCATTCACAGTCTGAAGGCACCCCTATTACCCGCATGTTCTGACGCAAGCTCATCTAGCCAATCGCAAGGGGTGCAGTAAAAGCTTTGATATCATGCTAAGGGCAGGTAACTCCAGTGTACCATTCGTTATACGTAATCGCCGCATAACGCTATTTAAAAACGAGGATGTGATTGGATAGCTTATGACTGGGTTCGTCTGCGCTAAACTGGTCATAGGAACATGCGATAGAGGTGGGTGCATTCAGACCGAGACAGAGAGGATGTTCTGGCTGGTTCGAGCCCCGATAGAGACAATATTTTTGATATTTTATTCCTAGGAGTACGTTTGATTTTAATCAGACTGAGTACATAGGAAGATTGATTTATTTTGATCTTGACATATAACTGCAAGAACTACTAGTAGCTCATTAAGAACCATTGCAGCAATCAGGAAATTTAGCCTAGTTTTTTTTTGTATGTTTATTGAAATTGACACATTTGGTGCAATGATTAGGGATAACATCGGGATTTTTATCCTCTTTGATAGGTGTTTTGAAACTTATTTTCTGCAAGTTGCATGCATTTATTACTGAGATTGTAACTGAGATTGTAGCTCTTCTTGTAAGTGTTTGCTTGTTGCTAGTGTTTGATTCCCAATCATGTCATGCCAAAAAATGTAAAAGTTTGGAGTTGTTGTGTCTTTGTTAATGACACAACAAGGACAAAACAACACATTAACTGGTGCTGAACTGTAGCTGCAGTGGTCCAAGGGCACATAACTCTATCGAGAATCTAACTTTATAATTTGTTTCCTATGCACTAGGTCCGACCCCAGCCCCATAGATCGCATGTCAAAGTTTACTCAGCTAACCAATCACCAGCTAAGACATTCAATAGCATGCTAGTGGCAAGAAACTCCTGTTAACCATGCTTTGAACATCTATCACCGCTAGCGGTCTTAAAAGCGACACAATGTGATTAGTCCGTTTACCACTGGTTTTCGGCTTCACTAAACTGGTAAAAATATGCAAGGTACCAGGTGGAGGGTGTCAGACCGAGTGAAAAGGATTTCCTATCTCTGTAGAGTTAATGTTTTGAATATTTTATTCCACAAAACTCATCCTCGATAATCCAGCGCTTTCGTTCCGATAAATCTACACTACAAGCCCTGGAAAACTTTACTGGGTTTTACCTCAAACCCAATTACCTCCCTTTGCAATGACTCAGCTAAACGCTTGCTTTTTAACAAACAATGGGATCACTTCTGAAACCAGTTTTCTATCTCTCACTATGCATTTCTTTCCGTCTTTTCCCCTCATCCTGTTGATCCCTTTCTCCCTGATCTGTCTTCTCTGTTTTGGATGACACCATCCACGTGTTAAATAGCTGAAAAATTGCTGACAACACCTTAAACCCCAACTCACTCACTCACTTGATGTCGCAAACGGTCGAGTTGTTTACGCACTTGGTGTCTGCGTTTCGTTTCTGATTGGATAACATGTACGTAAAGGGAGGTAATTGGGTTTGAGGTAAAACCCCGTAAAGTTTTCCAGGGCTTGTAGTGTAGATTTATCGGAACTAAAGCGCTGGATTATCGAGGATGCACAAAACTAGGCTGAATGTAATCAAACTGTCATTAGAAGTATAAATAGCTCAATAATTGCAGGTATTACTACCATCAGACTGCATACCTGAGAGACCATGAACAACCTGGGATACTGAAGAGTTACTTATCAGGTAAGTGTTTAGTATTGATTGCTGCTGAAATACCATACAATTATTGGCTTATGTGAGGTTGTTCCAATGATTTGTCGACCTTGGACACATGATATTCACCGAGGAAATGCCTAGACTTGTAGTTGATTATCATGTGTCCAAGGTCAACAACCAAATCCGAACTTTGTGATTGTTTTATTCTTTGAAAAAAGGACTTGATTTACTAAGAATAAAAGAGTAACTTATAAGGTGAGCGTTTTTGTATGATGCCTTAATAAAGAAATATGTAAATAAAAATGTATAAAGAATCACACCAAAGTGTTGACAGCCACTTTTCAAATTATCCCTTTCACTTATTCAGACTTTTCAACATTGTCAGAGGTAAGTATTGGAGTTACTCCTAGAATTCATCCTATACTTAATGACCTACCTCCTTACCTGCAGGCCTGATGACCTTGACATTCCAACTTTCATACAACTCGAGTGTGTTAAATGATTGGACGTCCACACCGCTGGTCCTCGCCGGATTGGTCGACTCGCAGACCCCTGGACCCATCTTTCAGGTCAGGGCGGGAACTGGTAGGTATTAAATGTCCATTTGTATTTACCTCTGTGCTGTTTAATGTTAAAGGGCTAGTATAAATTTTTTGTCAGGGAAAAAAGAAAGCCATCACAAAAATTATGAATGCTAGCAATTGCAAGACGATGTTTTTAAATCAAAACTGTCAATTCTAAAATTATGTAGCTTTTTTGACTAAGCTGTACAATGTGTACTTATTGGATTGCCAAGTAGTTTTTGAAGATACATGGTCATTTCCTCTACAACTTTAGATAAATAGATGTTTGACCCTCAGAAGAATATCTTTGTTGTATAAACTTTTATTTATTGGGAATGACTTTTAGAAATTAGATTTTAGAAACATGCTACTGCCCCTTGAAAACATGACAAATCATGAAGATAACACACTTTTTCTTTGCTCTTTCATGGCCTTTTTTAGGTTGTTGCTTGTAAGTGCCTAAAAAGATTTATTTATCTGTGGTACATCTATTGGCTCCATGAAATGATATGTAAGATTACTGCTTGTCAATGTTATGTTTATAAATGGGCATCAATATTTACTTGGCTAACATTCCAGTTTATATATGTAATCGTGAAAACCATGGACTATTATTACTATACACTTAATTACTCATGGTGAGGTCATTATGTGAATTACAAGGAATCAAGACCTGACTCCCAGAGGCGGTCTGATCTGACCAAAGCCGAGGTCAGATGTCAGAGGTATTCATAATAAGTTACGGTATTGACAAGATTCAAATGATGAGATTTGTATAATACGTGAGTTTGTTTTTGATTGCAGATAAGAAAATTTCATCAGAGAATAAATCTTCACTCCACCCTCCAAGAACAAAACGGAATAGGTCCCAAGATCAGAAAGACGAAAATGATATTGCAAACAGTCAGGTTGATAATCAGCCCTCCCTTTATAACACTCAGGGCTTTACAAGAGCAGAAATGGAGGCCATTAAAAATTTAAACATGGCGTCTTCTCCTTACACTGCATCTGAGTGCTCTTCATCCAGTCATATCTCATGTCCTGACCCTAGCAATGGCACTGCGCCAAGCTTGGACCCATCTTTGATTGAGAACCAAATTCTGCAGGAAATAATGGCTCAAAATGCTGCAGATTTGAGGAAGGCTAGAGATGGACAACAATTGTCAATCAGAAGAAGTAAAGAAGACAAGAAGAGAAAAAGTGCTGAAGTGTCGCCATCGTTGCCAAAAAAGCACGAGGAAAATGTGAAAATTGAAATCAGTAATGAAAATGACAAAAGTGTTCGAGACTCTCAAATGCAAGACCAATCAAGTGCTTTGTCAACAAGTGTTGCAGATAATACTCTCGGAGTGACAGATACTGATATAAATACGCAGAGCTGTGATACCCTGGTAGGCGAAAACTTAGAGTCTTCGACAATAACCATTCCTGATGAACAAAACATTGACAAAACCCTTGATCTCACAGCTGAACCAAAAGATTCCACAAATTCAAAACCAGAATTACCTCCCCTTGATGAAGCAGAGTCGTCTCCCTTTGACCAGTTTCCCAACAAACGGCGAAAAAGTGAATCTGAAATGTGCCCAGCTATTGATGGAAATATTACAACTGAACAAATAAGTGAAAGACCACCAAATTCAGTAGATAATGAACTTATGTCGAAAACAGAAAATCAGACAATCCCAAATTCCGAGGCAGTAGCCGAAGATTTTGAGGAGACAGGAAGTCCAAGGAGTATGGGTAACAAACTAGGCCCCATGACAGGATGGTCCTCTGAGTTCGAACACAGCGGTGAATATTTGTCTAAGAGGAATTTGGCAATCTTTGACTCATCTACTGAAGAAAACCTACCAGGACGAGTTTCTGCAAGAGGTATATTAAGTTTAAGTTGAAAAGAAATGATCTTTATTCTTGTATTAGTCTCCTTTAAAAGGTCCTTTGTGGATGAATATGGACTGGTACATTGTAAGAATAAATTATTTTTATTTATTATTAGAAAGTATCAAATAATGAAATTAATTTTTTCCCCATCTCACACATTACAACAAACAACACTTGATAATCTGATTTTATCATAAGATATTGGTGTGAAATTTGAAAATTCATTAATTCATTCAACAAGTTGTTACATATTTTGCTTGTTAGGAAGTTTAAAGCTAGCTAAAACCTTCACTTAGCACACAATTTGATAATTTAACTAACAATTGTTACAGCTGAAAGTTTCCGAACACTGTTGAAGAATTACGAGCCGCCGTCAGCTGGTTCCCCCGGCGCATCGTTAGAACAGGTGATTAATACCTTACCTGAGTCGGTCTCGGTGTCTGACAGGGATACAACAGACAGCGCAAATTCTCCTCGCAGGCTTATGAAAACACAGGTAGGAATTACTTACACCTTTGATTTTTTCTATGATAATAGAGGATATCTGTCTTGACAGATCATTTTATGAAGAAATCGTTTAAAGAATGCAAAAAAAATAAAATAAAGGTTCATGTTGAGCGGCTCCTTGGGAAATCCATCACCTCGGTAACAATGAGGCATCATATGAAAATTTATTATGTAAGACCTTTGTACCATGTTACCAACTCTTGAAGTTGACGTAACTCGAGTGGTGATAAAGATTTTCACCTCTGTAGCCAGATAGGGTTTATTTCACTGATAGAACAGAGTATCTCATCCTAAATCATATAAATAATAAATTCTCTTACTTCTTCAGTCACATATGTTTGTTTTTAGAATCGTTTAGACTATATATATAAGTAAACATAGTATATACTTATATACTACATTTATCTTGCTTCATTCACCAATGTTGAGTACTCTTCCAAACCCCTACAAGGCCAGACAACACAAAACCACTTTGGTTTGTGCAATTTTCTTATAAAAGTAAACATATATAAATACCCTGATGGGGCAGGAAGAAAGAATTATGACTAAAAACAAACTCTCATGAGAATATTTTATTTGCAGCGGTGGTTAGTTTGCTGTGAAATAACATCCTAATCTAAAACTTTTCCAATAAGGACAGCACTAACAATCCGCTTATTGTATTGTGATGTCACACTTTCACTTACAAATCTAACCACCATTGCTTTCAGTGGAGTGAGGAACCGTTGGACGATGATTTTGAGTTGGTAGACAGTGTACCACAAATAGCCAACTTTGATTCCTCATCTGTGAGTCTTGTTGTAGTGGTGTACATTAGTGTGGTTATGGTGTACTCATTTTGTGGTTATGGTTTGCTTTTTGTTTGGTTATGGTTTACTATTTTTGTGGATATGATTTACTAATTTTGTGGTTATGGGGTACTCATTTTGTCGTTATGTTGTACTAATGATGTACTCAAGGCTGTTACTGTTGTAGACATTTCAAAAACATTTGACAATTCAACGACGATCAACTTCATGGGAGTTTGAGATTTTCTCTTTTTTTTTGCTTTGATATGAAAGTAAATGACATGGTTCATTATATAAATCCAAAAAATCTCAAACATCCTTTTGAATCTCAAAATAGGAAATATACGATAATACTTATTTTCAATAAAAAATCTTAAAACAGACATTTATGTTAACAGAAGGCAAACTCACACATCCAATTTAAATGGATACCAGCTACAAAACCTAATGAACTTCACCAACTCATTACTTTCATTCTGAATGCTTTTGATTAGTTTCAAAATTTTGCTTGTGCATCATTGTCCGGTTTTCGATCACAGTCGCAACTTCAAACCTTCCAATTGTCATCATACAACATCGATAAGCTTTAAGAATATATACTCTCTTACAACAGTTGATAGTTTGCCATATGTGACCCCCAACAACTCACAGAGTAGCTCTTTAAAGGTTTGTGTTCTAGAAATGAGAGCCAAGCTAAAGTTGTACAAGTGAGCTAATTTGGGGAAAACAAACATGTACGTGTATTGTGGAAATGATAATTTTTCAGAGCACAAATCGATACTTCTTTAAAGAAGTCACTTTCTCCAAACGTCACATTTTCACAATAATGAAGTTGTTATTATTAAAATCTTGTTTTGCTATGTATGGAACTTTTGAATGCCTCTCTAAGATTTTAGATTTTTTGTTACTGATACTATGCTATTAACTTTATTTGCATGCCTTACTATGTAGATAACTAGTCTTTTATAGATTCTATTATGGTATCTTGAGGCTTGAAAATTGTAATCGTACAATAAACTTGCATGCAATTTGGCATCTCCATTTTTGACTCAAGAGTTACTCATAAGATGACCAGCTTTAAATAGCGTTAGTATGTATTTAGAATCACACTCCAGTGTCCTCTGATATACCAACACTTGTTGATGATATTTTACTTTAATCAACATTGGTTGATATATTAGAAATCAGACACAAGGGTCAGTATCTATTTATCATTGAAAATTAATTTTGTTATGTTTTCAAGAAAAATTGTATCTTTGAAGACTGCACATCCCTTTGACTCCAAAATGTCTATAATGTCATGGGCTTTTAGCTTTGTGACAGTGTTACATTTTTAGTAAAAATAGATTTATCTTTTGAAACATAGTTTTGATGATTGAAGAAATGCAGCTGAGGAAACAGTGGAAAATCAGGGCGTGGGATGTTGTAAAGATTTAATTAGTTTATTGTTTCCTTTAAAGGGGCAGTAGCACGTTTTTTGATAATTTTATATTTTTAAAATTGCACTTATAATTGTAAGTAAATGTCTAATGTATTGTATTGACAGTATCAACAATCACATTACACAAGCCAATCACCCATAGTCAGAGGACAAAGTATAAGGATTCACATAAAATTCATTGGCGGCCATTTTTTTGTAAACACCTTTAATTCATTTTTGTAAGAAAAAGGAATCGCATGGCTGAACCTTACGTTATATATTTGAATAATTACTGCTCCATTTAGTTTAAATACATTGTCTTTCATTTAGAACCATTTATTTTCATTTTCCTGACATCACCTTATATTCCCCCTTAAAACGTGCTACTGCCCCTTTAAATGCAGATTATTTTGTAATGAAAGGGTATCATGTCATTGTTTTGCAAGAAAGTCTCGCAATAATGTTGCTCAATATTTTTCATTTTGGCTTGATATTTGGTTTGTTTGTCACATTTAGATGATTGATTGGTATCCTTTTTGCATGGCTCTGTTATTGGAAAGTTTTAATGAATGTTTTATTGTGTTTTTGTTCAATAGTCACGCATGCACAGTTATTTTGTAATTTCATGATTTAGTGTTTTTCGCCAGCATGACTTTTTTGTTTACATTAGTTCCTTCAATACAAATAGAATGAATATCCTGTTTTAGAAAACAGCTATTTCCACTTAAAAATAACTGAAAGGTCAAGAAATCATTATAATTAAATGATAATTCCTCTTAAATTTTATAAATTTCTAAGATAATAGGAGAAGTTAATGTTTTGTATCATAGAAATAATCTCTGAATATAATTTGAAAACACTAGTCTTACTGGTTTGTAGATATTGATGTATCAAAAAACTGGAAGAGGAAATCCAGTTCCGTTAATCCTCTTTGATTTTCAATCCCAGTAATTCCTTAAGGTTGATAAAACAGGTCAAATGGACATGAGATTTAAACCGTTTTTGCCGAAAGTTGCCTCAGGAAATATTCAGAAATCAGAGGTATGTACATAAGAATGTGATGTTTTCCAGAACCCCAATTCCCGACTGGCACACTTTAAGGAGATCGCTGTAGAGAAAGGACTCGACTCCCAGAACTACCAGTGCAAAGGCTGCACCAGACCTGTTGGACTAAGTGAGTCTCATTTGTTATTAATCTGATTAAAATTGGCCTAGTTATGAGGAATAAAATATTCAAAATATTAACTGAGATATGGAATGCTTTACATTAGGTCTGACCTCAACCTTGTACCTCACGGTTTAATACCAGTGAAGCGCAGCCAAAACCCAGTCGTTAGCAGACCAATCATACCATCTCGCTTATAACACCGCTGGCGCCGATCATGTTCAAGCATGTTTAACAGGAGTTACTTGCCCCTAGCTTGATACCAAAGGCTTTTGCCATCGGCTTGTGATTGGTTAGCATAGTAAACGCTAGAACATGCGACTTACTGGTATGCCGTCTGACTAAGTGTAGAAGACCTTTCGAAATAAAATGTTTGATTCCCATAGAGTTAATATTTTTAAACTTTTATTCCTCGGAACTCGGCAGATTTTAATCAGACTGCATGTGTGTTTTCTTGTCAAATAGTGAATGGGCGGCACTAACCTATACTATAGAAGAGGGAATGAATTGAATATCATAGCTGCGGATGAAATGAATGATACACAACGGTACAAGAAAGTTGAATAAATAAAGTAGAGGGTAGGGCTCTCATGGTCAGAAATTAACTTGGACCCGAGTACCTGAAAGTCTTATGTTTAACTTAGAGATCATGTTATTGTTGTTCATCCCAGATATTATCCACACATATGTCGACAGTCATATATAGATGAATTTTGACACCCATGTCTTGGAATGGTCATGTGTTATATAACCTCACATAGCACACACAAACTGTCAAAATAACTTAAATGAGATGAGAAACAGTGACCTCCCCTTTTCGTGTCCTCGGGTCCAAGATAATGGACTCTGGTCCAGCTTGACCCAACTCCGGCTCGATTACCTGTGGAAGCTCCAGTAGGGAGATGGAGTAACGTCATAACAATTATAAAACACTCTAATTGGTTTCAAAATTTAATTGTTACGTTTTGAAGGGTCGTTTGACCCTACATTTGATGAATGGAGTCAAACGACCCCCGAAACATCACGATAAAATGTGGAAACCAATTCGAGTGTTTTATCTGTGTTTTGACAGTACTCCCTCCACCTACTGGTAATTTATTTTCTCGACAAATACCATGTATATCTTAAGTGACAAAGAAAGTTAATATTATCACAAGTGGCACATGATTATTAATTGTGTATTTCTATTGATGATGAAGCACAATTACATTGAGTTGGCTCATGAGAGATCCCTTACCAAATCAAGAACATGACATCATAAGTGTATCATTATGTCAACATATTCTTTGTGTTGTCAGTCACAATGTTTTTTTCAATTAGTGACAGATAAGCAGTTTATTTTCATTGATAGAGTATGGTATTTCACCAGCATTCATATGATCTTAAAAAAATTCTTTAATGTTATTTCTTTCCCAGTTTATGGCAACCCACGTGTGTGCAGTTTTGACGGAGGCTACTACTGTTTTGAGTGCCATGAGAATGATGAGTATTGCATCCCAGCTCATGTTGTCTTCAACTGGGACTTCAGGAAGCAGAAAGGTAGGAGTTGCTTTGGTTTTTATTTGTTTTTTTTTATACACAAAGAAATTAGAAAATAAGTAGCTTTGGTACATTTTGTGACCCTGTGGCCCCTACTAAGGGGGGAACCACATTGGCCACACCATAAAGCAAAATCAAATGTAAAGCATGATGAGCTACAGAGCCAATGGCTCTATTTTTTATTATACGCAAAGAAATTAGAAAATGGGAGGTTTCAAATCTTCAGTCGAGCTGGTCAGGACATATTCCTGTTTGCTATACGTTTCAATGCGCAGACTCAGGTTGATTTGGTATAAGTTGTAAAAAGTCAAAAAGAGATTGTATAATAAAAATTGAAGATCATATGTGTGCATATGGGTCGTTTGTATTTGAACGGGTGTTTCCTTGCGTCCATGACATAGTATAAAACCAACCCAAATGCACATATGAGTTCTATATATGTATGGTATTCTAGAAGTTAGATTACTTCATAATACATGGATGTCTCTCTTAGTCTTCCTGTCAATCTTGAAGTATGGTCAAATATTGGGTTCAGTGCAGTGCAAATGATATGTGACAATGATATCAAAGTGTGACAATGATGTCATAGTGTGATAATGATGTCATATTGTGCCAATGATATCATACTGTGATGTGATATTGTGGCACTTATGTCATTTGTGTTAATGATGTCATATTCTGGCAATGATGTTATATTGATGCAATGATGTCATTGTGTGGCAATGATGTCATATTGTGACAGTGATGTCATATTTTGTCAATGATGTCATATTTTGGCAACGATGTCATATTGTGCCAATGATATACTGTGCCAATGATGTGATAATGTGGCAATTATGTCATATTGTGCCAATGATACCATACTGTGTTAATGATGTGATATTGTGACAATGATGTCATATTCTGGCAATGATGTTATATTGATGCAATGATGTCATTGTGTGGCAATGATGTCATATTGTGACAGTGATGTCATATTTTGTCAATGATGTCATATTTTGGCAACGATGTCATATTGTGCCAATGATATACTGTGTTAATGATGTGATATTGTTTCAATTATGTCATATTGTGCCAATGATATACTGTGTTAATGATGTGATATTGTGGCAATTATGCCATATTGTGGCAATGATGTCATATTGTGACAGTGATGTCATATTGTGACAGTGATGTAATATTGTGACAATGATGTCATATTATGCAAATGATGTCATATTTTGTCAATGATGTCATATTGTGGCAATGATATATTGTGACAATGATGTCATAGTGTGGCAATGATGTTATATTTTGGCAGTGATGTCATATTGATGGTATGTTGATGGCAATGATTTCATTGTGTTAATGATGTCATTTGTGTTAATGATGTCATATCCTGGCAATTATGTTATATTGTGTTAATGATGTCATTGTGTGGCAGTGATGTCATTGTGTGGCAATGATGTCATTGTGTGGCAATGATGTCATTATGTGGCAATGATGTCATTTGTGTTGATGATGTCATTGTGTGGCAATGATGTTATATTGTGTCAATGATGTCATTGTGTGGCAATGATGGGACAATTATTGATATTGATTTCAAGGTCATGGGGAAGCTTTTCATATCTCATTGTTCACAGTCATTATTTTAGTTTACATTTTTACCAATAATTGGAAATATCATGAAATTAAACTGGATCGTTTGAAAGTTGACAGCCAATTACCTATGACATCTACTTTTCTCATTTTGAATTGATAATATCGGAAAGGAATAATTTCATCTAAGTGACTTATACCTGTTACAGTTGCGAGAATTAGCTCTGAGTATCTTCAACAAATGGAGGAGCAGCCGGTGTTAGACCTGGAAGAGCTCAACCCTCGCATCTATGAGTACATTCCAGAGATAGAGGAAGTCAGGGTGAGTAACTTCTTCCCATGCTCTTCACTATATCACCTCTGGGATTTGTCATCAAGAAAATCTGAACTGAAAATATCTGTGTCAAATTTAATCAAACATACAAAAGGTAGGAAAAGCATATCAAGTCCTGGCAACATACAATTTGTAGAGGAAGTTGGGTGAGTCCTTTCAACCAGGGCAAAATATTCCCATGCTCTTCTCCATATCACCCCTGGGAATTTTCATCAAGAAAATCTGTATTGAAATTATCTTGTCAAGTTTAATCAAAGAGGTATTTTAGGTAGGAAAATGAAATAAGGCATTTAAGTCCTGGCAACTTACCAATTGTTGGCCATAAATTGTTCTTTGTTAAAACTAAATATTGTTCTTGGTAAAATTGGTAAGTGCATGGATATCAGTTTAAAGGTACCATTATATTTTGCTGAATGAATTACTTTAAAGAGCATAAAATTAAGTGCCTTCAGAGGATAACTCATGACAATTCTTCCAAAGAAGCTTTTTTTTAATTATAAGCCTTTTTAGTTGATGAATTTTGATTCCTGATTGGTAAGATTAAAGTTAGGTGAACTATCAGTTATTGTTTTGAGGCTTTAAACTTTTCCTATAACCAATGAGAAGCCTTGGGAGCCTTCACTTGGGTGATGTACAGATATTCTTACAAACAGAAATCAGACGTCACATGATATTCGATATGATAAGAATAGAGACACTTTGCTCATTGCAAATGTTCACGGCTAGTGATTGTGAAGAAACTGCTTTTAGAAGTTTCATGGGACAATATGAACCAAGCGTGTGGATAGAGAACCATGTCACCTGAATTCAAAATCAGTTACACATAAAATTTGGCGCTTATAGTATGTAGAGGTGAAAAGGTTAATAACAAATATTACTTTATTTACAGTCAATCCGGCAACAACTGTGCTCCCTGAAAACTTATCTATTTTCCTGTCACCAAAATGTAGCGGTCGAACTGAGAAAGAAGGTGTGGCCGAGGGAACACATGTATGATAGCAGGCATCTGTATTCCCTAGCGGTAAGTGTCTTGTAAATCAGTGGTTTGAAACTCTTTGTTTCTATCCATTTTGTCTAAAGGAGGCAAACTGGTTACTGAACTTGACCAATGAATGAAGGTGATGTGGGGTTTATCACCTCTTTCAAGAGTATTTCACTACTATCATGGCTGCTAGTAGGGAGAGCGCCCGCAACACTATTGTGGCTATGCTTTGTGGAAAAGAATGAGGAAGCAGTTTGAAAATACCATTATCAGGTTTCTGTTGGTTTTTGGGAGTGCAGTGGTTAGCGCTTTGGGCTTCAGATCAAAAGGTTGGGTCCCAATCCTGCGAGGGCCTCCGCAAATTTGTCTTTAGTAGAGAACTTCTTTACATGCATCAAGGTGTGGATGCAATGCTACACTACACTTCAGTGAGTTTCACACATGGTTTGCTAGTTCCAGCCGATGCTCACAGGTTTCACTGCAATGCCAAGCCACTCTCACTACAATAATACTCGCCGCCGTGTTACAAGTGAAACACTCTTGAAATCAGTGTTAAACCCCCAATCTCCCAACCTCAACTTCAGTCAGCTTAAGTACACTTCAAGAGAGAACAATGTCTCTTCTCTCTGGTATATTCAGGAATTTTGAAGAGGGGTTAGGGCTTATTTGTTAAAGAGAAGGGGGATGGTTGGATGAGGTGAGGTCCAACTTTTCTATGAGCAAGTTTTACAATAGAATTTTGGATGTTTGAAGATCCTGAAACAACCCTCTTTCCTGCTTTGTACCACTGCTTCCACTTCCTGTTAATAAGCGCCGAGTCTCTAATAAGCGCCGGGTCATTACCATTGAATTAATGCCCCTTAGTAAAACTTTTTACAGATATTCATTGTAAAATACTGTCTGACACAAACTTCAATTTTCTATGAAAGAAATAAGCGCCGGACCTCCAATTAGCGCCGGGCCTCTAATAAGCGCCGGGGGTAAAGGGGTGCTGAAAAAAAAGCTCCTGGTACTCACTCACTCATATTTCTACAAACAGGACCTACAACAGATCCCGAGTGGTCAACTGGCCAGGTTTCTGAAGGAGGTAGTCAAGTTTGCCTCCAAACATGTGTATGATTGTTCTCTGTGCTGCCAGAAAGGCTTCATCTGTGAGGTGTGCAACAACAGCCAGGTCATCTACCCGTTTGAGGTCGAAACTACATATAGGGTGAGTACTACATACTTATTTCTAGAATTGATGACCCTGTGACCCCTGTAAAAACTAAGGATGGGTATCGTTCCTCATTTCTTTATTGCAATATACTGCAATACAGAAAAGCGTATTGCAATATATTGGTACTCTTCAAATTCAAGAATTTGCATGCTATCTTGTCTAAATATATGTGTTCAAAATGATAATTATGTTCATGAGTCATGAGTCATCACTGTTTATTACCTTTGATTACATTGTTTTAACTATTTTCAAAACACAACTTCATGCTTTGATAAGAACTTTCCATAAAATCATATTTTATTTGGTTGTTTTTTGGACAAGTTAAGATGGAAATTGTTTATTTTAATACGTTCGATATCGGACATTTTCAGAAATGTGTACAGATTCATATCATGTTGTTCCTGTATTGCAATATACCGATATATCGATAATACCACGCATCCTTAGTAAAAACTTGGCCTTTTACATCTTCTTCTCTCCAGAAGAACAGGGCATAGATGCTGAATGTTTTGTAGAGACTCTTTAGGTAATTGGGATTCTAAATGCACATTTGGTGACCCTTTAGCCCCTATTAAGGGGGGGGGGGGGACCACATTGAAATCACCCGAAAGCAAAACTAGATATGAAGCCTGATGGGCTACAGAGCCAATGGCTCTCTCTTTTTATTGTTAGGGCATTTTGGAAAATGTTGAGGAGGTACAAGGAGAAACAATTTTGCAAGGGGTGTTGACATCTATGTCTGTTTGTTATTGCTTTTGAAGAATGCATTTATAGTTTCATTCATTTTCTTATGATTATATTTCAGTGACAATGATATTTTCAAATATTTAATGACAAATTTACAACTTGCCATCAAAATCAATATGTTCAACAATATCAGTTGCTTCATAGCATTCACCCGCCATCCATTTGAATACATTTGGAATCGTCTTTCTGTAGTTCATATTATGTGCCATTTTGCACAAATCACAATATGCTGGTTTCCTTGTCAAAATGGACAAACAGTTGAACCTCAATCCCTCCTTGTTTTGAAGATATTCAGCATAAGCTGTTTGATTTGTATCCAGATAGTTTAGATATAGACTAAGTTCCTCAATAGACTCAAAGTCCTCTGTGTTAATGAAAGAAGATCTCGGAGCAAACTGTGAATAGTTTCCCACCCCTCTGACTACGGGTATAATGTTGTGTTGAAGGACCTCACAGAATTGATTAGTAATGAAGTCCTTACAAAGAAGAGACTCAAAGACAAAGGCAAATTTGTATCTCTCGAACATGTCATGGCAGTAGTTGATGCAACCCATTTCAACAGTCGGACAATACATCCCAAAAATATCAACATCTATGTACCTTTTGAGAATTGTCACATAGTCAAATGCTTTTGACTTTGAGTGAACTTTGCACCGGTTTTCAATCCAGATAGATTTCTTATCCTTCATTGAGATGATTTGTCCATAATCTCTAACCACTGGTTTCACATCTTTCTCTACAGTCATGTAAGGCATGTAAATGTCTGAATCTTCTCTGTAAGTCATTGTCCAATTGAATGCATCATTCCAAACAACTGAGATGTTCTTCAACCTTTTGACATCAGGTTCCATACTGTAAAATACCCATGCCTGATCTGGACTTAGCCTGGGAGGTAGGTCAATACCGTGCAAAATTTTTGCCTCAAACACCAACACATCAACTTCCTGTTTGTTGACCTTGACCCTTTCTAGAGTACAGCAGCTGTACTCACAATCCTCAAACATCTCAGTGCCGCTGAAGTCTTGGACATTTTTACCTTGGAACCATCCAATCGTCTTCAGTTCTGTGGATTTACATCCTTGCAGAAATTCTGTGGTGCTCTGAATCAAGGCTGGTATTATTTTGGTTGTGTTTATTTGGGTTTGGAATGATTCAAGTGGCAATATTTGGAGACCCTCTGGATTTTGTTCCAAAGGACTAGTAGGAGTTATTTGCATTGGTTTGATGTTAAGGATTCTAGACACCGCTTCTCTTTGAGTTTTATTCAGTGAAAGTATTTGGTGTGCTGTAATGTTTTGGTTTAGAGGATTGGCAGGTGTATCTTGCATTGTATTCATGGGAACTGAAGATTGGATTTCTACACTACTGATGCCAGGTTTATTTTCATCTTCCTGATGAGACATATCCCTGACATTCTCCATTTGAGTCTTTTCATTTTTAACAAGACCAGAATTGGCTTTAACACCCTCCTTTCTTGTGATATGATTTTCATCACTCATCATATTTGTTATCTGCCTTTCATTATTTTTCTCTCCTGACCAATATTTGTCATATTCTTGTTCCTCTGTATTTTCAGTTTCAATGCCATCTATTTGATTTTCATCAATGATGACATTCGTTATCTCCCTTTCATTGTTAACTTCCTCAGACCTAGATTTGTCCTTGTCTTCTTCCTGAGAATATTCACTGCTCTTTATATGATTTTCAACACTAGTCATACTTACTCTCTCTCTTTCATTATTATTCTCTCCAGACCATGATTTGTCGTAATCTTGTTCCTTTGTATTTTCAGTGCCATCTATTTGATTTTCAACACTGATCATATCTGTTATAACAATTGCCTTTTTCATCTCTTCAGACAAATACTTATTATTGTCCTGTTCCTGATAATTTACAGGTTCAATACCATTTTTGTGATTTTTGTCACTAGTCATCTTTGCTTTCTCATTTTCATCATTTACCTCTCTAAACAAAGATTTATGACTGTCTTGTTCCTGAGAATTTGCAGTTTCAATAGTATATTTGTGATTTTCTTCACGAGTCATCTTTGCTTTCTCATTTTCATCATTTACCTCTCTAAACAAAGATTTATGACTGTCTTGTTCCTGAGAATTTGCAGTTTCAATACCACTTTTGTGATTTTCATCACCAGTCATCTTTGCTATCTCATATTCATTATTTACTTCTCCAAAGCTTACTGTGTCAAAGCCTTGTTCCTTTGAATTTTCAGTTTCGATGAACTGTTGGCGATTATCATCATTCATCTCCTTTGTTTCTGAAGGTATTTCTTCAAATACTTGCGACATTGAGAGTATTTCTTTCTTTAAGAGATAGCTAGAGGATTGTCTGTTCCTTAGCAAAAGCAGGATTGCCACCAAAAACAGCACAAGTCCAACTGACCTTGTCATGCTTGTATTCCTGAAATGAAATAAGATCATTACCCACAAGAGCAATCATATCAGGGTTTATATTTTTCATAAGATGCCCTAGGGCAACACATGACTTCATGTTATAAACAACGCTTTGACATCATTGTTCACCTATGACGTTTCGTTCTATAGGGGCCGCTGGCTGCCTATCCTGGGAAGTAAATTTGTGTATTTTCTTAAATTTGGCAACTATGGTAAAAACAAGAATGTTATATTTGTGCTAAGGACATGCCTTGTCTACGATACTCCTACCTTGTAAATATGAATGTAACCCTTGCTCTTGTTCAGGAAATACTAATATTTAGGCACTCATATCTTAATCATAGACCTCGCCGCTAATGGCTGCAATATTGCCCAAGCGACGCTAAACAATAACTCACACATAGACACTCATATAATTCCTCTATTTAATACTGATCTTGCATCACAATATGAATCTAAGCTTAGGACCAGCACCTAGATCTTTTAGGCCCTCTTAGTGCTAAGATAGTTGTAAGTACTATACATCAATATTGGCTAAAAATAATCATTGCACAAAGAATGCTATGAAAATTTAGACCCAGCTTTCCCAATTAGAATTTGATTGAATTTGGTAGTCAGAATGGCAAAGCACTTTTAGTTCAGTACCCTAATGGATTACTATGAAATGTGATGCTATATATTATGCCAAATTAACAATTAACAGTTTCAGAACTATTGCATGGCTTTATACAGTAAAGCAAACAAGTGTTTTTAAATTGTGCTTTCAGGGCTCCAGATAAATATTTTGACTCATGCGTATTTTACTCATCAAATTTTAGATTGAGGAGTGAAGTAGCCATTGTAAAAAGGTGAGGGGTATTTCACTCATGAAATTTTAAATTGAGGAGTAAAATAGCAGATGAATAAAAATTTCACATATTTCAACATTTTATTTCTGAAAGAGTCAGGTTAACTTAGCACCTGTATCTGCTTTACTGATGATAGGAACAACATAGTCTTACTTGCTTGATAAAAAGACGTTTAATCAGGGCTTGCTGTAATCAAGTGTTCCCCGAAAATGGATGATGATTGGATCGATGGAAGCAGGCTCATTCAGAATATTTGAAAATCTCTTCGTAAAAGCTCGACATTCTATTCCAGATGTAAAAAATCATATATGTTGAACCAAAACAATATTTGACAATAACCTTTACTCATGTAAATCAAATCTGACTCGTATTCTCAGGAAGTCATGCGTATCTGTCACTCATTGATTTCATAATTTATGCGTTAATCTCAATCGTCCATGCGTATTTTACGCAGATATGCATCTTATCTGGAGCCCTGGGCTTTAACATATAATATATTGAGGATTGTGGTTTAGTATTCTCAATATATTATATGTTAAAGGGGCAGTAGCACGTTTTTAGGGGTAATATAAGGTGATGTCAGGAAAATGAAAATAAATGGTTCCAATCTTAAGACAATGTATCTAAACTCAATAGAGCAATAATAAATAAAAATTGTTATGAAAAGTTAAGTCATACGATTCCTTTTATTACCCAAAATGAATTAAAGGTGTTCACACAAAAATGGCTGCCAATGCATTTTATGTGAATCTTCATACTTTGTCCTCTCACTATGGATGATTGGCTTGTGTAATGAGATTTTTGACACTATCAAAGTAATACATTTAGCATTAAGGTCCAATTATCAGTGAAAAATTGAAAATATAAAATTGTCAAAAAACGTGCTACTGCCCCTTTAAAGCACCATTTAAAAACACTTGAAGATTTCAGTTGTCCCAATAAACAATAAAATGTGAACTTTTGGTTTGAAAATAAATTTTATACAATAAAATAAATACATAATTCAAAATCTAGCAAATAAGATTTATTCTGATATACTTTAACACAGTGAGAAAATTAATTTACCATACCTTAAATGTCTCAACATCTTGCACTTTTTTGCTGCCTGTACGTCTGTCTTAGGAGCCAAGAGTGGTTTAGCTACTATTATCAGTTGCAGGCTTTCGTCTTTTCATTGGATTTCAATTTCAATGTCATTTTGTGAAGTAAACTTACTTCCCTGGTTTCAAATCCAACTTGAAATGCATTCCACTTTAAAACTTCTTCATCAAAAAGCTTTCACATTCTTTTGCATTTCACAATAGACATCCCCCATGTTGTATACTATAACTGCATATCATATCGTTCTGTTAGACATCTTCCTGGTTTTCAAGGTTCTTTTGTAATGTTAGATAACTGACTTATGTGAGGTACTGTCCAAGATTAAAGATGGCTGCCACATCACACTCATTACTGGGTATATGTTTAGATGACTTGATGGTGACCATTAAACTTAGTCTATTAAGAACTGTTGTTGCTCTATCTACAAATCTTTGGATTAAACAGACATGCTGTCCTAGATAAAAGATGGCCGATAATTTGCAAGCTGTGCAATGGAATTATGTAGATGGGCACAGATATAATAAGTGTGAATTTATCTCTGTCTTTAAAGGGGCAGTAGCACGTTTTTTGACAATTTTATATTTTCAATTTTTCACTGATAATTGTACGTTTATGCTAAATGTATTAATTTTATAGTGTCAAAAATTTCATAACACAAACTAATTATTCATAGTCGGAGAACAAATTATTAAGATTCCCATAAAATCCATTGGCAGCCATTTTTGTGTGAACACCTTTAATTCATTTTATGTAAGAAAAGGAATCGCATGACTTAACTTGACATTATTTTTTTTATCCATTATTGCTTCATTTACTTTAGATACATTGTCTTGAGATTGGAACCATTTATTTTCATTTTCCTGACATCACCTTATATGCCCCCTAAAAACGTGCTACTGCCCCTTTAATGAACTTTTGTCAGATTGGTTAATACTTCTGTAAGATAAACAAGCTTTTGATAACCAAGAACAAAACAAAGATGCTGCCCATTATGGCTGATAACTTGCAAGCTGTGCAATGGAATCAGATATGAACTGATATTAGAAGTTAAAATTTGAAGATCACCCTCTATTTCATTAACTTTTGGCTGATTGATCAATACTTTTGTAATATCTACAAGCTTGTGATAATGAAGAACAAAACAGAGATACTGCCCCTGATAAAAGATGTCTGATAGCTTGCAAGCTGTGCAGCTGAGTCATATAGATGAACTGATTATAACACAACAAATTTGAAACATGTTGCTGGGGGTAACATTTTGTTGATTCACATTTGAAAACTTGATAAAGAAGGGCATAATAGCAAATTTAACAAAAATACCCAGATAGGACTGTCCCTCAAAAGGGGGCTGATTAATTATAAATAGGTGTTCTATAGATTCGAAGATCACATTTTCAGTGACATACGGTTGACATGTGGTAATGTTCATGTACCATCTTCATATCACAAATTAGAGTTGTTTCCCTTGATAACAAATGGCTGATAACTCACAAGCTGTGCTTTGTGAAGTCAAGATGAGATGACATTATCAACAACTAGATCACAGCCGTCAGTAAATAATTAAGATTAGTAGCTAGCAAATAGAAAGGTGGTTGTATCATCTGCATGTATCAATTTTGTGTATCCTAGCATACATCTTGTAATTCTATCAGTTTCCTTCTCTTATCTTTATATATATGCATTTCCCTTAATTGATTAAGCATTTTTGAATGTCATCAATGTGCAGATCTTTCAATTGAATCAAAAGAATATAAATTATCGTTTGCATCTTTTATTCTTTAAAGAGCCAATCAGGCTTTCCGTGAGCATCTGCCTACGCAAAGTGATATCAGGCGTTTGTTAGCAAACTCCAGTTACCTTCTGACTTGACTTTTGCTTTCTCTCATAGTAAGCTAGAGAGCAAGCACAGAAAACTTAAGAGTATGCAGAAAGGCATAAAACTACCAGTTTGGAAACTGGTGTTTTAGGCTTTGCTTAGAAGATGCTCCATGAGTTGTTGCAGGTCACACATGACAAGCTTGACCAATAGTGCAATTTCATAGATTACTATCCACTGTCATAGGAAAGTATTATTTTAGAGCCAGTCGATGCTGCATAGCAACACCAGGAAGGTTTTAAGTCGTAATAAGGATAGAAAAGGGGCAGTAGCACGCTTTTTGATAATTTTGTATTCTAAATTTTTCACTGATAATTGTAAGTTAATGCTATATGCATTATTTTGACAGTGTCAAAAATCTCATTACAAAAGCCAATCATCCATAATAAGGGGACAAAGTATGAATATTCGCGTAAAATCCATTGGCGGCCATTTTGTGTGAACACCTTTAATTCATTTTGTGTAAGAAAAAGCAATAGCATGGCTAAACTTTACTTTCATTTGAATTATTACTGCTCCATTTAGTTTATATACATTGTCTTTTAATTGGAACCATTAATGTTCATTTTCCTGACATCACCTTATATTCCCCCTAAAAACGTGCTACTGCCCCTTTAAATCATATATGTTGAACCAAAACAATATTTGACAATAACCTTTACTCATGTAAATCAAATCTGACTCGTATTCTCAGAAAGTCATGCGTATCTGTCACTCATTGATTTCATAATTTATGCGTTAATCTCAATCGTCCATGCGTATTTTACGCAGATACGCATTTTATCTGGAGCCCTGGGCTTTAAAGGGGCAGTAGCACATTTTTTGATAATTTTATATGCCCTCCTTCCATAGTTGTATGACAAGTTTTACCCTATCATTTGCAAATTTGGTGATGTTCATCACATGAGATTTCACAACTTAAATACAATGGTAATAGCTCATTCTATCTTTTTTTTTACCGATACAAAACACAGATAAAATGTTAGTCATCTCAATAAGAAATTATTTTGTAAAAATATTGGCGATTGCATTTATTAGCTAGGTTCAATATATCACTCTTGCAATGTGACTGTAATGGGATGCACTTGATTTGCATGCAAGCAGCTGGTAAACCATTATATATAGATGCACCAAATAAACTGTTCAAGGGTTAGACATATATAAGAATTTGTAATCAAGGTTTTGATAGAACTAATGCAAGATCAGTATCTAAAGTTTCTGTTACCACTATTGGAAGTAGGGCTAGTTCAGTGTGCTGTGGGCTTACTATTATTGTATGTTCTTGTCATTTGACTACAGATAATATGGTTCAGAAATGAAATATTTTACCTTTGAAGATAAAGATTATTTGGGATATATTTAAATATTGTAGAGGGAAAATTACCTCATACTTGTCACCACAGTAAAAGAATACCTTATCAAAAAGTAAATTAATGCACAGGAATATATGGATGATAACTTCAAAACATCGCATACAATGAACAAAGAAGTTATCATTCATGTATTCATAAGTAAATTGGCTAGCACCTCCTTGACCCTTTAAAGGGGGTCTCCAACCTCTAATTTTTAACTTCCAGTGTTTTAGTAGCGAGGCCCTCTCCAACCCTCTCGGACGTTAAAAATTAGAAGTTGGAGACCCCCTTTAACCTCTACAGGCGAGAAATCAGGCACAATATATAATGGTAACTGTTCTCTTAGCTAGGGTTGAAAGGGTTAAAAAATTCGAGGTAAACATCATTGACATCCATAGGTTAATACAGATTTATTCTTGAGCTTAATAATTTAATGCATAAATAAATTACTAATGAAAGGACTAGATGACCCACGGCGGACTTTTTTTACACCATAAAAACTTCTTTATCAGTGATTAGACCATCAAAAGACTCTTTTCATTGATCCCTTGTCAGACCTTTTCCATCAAGTAATCAGAAATTGAGACGTGGCAAAGAGTATTTCGAGATCCATTACCATCCTAAAATGTCCAATATCCACTTCTGAAATAGACTTCTAAACAGGGAAGTAATTTGAAGACCTTTGAATAAATGATGTGATCTTTTCCCTTGGCACATTGCTTTTTGCTCTTATTCTTAGCTGTGGTATTTCTATTTGAGATTTTTATTCTAAAACAAATGCTCAATTTTTTAGCAAACCTGTTTAAAGTTAAATCGAGAAGGAAAAATATGAGAGCGATGTTTTAAAGGATAACTCCATTATGTTATTCAAATTTCAAATTCTCATGATACCCTTTGTTGAATATTTTCTTCAGACTGATTACTTTTTTAATCCAAATTCAAATTTCTATTTTCATATTCTCAGCCATTTCCATTTTGAATTTTCTTGGATTGTATCTGTTCAACCAGTGACAGCCTGCATTAATAACTTAGTGATTCCTGTAAACAGGCTACTCAGAAATATGGGCAGTAGTATCTAATGCAAAAGTGTTTATTAGCAGCCCCGTCTAAGGACGCCGCCGCACTCGTACTACTAGCTATAACTTTTTTCCACTAAGCTTTCCAGAACTCTTATTCATAACTTAACACTCATACCTTGGGGAAACGATTTTGACACGTTCACTTTCAAGGTCAAAGGTCAAGGTCACGAGCTAAATAATCACTCTAAGAATTCCTTGTCAACGCGATAACTTGAAAAGTTTTTGTGCTATGAAGCTCTTACTTGGTATATATCATCCTTGGAAGAGTAAAAAATTTTGAAAAGGTTTTGGCTACAATTGGTCAAAGGTCAAGGTCACAGCGAGGTCATGACTTTAGCATCGTTTAGCGAAAATGCTTTTTCTAACTATGAACACTTTTAATCAATACATGATTGTTATACTCGGTAAAAAGTGGTCATTAATTGTGTGACCTTGAAGGTCAAAGATCAAGGTCATGAGATATGAGTTATTGCAATGTGTACCTAATTTTGGTATAACTTTATCCCATTAAGCTTTTCAGAACTCATTAACATGTCTAAATGTTTATACTTCCAGGGAATCATTATGACATGTTCACTCTCAAGGTCAAAGGTCAAGGTCACGAGTTATAAAATCACTACAAAATTCCTTGTAAACATGATAACTTGAAAAGTTTTTGTGCTATGAAGCTCTAACTTGGTATATATCATCCTTGGAAGAGTAAAAAAATTTGAAAAGGTTTTAGCTACAATCCATCAAAGGTCAAGGTCACAGCGAGGTCATGACTTTAGCATGGTTTAGCGAAAATGCTTTCTTCTAACTATGAACACTTTTAATCAATACATGATTGTTATACTCAATAAAAAGTGTTCATTAATTGTGACCTTGAAGGTCAAAGGTCAAGGTCATGAGATACATGAGTTATTGCAATGTACACCTAATTTGGTTATAGCTTTATTCCATTTAGCTTTTCAGAACTCATGAACATCTTTAAATGTTTACACCGGGGAATTATTATGTTCACTTTCAAGGTCAAATGTGAAGGTCACGTGTTATAAAATCACTACAAGATTCCTTGTTAACACGATAACTTGAAAAGTTTTTGTGCTATGAAGTTTAGATTTTGTATATATTATCTCTTGAGAAGATCAAAACTTTAGAAAAGTCGAACTGTCGAAGGTCAAGGTCACAGCAAGGTCAACATATATTGAGAAAATGGATTATTTTCACTTTTAACACTTTCATTCATTACATTAATGTTATACTCAATTTAATGTGTTCATTAATTGTGTGACCTTGAGGGTCAAAGGTCAAGGTCACGAGAAAATGCCCAATTTGGTGAGGCCTATAAAAGGCGGAACAGGGTAAGGCGAAACCCCAAGTTTCGGGGCTGCTCTGCTTTTGCAGTGTCCCGCAAATGCTAATCTAGTTTTGACCAAATTTAATTTATTGCATATGTAGGATATTTCGGGATCCAAAAGTATGAGGTATACCATATCTTTTCTTATTTGTTTGGCATATGCAAAATAATCGTTTTAATAAGCTTTCATAGAATATTACTGATGCAGGGAAATATATCTAAATATGACATTCTGAATCCAAGGAACAGCTTGCACAAAGTTTCTTGAGTTTTAGTGGATTTTAGTGTTTCCCTCAATAACTAATCATTTAGTACCAACAAAGAAAACTATGTCCTGGACACTCAAGGCTGTAATGTTAAATGATCATTTCTAAATTTTTGAGTCATCTGAATATTTATAACAATCTAAGGCATAACCATTATGATTTTGGGGTCTATGTAATAGATATATGCGAACCTCCAGTCTAAGTAAAACTAGCCTCAATGTTATCCGTTTCACTCCTATACTGAGTCTGGAAATGTCTAGTAGAGGGTCGCGTAAGCCCATGATCGAATTGACCAATCAGAACTCATCTTACCAAGCCACAATAGTCTGTCTTCTCACGTATAACGTTGGAGGGTCATAGGTCGCAGAAAGGTCGGCTGACGCATCCCTCTACTAGACCTTGCTAGACTCAGTATAGGAGTGAAGCGGATAATATTGAGGCTAGGTATATTTGGACTGCCGAACCTAGCTCAATACACCTCCTATTTGAATCATGGATCTCTGAGGCGTACCGTAGCTAGGGGGTAGATCTTTGATATTTTACATGTCTATCTATCATGATATTAGACCATTCAGAAGAATTCATAATTTTTGACCTTGCGACCTTTACCTTGGCGCAGCAAGCATTTGTTGAAAACTTTACCCTTTGCCATAGCTTGTGATTGGATAGATATAAACCTTTGATATTTCACATGTGCATCTATCAGGTATATATTGACACAAAAATATACATTTACAATTTACTGATATCTGGGAGCGGCAGTGTTTAACAAACTCATCTCGTTTCATTATGTCTCCCCCCGAAGGGTCGGGAGACATATTGGTTTTAGCTGAGTTCCCGTCAGCGTTGGCGTTGGCGTTCCCATTTCGTTTCCGGAGCATATCTCTAAAACTATGTGACCGATCATCACCAAACTTGGTATACTGTCTCTCCATATCATGTAGATGTGCCTTTTGGAGGTTATAGATTTTTTTAAATTTAATTTTTAGCTCATGTTTATGGCATGGCATGGTGTCTGGCGTCCGTCCGTCCGTCCGTCCGTCCATCCGTCCGTAAACTTTGTGGAATTTCGACTTCTTCTCCAGAACCATAAGGCCTAGAAAGCTGAAACTTTGTGTACAGACTCCTTAGCTAGTGAGGATTATAAATTGTAGCTTTGGTGGCCCTGTGACCCCTAATAAGGGCCACAGGGGCCACACCCTAAAAACCTATTTTCATCTTCTTCTCCAGAACCATAAGGCCTAGAAAGCTGAAACCTTGTGTACAGACTCCTTGGCTAGTGAGGATTATAAATTGTAGCTTTGGTAGCCCTGTGACCCCTAATAAGGGCCACAGGGGCCACACCCTAAAAACCTATTTTCATCTTCTTCTCCAGAACCATAAGGCCTAGAAAGCTGAAACTTTGTGTACAGACTCCTTTGCTAGTGAGGATTATAAATTGTAGCTTTGGTAGCCCTGTGATCCCTAATAAGGGCCACAGGGGCCACGCCCTAAAAACCTATTTTCATCTTCTTCTCCAGAAGCATAAGGCCTAGAAAGCTGAAACTTTGTGTACAGACTCCTTAGCTAGTGAGGATTATAAATTGTAGCTTTGGTGGCCCTGTGACCCCTAATAAGGGCCACAGGGGCCACACCCTAAAAACCTATTTTCATCTTCTTCTCTAGAACCATAAGGCCTAGAAAGCTGAAACCTTGTGTACAGACTCTTTGGCTAGTGAGGATTATAAATTGTAGCTTTGGTAGCCCTGTGACCCCTAATAAGGGCCACAGGGGCCACGCCCTAAAAACCTATTTTCATTTTCTTCTCCAGAACCATAAGGCCTAGAAAGCTGAAACTTTGTGTACAGACTCCTTAGCTAGTGAGGATTATAAATTGTAGCTAGGGTGTGGCCCCTGTGACCCCTAATAAGGGCCACAGGGGCCACACCCTAAAAACCTATTTTCATCTTCTTCTCCAGAACCATAAGGCCTAGAAAGCTGAAACCTTGTGTACAGACTCCTTGGCTAGTGAGGATTATAAATTGTAGCTTTGGTAGCCCTGTGACCCCTAATTAGGGCCACAAGGGCCACACCCTAAAAACCTATTTTCATCTTCTTCTCCAGAACCATAAGGCCTAGAAAGCTGAAACTTTGTGTACAGACTCCTTGGCTAGTGAGGATTATAAATTGTAGCTTTGGTAGCCCTGTGATCCCTAATAAGGGCCACAGGGGCCACGCCCTAAAAACCTATTTTCATCTTCTTCTCCAGAAGCATAATGCCTAGAAAGCTGACACTTTGTGTACAGACTCCTTAGCTAGTGAGGATTATAAATTGTAGCTTTGGTGGCCCTGTGACCCCTAATAAGGGCCACAGGGGCCACACCCTAAAAACCTATTTTCATCTTCTTCTCCAGAACCATAAGGCCTAGAAAGCTGAAACCTTGTGTACAGACTCTTTGGCTAGTGAGGATTATAAATTGTAGCTTTGGTAGCCCTGTGACCCCTAATAAGGGCCACAGGGGCCACGCCTTAAAAACCTATTTTCATTTTCTTCTCCAGAAGCATAAGGCCTAGAAAGCTGAAACTTTGTGTACAGACTCCTTGGCTAGTGAGGATTATGAATTGTATCTTTGGTGGCCCTATGACCCCTAATAAGGGTCACAGGGGCCACGCCCTAAAAACCTATTTTCATCTTCTTCTCCAGAACCATAAGGCCTAGAAAGCTGAAACTTTGTGTATAGCCTCTTTGAAGAGTGAGGATTATAAATTGTAGCTTTGGTAGCCCTGTCACCCCTAATAAGGGCCACAGCGGCCACGCCCTAAAATCCTATTTTCATCTTCTTCTGCAGAACCATAAGGCCTAGAAAGCTGAAACTTTGTGTACAGACTCCTTGGTTAGTGAGGATTATAAATTGTAGCTTTGGTTGCCCTGTGACCCCTAATAAAGGCAACAGGAACGTCCTTCAAATCTATTTTCATCTTCTTCTCCTGAAGTATAAGGCCTAGAAAACTGAAACTTGTCGCCTATATATACTTAATTTTATGATTGGTGCCCCCTGTGGCCTCTACAAAGGGGGTATCATATAACGTATCATGTATCATCTATAACGTTGGAGGGTCATAGGTCGCAGAAAGGTCGGCTGACGCATCCCTCTACTAGACCTTGCTAGACTCAGTATAGGAGTGAAGCGGATAATATTGAGGCTAGGTATATTTGGACTGCCGAACCTAGCTCAATACACCTCCTATTTGAATCATGGATCTCTGAGGCGTACCGTAGCTAGGGGGTAGATCTTTGATATTTTACATGTCTATCTATCATGATATTAGACCATTCAGAAGAATTCATAATTTTTGACCTTGCGACCTTTACCTTGGCGCAGCAAGCATTTGTTGAAAACTTTACCCTTTGCCATAGCTTGTGATTGGATAGATATAAACCTTTGATATTTCACATGTGCATCTATCAGGTATATATTGACACAAAAATATACATTTACAATTTACTGATATCTGGGAGCGGCAGTGTTTAACAAACTCATCTCGTTTCATTATGTCTCCCCCCGAAGGGTCGGGAGACATATTGGTTTTAGCTGAGTTCCCGTCAGCGTTGGCGTTGGCGTTCCCATTTCGTTTCCGGAGCATATCTCTAAAACTATGTGACCGATCATCACCAAACTTGGTATACTGTCTCTCCATATCATGTAGATGTGCCTTTTGGAGGTTATAGATTTTTTTAAATTTAATTTTTAGCTCATGCTTATGGCATGGCATGGTGTCTGGCGTCCGTCCGTCCGTCCGTCCGTCCATCCGTCCGTAAACTTTGTGGAATTTCGACTTCTTCTCCAGAACCATAAGGCCTAGAAAGCTGAAACTTTGTGTACAGACTCCTTAGCTAGTGAGGATTATAAATTGTAGCTTTGGTGGCCCTGTGACCCCTAATAAGGGCCACAGGGGCCACACCCTAAAAACCTATTTTCATCTTCTTCTCCAGAACCATAAGGCCTAGAAAGCTGAAACCTTGTGTACAGACTCCTTGGCTAGTGAGGATTATAAATTGTAGCTTTGGTAGCCCTGTGATCCCTAATAAGGGCCACAGGGGCCACGCCCTAAAAACCTATTTTCATCTTCTTCTCCAGAAGCATAAGGCCTAGAAAGCTGAAACTTTGTGTACAGACTCCTTAGCTAGTGAGGATTATAAATTGTAGCTTTGGTGGCCCTGTGACCCCTAATAAGGGCCACAGGGGCCACACCCTAAAAACCTATTTTCATCTTCTTCTCCAGAACCATAAGGCCTAGAAAGCTGAAACCTTGTGTACAGACTCTTTGGCTAGTGAGGATTATAAATTGTAGCTTTGGTAGCCCTGTGACCCCTAATAAGGGCCACAGGGGCCACGCCCTAAAAACCTATTTTCATTTTCTTCTCCAGAACCATAAGGCCTAGAAAGCTGAAACTTTGTGTACAGACTCCTTAGCTAGTGAGGATTATAAATTGTAGCTTTGGTGGCCCTGTGACCCCTAATAAGGGCCACAGGGGCCACACCCTAAAAACCTATTTTCATCTTCTTCTCCAGAACCATAAGGCCTAGAAAGCTGAAACCTTGTGTACAGACTCCTTGGCTAGTGAGGATTATAAATTGTAGCTTTGGTAGCCCTGTGACCCCTAATAAGGGCCACAGGGGCCACACCCTAAAAACCTATTTTCATCTTCTTCTCCAGAGCCATAAGGCCTAGAAAGCTGAAACTTTGTGTACAGACTCCTTGGCTAGTGAGGATTATAAATTGTAGCTTTGGTAGCCCTGTGATCCCTAATAAGGGCCACAGGGGCCACGCCCTAAAAACCTATTTTCATCTTCTTCTCCAGAAGCATAAGGCCTAGAAAGCTGACACTTTGTGTACAGACTCCTTAGCTAGTGAGGATTATAAATTGTAGCTTTGGTGGCCCTGTGACCCCTAATAAGGGCCACAGGGGCCACACCCTAAAAACCTATTTTCATCTTCTTCTCCAGAACCATAAGGCCTAGAAAGCTGAAACCTTGTGTACAGACTCTTTGGCTAGTGAGGATTATAAATTGTAGCTTTGGTAGCCCTGTGACCCCTAATAAGGGTCACAGGGGCCACGCCCTAAAAACCTATTTTCATTTTCTTCTCCAGAAGCATAAGGCCTAGAAAGCTGAAACTTTGTGTACAGACTCCTTGGCTAGTGAGGATTATGAATTGTATCTTTGGTGGCCCTATGACCCCTAATAAGGGTCACAGGGGCCACGCCCTAAAAACCTATTTTCATCTTCTTCTCCAGAACCATAAGGCCTAGAAAGCTGAAACTTTGTGTATAGCCTCTTTGAAGAGTGAGGATTATAAATTGTAGCTTTGGTGGCCCTGTGACCCCTAATAAGGGCCACAGGGGACACGCCCTAAAAACCTAATTTCATCTTCTTCTCCAGAACCATGAGGCCTAAAAAGCTTGAAATTTTTGTACAGACTCTTTGGCTAGTGAAGATTATAAATTGTAGCTTTGGTGGTCCTGTCACCCCTAATAAGGGCCACAGCGGCCACGCCCTAAAATCCTATTTTCATCTTCTTCTGCAGAACCATAAGGCCTAGAAAGCTGAAACTTTGTGTACAGACTCCTTGGTTAGTGAGGATTATAAATTGTAGCTTTGGTTGCCCTGTGACCCCTAATAAAGGCAACAGGAACGTCCTTCAAATCTATTTTCATCTTCTTCTCCTGAAGTATAAGGCCTAGAAAACTGAAACTTGTCGCCTATATATACTTAATTTTATGATTGGTGCCCCCTGTGGCCTCTACAAAGGGGGTATCATATAACGTATCATATATCATCTATAACGTTGGAGGGTCATAGGTCGCAGAAAGGTCGGCTGACGCATCCCTCTACTAGACCTTGCTAGACTCAGTATAGGAGTGAAGCGGATAATATTGAGGCTAGGTATATTTGGACTGCCGAACCTAGCTCAATACACCTCCTATTTGAATCATGGATCTCTGAGGCGTACCGTAGCTAGGGGGTAGATCTTTGATATTTTACATGTCTATCTATCATGATATTAGACCATTCAGAAGAATTCATAATTTTTGACCTTGCGACCTTTACCTTGGCGCAGCAAGCATTTGTTGAAAACTTTACCCTTTGCCATAGCTTGTGATTGGATAGATATAAACCTTTGATATTTCACATGTGCATCTATCAGGTATATATTGACACAAAAATATACATTTACAATTTACTGATATCTGGGAGCGGCAGTGTTTAACAAACTCATCTCGTTTCATTATGTCTCCCCCCGAAGGGTCGGGAGACATATTGGTTTTAGCTGAGTTCCCGTCAGCGTTCCCATTTCGTTTCCGGAGCATATCTCTAAAACTATGTGACCGATCATCACCAAACTTGGTATACTGTCTCTCCATATCATGTAGATGTGCCTTTTGGAGGTTATAGATTTTTTTAAATTTAATTTTTAGCTCATGCTTATGGCATGGCATGGTGTCTGGCGTCCGTCCGTCCGTCCGTCCGTCCATCCGTCCGTAAACTTTGTGGAATTTCGACTTCTTCTCCAGAACCATAAGGCCTAGAAAGCTGAAACTTTGTGTACAGACTCCTTAGCTAGTGAGGATTATAAATTGTAGCTTTGGTGGCCCTGTGACCCCTAATAAGGGCCACAGGGGCCACACCCTAAAAACCTATTTTCATCTTCTTCTCCAGAACCATAAGGCCTAGAAAGCTGAAACCTTGTGTACAGACTCCTTGGCTAGTGAGGATTATAAATTGTAGCTTTGGTAGCCCTGTGACCCCTAATAAGGGCCACAGGGGCCACACCCTAAAAACCTATTTTCATCTTCTTCTCCAGAACCATAAGGCCTAGAAAGCTGAAACTTTGTGTACAGACTCCTTGGCTAGTGAGGATTATAAATTGTAGCTTTGGTAGCCCTGTGATCCCTAATAAGGGCCACAGGGGCCACGCCCTAAAAACCTATTTTCATCTTCTTCTCCAGAAGCATAAGGCCTAGAAAGCTGAAACTTTGTGTACAGACTCCTTAGCTAGTGAGGATTATAAATTGTAGCTTTGGTGGCCCTGTGACCCCTAATAAGGGCCACAGGGGCCACACCCTAAAAACCTATTTTCATCTTCTTCTCTAGAACCATAAGGCCTAGAAAGCTGAAACCTTGTGTACAGACTCTTTGGCTAGTGAGGATTATAAATTGTAGCTTTGGTAGCCCTGTGATCCCTAATAAGGGCCACAGGGGCCACGCCCTAAAAACCTATTTTCATCTTCTTCTCCAGAAGCATAAGGCCTAGAAAGCTGAAACTTTGTGTACAGACTCCTTAGCTAGTGAGGATTATAAATTGTAGCTTTGGTGGCCCTGTGACCCCTAATAAGGGCCACAGGGGCCACACCCTAAAAACCTATTTTCATCTTCTTCTCCAGAACCATAAGGCCTAGAAAGCTGAAACCTTGTGTACAGACTCCTTGGCTAGTGAGGATTATAAATTGTAGCTTTGGTAGCCCTGTGACCCCTAATAAGGGCCACAGGGGCCACACCCTAAAAACCTATTTTCATCTTCTTCTCCAGAAGCATAAGGCCTAGAAAGCTGAAACTTTGTGTACAGACTCCTTGGCTAGTGAGGATTATAAATTGTAGCTTTGGTAGCCCTGTGATCCCTAATAAGGGCCACAGGGGCCACGCCCTAAAAACCTATTTTCATCTTCTTCTCCAGAACCATAAGGCCTAGAAAGCTGACACTTTGTGTACAGACTCCTTAGCTAGTGAGGATTATAAATTGTAGCTTTGGTGGCCCTGTGACCCCTAATAAGGGCCACAGGGGCCACACCCTAAAAACCTATTTTCATCTTCTTCTCCAGAACCATAAGGCCTAGAAAGCTGAAACCTTGTGTACAGACTCTTTGGCTAGTGAGGATTATAAATTGTAGCTTTGGTAGCCCTGTGACCCCTAATAAGGGTCACAGGGGCCACGCCCTAAAAACCTATTTTCATTTTCTTCTCCAGAAGCATAAGGCCTAGAAAGCTGAAACTTTGTGTACAGACTCCTTGGCTAGTGAGGATTATGAATTGTATCTTTGGTGGCCCTATGACCCCTAATAAGGGTCACAGGGGCCACGCCCTAAAAACCTATTTTCATCTTCTTCTCCAGAACCATAAGGCCTAGAAAGCTGAAACTTTGTGTATAGCCTCTTTGAAGAGTGAGGATTAGAAATTGTAGCTTTGGTGGCCCTGTGACCCCTAATAAGGGCCACAGGGGACACGCCCTAAAAACCTAATTTCATCTTCTTCTCCAGAACCATGAGGCCTAAAAAGCTTGAACTTTTTGTACAGACTCTTTGGCTAGTGAAGATTATAAATTGTAGCTTTGGTGGTCCTGTCACCCCTAATAAGGGCCACAGCGGCCACGCCCTAAAATCCTATTTTCATCTTCTTCTGCAGAACCATAAGGCCTAGAAAGCTGAAACTTTGTGTACAGACTCCTTGGCTAGTGAGGATTATAAATTGTAGCTTTGGTTGCCCTGTGACCCCTAATAAAGGCAACAGGAACGTCCTTCAAATCTATTTTCATCTTCTTCTCCTGAAGAATGGCCTAGAAAACTGAAACTTGTCGCCTATATATACTTAATTTTATGATTGGTGCCCCCTGTGGCCTCTACAAAGGGGGTATCATTGGCCACACTCTACAGCATAATTGATGATGAAGCCTGATGAGCTACAGAGCCAATGGCTCTATTTTTTTTATTTCCATGGCAACAATTTGGACTTAGTCATTTCAAGGGTAGTGTTCGTTTCCGGAGCAGTTCTCTAAAATTATGTGACCGATCATCACCAAACTTAGTATACTGTCTCTCCATATCATGTAGATGTGCCTTTTGGAGGTTATAGATTTTTTTTAATTTAATTTTTTTTATTTCCATGGCAACAATTTGGACTTAGTCTTTTTCAAGGGTTTCAGCATCAAATCATTTAGAATTTTGAATATTTTGTTTTCTACAATTGTGGAGTTATTTATTCAAGTTGAATTATACAGAGAACATTAATGGTGCTTTATGATAGTATTGTTTAGAGGTTTGAGCATTTGAGGAAGGGGGAGACATCTGTTTTTACGGGTAAAAACACTTTCTAGTTAAAAATTGCTCTCCTTCATTGATTTTTAGCTCATCTGGCCTGTAAGGCCCGATGGGCTTATGGCATGGCATGGTGTCCGGCGTCTGTCCGTCCATAAACTTTGTGGAATTTTGACTTCTTCTCCAGAACCATAGGGCCTAGAAAGCTGAAACTTTGTGTATATACAGTGTTTAAAATATTGCCAGTCAGCCAGTCCTTGAACTGGCTACTTTTTGCCAGGACTGGTTACTTTTTGGTCAGGACTGGTAACTTATTGGTCAGGATTGGTAACTTTTCAATTTTTTTCTTAAATTTCCCAAAGGAATTGACCAATGAATTTTCAGGACAGGCTAGATTTCCAATCTATTTTATACACTGCTACCGGGGTATATACTTAATTTTATGATTGGTGACCCTGTGGCCTCTACAAAGGGGGAATCACATTGGCCACACTCTACATCATAGTTGATGATGAAGCCTGATGAGCTACAGAGCCAATGGCTCCATTTTTAACAAGACAAGATGACTGAATTAATAGATTTATTTCCTTAGTTCAAATGTTATGCATAAAATCATTACTCAAAATATAACACAATATGAGGGAACGCAATGATGTCATTTTGTTGTATACACTGTTTTGTTAAAATTGTGGAGTTTTGCTGATATTTCTCGAAAGTTACTATCAATCATTCACATGACTGTACATGTATACAGTATATAATTGTTCCTCCTGAAATCGTTCGAATTATCTAATTGAAATAGTTGAAATTATTTTTGTTATCAAATGTAACTTTCACTTCATCGGAACAACTTTGTAGCCACTGTGTAATATCTGGTATAGATTTACCATACACATCCAAATTATGAAGCTTCTTACACAACTCACAATACATTGGTTTTCTTGTTATCATAGAGTTACACCGGAACCTGTATCCTTCTTTGTTCTTGAGGTATTCCAGGTAAGCAGTGTCATTGGAATCCAAATAGTTCAAGTATTTACCAAGATCTTCTACACTCTCAAAATCATTGGCATCAATGTAGGTATTGGGTGGAAGGATTTCTGAATGTTTGAAGCCTCCTCGAACAACAGGGATGATGTCTCTGATTAAGGCATTGCAAGGTTTCTCTGTTATGTAGTCCTTGCAGAAAGCATTCTCAAAAGCAATAAAGAATTTGTACATGTCGTAAATGGCATCACATGTCAACTCGCACTTGAGGTTTCCACATTTGCCAAATACGTCAATCTGTATTGATTCCTTCAGTTTTCCCACATACGACATCCTGCCATGCTTGTCCACGCAGTGAGAGCAAAGCCACATGGCTTTCTTAGTCTTCTTGGCCATAATAAGATCATAATCCTTTGGGACATAGTGAGGATCGTTCACATTCTTCTCCACAGCCATGTAAGGTGTCACCAGATCTGAGTCTGTTCTGTAGGTCATTGTCCAGTTGAAGACATTTCTCCAGTTCTCTTGAGTCCATTGTGTCCTGGATATGAAAGGTGGGGGCTCCAAGGAGAAGAAGATCCAAATCTGGTCCTTGAATGAAGGTCGTTGTAATGGTTCTGGTGCTAAAAGGGTATGGGCATCAAAGAAGATGGCATCAAGGTCTTTGCTCTGGTTATAGGCTGTGTAAGTTGCTGAGAAGTCAATTGAACAGCATGAGTAGTCGCAATCTTTAAACATCTCCTCATTTGGGTAGTCCTTGATCCATCTGGGAACTATGGACCAGGCTATCTTCTTTCTTGTGGAGTCGGTGCAAGTTTGAGAAGGATTTGTAGAAGATGATCCTTTATTTGAAGTTGATGGAGATTTTGATGCTGGTGTTGGTGTTGTCAAAGCAAATTCTGATAGATCTGCTCTTGTAGATGTAGACAAGGATTGAGAAGAATTTGGGTCAGATATTGATTTCAATTGAGAAGAGATAGATGTTGTTGAAACTGGAAATAGTTCAGATTGATCTGTTCTTGTTGAGATTGATACTGATTTAGATGACATATTTGCTGAAATGAGATCAGATAGTTCAGTTCTTGGTAATGTTGATAATGATGGAGGTGTCGTCAATGCCATTGATGCCTTTGTTTCCAATAAGAGCTCATATAGGTCTGATCTTGTTGATGTCACTGCTGATTCAGATGACATTGGCGCCAATGATTCTGATGATAAGACCGATGAAGACTCTGCTGATGCTATACCCGAGATTGACTCATTTCTTGAATCATTTTTAGAGATTTCTGTATCATCCATTATTCTGCCCTCCCCTTCATTTTGAGTCGTGATGGTCGATATTTCTCTCACTGATGATTGAGAAGGGGATATTGAAGTATCAGATTCTTTCATTGGTAATCCTCCTAGTTCACTTCTGTTCAACTTTGCAAAATATTCACTTGGTTTAACTTTCCCAAGTAAAGAGATTAGAAACAGTTCAAGTTGTTTTGGAGAAGATAATTGTACTTGTGATGCATTTGAAGACGTTGTTAGCTTTGACGCCCTCAGAAAATCACTGTGATCTGAAGGTTTTATGGATTTTCCTGTTTTGACCAATGAATGAATATCCTTGTTCAAATTGCTTTCCTGTGATGCTAATGTCTTGGGTGTTTGTGATGTATTTGAAGATGACGTTAGAGTGGATGCCTGCAGAATATCACTTTCATCTGAAGGTTTTATAGATTCACCTGATTCTACCAATGAATTAATATCCTTGATCAATTTCCTTTCCCATGTTACTGATGACTTGGCTATACTTCCTCCATCATCAGCTTCATCGTTGGACAATGTTGTGGTTTCTGACTGATAAATAATGTCTCCTTCATTTAGATTTTGTGTTTTCTCATTTTCTGCGTGGATCAACAATATCTGCTCTAGATCTGATTCAAAGGTATTCTCAACTCTTTCAGCTATGTTCATCAATTGTTCTTTTGAAATGTTTGTATAGTTCTGTATGATTTTATGAAATGCCAGTCCAAACAGAATGATACATATGTACCTTGTCACTTTTTGGATTGATCTGTAAAAAAAAGACAATAACATCATCATCCTAATCTTCAATGTCATTCATGCCACCAATAAAAATGGAAAATTTTGTCAGCTCCATTTAGGTCTTCCCAATGAATGCGTTCAAAACATGGACTATTAAAAGCTTATGTATAGAGAGGAACAATGTCTTTGCATAAGATTCGTTGACATTTTTTATTAAAGACTTTTTTACCTTGAATGATTCAGAATAATATAACGTCGTTTACTTTGAAATTTGGAATTCATTGACCACCAACCTAGACTTTGTATTAAACATAATTTAGAAATGCAGTGGAGTCTCATTTAAAAATAAATAATTTGTTTACACTTGAATAAAATTTTAAAAAAAAATTAATTTAAAAAATGTCATGTAATAGTGCCTACCTTGCAGTAAGAGCCATATTGAAACAGGTTTAATCAATAGTCCAAAGTTTCAGAACATTGTAAATTACTGAAATTCTAAGAGTTTGAAATGTTTCTCTCCTAGTCCCTATCACAGTGTTACAATGAGAAACAGCTGAAAACTTGATTAATAGACAGGTGAGAATGAAAGTAATGAAATCAATAATCTTTAATGTGATAATCAGATAAAAGTGAAATTAATCAAGTTTTATCAGATTGAACATGAGTCACAAATCTGTATCTTCTGATAAGATCTGCTTTTGCCTCAGATTGAAGTTCATGTAAGACTTAAGTTTATGCAAGATTGAAGTAATTTGGGCAACAGGTGTTCCTGAAAGGATTGTTTGGAATTTAGTCTGTACAAGCAATATATTGGACGATGCATGGCCATCATTAGATTTTCCCTGAGTTAAGGCTACATGAAGACAGACAAACACACAGATTCTTTATTAGACCAATCAGTCAAAACATGCATTTGTCAAATCCACATAATTTCTAAGCATGGTGAAGAACAATATAAATATGTATAATGCTAGTTAGTGATCATAAAGTTAGTGATCAAGATCTAATATTCGTATAAATAAATTTTAACAAGGATAAATTAATATCACAAGTAAACACCAATCTGATTAAAATCAACCATGCTCTTAGGAATAAAATAGTAAAAATATTGTCTCTATTGGGGTTCCAACCGGCTGGGATTTCCTATCCGCAGGGACTGAATGCTGTGAGCCTATGCTGTATGTGGCTGTAACAAGTTTAGCACAAATAAAACACAGTCATAAACTATCCAATGACATTGTTGTTTTAAAATACCGTTTAACAGGGATCATGTATAATTAATTGAACACAGGAGTTACCTGCCCCTAGCAAGATATTAATAGCTTTTGTTGTTGGCCATGCGATTGGTTACGTCAAAAACATACGACAAAGATGAGTACAAAGGACCGTGGCATAGAGCATTTTCTTGGGCGAATCTAGCTTCTGAGCCCAGGGTACAGATAAGTGGAGTTAGCGTAACGTTCGTACCCTGAGACAGGATGAGAGGATATCTTTGCTGGTGTGAACCGTGATAGAGACTATATTTTTATTATCTTATTCCCTGGAGCTCTTACATACCATGATTACCACATAATTTATCTGAATTTATCAAATTTTCACTGTTCATGTATTGTTTCCAAATTTTTATGCAAGAGAGTAATTCCTTCTTGTCAAGATTATCGAAGCAAATTATGTTGCCTGAAATTTAACACAGCAAATTTCTATTTCAGTGTACCACGTGCAAGGCAGTGTACCACAAGACATGTATGACCGAGAATCTTCCCTGTCCAAAGTGTGTGCGATGGAGACTGAGGAAGTCTAGCTTCCACGAGAGCCCTGCAGACTCCATGGATTATGCCATTACTCCACCTTAACTCTTAGACTGCAGCTCTGGAATTATCTGATAAAATGTAACACAGAAAGCTGTATTTCCAAAGTGAATAAGATGAAGAGAGAATTTCCAGTTTCCATGAGAGTGCAGCTGACTCCATGGATTATGCCACTCATATAGTCTTAGTCTGCAGTTCTGAAATTATCAGATGTATCACAGAAAGCTGAATTGCCAAAATTGAATATGGTGAAGAGAGAATTTCAAGTTTCCATGAGAGTCATTATGCCATTGATATACTCCACCTTTACCCATTGTCTGCAGTCATGGAATAATCTGATAACATGTTACACAGAAATCTGTCTTGTCCCAAATGATTAAGGGGAAGACAGAGAAAGTCTAGCTTCCATGAGAGTGCAGCTGACTCCATGGATTATGCCATTACTCCACCTTAACCCATAGTCTGCAGTCATGGAATTATCCGTAAACATGTTACACAGAATCTGTAATGCAAAAAGTGAATAAATTGAAGACAAATTTCCAGTTTCGTTGAGAGTTAAGCTGACTCCATGGATTATTCCTTTAAACCACCTTAACCCTTAGTCTGCGGTCATGTAATCATCGATAACATGTTACATAGAAATCTGTCTTATCCCAAGTGATTAAGGGAAAGACAGAGAAAGTCTAGCTTCCATGAGAAAGCAGCTGACTCCATGGATTATGCCATATTCAACTAAGAAAAATTGGATAAAGTGTAATAATCTTCAACCATCTAAAGGAAGTATATTTTGCATAAACTGATATTTATTGTTATTATTTCTTGAGATGCACTTCAGTGCCTTTAAATTTTTCTCTACTTTTGATTTTGATTTGATGATGTTTGTGACATCAAAACATGTTGGTTTTTTTTAATTTAAAATTTCTGCAATATGGTTTTATCCTCATGGCAATTCTGTTTTTCAACTTTTCAAAGGATGATTTTCAAGAATATCTGAAAACAAAACACTTATTTTGTTATTATTTTAAGATGTTTGTTGAAACTTTAAGGCCAGTATTTTATTGGTTTTCTTTTGTTTTTAAAAAATTGGGAAAATTGATGAATGTGGACTATTTTTGTCATTATATGTTGAAGTACTTATTTAAAATATCTAAATATTTGTCAAAAATATCTATTATCACTATGTGTATTTTTCATGATTTCACTTTTCCATTTTCAAACATGGATGCAAAAAGACCCTTGTTTTGATTATCAACCCTTATAAAAAACAAATGAATCCTAAAATATTTTAGTCTAGTGTAGAGCAAATCGTTTAGAAGTATGTTTACAATGTTTATATTCTGAAGTTAGAGATGAATTATCATCAGATATTAAGGTATCACTCATTCCTTGTTGCATTTCTAGTCTGAGTAATGCTCTATAGGGATTGTGTCTGGTGATCTATACATATTAGCCAATCAGCGAGGAGCTTATAAAGCTTTCAGCATAATTTAATCTTAAAGCAAGACTCTGATTGGTCAAATTAATGAAGGTCAAAGACTACCTGACACAAACCCCATGTAGCATACTTAGTTCAGAATAGCATGGAGTATGAGTTATTTTATTTGATTATTGATTAGATTGGTACAAATAGGGAAAGACGAGTTTATTATTATCATTATAATTTATTTATTTATTTCATCAGTTGGTGCTGGCTGAAGGTGCTGGTAGTAAAATCAGATATATAATGATAAAATTCATTCATTTCATCATTATTACACATTTCTAATCTCTAAATACTAGACAATGATAATTGAATAATTTGAGATCTTCTATATTTTGGACTGTCAAAGTTTAAAGTTTTTGTGTGGTTAGCTTTTGAAAATTGAAGTTATTGAACATTCTGAATCATATTCATCTTGGCATTAGAAATTTTGTTGTTTCTGACTTTTGTTGTTGAGTTGACTTAGCAATATGTCATCTATAACCAATAAGCAAGTGTATCTATATCACTCAGTGGCATTTATGCCAATGTTTATGTGGTTATTCAAACATAGGTCTTTATACCATTCTTACCATTTTCATTAAGTAGCATTTTGTCCATTACCATTCTTTCCCCACTGTGGTAGATAAAGTTATGAAATGTAAATCTGACCTCGGTTTGAACATGAGTTTGCAGGCAATACAGGGATGTCTTGATGGGATGCAAACAAAGTTAATTTTGCAATATGCGATGCTCTTCAAAATACATTGTTTTGACCAGTGAGTCTTAGCTATGGCCTCAGTGACAATAACATTACTTCTGTTGAAAAGTGCTTTCATTAGTCTTTTCGGTGCATATTGTTCCCGCCAGGAGACCTCCTGGAAACCATGAAAATAGTCTTATTTAGAACAGCTTGGGATCAGCTTATTATTATGTAAGCCTCTGTGGGGAGAGAATGGTCAATCACATTACTTTGTACCTTTTGTTTTCTTATGAATTCTTGTTTAATCTCACCTCAATTTTAGATAATTATGAAACATTTCGCACAGAAAGAAAATATCCTCTTTCATTAGATGTATAATCTGTTATCTGTTGATATTTCTCATATTAGTTGTTTGTGTTTTTTGGATCTACCATTTGAAACTATAAAGATATTTGAGGCATATCTGTGCAGCAAAGTTTGAAAGTTCATCCTCTCCCCATAGTTAAAGTCATAAATTGCTGACCAACCCTCTGTTTGCTGAAAGTGATAAGTGAATAATATCTAATGGGCGATTCTGTTCTTATTCAAAAGCCTCATCAATTCACCATTCTGTATTTATCGTATATGATAATGGTTGACTACTCCAGAGGTCATTTGAAGGGTGACCATGCATAGTTTACCTCCATATTTCAAGGTGGTTGGACAAAGCTGCTTGAAATCTAACTATTTGTATATTGTATTGATAAATTTGCTAACTATTTGTAATCTGTACAGATTTGCTTGTCTTTCAGGTCCTGAAGAGACCAAATTGTAAATGTGTAGAGTTCACAATTCTTGAAACATGAATAAAAATATGAAATAAGACTTGTGTGATAAATTTCTTTAAGAATTTTAAAATAAGAAATAAACTGCAATTCATTTTGTTATGGTCAATTACCCCCAGCAGTGCATTTAGTTGGGGCGATAGTATTGGGCAGCGTCTGTCCATCTGTAAATGTGCTTAGGAATATTGGCACGAGGTGTACAACAAATAGGAATGAGTATCAGTGGGTTTGCAATACAGAGTAAACTCTAATTTGTGAGTGTCTGTAAGTATAGTACAATATTGAAAAACTGATTCTTTTCACTTCATTACCATCAGAGTAAGGCCCCATCCAGGTTTATGACCTTGACCTTCATTTCAAGATCACAACAAAATTTTAGTATTTTGCCCTTGTCAGCAAGACATACCAAGAACCAAGAATCATTGGATTCTCTTCATAACCTACACAACCCCAGCCGAGTTTTGTTACCTTCAAATTTTTAGCTCATCAGGTCTGAAAGACCCGATGGGCTTATGGCATGGCAAGGCGTCCGGCGTCCGTCCATCCGTCCATCCGTAAACTTTTCACATTTTCGACTTCTTCTCCAGAACCAATGACTCTAAAGAGCTGAAATTTGATGTGCAGACTCCTTGGCCAATGGGGATTCTAAATTGTAGATTTCGTGACCCAATGACCCCAAATGGGGTCACGGGGGTCAAAACTTTTAAATCCTATTTTCATCTTCTTCTCCAGTTCCAAAAGTTCAAGAGAGCTGAAAAGTTGTGAGTAGACTCCTTGGCCAATGGGGATTCTAAATTGTAGATTTCGTGACCCCATGATCCCAAATGGGGTCACAGGGGTCAAAACTTTAAAATCCTATTTTCATCTTCTTCTTTAGTTCCAAAAGGTCTAGAGATCTGAAAAGTTGTGAGTAGACTCCTTGGCCAATGGGGATTCTAAATTGTAGATTTCGTGACCCCATGACCCCAAATGGGGTCACAGGGGTCAAAACTTTAAAATCCTATTTTCATCTTCTTCTCCAGTTCCAAAAGGTCTAGAGAGCAGGAAATTGTGAGTAGACTCCTTGGCCAATGGGAATTCTAAATTGTAGATTTCGTGACCCCATGACCCCAAATGGGGTCACAGGGGTCAAAACCTTAAAAACCTATTTTCATCTTCTTCTCCAGTTCCAAAAGGTCTAGAGAGCTGAAAAGTTGTGAGTAGACTCCTTGGCCAATGGGGATTCTAAGTTGTAGATTTCGTGACCCCATGACCCCAAATGGGGTCACAGGGGTCAACCTTAAAAACCTATATTCATCTTCTTCTCCAGTTCCAAAAGGTCTAGAGAGCTGAAAAGTTGTGAGTAGACTCCTTGACCAATAGGGATTCAAAATTGTAGATTTCGTGACCCCATGACCCCAAATAGGGTCACAGGGGTCAAAACTTTAAAAACCTATTTTCATCTGCTTCTCCAGTTCCAAAATGTCTAGAGAGCTGAAAGTTGTGTGTAGACTCTTTGGCCAATTAAGATTCTAAATTTTACATTTAATTACCCCTTGACCCCAATTGGGGTCACAGGGGTCAACACCTTAAAGAACTATTTTCATCAAAAGTCTGATGAGCTACAGAGCCCATGGCTCTATTTTTTTCAAGGTCACATTGAGGCTTTGAAAATTTTAGAATTGAAACCTGCATATTCAGGAGGATATCTCAAGAGGCATTCACTTAAATTTCTTCAAAACATCCACAAAGCTTCTCATTGGGAAGACACCAAGTCAAGTTGATTCCGGCGATCGTCACAACATTTACAAGGTCACATGGATAATAGATGAATATGATAATAGTGTAGTAGATGAAATATTGCTGACAACATGTTAAGCCATATACACCCCATCCTGCTACATCAGCGGATATGTATCCACTGATGTAGCAGGATGTATTCACCCACTAGAGAAGTAGACAGCTTGATTGCCATCTGTGTCGAATATATCATTGCAATTATCCTAGTGAAAGTAGATCCAGTAAGTGTGTAGATCAGGGATGCAGAAATCTGTCTATTTGACGGACATGTCCGATTGCTAAAAGGGGTCGGGATAGCGCAGTGGTTAGCGCGTTCGGCTTCGGATAAAGAGGTCTGTGGTTTGAATCCCGCCTGGGGCTCGGCAAGTTTGTCTGCAGTAGAGAACTGTTCTACACGAGTAAGGTTTGGGTCCACTAAATTTCAGAGCAGTATCATCCATGGTTCGCTAGTTTCAGCGGATGCTGGCAGGTTTCATCGCATTGCATAGCAACAGTTGTGTTGCGGGCTTTCTCCCTGCAATAATACTAGAAGCCGCGATATAAGTGACATAATCTTGAAAGCGGCATTAAACCCAACATCACCTCATCGGTTGGGAATCCAGATTGACCGATTGGAAAATAACCCTATCGGACATTTGAAACAAAAAACTGTCCCATTGAAAAGAAAAACTTATTGGACATTTGAAAAGAAATTTCAAGAAAATTATCTTCAATTGAAGAAAATTATACAAAAGAAAACTTACTTTTATTGTCAAAAGTGTCAATAAAGACAATCCCATGGTACTTGAGTCAGTCAAAATCTTATAGATTATGATTTCGAGTCGAGTGAAGCCACTCGCGTCAACGACCAGGATTTGATATAAACACACATTAAATTTTATTTTCCTGAAATTGACGTGATTTTTTTTTTAGAAAACTTCTTACATGAACATGCTTATATCCGCATTACTTCATCTTATTTTATCCTAACCTACTGTAGATGCACTAGTTTATAAAGACACATTTTACTTAATGGATGTCAACAAATAGATAAAATTCTTCAACGTGGCGTATCATAGAAACATAATTTTAAGAGAATGACACCACCATAACAAACATAAACCTAAGATATCAATGTTCATAAAAGTATACCCTGATTATCAAAGAGGCTCCTTTGAATTGTGATAATATGTTTCATGTCAAACATTTGACCAATGATCACTAAATAATAGCTTGTTTATCAGGACGGATTGTTTTAAAGGCACCACTCGACCGGCTTAGTTTCATCCGCCATTTTGAATTGTTAGCATTTCCAGGGAAATATAATACATCACTAACATCCCTGGCATTTCGAAAAAACAAATGTGATGTATTATGCTAATTCATTAACAAAATTAAGAAATAACTGCTTGATTGGCAGAAGAGGAGCATATTAAAAAAACATATATAATTGTAAACAGGAAAGTCCTCCTGAATTTCGTTTCCACAAAAAATACCCCGCTCCAATGGTCCCTTTAAGCATTTCAAATCCTGTGTTTTGCATCAGCAATAGACAGATCACGAAATATATCTATTTAAATGGTAATTTAAGCTAACAGCCTCATTTATGAAGATTTTCACAATGGCTTTTGAACAAAGCACTAAAAATAATGAGACACACTCGGAAAGCGTAAGATAATGTTCAGTACCAACATTGGTCATTTTTCATGTAGATTCTTTAAGCAATATGATCACAGCGATTCATAAATCTGAAAAAGACTCTTTGAGGTGAGCATGAATCCTTCATCAATTGTGAATTTATCATCAAATGTTTTTAGAAATCAACCTTTCCAATAAATCGATTTGTTTGTCTCCTAAAGGTCAACAATAAGTGAACAAGTATGTTAACCATTAAGTAGCTAAGCAATGAACGGCGCTGGTCAACAGGTTTAATCTGATAGCCGAATTTTCAACCAATCAACGACGGCGTCTTCAAATTGTCCGTGGTCTACTGACCGATATCGTCTGGTTTGCTCCTCACGTGATTAAATTGGGGTCACGTGATTCTCCAGACGGCGTCAATGAAGTGGTCACCTTGTCTTGACCAATTCATTCTCAAGGGGACGGGAGTCGATATCGTAGTCTGTTGTTTGACCCTTGACAGTGACTTGACCTGTACTCTAAAACCAAAGTTCAATAACTGAACTGAATGATAGGACGGGAGTGGAGTTGATAGTCTGGCGCTTGACTCTTGACTTTGACTAGTTTTTAAAGGGACAGTTCTATCAGGTTGTTACTTGTGGAAACAAAATTCGCGCGAGCGCTCTTTATCAAGTTGTCAAATAGAAATCAACAAGCATAATACCAGTTTCAACATGGTGGTGTTATAATCATGTAGGTAGAGTGTTATATTGATAAACTGAAATTTCCACAATAAATACCCCGACCGGACTGTCCTTTTAAACTAGGAACTATTGATTAAAGAGCCACTCCACGATTTTATACACGTTTTGACATTATCAAATATTTGAATTAAAAACATTTCACAAAATAGAAATTATATGATAATTTCTTGTTTTCAATAGATGTTCTAGGAAGCCAATTTGTACGTGTAATTTACTATGATACTGGTTAAATTACCTATCAAACATTATCAACTCATTACTGTCATTCTAATTGCTGTATACAAGTTTTAACCATTTGCGTTTAACCCCCTGACGGCAGTGACGCTCATCATTATCCGGTTTTCGATCATTATCATGACTTCAAACCTTCTTAACATAGATATACCTCGTCGATAGGCTCTGAAATGATTCACTCCTACAAAAGTCGATACTTCTCAATGAAATGACACCATATTTTGAGATTGGCATATGTGACCCAACAACTCAAGGAGTTTCTCTTAATAAGACTTCACTCCATTTGTTGTCGGGGTTCATATTTGCAAAACTACCAACAGTGTCATCTGATCAAGAAATATCGAATGTAGGTATAGTTTTAAAGCTAATCGACTAATTGACTAATCGATGAGGCTGTAAATACATGCTTAATGCCATTTAAGTTCGATCAAAGCAAGACATTATGTAAAGAAAATCACGGAGTGACTCTTTGATAAGCCAATCTAGTTAAAACTAGTTGTAATGTATAAGTCCTTTAAGTTGGCGGCTTTATAGCTGTATATATTTACAAATAAATAAAGATAACAAACCCTCGGCATGACTCTCGATAAGGAATTTAGCATTCTCTCCCCACAGAGGCAGATCAAGTCATGTTGATTTAGCCTCTGTTATATTTCGCCGAGTTGCTGGGATAGAATGGGAGATGCCTGATTGGAGGCAATCAAAGTTAGTTGTGCAATCAGCGACGCTCTTCTTGAATTATCAGTTTTGCTACTTAATCAAGGCAAAGGCATTGTGATATAAAACCATCCTTTCCATGCGAGCAGCCTTGTCATTTGATGCAGAAATTCAAATGTAATGTGATGAAATTTTTCCCGCTGGGGGAAACTGCCGGAACCCAGTGATTTCGGTGTAATATAACAGAGGCTAAATCAACATGACTTCACCTGCCTCTGTGGGGAGAGAATGGGAATTTAGATACAAGAACAGAACGAAATCAATAGGCGACCCATTCGCTCCCCACAGAGGCAGCTCAACTAGAATACTACTGAGCTGCCTTTGGGGTGAGAGCTGCCTCTGTGGGGTGAGAGCTGCCTCTGTGGGGTGAGAGCTGCCTCTGTGGCGTGAGAATGATGGCAACCACATTGGATATATCTTGTTTTCACACGGTACAAGCGTGAGATGTTTCTGGTGGTTTATTCTGAAATTGTCGACAATTTAACTGGTAAGAAAACACTGCAGGTAGGCAGATGTTTCGCACCTGAGTTCAACTTTCAGTGACACCCACACTTTAATCCGTTGAAACAACATCACAAAAACAACTCGCCACATCAAAGGATTTTTTGGGTCGACCCCAACTGTCGACAATTTCAGAAGACACCGTTTCTGGTCACTATTTACACATACGTACGTGCACGTGTATTTAAAAAGAAAACGCCCCATGAGCTGATAAGATTACAATGGGTCCTTAGAGATTCAATATGATAGAGTTTCGGGGAATTGTAACTATTTTTTAAGAAAGGAGCACACACTTTGCTAACTCTCATAAAGAATAATCCATTTGTGTTAAGTATTGATGTACATAAATCTGTTTTACATAAATGTACATAAATTTAGCAATGAGGTAAGGTGAACTATTTGGAGGGGTGGTTTTCGTCTCCTTATACGATAGGGAATAGATTATTCAACGTTTCTCCCTCGTCAAAACCACCACACTACTATAAGGTAATAAAACGTGGTGGTAAAGCATAAAAACTTTCAGTCCATCGTGACAAAGATGAAATGCTACTCTCCTTAAGTCCTAAGAGTGAAGTCGAGTGATTCTAATGTGACAGGGTGAGTCAAAGGCATTTCTTATAGCTTCGACTGGGGTAATATCTTATAAACAGAAAAGGTAGACTGTCACTCTCAACCCGGAGGTCTTGGGTTCGAATCCCGCCGGATTTTGGAATATTGGATTTTCTGTTACACAAGCAAAGCGTCAATAGTGACATCTTCTGGAATAACGAAACGAATGTAAATCAAGTGGGAATAGTTTATTTTGGAAAAGGTGTCATCTAATTATCGTGTTTTCTCGCCTCGTTATATAATTGTGGTTGTTAAATCTGTCTGGTTTACAGCCTGCTAGTGCTCAAGCGAGCGGAATCATATCTTTAGCCCAATTTAGGTTGGCCCAGCCATCTGTAAGAAACAGGAAGGGAAGAGTAACTCACGTATAAATGATGAGTTTAGCATGAGGTTCATTTCAGTCCATACATTTTGCCTCAATGCATTCTTATGTATATTCATATGATGAAAAGCTTTTTCTCCCCTCTGGCAATGAGGCAGAGGGGATGGTCGAATAGTTGTCAGGTACCGCTCTTCAATACTAATATCACAATTTTCAAACCATAATTAAAAGTGAAAGTACTAAGAAATGAGTTTAAATGAAATACAATCTCATTAAAATGATATCTTAATTGCTTCACTACGTTACGCATATTAAAGATCTCAAAAGGCCCCGTAAGTCCAGCCGTCAGGGTAACCTTTGACCGCTTGATGTGAGGAAGATTTCATCCACCAATCAAATCGTACGTCTCTTAAAGGACAATTCAAGAGATTAAACCGTAAATCGGCACAGCCCAAATGATAAAATGATAACTTATGACCTTTCGAATTTCCCAAAAAGCAGTGTTAGGTAATTTGCATAGGTCGTAAATTCATTTGTAATGTTTGTCTATTTGACAGAACTAGATTCTTTCTAATTTGCATATGTACATCGAATATGTGTGATATCAAATCAACAAGACTTGATCTAATATGTTTTTATGTCAGTTCTGGTCTTCTCATTTGTGTCAGTATATTTATGGATACAAAATACACCGAATTTAATGAACATGAATCGTTTCATATAAGATTTAAAGGGAAACGTTTATATAACGTAACTGTTCCAAAAATAGCATCTACAGCTTGCTGTTTGAATTTGCCCCGTTTACGGTGATTTCTTCGATAATGATAACATTAAAGTATTTACCTGGACGATTTTGGACCAACAAATTGATAGTAGCGATATAAAGCACAGTTTGAGTTATTCATTCGGACATGACAGGAAATATTTGTTGTTGACATTTAGAAATAGTCGGAAATGTTCGTTTTTCGAGTTTTGAAGTTTAGATATGAATACCCGTCACCAGCAACCCGAGTTACGGGGCAAAGTCGCTGATTGGCTGAGTCAAAGGATACTCTGACGGCTGTTAATAATGAGCCTGGTAAGATCTACATGCGTAGCGTAGTGTAGCAAATAGATCGTATTTTAATAAGATTGAATGAAATAGAATTATCAGTAAAATCTTTTAGTTAGGTGTTATGAGTAATACTCAATCTAAATAAATGTAGATCAACAGATTTTGTATTTTGTCATACTGTTTGGCCTAATATAAAACCTTTTGATCTAAATTTATTTAGATTGGAGTAATACTCTGAATCTTCATTAGTGAAATCCTATATATATACATGTATTAATTAATATCACTGAACTTTTCAAACAGCTTTACAAAACCCAAGGTGAGGAAATGAGAGTTATAGCAGTTTCGTTTAACTCTCATCATGATCAACATTGTCAAATTCATTTCCAAACAAGGACCAACCAATATAATTTATTAGTAGGCCTATATCCCTTAAGCTTGCCTGTCATGCCCTCCCACTGTTTTCCTATTTATATCAAGGTGACCATTCTCTCCCCATCAAATCACGAAATGTATTTTTATACATACTCAACATCACCATATTATTTAGCAATATACATTCACTGTCATCAGAGGTAGATCGAGCCATAGAATGCTATGCGTACATCTGTTTTAATAATGGCATAGGACATATTTGTAATATTTATTTTACATACTCAACATCACCAAAATAATTTAGCCACATAGATGTACACTTAATGCAGTCTCATAATTATGCTTACCGACAAAACTCTTTTATTCGACATTTTCAAGAACATATACACTAAAAAATAAGACACGTAAACACATTTCTTTAACAACATTTTACGAAAATAATTGTTGTTTGGTGTGTACCTTCTTTTGCCTGACAGTATAGAATCATTTGATTTTGTCTCTCCAGTTTCTGTCAGCAAAGACCTGACAGGCATGAATTACACTTCCTGTTTTCACAGCCAATAAGATAAAGACCAGCGAGTATGGTCTCATTAGTCAATATATTGGAGAAGTAAATGAATGTAATTAAAGAAGGAAAAGTAAACCAACATTTAAATACAACCGCAATATCTCATTTTAACGTTTCTCTATATAATCATAGTAATTTAGTCTGTCTGCCGTACGTCCTGTTATCCCTCAACAGAGCGGAATCAAATCTTAGCCAGTATCTTTAAGCTCATCTGAGGTTGGCACGCCATCTGTAAGAAACAGGAAGAAAAAAGTAATTCACGTATAAAGGATTAGTGTAGCACGAGCTTCATTTCAAATCTTGCCTTTTGCCTGATTTTTTTTTCTATGTATATGCATATGACGATAATGCTCCATCTCTCCATCTGGACAAAATTGAGGAAAGGAAATCAAATTGCTTGTAGCTAATTTCAGGTCTCACCATCTACCAAAAAGGTAGAAAAGTATGTAAGTTCTGCTATCAGTCAACAGAGTGGAATCAAATCTTAGTCAACACATTTTGAGCCAACATAAGGTTGGCCACTTCATGTGGAACAGGGAGATAAAATGGTAATTTAATTAGGATTGGTTTAGCCTTAGGTTCACGTGAAACTGTGCATTCTGCACCAATGCGTTTAATGTTTATCCCTTGATTATGCTTCGTCACTCCGACGGCTTATGCTCTACAGGAGATAATATTGGAAAGGTTACTCATTTTCTCATTGTTTATCGTGTTTCGATCCCTTCATCTGCAGTTGATGGATTATTATTTTCTAATCCTCTTTGGATCCGCAAAAGAGAAACTGATTGTCGTCAAATGCCTGGTTCGATTCTGAACATGACCAGGAAACGAAAGGTTATGCAGGTATAAAATTTGCTGTATCCCCAGGTGACTATGATGTGATTGCCCTATGTGAAACTTTCCTTAAAGGTGACGATTCTCTCAAACTTGATGGATATACTTGGATGGGCCACAATCGCAAAATGACTAGTAGAAACGCCAGACGAGGATCTGGTGGTGTTGGTATTTTTATTCGTAATTCGATTTTAGAACTTTTTAATTGTACTATTGTTGATAAATCTACAGATGATATTGTATGGTATAAATTCTCACATAGATCTCATGACTTTAACGTGTTCCTGGCTGTGTGTTACCTCAGCCCCCCAGGTTCCTCCCACGTGCGCGACCCCGAGGAGTTCTTCCACACTCTACTCCAACAAGTCTACACCTTCCAGTGTCAGGGCCTCGTACAGCTCTGTGGGGACTTCAACGCTCGTGTGGGTGACAGTGCAGACTACATACAGGGAGTCGACCCTGTACCTCTACGTGACGTCATTGACTATGGTGAAAACTCGCATGGAAAACATTTTAGTGACTTTTTAGTTGATATTAACTTCTGTATGTTAAATGGCCGTAACTGTGATAACAATGACTTTACTTATGTGAGCCAAAATGGGCGTTCTGTCGTTGATTATGTTTTAGTACCACATGAACAATTATCTTTTTATAAGCATTTTAATGTCATTACAATGTCCTCTCTTATCACCTTATATGCTGATAGTGCCCCTGAAAGCCTACCCGACCACTCCATGTTAGCATATACCTTAGACCTATCTGGTCTCTACCCCCGTACCCCCACCCAGGAGCCCCTGTCTGTGGATGATACATGTATGAAAGCTCCTGAGAAGTACAACGTTAACCAGCTTCCTTATGATTTCCTGAATGATGCTAAATCTCTTTTTGACTTGAACGCTACTATCGAACGTATTGAAAAGCATTTGAATGATAATGATGATGTGAATTGTGCGTATGGTGAATTCGTGAACTTGCTACATAATGAAATGGACGATAAATTACAGGTACGAAAAAGCCATGAGAAAGTCAAAAAGAAAACCTTTCGTAAACCATACTGGAACGAAGAGCTTCAACAGCAGTGGATGAAAGTGTCTAGCAGTGAACGGGAATGGTTACGGTGCAATGGTAGTGCCCAGAGTAAGAGACGTTTAAAAGAGATTTACTGTTATGAGAGAAAGACATTCGATCGACTCAACAGGAGAATAAAGAGACAATATCAGCTCACTAAACAACTCAACCTATTGGATAAACTAGAGAATTCCGACCGTAACTTTTGGAAAATAATAGGGAAAATCGGTATAGAAAACGAAAGAAACACTGTTATCCCAATGGAAGTTATTCAGAAGGACGGCAGTATCTCCACAGATCCAGAGTCTATTCTCACACAGTGGAAGACGGAGTTCGAATATATCTACTCTGATAACAGCTCACCCCCTGATGTAGACCACAGGAAGCAAGTACTCGCAGAGTTAGATGAGTTTGGTGACACCCAGAGTACAGACAGTGTGCTGAACGAGCCAATAACACGGGAAGAGGTCACTAGTGCTGTGCACAGAGCTAAGTTGAGGAAGGCATGTGGACTAGACAATATACCGGCTGAGGTACTTAAGAATGACAATTGTGTAGATATTCTTTTCAAGTTGTATACTGTTTGTTTTGAGAAAGGTGTAATTCCTGATACATGGAGGACAGGAATTATCCATCCCATATCCAAGAGTGATACAGACGTTAGAATCCCATCTTCATACAGACCCATCTCACTGCTGTCAGTGCCATCGAAGTTGTATTGTGACATCCTAAATGAACGACTAACATCTTGGCTTGAGATGTCTGATGTAATCGTCGAAGAGCAAAACGGGTTCCGCAAGAAGAGAAGCTGCTTTGACCACATGTTTAGCCTATATTCTATCATCAAAAGTAGACTTGATTCCAAACAACAAACCTATACATGTTTTATTGATTTTAAAAAAGCGTTCGACAATGTTGACAGATCTTGTCTCTGGTTTAAACTTAGAAAATGTGGTGTTGACGGGAAGATGTTTAAAACTATTCAATCACTTTATGAGGATACCAAATGTGCTGTACGTATCAACAACATGCTAACCCCATTCTTTCCGACACCAAAAGGAGTGAAGCAAGGTTGCCTTATGTCTCCGTCTCTATTCGCTCTGTACATAAATGACCTAGCAGACGACATTAATAATCTGAAAAATGGCGTTTTCATGGATAACAAGATGATATCGATCCTACTCTATGCAGACGATGTCGTATTACTCGCCCCCACGGAAGAAAGGCTGCAAGCTATGCTGAACGTCGTCAGTAACTGGTGCTGCAACTGGGGTCTCCATATCAACAAGAAGAAGACAAAGATTGTACATTTCAGGAATAAAAGCAAGGCAAGATCTACGTTTAATTTTTCATGCGATAACGAGGCGCTGGACTATACGGAGGCCTACAAGTACCTAGGACTGTGGTTTGAGGAGCATCTCAACATGAAATACACCGTCAAGGAAATCGCGAAGAGTGCAAGTCGTGCTTTATCTCTATTAATATCGAAATACTACATGTGTGGTGACATGGGATATGACGTTTTCACTAAATTGTATGAATCTACTGTTCAACCCATATTGATGTATGGAGCACCTCTCTGGGGACTTACTAGCCACCAGGAGATTAATAATGTGCAAAATAGAGCCTGCAGATTCTTTCTTGGAGTACCCCGGAACACTTCAAATTGTGCGGTACGCGGTGAAATGGGATGGTTGTCATGCCTGACTAAGCAGAGAATCGAAGTTATTAGAAGTTTCATCAAGATAACCAGGATGAGTGATGCCAGACTCCCAAAATGTATTTTAGAATACAGCAAAAGAAGAAAAAAATCGTTTTACAACTCGGTTATCAAGGTATGCAGAAGTCTTAATATAGAAAATTTACTGTTTTTAAATGGATCGACACATTTTATAATGTCTCATGTCAAAGCCGAGCTGAGGAAAATCGACGAGTTCTCGTGGTTCAAAGATCTATGGAACGACGAATCAAAGCCAAATGGAAATAAATTACGGACATACAGGCTTTTCAAGAAAGATCTTGTTCCTGAGATATACGTTAAGAAAATCATGTCGAGGAGTCAACGAAAATATCTATCAAGACTACGCTGTGGATCACTCCGACTACACATAGAGACAGGCAGACACAGCAGACCCCCCACCCCTCTACATCTTAGAATATGTCCCTTCTGTGATAAAGTAGAGTCCGAGATACATTTCCTATTAGAGTGTAACTTTTATTCAGACCTCCGTTTTACATTTTTAGATCTCCACACGTGCAATGTTATTTATACTCTTAACAAGTTATTTACCTCTGTTGATGTTGTAAAGTTGAAAAAATTAGCTCTAACGGTTAAGCATATGTTTTTAAGACGTCAGTCTTTTACCTAATTTATCTCTTAACATTTTAAGCTTTCCCTGCTTTAAGGTTTACTACTTTTTACAGTTTATTTATCATTTTGTATGTTGTATATACGTTGTAATGTTCTTAACAGTGTCTCATAAGCCAAATAAATGGCTGGTTGTTAAACATATTTTATTTCTAACCCAATGTTTATATTCATGTACATGTTTAACTTGTGACACTCAAATAAACTATTTCTGTCTGTCTGTCTGTCTATAAAGAATTAATTTTGTATAAAATGCAAATATCAGTCATTCAATCTAGTTTGTGTACAAAAGCATTCATTTTATCGTTATGGGTGAACTTCTTATAAACTGAGGTACAAAAGAAAGTACATACATGTACCTACGTTGGTTTTGATATATGCAAGATTAATTTAATTTTTTGTGTAATTTTATTTTTACCTCTGCCATCATTGAACACAAATATCTATAAAACAATAACCAGACTCCAATATATTTGTTTAAATACTGCAGTTATATGTGTTATTGTGAGCGTGAGATAATCAAATGCTTTACTCGTCTTTTAGATACTTAATAAGAAATTTAACTGTGGTATGTACAATCTTTTGTACTTCAGTTTACATATATTCATTCTTATACAAGACAATGAAGTCCAAAACAGAGGTGAGAAAACTGTGTATTTTTACAACGTTGACAAATATATAACCAAAGAGATTCATCTTCAAAAATATGTTATGTAGCATTCCTATTCGATATTCAAATCATGCATAAAATGAGGGGATCAACAAATATCATTCATCACTGGGCATATTCCTTAAGCTTGACTTAAACCAACTACTTCTACTCCTTTGATAGTAACTGGATCGGAAATCCAATGATTGTAAATCCTAAAGCACATCAAGGGCTGGACCAACGTCTGCAATCAATAGCGTGTGAACATGTTTTCATGGAAAAGAAAGGAATAGTCTTAATGTTTCATAATTTTTTTATACATATTTTGATAAATGATGATAAAAAAAATATATTAAGAATTGAAAGCATACTTGGTTCCATCGATGTCTATTTATCTCGGTTTCAATTGCTTCTTACATTATCATTTTCCATTCATATAATTCTAATATTGAATCCTATGTTTCCAGGAATGTTTGGGTATAAATGAGGCCTCTCAAAGTTGATTTTAATTTCTCGCTAAATACACCACTTACCCTGACTGCAGCTTATCAGCTTTCTCTATGTCCAGCGCAAAAAGTGCTCGTATTAAAGAGGAGGTTAGCCTAGGCTTTTATAGTTAAGGGTAGCTCTTTCGAGACAGAAAAGTATAAAACGAAAGATCATGATATGATTTAAAACTTAACAATAATGATAAAATAACCTAAGTGTTTTCATATTTCATACACATTGAAATGAATTACAGGTATTCACATAAAAATGGCCACCTAAGGACTTTATATGAATCTTTATAATTTTATCACTGACGAAGGATGATTTGTTTGTGTAATGCGATGTTTGACATTATCAAAATAATACATTTAGCATTACCGTGCAATTATCAGTGGAGACGTGAACCTTTCCAAAAAAGTGCTACTGTCCCTGCACGTAAGAGAAATGTGAATGTATTAAACGTAATGTTTGTGTCACGATAACGTTTTATCTGACAAAAACTAAATTGAGACTTATTCTGATCATCAGAGCTTTAATAAATGTGTTGTCATGACGGTAAGACATTAAATCACATACATAACATTTTAATGACATAATTGAAATACATTTATTGTCATGCAAAAAGAAATAATATTAACAATCAGTGTTTAGCTGGAAGACAAATCTATCTAATGTCTTCTGTTTTTAAGTAAATTTTACTTTTTTTGTGAAAATCGCATTAATCTAATTTGCCATAAAGAGGATTGCTTAAAGATTGTTTATGGCACTATCAGTCTACTGCGTTGTTAGTGCTGTTAGGAAGATGTTAAATTGAAAGAGATACTCAACGAAATGGTTAATATAAGTACCGATCTCTTAAATAATGGTGTATTTAAAAGGAAAACACATTATATGTTTTTCTCACCGTTAGAATTATGTTTTCCAAAGAACAAATAATAACCATTATGTCTTTGGCACAGCGTGGTGCTATGCAAGCAAGATGTAATGTGGACTTGTTAAAGGGGCAGTAGCACGTTTTTAGGGGGAATATAAGGTGATGTCAGAAAAATGAAAATTCATGGTTCAAATCGAAAGACAATGTATTGAAACTAAATGGAGCAGTAGTAATTCAAATATGTAACGTAAAGTTTAGCCATGCGATTCCTTTTTCTTACACAAAATGAATTAAAGGTGTTAAAAAAAAATGGCCGCCAATGGATTTTATGTAAATCTTCATACTTTGTCCTCTGACTATGGATGATTGACTTGTGTAATGAGATTTTTGACACTGTCAAAAAATACATTTAACATTAACTTTCAATTATCAGTGAACAATTAAAAATATAAAATTATAAAAAAACGTGCTACTGCCCCTTTAATGCTTTTTTTTTTTAAAAATAACTTCGCAGTATGTGCTGAAAGCCTTCTTTTGACAGTTGAGAAGTAATTACCTACCATCATACTATTGCATATATCTTTCAGTTGAAAAAATTATCTCCTTTATGAAAACCACCTAAACTCACGTGCAAAAGAAACGTCCCCAAACGTTTTCAAACTATAAATAGCAAATCTCAAAACACTTGTATATTCTGACATTTATTATTATAAACTTGTTGTATATTTATCAAATTGCAAGAATTCGTGAAACATAAAGACATTGTTTTACCGTTTTACAAGATGATTAGTTGACTAGGGGTGTATTGTCCGGTATTCGATCACCTGTCAAAACACAAATCACACTGCTTCAGTTACCCAAACGTCATAATATCGGCTGTTGCCTCCTTGTGATGCAATAAGTAACGCAACACGACCGCGGACACGGTTTATAAATCGCCTAATAACACGACTATGGATATGGTGCCATTTCCCCTGCAAAACACGACTCAAGTCCTGCACTGTCAGTGGAGGCTATTGGCGTTGTCGAATACGTCACCTGAGGTAGCCTCAAAGATGCTCTACTGGATACATATCCGGAGATCTTGCTTGCGAGACCAACACATTAACAACATTGACGAACAGTACTCCCTAAAGCCAGTATTCGACGTCAAATTTGATGCTTTAACTTCATTGCTCTGAGAGGTCGATTTGCTCAAATGTCGTGTTAACGCAGTCGTCTGGTCACTGTCCATCTGCTGATTCGATGATTCAGGCTGTGTGCAGCTGATGACGTCACAGTCAGGAAAATGTTCCTCAGGGGAAGCACCCGTAAATGTCTGTCTACAATGGGGGTGGTCACCTTCGGTCTGTAGCTCCTGGGCCTGTTTATTGTTTAATGCATCAACAGCCTACCAATTGTTTGCTTCGAGCAGTTCAAGATTCTAGCGACATGGTCGTTTGTAGCGCCAAGTTGAAGCATCCACTTTGCTCACCCTCTCTGCTTTGAAGTTAATTGCGGCATGTTCTTGTTGTCAACATGATGTAACTGATGCCCAAAAACATTTTGGCGGGGGCTTTATACCCCAAGATCAAACGAGTATTTTTATGTACATTTAGGAAATTTCACTGATTAAAATCATTTTTCTCGTAAAAAACGTGCATTTATTGTCCTTTTGTGGTCATGTCATCAACTTGAGTGTTTATGTGACCTTCTCCTAACACTGAGTTAGGTTCAATGTCATTAGATAAAAAATTACAAATAAAAAATGTTTGGGGACGTTTCTTTTGCACGTGAGTATATAAACCTCTTTTACTGAAATTATCAAAATTCATAAAAGAAGGTGTGTGTTGCTTCTGATACAAACACAACTCTTGAATATCCTGGTATATATCATATTATTGTGTCATGTATATATAATTATCATTTGAACACATGTAACTTATTGTACATCATATTCAACTTGTTCTCTATGTCACTTATGTGAATCATGAGAAATAAACTTCTGTTCTTTTCTGTTTCTGATCTAAATGACGTTAAAGAGCAATTACTTTCATTCCATAAAGAAACTATATACAACTAATCATTTTCTCTGGTTTTATAGCAAAATCAACAAGTTATTCCAACAAGATGTTATTTTCATGAGCATTAAAAATTTATTTCGTTCATTCGGTAGATGAAAATGTCGTTGACGAACTTTGGTGATATTCATGTATTAACTAGCTATATACAAGAGCCGCTCCGTGAGCTGTCAGAGGTCAAATATTGCAAACTTTACCAATTGTGTCATCTGATCGAGAAGTATCAACTGTTGCAGGCAAGTATTAGTTTATAACGCTCAAGGGCATCATATTTAAGAAATAGAGTAGCCCTAACCATCATGTGTTTTGCAATAAAGTATAGTTTTGCCCTGAACTATTATAGTTAAATAACGAGGCCGAAGGCTGAGTTGTTTGACGTTATAATAGTTCAGGTCAAAACTATACTTTATTGCAAAACACATGATGGTTAGGGCTACTCTATTACTTTTCTAGTATGTCGATTTTAACTCGATTTTAAAGCTATTTCTTCTCCAAAATAAGAAAAAATTTTAAATCACATTCGGCAGCGAATTAAAACTCCTCGAATAGGGCCCGGGATAATGACGTCATAGCCGATTGTTATTGACGTCATGTCCCATTGTTTCGTGACGTCTCTCAAAAACTATACTTTATTGCGGAAAAAAGGGTGGGCGGCGCCTTTGATCCTTACGGGAACAATACTAGAAAGTGACATAATGAAGGTTTAATGTCGCAATATTGATCGAAATGACGACAATGAAGCGTCAATCAGTCAAACGTAAATTTGGAAACTTAGAGTTAGGAGTTTATAATGTTTGGTAGATTACATAGATAGTATTCAGGTAAAGTGTGTGTGTGAATTTGGCAAATATGTAAAGATTTTTTTTAAAACAAGTAATCATCATATAATCGCAATTTGATGATGAATATATGAGATGTTGTGAATTCATATAATTAACAATGTCATCTATGTTAGATTCAAAGCCAAAACTTTGTACTGAAAATCACTTGTAACTTGTCTCGAAAGAATTGCATGTTTCAATAAAAAGTTTAAGTTGGAAGTTTTTAAAACAATAAAGATTATCTATTTCTCCCGCTGGTTGCTATCCGTATATATGTTTTCAAAAGAAAAACGAATGATTTATTTCGCAATGTTCATAGCATGCATATTCTTCTCTGTAACACAAATGTACTCGTATCAATTATGTAACGATTAAACTATACTGATCTATTATGAACAGTTATGACAAAAGATATAAAACGCTATATTTTTTGTTCAAAGTTGATGTAATTCGCATTTAATTTGCATTTGAAGACTAAATGCTTTTAAGTGAGATGTTTTGCTAATAATTGTCAATTACATAGATACATGTATATACATTTAACCAATTATTCGAGACTGTGTATTGAATGTGCATGGCATTAATTTGAGTATAAAGTATATTTTGACTCGTATCTTGAATAATACTAATTGATCGTTCATAAATTTATAACAACGTATCCTTTCCAATTAAAACTGTTCATATTTTAAAAGCACAAATCATTTTCTCCGAAATGTCAAATTTTACTGTAAAAGCCTTTTTTGTCCATACAATCTGGTTTTCCGATATTACCATATTTGATTTGAAGGTTGTAGCTTAAATATCATATGCTTCTATTGAAAATTGTTATCCTCATTATTAAATTACATGTATGACCTTTTAGCAGTGATTGATAACTTGGAGGAGCAACAAATGACAGTTTACATTGACGCACCTAGCGTAGTAATGTACGCGTAAAATGCATTTTTTGATGGACAATCTACTTTATATTTGTAATTAATTTCTAAAAAAGATACGATAATGATCAAATGATCAAATCTATGTTAAATAAGATACCATGTTTATGAAAGCCCATATTTCTGATTATTGCGAACATAAATAACAACGAAAAGCGAATTAGGGAAAAGCCATAACAAATCAGTTGAACACGCACCCGAAATTGTTGTAATGGCTCAAGGCATTGCATGCAACAGCCTGTCAGTTCTGGCTTCATGATGAGCAACAATCAAGCTCCATGCATCGATCGCAGTGACCTTCTACAATTCCTTCAATATCATATTTTGCGTGATTTATTTCTAATGAAAAGAGAAATGTTTCAGATTTTAAGGAAAGTTTTGAAGTCGATTTATTTAAAGATAGACAAATAACTATTTTAGAAAATCAGAAACCATATTTGATGAATGTGTTGTTAACATCAAGCAGGAAATTGTAATGGCTCACGACATTGCATGCAACAGCCTGTCATTTCATCGATCACAGCGACACTGTCTATAGTTCTTGCAATATCATAGATAATATTGCGTGATATTTTTGAAGAAAACAAAACTGTTTCTAAATGTTAAAGAGTATACAAATCAATATCAATATATTTAGAAAAAGACCAATTTCTTTTATTGAAAATAAGAAACCATATTTGAATTTTGTTTGTTTGTTCAGTTATTTATTCAAATTACTTTTCATTGTTTTAGATAATCTTGAACAGGGCACCATGAAGTGATAAATTGTAATATATAGAAGCAAAGCTTTTATTATAGCTGCCAACAAATCGCAAATAAGAGAGGAATTATAAACGAGGTCAAAATTAAAATTGTTTCTGCTCTTTACAGAAAGACAAAAGTTATGCCACGACGCGAATTTGCTATCTTACGACAATTATTTTAACTCATATCTTAAAAAAACCCAACAGAAACAGAAAGAAAAACACACAACAAATTTAAACTTTGTTTGACTTTTTCATTACCAAACAGCATATTTGAAAGCCATTATAAACAGAAACGAGTTGCCCTTGCACGAGTTGCAAGAATTTCCATTCTTTTCTCTTGTCAACATGAGAAAATACTTGATGCGTGGATTTGAAACTGACGCAGGCAGAACCAGAACAGATTACAGTTACCAAGGCCAATGGGATTATACAAAAGAGAAAATCTTGTCCAGCAAACAGTTCTCGAGTAAAACAACGTTAAGAAGTACTTGAGTACTGAGAAGAACTTGTTCACATGTTGTATTGGTATCTATGATAATGTATTTGTCACCTCGAGGCTGAATCATGGAAACATTATTTAGCGTGTCTTTTACAGGAAAACATGCTTCTAATTCGTAATTTTGAGTCAGTTTGAGAAACATTTTATACAGTTTGGAGCCTTTGTAACAAAGAGAAGCATGCAAAAAACTACTTGACTGTAATCGTGTAAAGGTTGCCATAGCAACTGTGCAATGTACAAGCATTGCAATGAATGTAATTGAAAACACGAATATGGGGGGGGGGGGGGGGGGAGGTAGATGCTCGGTGATCATTAACCTGTACGAAACAAGTTGATAGTATATTGATGTCTTCGTTTTTAACCTGTTTTCAACAACACATAAATAATCGTCAGAACGGATAATTTTTCTTTTTGCATGAATACCTGTCTTTGTACTTGAACGAAGAATCAGAACCTTTTGGACTGACAGACAGAACTTTTTAAGTTTTCAAGGCCTCTTGCCCAAACAACATACATGTTAACGTTGAACGTCACAAACGTTTACTGTTGACAATAAATATCATTATAGTGAAGAGTTTTTTGAATATTTTACTAAGATACTTTTCAATGTCTTTATGTTTGGTGAAAACATTAAGTTAAGAACTTCTTGTGAAATGGTTGGCTTAAGTTATCATCAGAGAAGCAGAGTTGTTGTTCTTGGCTGTAAGATTTATTATTTGAAAAAAATACAGATTGAACATAGTCTTTCTTCTCTTGGAATGTTGGAATGGCGTCCAGTTTCTATGTCTAGTCAATGGTTGTGGTATATAAATGTTGCAATAGCTATTTTATAACAAAATCGTATTTCAGCATAGCCACAGATGTGTTGCGAGCTGCAATAATATTAGCAGCCGCAATATAAGTGAAATACTCTTGAAGCCCCTAATCACCTCACCTCACCGGAACCTTTTAAACTCAGTACAATAATTATGCATTACTAAAAAACATATTTTTAGTTTCAAACTTTGTGCATAACAATTTGTATTTATACAGCTGCGTATCTTAAGTTTGTTCACTTACCTTGTATTCTAGTGCAACTATCATGTAATTTGGAATGTCTTTGAGATATCTAGCATTGCGAAAACGAAACCAATAATGTTGAAATTAACATATTCGCATGTCAAACCTAACAGATAACCGTAACAAATTTGGCATGTCATTGATGTGTTACAAGGGGTCGAAATTTCGAAAACACTGTTTTCTATTTTTCTCTACAAGACCCTTCATAAGTGATCAACAGCTTTAACTCTTATTCGTATTTATTCCTTTTCACTAAGGCAATGTAACTGTGTTGATTTTTCCTTACAAAATTTAAATGGATTATTTTAATCGAAATTTAAGAAATCCAATTTTGACAAAAATGATCCCATCGGTCTATTTAACCATGCCAAATATCGACATTCAGCACCAGTGACGAAACGATCCCGAAATACGGTTTTGAAATGGTTATTTCGCACATGGACATTTTATGATAACTTTGTAAGTGGTCCTGGAATTATTTTATGGACGATAAAAAACGAACCCAAATTACATGATATTAGCATTAAGATACACAAGCAAGTGAACAAACTTAAAATATGTAGCTGTATGTTGGGCTTTGAAAAAAATCAGCTTTGATTTTGTAAAAAAAACATGTTTTTGTTTGTGGTTTGATCTAGAGCAGCTTTCGCCGCAGGTTGTTGAGTAATTCCAGGATATTAACCATGGAGATAAGGTTTCAATTTACATTTGCAGCATATCGATTTTACCAACCACTGCCTACGTGAGGGATTACATGATAGCATGACTACATATTGCAGCTCGTGTTGGGGTCACAGCAAATGATTAATAGATTCTTGTGTTACTCTTCTTCCTATCAATAAGCATTTTCATTGATAAAGTCATTTTATAATGTCAAAGTTATTTTTTTTTTGGTCTTCTTCATCATCTGGTAAAGGTCATTTCGAAATAATGTTTGTCAGAATCTTATCCAGAATTTCATTTTAAAACACCCATTATTCCTGAATTTGTAAATGATTAAATGTATCCAAGTTTCTATTTTCAATGCATACAGCTTTTATGCATACAGCAAGGTTTAGAATGTTTTTACAAATCAATATTTAGTGGTCACTCAGAATGATAATCGGTCGCAAAAGAGATATGTAATAAATGATTATCAGAGGGGCAGTCCTTTCAGGTACTCCATGTGGAATGAAATTAGCTTCTGTGCGTTCCTTATCAGGTTGATAAATATAAATGAACAAGAATGTTACTCCAAGTAACATATTCAACTTGGTTATGTAATAATCATGTATACTATTAACATTAAATGCATAAACTGACATGTCCCCTTGAATTTCGTTTCCACAATAAATATCCGATATGACCGTCCCAGCTGTATATGTTTTTTTTTCTTGACGCAAAGCATTACGTCTTTAGTGATCTTTCAAAAGAAACTGTTAATATATAAACATTTAATGGCCATTGTATTCATCCATACAGAGGTGGCCCAAGTAATTCAACACTAATCTCTGTTCGTTTTCGAGTAATTCACAAATATGAAGAAGGCTCATTTGATGCAATCAAAGTAAGTAATGCAATTGGGGAAGCACTTCAGTAATTTTCGTTTGTATCAGGACAAAAAGAATTCACCAGATTAAGCAATTTAAGATATATTGACAGAACATGTAGCTACCGAAAATGTGACATTAGGAAGCTATCCATGAAGGAAGTGTTTCATTGGCTAAAATTGTGCAGATATGTCGTGTTGCTACGTTTTGGAATCTGCCGGAAACCCGAGAAGTTCAAAATTAAGACAGAGGTTGTGCTAAGTCAATGGTGAGAAAATAGACCAATGAGGTAAAAGATGACGTCAATCGTGTCATTTCTTGTTTCTGAGCAGATAGCCCTGCACATCAGCTATTGCAAAATGTTAACTTCTCCATTATTCAAAGACATATCTTCATCTCTAATATTCAAAACATGTAAATTGTTCATTGTATCTATCTCAATAATGTCATGTCTATAACGAGAAATAGCGTGTAAACTTTATGTAATCTCCTTATCTATTGCCATGCAGTATCCAATTCTGTAAGCCACAAGAGGCCTTGCTCACGCATAGCCAATCAGGGATGTCTGAGAATGTCATGGCGTGACCTGTCGGTATTAACAGAAGGTCTTCGTTCTTTTGTTGCCTCATCAGCTAGGTGTCAGTAAGAGACAATCTATAGATTTAAAGTTCGCATTTGAGAGTAAATATAGGCACCTTAATCATACAATTTTGTGATGATATTTGTAATTTCTTATTTGGGCAAAATGAAAAATTTATATCTTTTGTTCCCAAAACAACATTCATACACGATTTCTACTTTTTACGTAAGGTTATCAGTTATCGAGGTTAAAACAGAATTTTTTTAAATAACAACATATTTCTATTTCTAGGGGTTTTATAATTTGCAATGTGATTGTCGACCCATGGCTATGAATTCTTTACAAGAGGATTCCATGCTTACTGTATACAAAGCTTTACGTGACATATATGACGTAATGACCTAATGTTTTATCTTTAAAATTCGAAATCTGGAATCAATATTTTGAGCCATTTTGGAAAATCTTGGCGTGACATGTCAATATCACCAGTATTTGTATGTTTCTGCTGTTGTCTTTCAGTACCTAGGTGTCTGTTATGAGGTACTCTACATTGTAAGTGAGAATATGAATACACAGACAGTACATATCAATAATATAGGTATGCAATTGTGTAATATATATCATTTTGAGCATTTTAAGCAATTTAGGATTTTATGTTATAAACAGTAAACAGTAATACTGTATAAACAAAAATAGAATAGTTGATCTGAATTTAACTAGATTACATTTTGCACTGCCTTAAAGAAATATTATTCCCAAATTTTGCCATCGGGTAATGTTTTATTCATAACAACATATTGCCAAATGGTCAACATGTTTCCGGTTTTCCTTGTCAGCTAGCCCTAAGAACGAAAGATATGAAATGTATAAAATTAAAAAAACACACATTAAAGATAAGATCTTTAGGACTTTCTTCTTTCACTAGTATAATCAGAAAATCGGAAAAAAAATTCAACATTATCGATAGTTTTAAAGGCTATTCATATCATATTTTTTACCATTGTCATGTTATTGTCTACTCATGGCTCTATTTTTTACAAAAAGATACGGTGCCGACCTTTAACAGACACAGCTTTACTAGAAACCTAATGTAATATCTTTAAATCCTGCCCCTGAAAATCGATAACTGGACCTAGGTTGGGATTACACCACTACCATGAGAGCCACAGTATGATGTCACATCGCATAAAATCACATTAGCGGTTTCAGAAAATATGGAAAACAGTACTTTGTCATAAATCCGGTTTAACTTTAGTTTGTTGTGATGTTTTCATTTATAATTGAAAATTATAAGAACTTCTATTCTGGTGTAAGTGAATAAAAATAGAAAATAGTCTTATGTAAATTGATGAATCCCAATGACATAAGGAGATTAGATAATGGATATCTTTGACATTTGGATGCAGCCATGCTTATGCACAGATTGAAGGGCTCTAAACAGGAAGTTCATAAACTGACAGGCAAAAGAAAGAACACGCTTTATCATATTTGAGATTTATATGTTGTATTCTCAAACCGATAAGAACAAGAGATAAATCCCCGTTGAAGGAATATTAACAAAAAAATATTAAAATGTTATTAATCAAGTTTTTCCGTATTGGTCCATTTACAGGTCCGAGGTCTGCTGTATTGGCCCGAGGCAATGTACAATGTACACGTATATGTGTGTTTAACAATTTTTAAGGGGCAGTCCTATCGGGGTATTTTTTATGGAAACGAAATTCAAGAGGAAGCAGTGATGCATTCTATTCTTTGTCAAATTGTTAAATGCGGAACAACTCAAATGTTACTCTCACTGACAAAAAAAAACAATTTCACTGTCAAGAGTAATACGTCAACCAACATTCATAGTGGTTGCTTTAAAACATTCTCAAAATAATCTCATCATTTAACAGAGCCTTCGTGTCTGGAAAATGACAGTTTGCTGCAGGTGATGCTGTGGAGTTCAATCCTTCTCCCAAGATGCATTGTGTGTAAATGACAGTTTGGTGCAGGTGATGCTGTGAAGTTCAATCCTTCTCCCAGGTTGCATTGCGTGTCACTTCCTGATCACAAATGTCTCATGCTATCATATCTAATCCTCCATACAGCTTTGAACTGTCATTTTCCTTTCATCTTTTGACATTTATACGCTTATGATTTTCATTAAAAAAACATGAGGAAATTATAAAATGAAAGGTTAAAGTTTATACTACAATTTTATTAATCAATTTTTTTCCTGGATATGAGTGAAGTTACAGGTCTGAGGTCGGCTGTACTGGCCCGAGGCGAAGCTTTCCTATATTTGCCAAGTTGCCGAATTGTTTAGTATATACATGGATTGCATTAATGTCATATCATTGATAGTTACTTAATTATTAAGGGTATGTAGCGCCTCAACATACAAAACATAGAAAGAGTCATCAATTGTGACAGAGAGCAGAATATGAAATAAGGCTTGTCGGCTAGCCCGGTGCTTTGTTACGTTTCGTAGTTTTTGAGGGTTTTCTTCAAATTTTTTACAATTAAATTGTTAAATATACAGTTTTTGGGACGGATTCTCTTCAGGCTTATTTCGTTCACTGCGAAAAGATGATAACTATTTGACTTTTCAAATAAACTGTTCTTCTCATACCTTCATTAAGTAAAAGAAAGTTGAGTTTTTTTAAAGAACATCAATCCATGAACCGAAATCAAAATGTATGCAAACACATTACCAAATAAGGTTATATCTTAAGCTTATTACATTAAAGTTGAATATATCCTTTTCGTACATATTTGTTTTACAGATTTATTGTAATCTGATATATGTCATATGAGAAATGTCAATTTATTCATGATTTATTATGGAACAACCGTCATTGTAAAGACATCATGAGATACTAAATGCGTTCTCTTAATGAAAGAGTTAAGATCTCAGATGCCAGATTTAAGTGAATTTTTAAATTTTAATTGTTTATTTTCAAGGGAAATCACACAAGCTGAAAACAATATAGCTTTAGGCCATACAGCAACTGTAGCTATTTGCTATCTCATTGATGTCACAATAAACACCTATATTCTTGTCTGTTTACGTATAGGTAAGAGACTAACGGAGGCTGACTGAAAGACACTTAGCAGAAAGCCAGATAAACAACTTATTTTGACCAGAGGCATTGAATAGACCGACAGAGAAAATACTGGAGGCTACTGAAAGACACTTAGCAGAAAGCCAGATAAACAACTAACTTTGACCAGAGGCATGGAATAGAACGACAGAGAAAATACTGGAGGCTACTGAAGACAGATAAACAATTAATTAGAATTGATGTCAGAGAAATGCAGTGACGGAATGACAAAGTAAAAAATAAAGTTTTACGGAAAGACACGGAATTGCCTCTTTGAACCCAAAACACAATTTCGCGGTATTGCAATGTATGAAGTACGGAAAAACAACTTATCAGATTATCTATCAACTGATGCAGTATTATCAGCCTAATACATGTTATATGTATCAGGTCCCCTGTTTGTTCATGTATTTTAACTTTCATGTATGGAATGTATAAATTGTGGCTTTTTGTAATACTACCGATTGTTACAAAAGAAATGAATTATAAAATATTATCTAGGATTATATTTCAAGTTTCATTTCTACCACCAATCTCACTTTTAAAAAAAAAATCCCTGTAAACCAATTGATAAAAATACCGAGCTCTATATGATCACGACTCCAATACCATCAACCTTGTGGGAGACAGAGAGATGGTCATTACCTCAGCACCAGGTTGCAGTATGTAATCCGCCTAAAGCCAGGTTCCTGAAATCGATAAGTCGACCTTGATTAGGATTAAGAAGTTGTTGTCAGGTTTCAACAAAACGAGTCGGAAGCAGAAATTATATTTAGTTTTTAGTTTGTTAAAAAAATGTAGACTATTACAAGAATTATGATGGTGTTTGTTTATTGCATTTTCTTTGGAGGATGGATGCACTGCGGAAAATAGTTAATGATAAGAAGTGTTGGCATTTAGATAATTACCCAGTTCAGTGAGGTTGATCTATTAAAGACTTGATTAGATGTAGATTTGTTTATTTTCCCTTTTAAATATTTCATATGTTTGGTATGATTTAGACTTTCCTGGCCTCATATTTTGTCACACGATATTTCATTCAATTATCTTCAATCGCTAACAAAAGTTGAACCTCTTCTCCTCCAGGACCAACGGAGGTCTTGAATCAGCAATTGGGTTGTCAGACCTGAACACTTCAATGCTTTGTGATTCAATCAAGCATCAACAAAAAACATTAAAGAAAGATTGTATGAGCCATTGGTGACGTATCACAGATAATCCTGAAAGAAGGAATATTTTCAGATTAATGAATTCGGTGTCTTTGAAATCGATCCAGTTGTCAGATGTTCTTTTAGTCTTTTCATGATGATTAAAGGCTATATCCAGTTGAATGAATGACACAAGGAGAAGGTTTTCATCCTATTGAAATAGACACTCCATGATTTTCATAGTTGTTCGTGTGTTTATCATATGTGTCAAATACTTATCATGATTAAACACTTCTCACAAATTCATAAAAATGCCCAAAATTTGACAATTATTACTTTTCAATGAAAATCGAATAACACCTTGATGCCTAAGTCGAACCAAAATCACATTTCTAATGTGTTATTTAGACACTTAACAGTAGATACTTTTTCACTTACCTTCAAACACTATTACGTAAATCACAACCACTTTTTTCACCATAAGATTCATTTTCATAGACATGTTTTATTGCCATTTTATTCGATATTTAAATAATGCATAAAATGAGGGAATCAACCAATATCATTCATGACTAGGCATATCCCTTAAAGGAAAATTCCAATGAAAAATGAAAAAAGCCTTTTAAAACAATGTACATGTATATTGATAAATCCTTTAACTTTGGCTAATAATTTTTAGCTAAATCACCAAATCTGCAATAAAAATCAAAGTTGGGAAAAATCAAGTTTACCAGCATTGATGGGGGACGCCATATTGGTATCTCGAACGGTAAACGAGAGCGAGAAACACCGGGAATATGACGTCAGCGACACACCACGAAATTAGGAGACGCTGTTAGATTCAATGGTGGGCGGTGACGGCCCGTCAAACATGAGACTGTCACAACCGTCACGACTTCAGTAGAGACATGAATATTCTACTTCTATGATGCCCAAAGCAATAAATAAATATTTCTGACCAGCAGACTTCTGAAAACTTCAGTACAGGTTGGAAAAGATCTCCCATGTGCGGATGTCACAAGGTTTGACTCTCACTGACATTTTTTAGAATTTTTATAAGCTTTAGACACCATACATTAGGTTGAAATAAAGTGTTAAATGACTTTGCTGAAATAAGTATAAAAAAAACTAAACGTAACAGAATAATTTTTTATAAATTATTTCACTCGAAAAAAATAGACCTACTGACATGATCTTATCGAAACGAATCCTTTAATTTCGCATTGAAGATGAAATACATTTAGCGGGATTTTTTCCTAATTTCTGTCTATCATATTTATGACTGTTGTCTTGACCAATTGATCAAATCAAATGCTAATGTACATTATTATACAACAACTTACCTTTTCCCATAAATATGAACATTGTTCATATTTTAAAAGCACATATCATTTTCAATATAAAGACTTATGTCTTTTAAAACCTGTTTTCCGATTTCACTCATTTGCTTTCAAGGTTGTACCTCAAATATCATATGCTTCTATATATTGAACATTGTAATCCTCATTATTAGATTACATACATGTAAATGTATATGTCCTTTTAGCAGTGATTATTACTTAAAGGAGCAACAAATTACAGTTTCTCATAGAGCAGTAATGTAATTGTAGAATTCATTTTTTGATTTACAATATACCTTATATTTGTAATTAATTTCTAATTAAAAAGATACGATCATGATCAAACGATCAAATTTATGTTAAATAAATACCATGTTTATGAAAGCCCATATTTCAACAATTTTGTTGCGAACGTAAATAACACCGAAACTTGACTTTGCTCGATGGCATGACATATCATTTGCATACGGTGTTGTTTTATATCAAACCCGAAATTGTAATGGCTCCCGACATTGCATGTAACAGCCTGTCACTTCTGGCTACATGATGGTTATCAATCAAGCTCCATGCTTCTTCTACAGTTCCTGCGAAAACGTTGCAGATTTTAAGACAAAGCTTTGAAATCGATATATTTAGAGAAAGACAAATGTCTGTTTTATTTAAGAAATTCAAAAAGCATATTTGATGAACGTGTTGTAAAATCAAGGCCAAAATTGTAATAGCTCATGAAATTGCATGCAACAGCTCGTCATTTTATCCATCACAGCGACATCGTCTAGAGTTCTTGCAGTGTTAAAGGTAATACTGCGTGATATGTTAAAATGAAACAAGAAATGTTGCATGTTTTTAAAAAAGAATTTAAAATTAAATTTTTTTAGAAAAAGTCAAATTTCTTTTATAGAGTATCAGAAAACATGCTAGGTTAATATTTTGGTTATATTCTGCAGCTATTTATTCAAAATACTTTACAAAATATGTAGAGAATTTTTATCAGGAAACCATGAAGTGATCAATTGATGATATATAAAAGCAAAGCTGTATATCCTGCAAGAAAACCTATGGTGTTATATATATTTATATATATATTAATCTGCAGACTCTTCTTTCAGGAGATCTTCTTAAAGATCGTCAGGATCAAACACATACGAATTTTGCAAGAATTATCTCGTTTTAGCATTTAAACCAGGATATTGTCTTCCAAAAATTAATTACCGTACAAGTTGATACGATATGTACGTCTGATGTATTATGTCTTCGTGTCTATAACGCATCTTACAGTTTTTTTATCAATTTGAAAGAAGAATCGGAAATAACAGAAAAATTGGAAATGAGGTCGAAATTTAAAAAAAAATTCAGCTTTTTACAGAAAGACAAAAGTTATGCCACGACGCGAATTTGCTATATTACGACAATTTTTGTAAATATATCTTTAAAAACCCAACAGAAACAGAAAGAAAAACACACAACAAATTTAAACTTTGTATGACTTTATCATTACCAAACAGCTTATTTGAGAGCCATTATATACAGAAACGAGTTGCCCTTGCACAAGTTACACGGATTTCCATTCTTTTCTCTTGTCAACATGAGAAAAAAACTTGATGCGTGGGTTTGAAACTGACGAAGGCAGAACCAGAACAGATTACAGGTATCAAAGGCAATAGGATTATACAATAGAGAAAATCTTGTCCAGCAACCAGTTCTCGTGTCCAACAACGTTCAGAAGTACTTGAGTACTGAACAGTACTAAAATGGTTTTCCTTCGTTTATTCACATGTTGCATCGGTATCTATAATAATATTTTTGTCATCTCGAGGCTGAAACATGAAAACATTTTTGCGCGCCTCTTTACAGGAAAACATGTTTCTAATTTTTTAATTTTAGCCAGTGTTAGAAACACTTTATACAGCTTTTTGCCTTTGTAACAGTTAAACATGAATTCAAAGAGAAGCATACACAAAACTGTTTGACTGCCTTTGCATTTACGTTGCCATAGCAATTGTGCAACGTACAAGCATTGCATAAAACAAGATTACCTTTCTGTAACTATATTCATGGGGAGTAGAAGTGGGGTTATGCGCATGTGTGTGTGTGTTTTTTAGGGGTCAGGGGGTGTTTCGGCGTCATTTACTTGTACAAAAACAAAATAATCACCAAAACGCCATTAATTTGTCTTTGCACTTGATTGAACATATTTTACGTGAAATCAGAACCTTTTATAGAGAGAGACCTTTATTATGTTCTCAAATTTAAACATTGCATGCATTTACTGTTTACAAGAAATATAATTATTGAGAAGATTAATTTGAATATTTAAATCATGTACTTTTTTTATTTCTTAAGTCCTTATATTTTGCGTAGGCATTAAGTTAAAGATCTTGTTGTGAGTTGGTTGGCTGAAGTTATCATCAGGGAAACAGAGTTGTCGTTCTTGGCTGTATTTGTCACAAACCACCATTGTATGATATTCATCTGCTATGTAAAATATATTATTTGGGAAAAAAACCTAAATGAACACAGTCTTTCTTCTCTTGGAATATTGGAATGGTGTCCAGTTTCAATGACTTGTCTTTGGTTTTAACATATAAATGTTGCAATCTCTATTTTATCATAGAATTGGATTTCAGATGAAATAGGGTGTGTTCAGCATTTAATATCGACTTGTATATGACATAATAGTTACATTTAGAGAGTTCTGAAAGAGTCCTCTAGTCTTGTTTTCAAAAAATGCTTTGATATCACCACTAATCCACACGGATACAAATCCATATCGAAAGAGTATAGCCCTGATGTTACTGGTTCATGTAATCAAAACCTTTTAAACTCAGTATGATAAATTATACATAACTTCAAACAGTTTCAAACTTTGAAAATAACAATTTGAGTTTATACGTTGGGCGTGAAAAAAAATCAGCTTTGATTTTTAAACTTGTTTTTGTTGGTGGTTTGATACCAGAGCAGCTTTCGCCGCAGGTTGTTGAGTAATTCCAGGATGTTAACCATGGAGATAGAGTTTCAATTTAGATTTGCAGCATATCGATTTTACCAACCACTGCCTACGTGAGGGATTACATGATAGCATGACTACATAGTGCAGCTCTGGTTGGGGTCACAGCAAAATAAAACATGATTAATAGATTCTTGTATTACTCTCCTTCCTATCACTATGCATTTTGCTTGATTAAGTCATTTTATAAAGTCAAAGTTATTTTATCATTGGTCTTCTTCATCATCTGGTAAAGGTCAAAATAATGTTTGTCATAATTTTATCCAGAATTTCATTTAAAAACACCCGTCATTCCTGAATTTGTAAATGATTAAATGTATCATGTAAGTCATTATAGTGACAAAATTATTTTTCACTGGTCTTCTTTCTTATCTGGTAAAGGTAATATAGAAATCATTTTTGTCAGAATTTTTTCCAGAATTTCATTTCAAAACATTATTCCTGAATTATAGATGATTTACGTATATCCAAATTTCTGATTTCAATAATATTAGGCATACAGCATTTACGGTAAAAGAGTAAAACTTTTACAAATTACACAGTAAGTGGGCAGATGTATTTGTTTTAATAACGTTGATCATTCAAAACAAACTGCAAAAATATAAGCATTTTAAGGGTTATTGTATTCAATCATACAGAGGTGGTCAAAATATTAATATTCAACGCTAACCTCTGTTCGTTTACAAGCAGTTCACAGACATCTGATGTAATCAAAGTTAGTGATGCAATCGGGTTCATTCAAATTTAAGGATTCTAAACGTCTCAGTCATTTACGTATGTATTAAGACAATACGAATCCGTCTGGCTGTGCAATTTAAGACATATTTACAGATCATATCATTTCGCTACCGAAAATACATCGTTGACATGAAGAAGCTGTCCATGAAAGAAGTATTATCATTGGTTGAAATTATGCAGATACATAAATGTCGGGTTGCAAGGCTAAGGAATCTGCCGGAAATCGAGAAGTGTCATTTAAGACAGAGGTTGTGCCAAATTAAGATAGAGGTCAATGAGAGAATGGGCCAATGAGGTTTTGGATGACGTCATGTCATTTCTTGTTTCTGAGACAGCTATTGCAAAATGTTAACGTCTCCATTATTCAAAGACATATCTTCATCTCTAATATTCAAAATATGTTAATTTTTCATTGTTCCCATGTCAATAATGTCATTTATTACCCATACGGTTGAAAATAAGTGGTGACGTATTTTCAATATGAGCACTAGTGCACATATCACTTTTGCCTGTGACGTCATAACACCATTGTTCGTGACGTCACCATAGCCGGCCGTCGCAAGGGAAGCGGCCCGTTTCTTGGATATTTCTAAGATGGTTAAATTGAATAAAATCGGTAATAAAGAAATTATTACCCTCGGAAGTGTGTCATAAGACTTTTACGAAACTCGTGCAAATTTGTGTATAACCCTCGCTCTCGCTCGGATAATACAAAAATTCACACTCGTTTCGTAAAAGTCATATGACACACTTCCTCGGGTAATAATCTCTATGTCTATAACGAGAGATAGCGTGTAAACTTTATGAAATCTCCTTATCTATTGCAGTATCAAATTCTGTAAGCCACAAGAGGCCTTGCTCACGCTCAGTCAATCTTAGATGTCTGAGAATGTCATGGCGTGACCTCTTGGTATTAACAGTAGATATTAGTTTATTTTACTGCCTCATCAGTTAGGTGTCTGTAAGAGACGATCTATACATTTAAAGTTTGCATTTATACATGACATAAAATCAGTAAATTTATCACTAAGTTTTTTCGATGATATTTGTGATTTTGCATTTGGGTAATAATCTTTACTTTTAAATTATATTATGTTTTTTGTAAGCAACATACCAACATGTTTCCACTTTTTGCGTAAGTTATCTGTTCAGGGTCTTCTTATCTTAGTTTGTCAGCAAACCTTGAGTAACAAAGAATTAAAATTTCACCAAATAAGAAATATATTAGAAGTTTCATTATTTGCTATTTGATTATCTACCCATGGCTATGAATTCTTTACAAGAATATTCCATGCTAACTCTATACAGACAAAGCTTATACGTGACATCACGTGAAACCTAATGCCTTATCTTTAAATTTCAAAATCTGAAAATCAATATTTTGAACCATATTGGGAAAATTTTGGCGTGACATGTGAGTATTACCAGTGTTTGTATGTTTCTGCTGTTGCCTTTCAATACCTAGATGTCTGTTATGAGAAAATCTTCATATTGAAAGTGGTAACATAAATACTCTGACCATAATGTATTTATACAATATTGGGAAATATATGTATATCATTTTGCACAATCTAATTTATTTAGATTAACGGGACTTTTATAATAAGTCATACTGTATTAACAAACATAGACCTGTTGATTAACAGATTACACTTTGCACCTTATTGCTAAGTTTTGCCGTCGGTAATGTTTTATTCATAACGCCATACTGCCAAATGGTCACCTTGTTATTCAAGTTATATATTCAGGGTCTTCCTTGTCAGCTAGTCCTCAGTAAGAAAAATATTAAATTACATCAAAATAAAAAAAGAACCCAATAAAATAAGATCTTAAGGTTTCATTTTGGCACTGTTATATATTTTAAGTCTTTCCGTTGTACAGGTTATACCCGTCAAAGACCGAGGAAAAAATTCATCGTCACGGGTATAATTTAAATGGCTGTTGGTCATTATTTATGGTAATTTTCAAATGCATTTTTATCACTATTGTTTCTTGTTATTGTCTACCCATGCTTATAATATTTTCCAAGAAGATACAGTGCTGACGTTGAACAGAGACAGCTTCACCAGAAACCTAATGTGATATCTTTAAAATCCTGCCGCTGAAAATCGATAACTGAACCTAGATTGGGATTACACCACTAAAATGAGAGCAACAGTATGATGTCACATCGCATGAAATCGCATTAACGGTTTCAGAAAATATGGAAAACAGCATTTTGTCGAATATACGGTTTAACTTTATTTTATTGTGATGTTTTCATTGATACTTGAAAATTATAAGACCTTCTATTCTGTTGTAAATGAAAGTAATTTTCATAAAAATAGAAAATAGTCTTAGTCTGCAAATTGATGAATCCTCTTGACCTTAGGAGATTGGAAAATTGATATTTGGCATTTGGATGCAGCCATGCTTATGCACAGATTGAAGGGCTCTAAAACAGGAAGTGCATAAACTGACAGGCAAAAGAAAGTACACCTTTATCATATTTGAGATTTTCAATTACAAATACTTAGATATATGTTGTATTCTCAAACTGATAAGAACAAGAGATAAATTCCCGTTGAAGGAATATTTTAAAGTCCTTCTATTTTTTCTTAAACAAATGGAATATTAATTGACAAATTGTTCTAAAGTTAATTTTGAAACAGCACAACTGACCATCAAGAAAAAAACAAAAATCTTATTCTATATTAAAATTATAAAAGTGCTTCTGTTTGCCAAAATTTAAAACTGTTTAAACATGATAAGGGTCAGGAAATGGTAAATTCTATGTCTTACCCCTTACTACATTTAACTGAGATATTTAACAAAATAATTACCTGACACCAATAATTTCAGTCAAACTACAAATATGTATTATTGTTAACGTGCCATAACTTAATACATCCATGTATCTTAGATATTAAGTAAATTCAAACAAACAGTGGTAAATACTTTCTTTTGCCTGGCCAAAGTTAGGTCAGAGGAACGAAACAGGATTGGTTCAATCCAACGTCCTCATTCTGATTATTGGTATGCATTTCAACAATCCAAAACCAGGTATCTTTAGACCTTCAGTTAATGAAAAGAACCTGTTCAATAACAAACAAGTTAAATTAGATCTTAAGTACTTATATTTTTCAAATCCTGACAATACTTCGGTTTAAATTCGCAATACAATGTACATGTATATGTGTGTTAAACCATTTTTAAGGGACAGTCCTATCGGGGTATTTTTTGTAGAATCGAAATTCAAGAGGACGCAGTGATGCATTCTATTCTTTGCCAAATTGCTAAATGCAGAACAACTAAAATGTTACTCTCACTAACAAAAAAATATGAAATAATCTCGTAATAGTTATATGTAAGTCTAAAACAGGCAAGTACTCTACAATTAACAACATACTGATAGGACTGTCCCTTTAAGAAATTTTCAAAAACCCATTTCACTGTCAAGAGTAATATGTCAACCAACATTCACAGTTGTTGCTTTAAAACATTCTCAAAATAATCTCATCATTTAACAGAGCTTATGTGTCTGAAAAATGACATTTGGTGCAGATGATGATGTGGAGTTCAATCCTTCTCCCAGGATGCATTGCGTGTTAATGACAGTTTGGTGCAGGTGATGGTGTGGAGTTCAATCCTTCTCCAAGGATGCATTGCGTGTCACTTCCTGATCACAAATGTTGCATGCTATCATATCTAATCCTCCATACAGCTTTGAACTGTTCTTTTCCCTTCATCTTTCGACATTAATACGCTTATGATTTTCATAAAAAAAACGCGAGGAAATTATAAAGTGAAAAGTTAAAGTTTATACTACAATTTTATTAATCATACAGTATCAGTCAAGTTACAGGTCTGAGGTCTGCTGTATTGGCCCGACGCGAAGATTACCTATATTGGCCCAGTTGCTGAATCGTTTAGTATATACATAGATTGTATTAATGTCATATGATTGATAGTTACTTAATAATTAAGGGTATGTAGCGCCTCAACATACAAAACATAGAAAGGGTCATCAATTGTGACAGAGAGCAGAGTATGAAATAAAGCTTGTTGGCCAGCCCGGTGCTTTGTTACGTTTGGTAGTTTTTGAGGGTTTTCTTCAATTTTTTACAATTAAATTGTTAAATATACAGTTTTTGGGATGGATTCTCTTCAGACTTATTTCGTTCACTGCAAAAAGATGATAACTATTTGACTGTTCAAATAAACTGTTCTTCTCATACATTCATTAAGTAAAAGGAAGTTGAGTTTTATAAAGAAAATCCATCCATTAACCGAAATCAAAATGCATGCAAACACATTACCAAATAAGGTTATATCTTAAGCTTATTACATTAAAGTTTAATATATCCTTTTCTTACATATTTGTTTTACAGATTTATTGTAATCTGATATATGTCATATGAGAAATGTCAATTTATTCATGAATCATTATGGAACAACCGTTATTGTAAAGACATCATGAGATACTAAATGCGTTCTCTTAATGAAAGAGTTCAGATCTCAGATGCCAGATTTAAGTGAATTTTTTAATTTTATTTGTTTATTTTCAAGGGGCATCGCACAAGTTTAAAACAACATAGCTTTAGGCCATACAGTAACTGTAGCTTTTTGCTATCTCATTGATGTCACAATAAACACCTATATTCTTGTCTGTTTACGTATAGGTAAGAGACTAACGGAGGCTGACTGAAAGACATTTAACAGATTGCCAGATAAACAACTTATTTTGACCAGAGGCATTGAATAGAACGACAGAGAAAGTAGTGGAGGCTACTGAAGACAGATAAACAATTAATTAGAATTGATGTCAGAGAAATGCAGTGACGGAATGACAAAGTAAAAAATAAAGTTTTACGGAAAGACACGGAATTGCCTCTTTGAACCCAAAACACAATTTCGAGGTATTGCAATGTATGAAGTAGGGAAAAACAACTTATCAGATTATATATCAACTGATTCAGCATTATCAGCCTTATATGTTATATGTATCAGGTCCCCTGTTTGTTCTTGTAATTTAACTATTACATAGAGGAAATATAAAATTGTGGCTTTTTATAATCCTATTGACTGTTACAAAAGAAATGCATTAAGAAATATGATCTAGGATTATGTTTTAAGTTTTATTTCTACCATCAATCTCACTTTTTAAAAAAAATCCCTGTAAACCAATTGATAAAAATACCGAGGTGTATATGATCACGACTCTAATACCATCAACCTTGTGGGAGACAGAGACATGGTCATTACAGTATTGGTTGCAGTATGTAATCCCCCTAAAGCCAGGTTCCTGAAAATCGATAAGTCGTCCTTGATAAGGATTAAGAAGTTGGTGTCAGGTTTCAACGTAACGAGTCGGAAGCAGAAGTTTTATTTAGTTTTTAGTTTGTTCAAAAAATGTAGACTATTACAAGAATTATGATGGTGTTTGTTTATTGCATTTTCTTTGGAGGATGGATGCATTGCGGAAAATAGTTAATGATAAGAAGTGTTGGCATTTAGATAATTAACCAGTTCAGTGACGTTGACCTATGAAAGACTTGATTAGACGTAGATTTTTTGATTTTCCCTTTTAAATATTTCATATGTTTGGTATGATTTAGAGTTTCCTGGTCTCCGGAGTATTTTGTGCATGTTATCTTCATCCTTAAACTCAGCAAAAACGTAAATTTCCCTCAGTAACCTCACTAACTGTTCTCTTAAACCTACCAAATTACGTACTCATTTGAATTTAGAATTCATAGTTCATGGGATAGTTCATAACCAAATGTAATATTCAATGTAATCACACAATAATTCATTCAACTATCTTCAATCACTAACAAAAGTGGAACCTCTTCTTCTCGAGCACCGAACAGAGGTCTTGTATCAGCAATTGGGTTGTCAGACCTGAACACTTCACTGCCTTGTGATTCAATCAAGCATCAACAAAAAAATATTAAAGGAAGATTTTATGAGCCATCGGTGACATATCACAGATATTCCTGAAAGAAAGATTTTTTTTTCAGATTAATGAAATCGGTGTCTTTGAAATTGATCCAGTTGTCAGATGTTCTTTTAGTCTTTTCATCATGATTACAGGCTAGCATCCGTTCAGTGTATGAACAAGGAGATGGTTTTCATCTTATTGAAATAGACCCTCCATGATTTCTATAGTTATCATATGTGTCAAATACTTATCATGATCCAATACTTCTTACAAATTTATAAAAATGCCAAAAATTTGACAATTATTACTTTTCAATGAAAATCGAATAACGCCTTGATCCTTAGGTCGAACCAAAATCACATTGATAACTTATTACTTAGACAGTAGATACTTGTTAACCTACCTTGAAACACAATCAACTCAAGTTTGATCTTGCTATTTTTTTGACATGATGTTTGACAAATTGAAGCATACCATGGTTTAGATTAACATTAAATTGCTAAATTTGTAAATATCTAGCTCATCAGGTCTGATGGGCTTATGATATGTCATGATGTCCGGCGTCTGTCCGTCCATAATCTTCGTAATTTCGACTTCTTTTAAAGAACCACTTTCTCTACAAAGGTGAAATCTTGTGTACATGCTCCTTCACTAGTGAGCTCGAGGATTATAACTTTGATAATCCTTCACTAGTGATGATTATAACTTAGATGGTCCTGTCGTCAATGATAAGGGCAAGAGGGCCACACCCTTGAAACCTATATATATCTTCTGCGCCCGAAGCATTAGGCGAAGAAAGCAACCGCCAATGCTTTTGGGTTGGGGAAGTAATGACGTAATGAGTACAATGCTTAGATGTGATGATTGTCTGACCAGATATTGTTTTCATGTAACGTTGTTGAATAGGTTAAGGCTCTGAGCGACTAAAGAATTCGCTAAAGTCTTCAAACTAATTGCTTGCGAAATCCTTGTTTCCTGTTTCCTTTAAAGAAAGTTTAACATTTTGAATTTTGGGTATTATTTCATGATAAGATAAACAAATATGTCTGAAAATTAATCGCCTTATTAGTCGTAAGTTAAATTACATTCGAAGGTCTTTCTTGTTACTTCATGATGATACAAACAATAATCCAATGTTGGTTATCATTTATAATTTCAAAGCAAAGGACGTCATGTTGTTTGCTGATGCGACATACTGATTCATATTATGAAGCAGATTCAAGTAAATACGATCCTGTTTGTATAAAAATCAATTGATGCATGTGTGGAAATAGTTGAATTATAATCTCAACATGTCACCGATGCTGGACGCTTTTGATGGTTATTAAGGATTAAAAAAGTGTTAACTTGATGAATGATATATATAATCACAATAGCACGCATTTGACTCTTTTGGTTTATTGGCCATTTGAGTTAATATGAAACTCAGGGATGTGTTCAGTATTAACAGTTGAAACCAGTAACAAGATGTGACATGATTGATAATTCTTGATATTGCAACTGAAATGCTTAACATTTTCCACTGATAGTGAAAAAAAGATTTTTACTCAATCTGTTCGGTCCGATTATGATAGTATGAATTGTGTTTATTTCATGAAGTTTAAGGCCATTTGGCCCATAGAACATAGGTTATTAACAGTTATAATCATAATGCACAAACGTAAACGTAACATTAACGTGGTACTTACAAGCATCAAAATTGCGATGAATGCTGTTTAAAAGCAAAAAATAGAAACTTTAAAAAGATAAAACGGTGTGTTTACACTGAGATGACATCAATTCAATAAATTTAGTACAACTTGGATTATAACAATATTTAGGATTCAGATATATTTCTGCTGTAATACCATCAGTTCCTGGGGATTTGTTGTGCTTGAGATTGTTGATTGCGTCTGTTACTTCGTTTACTGAAACGGCTTTATTCAACTGGTTTAGTTGGCTATCTGTACACCTATCACAGTGCGCATCATGTAAATAATGTAAGAGAGTATGGGGACAGTGGGTGCTAAAATTTATGTCACCAACGTTCCTTCAATGCATATGTTCACATAATAGCACAAGGAACATTTATTATCTAAAAATCTAAAGATCTAGAGATTTTTTTAACAGTTTAAGGAAATATACATTAGACGTTGACAAAAGAAAAGATCAAATTACTTAACATATATATAATTCATTATTTTGGTTCTAGTGGTTCTAGCAGTTCAACACTCCTCGTTATGAAGCATTTCATATTGGTAAGTATTTAAATTATTTCCTGACGATTTACAATGAGTTAATGTTGTCTTACCACCACAAACATTGCAAACAGACAAGAAAACCAAAATGTCTCTAAACTCAAATATCGTTGTATACACAATTCCAAACATGTATCATTTAAACTATTTTGTCACAAACTTTGCTTCAACGAAATCACAGATTGTTTCATTCAGATGTGTTCAATCGCTAACAAAACGAGAACCTCTTCTCCCCCAGGACCAACAGAGGGTCTCGAATCAGCAATTGGGTTGTCAGACCTGAACACTTCATTGCTTTGTGGTTCAATCAAGCATCAACAAGAACACATTAAACTAAGATTTTATGAGCCATCAGTGACAAACCACTGATATTCTGAAAGAAGGAATATTTCTCGTCAGGTTGATGAATGGCGTTCTGGAATCATTCCTTTCAATCACTTCAAGCCCTTTGCATTCCTTCCTAGAAAAACGTCGGAGCTCAAGGCAAGCTTCAGACGAATATCTAGATATACCACTCACAAAAGTATAAGCAACAAGAATATTCTTGCAAAAAATATGTTATATCAGTATAAGTATAAGTAACTAGAAGTCTTATGGAGGAATAACCTTAATGGCACATTGAGTGATATTCAATACTGTTGTCACTAATCACTATACTGAACAAATTAACACTATAATGATTATACTTGTATGTATAAACTGGCTATTTTTATATATAAAACTCCAAACTAGCAAAATATCGATTAAGTTTCGTATATGTGACTTAAACATTGTATAATAAGTGAAAGACCCTTCTTTACCAGATTGAAAACGTTTTTAAAGGTGTGAGAATATGTGTTTGCTAACACCTCCACAAAGCTTCACAAATATAAATCCTTTTTAGAAATGTTGTCAAGGTTTAAAAGCTTGAAGTTGATGAATCACATAATACATCAAAACACCTGAAATTTGAGAAATTGTTTTCCCTCTGCCATTCAAGTTAATATCAACTCAGCGATGTGTACATTTACGACAGTTGAAACATTATTAAACCCGAAATGATTGAGAACTCTGTACATTGCAAATGAAATTTTCAATTGTGCGCTTGGGAATGGAAACAAAAAGCTATTTCGAAACGGATTTTGACGTAAGGGATTTTCAGTTATCATGGCATGCGATTCAAGATAATAAATAATGATAAAAGTTGTTTTTTACGATGGCAGATAAGCCCGTATAAACCAACACAATGATATCATACGGCTCAATTTACATTCACACAATCTTTTTTACCATTTGTCATACTTGCATGCGGTTCCTGATGAAAAAATGCGTCACTCGGTTGAAAAATCTTTCCTCAAAAGTTTGATATTATATTTACATGTTTAATCAACAATGAAATACTTAATTCGACGTCCAAAGTACAGCACCCTGTGCAAAAGTGACATTGCTTTTAAACAGACCCGCTGACATCATCGTTATGTGTGTAGGATATAACCGCGTCTTAATTACTTTAGCGACAACGTGTACTTGATGTGGAGAAAAACAAAAGGAAATCTAGTCCTGCGCAACAAGGACGGCTTTCAGGGGTATATTTAGGAACCGGAAATTGTGAGTGAGTGAGTTGGTGTTTCACGTGTTTTGAACAATATATCAGTTATTAAACATGTGGATGTTGCCATCTTATAGATAGTAGATAGATCAGGGAGAAAGAGGTCGAAAGGATGAGGGAAAAGACGGAAAGAAAGGCACAGTGAGAGACAGAAAGCAGGTTGTGCAACGACTCAAATTTGAACTGGATTGTGAGATGGCCACACTTGTTAATGAAAAAAACCTGACCTGTTCAATAACAAACAAGTTAAATTAGGTCTTAAGTACTTACATTTTTCAAATCCTGACAATACTTCGGTTTTAATTTGCAATACAATGTACATATATATGTGTGTTAAAAATTTTTTAAGGGGCAGTCCTTTTGGGGTATTTTTTGTAGAAACGAAATTCAAGAGGACGCAGTGATGCATTCTATTCTTTGTCAAATTGCTAAATGCAGAACAACTAAAATGTTACTCTCACTAACAAAAAAGTATGAAATAATCACGTAATAGTTATATGTAAGTCTAAAACAGGCAAGTACTCTACAATTAACAACATACTGATAGGACTGTCCCTTTAAGCAATTGTCAAAAACCCATTTCACTGTCAAAAGTAATATGTCAACCAACATTCACAGTTGTTGCTTTAAAACATTCTCAAAATAATCTCATCATTTAACAGAGCTTATGTGTCTGAAAAATGACAGTTTGGTGCAGGTGATGCTGTGGAGTTCAATCCTTCTCTCAGGATGCATTGCGTGTTAATGACAGTTTGGTGCAGGTGATGCTGTGGAGTTCAATCCTTCTCTCAGGATGCATTGCGTGTTAATGACAGTTTGGTGCAGGTGATGCTGTGGAGTTCAATCCTTCTCTCAGGATGCATTGCGTGTTAATGACAGTTTGGTGCAGATGATGATGTGGAGTTCAATCCTTCTCTCAGGATGCATTGCGTGTTAATGACAGTTTGGTGCAGGTGATGCTGTGGAGTTCAATCCTTCTCTCAGGATGCATTGCGTGTTAATGACAGTTTGGTGCAGGTGATGCTGTGGAGTTCAATCCTTCTCCCAGGATGCATTGCGTGTTAATGACAGTTTGGTGCAGGTGATGCTGTGGAGTTCAATCCTTCTCCCAGGATGCATTGCGTGTTAATGACAGTTTGGTGCAGGTGATGCTGTGGAGTTCAATCCTTCTCTCAGGATGCATTGCGTGTTAATGACAGTTTGGTGCAGGTGATGCTGTGGAGTTCAATCCTTCTCCCAGGATGCATTGCGTGTTAATGACAGTTTGGTGCAGGTGATGCTGTGGAGTTCAATCCTTCTCTCAGGATGCATTGCGTGTTAATGACAGTTTGGTGCAGGTGATGCTGTGGAGTTCAATCCTTCTCCCAGGATGCATTGCGTGTTAATGACAGTTTGGTGCAGGTGATGCTGTGGAGTTCAATCCTTCTCTCAGGATGCATTGCGTGTTAATGACAGTTTGGTGCAGGTGATGCTGTGGAGTTCAATCCTTCTCCCAGGATGCATTGCGTGTCACTTCCTGATCACAAATGTTGCATGCCATTGTATCTAATCCTCCATACAGCTTTGAACTGTTCTTTTCCCTTCATCTTTTGACATTAATACGCTTATGATTTTCATAAAAAAACGCGAGAAAATTATAAAGTGAAAAGTTAAAGTTAAAACTACAATTTTATTAATCATATCAGTATCAGTCAAGTTACAGGTCTGAGGTCTGCTGTATTGGCCCAGTTGCTGAATCGTTTAGTATAAACATAGTTTGTATTAATGTCATATCATTGATAGTTACTTAATTATTAAGGGTATGTAGCGCCTCATTATACAAAACATAGAAAGGGTCATCAATTGTGACAGAGAGCAGAGTATGAAATATGGCTCGTCGGCCAGCCCGGTGCTTGGTTACGTTTGGTAGTTTTTGAGGGTTTTCTTAAATTTTGTTACAATTAAATTGTTAAATATACAGTTTTTGGGACGGATTCTCTTCAGGCTTATTTCGTTCACTGCGAAAAAAATGATAACTATTTGACTTTTCCAATAAACTGTTCTTCTCATACCTTCATTAAGTAAAAGGCAGTTGAGTTTTTTTAAAGAAAATCCATCCATTAACCGAAATCAAAATGCATGCAAACACATTACCAAATAAGGTTATATCTTAAGCTTATTACATTAAAGTTGAATATATCCTTTTCTTACATATTTTTTTTACAGATTTATTGTAATCTGATATATGTCACATGAGAAATGTCAATTTATTCATGATTTATTATGAAACAACCGTCATTGTAAAGACATCATGAGATACTAAATGCGTTCTCTTAATGAAAGAGTTCAGATCTTAGATGCCAGATTTAAGTGAATTTTTAAATTTAATTTGTTTATTTTCAAGGGGCATCGCACAAGTTGAAAACAACAAAGCTTTAGGCCCAACAGTAACTGTAGCTATTCGCTATCTCATTGATGTGGTTTAAACAATATTTATTTATGTACTCATGTACAGCGGGATCGTATATGTATAGGTAAGAGACTAACGGAGGCTGACTGAAAGACATTTAGCAGATTGCCAGATAAACAGCATAAGTTGCCCAAAGGCATCGAATAGAACGACAGACAAAATACTGGAGGCTACTGAAAGACACTTAGTAGAATGTCAGATAAAAAACTTATTTTGAACAGAGGCATGGAATAGAACGACAGAAAAAATAATGGAGGCTACTGAAGACAGATAAACAATTAATTAGAATTGATGTCAGAGAAATGCAGTGACGAAATGACAAAGCAAAAAATAAAGTCTTACGGAAAGATACGGAATTGCCTTTTTGAACCCTTAATACAATTTCGAGGTATTGCAATGTATGAAGTACGGAAAAACAACTAATCAAATTATCTATCAACTGATGCAGTATTATCAGCCTAATATGTTATATGTATCAGGTCCCCTGTTTGTTCATGTATTTCAACTTTCATGTATAAATTGTGGCTTTTTGTAATACTACCGATTGTTACAAAAGAAATGAATCATAAAATATTATCTAGGATTATATTTCAAGTTTCATTTCTACCATCAATCTCACTTTAAAAAAAAAATCCCTGTAAACAAATAGATAAAAATACCGAGCTATATATATGATCACGACTCTAATACCATCAACCTTGTGGGAGACAGAGAGATGGTCATCACCTCAGCACAAGGTTGCAATATGTAATCCGCCTTAAGCCAGGTTCCTGAAAATCGATAAGTTGTCCTTGATTAGGATTAAGAAGTTGTTGTCAGGTTTCAACAAAACGAGTCGGAAGCAGAAATTTTATTTAGATTTTTGTTTGTATTTTGTATTTTCTTTGTAGGAGAGATGCATTGGGAAAAATAACTTACTGATAAGAAGTGTTGGCATTTAGATATAAGTAACCAGTTCAGTTAGGTTGATCTATGAAAGACTTGACTAGACATAGATTTGTTTATTTACTCTTTTAAATATTTCATACGTTTGGTATGATTAAGAGTTTTCTGGTCTCCTATTTTGTGCATGTTATCTTCATCCTTAAACTCAGCAAAAACGTAAATTTCCCTCAGGAACCTCACTAACTGTGATTGCCATTTCCAGCTGCCCTGGGACAGCCAGACAGAGAGACATACCAGACCAAAACAGTCACCAAGAAAGTAGTATGGCCTGTTAACTCCTTATCAGATATCTTGACCTATCACTTCTTCCACTGCTCTTTCCCTCTCCCTTTCCATCTCTGTACATCTATGTGTACTAACTGACACTAAAATATTCAATTTCGAAAGACAAAACCCACAACAACAAATGTTTAACTACATAATTATGATTTAATTCCTAAGATATGTATTTTCTATCAATTAAAATTTGCATATATATTTGAATTATTTTGCTTCGGTTGTTTGTATATTTATATATCAATGTTAAAAAAAAGTATCATGTGCATTAAAAGTGATTTTGTCATATAAAACTTCATTAACTAGATCAAGAAATCTGTTGTGTTTTAGAGTATAGCTACCCTTTGTTTATGTTAGAGGGATTACAATATACACACACTCTGGGGAATGTGACAGTTATGGCCCAGTGCCGGTCATCCATGAGCTTCAAACCCCGTCTTAACTTGGAAAACATTCTCATCAATTAGGGAGTTGACAGATAGTGGGAATGGCTTTAAACCTACCAAATGACGTACTCATTTGAATTTAGAATTCATAGTTCATGGGATAGACCATAACCAAATGTAATATTCAATGTAATTACACAATAATTCATTCAATTATCTTCAATCACTAACAAAAGTGGAACCTCTTCTTCTAGAGCACCCAGCAGAGGTCTTGTATCAGCAATTGGGTTGTCAGACCTGAACACTTCACTGCCTTGTGATTCAATCAAGCATCAACAAAAAAATATTAAAGGAAGATTTTATGAGCCATCGGTGACATATCACAGATATTCCTGAAAGAAAGAATTTTTTTCAGATTAATGAAATCTGTGTCTTTGAAATTGATCCAGTTGTCAGATGTTCTTTTAGTCTTTTTCATCATGATTACAGGCTAGCACCCGTTCAGTGAATGAACAAGGAGATGGTTTTCATCTTATTGAAATAGACCCTCCATGATTTCTATAGTTGTTCGTGTTTTTATCACATGTGTCAAATACTTATCATGATTCAATACTTCTCACAAATTTATAAAAATGCCCATAATTTGACAATTATTACTTTTCAATGAAAATCGAATAAGACCTTGATCCTTAGGTCGAACCAAAATCACATTTTTAACTTATTACTTAGACTTAGATACTTGTTAAACTACATTCAAACGCTTGTGAAATCCTTGTTTCCTGTAAAATACCATTAAAGAAAGTTTAACATTTTGAATTTGGGGTATTATTTCATGATTGTAGCAAAAAGATAAGATAAACAAATATATCTGAAAATTAATCGCCTTATCAGTCATAGGTCAAAATAACATTCGAAGGTTTTTCTAGTTACTACTTGAAGATACCAAGAATAATCCAATGTTGATTATCATTTATAATTTCAAAGCAAATGACCTCATGTTGTTTGCTGGTGCGACATACTGATTTATATTATGAAGCAGATTCAAGTAAATACGATCCTGTTTTGTATAAAAATCAAATGATGCATGTGTGGAAATTGTTGAACTATAATCTCAACATGTCACCGATGCTGGACGCTTTTGATGGTTATTAAGGATTAAAAAAGTGTTAACTTGATATATATAATCACAATAGCACGCATTTGACTCTTTTGGTTTCTTGGCCAGTTGAGTTAATATGAAACTCAGGGACGTGTTCAGTATTAACAGTTGAAACCAGTAACAAGATGTGACATGATTGATAATTCTTGATATTGCAACTGAAATGCTTAACATTTTCCACTGATATTGAAAAAAAGATTGTTACTCAATCTGTTCGGTCCGATTAAGCGAGTATGGAGACAGTGTGTGCTGAAATTTATGTCACCAACGTTCCTTCAATGTATGTGTTCAAATAATGTGCACAAAGAACATTTATAATCTAAAAATCTAAAGATCTAGAGATTTTTTTAACAGTTTAAGGAAATATACATTAGACGTTGACAAAAGAAAAGATCAAATTACTTAACATATATAAAATTCATTATTTTGGTTCTAGTGGTTCTAGCAGTTCAACACTCCTCGTTATGAAGCATTTCTTATTAGTAATTATTTAAATAATTTCCTGACAATTGACCATGAGTTAATGTTGTCTTACCAAAAAACACCACCACAATCATTACAGACAGACAAGAAAACCAAAATGTCTCTAAACTCAAATATCGTTATATACACAATTCCAAACATGTATCCTTTAAACTATTTTGTCACAAACTTTGCTTCAACGAAATCACACATTATTTCATTCAGATGTGTTCAATCGCTAACAAAAAGTTGAACCTCTTCTCCTCCAGGACCAACGGAGGTCTTGAATCAGCAATTGGATTGTCAGACCTGAACACTTCACTGCCTTGTGGTTCAATCAAGCATCAACAAGAACACATTAAACTAAGATTTTATGAGCCATCAGTGACAAACCACTGATATTTCTGAAAGAAGGAATATTTCTCGTCAGGTTGATGAATGGCGTTCTGGAATCATTCCTTTCAATCACTTCAAGCCCCTTTGCATTCCTTCCTGAGAAAAACACAATGTAGCTCAAGGCAAGCTTCAGACGAATATCTAGATATACCACTCACAAAAGTATAAGCAACAAGAATATTCTTGCAAAAAATATGTTATATCATTTTAAGTAACTAGAAGTCTTATGGAGGAATAACCTTAACGGCACATTGTGTGATAAATCAATACTCTTGTCACTAATCACTATACTGAACAAATTAACACTATAATGATTATACTTGTATGTATAAACTGGCTATTTTTATATATAACTCCAAACTAGCAGAATATCGATTAAGTTTCGTATATGTGACTTAAACATTGTATAATAAGTGAAAGACCCTTCTTTACCAGCTTGAAAACGTTTTTAAACCTGTGAGAATATGTGTTTGCTAACGCCTCCACAAAGCTTCACAAATATAAATCCTTTTTAGAAATGTTGTCAAGGTTTAAAAGCTTGAAGTTGATATATCACATAATACACCAAAACACCTGAAATTTGAGAAATTGTTTTCACTCTGCAATTCAAGTTAATATCAAGTCAGCGATGTGTACATTTACGACAGTTGAAACATTATTAAACCCGAAATGATTGAGAACTCTGTACATTGCAAATGAAATTTTCAATTGTGTGTTTGGGAATAGAAACAAAAAGCTATTTCGAAACGGATTTTGACGTAAGGGATTTTAAGTTATCGTGGCATGCGATTCAAGATAATAAATAATGAAAAAAGTTGTTTTTTACAATGGCAGATAAGCCCGTATAAACCAACACAATGATATCATACGGGCATATTGTACAGGCTCAATTTACATTCACACAATCTTTTTTACCATTTGTCATACTTGCATGCGGTTCCTGATGAAAAAATGCGTCACTCGGTTGAAAAATCTTTCCTCAAAAGTTTGATATTATATTTACATGTTTAATCAACAATGAAATACTTAATTCGACGTCCAAAGTACAGTACCCTGTGCAAAACTGACATTGCTTTAAACAAACCCGCTGACATCATCGTTATGTGTGTAGGAAATAATCGCGTTTTAATTACTTTAGCTACAACGTGTACTTGATGTGGAGAAAAGGAAAAGGAAATCTAGTCCTGCGCAACAAGGACGGCTTTCAGGGGTATATTTAGGAACCGGAAATTGTGAGTGAGTGAGTGAGTTGGTGTTTCACGTGTTTTGAACAATATATCAGTTATTAAACACGTTGATGTTGCCATCTTATAGATAGTAGATAGATCAGGGTGAACGGGGTCGAAAGGATGAGGGAAAAGACGGAAAGAAAGGCACAATGAGAGACAGAAAGCAGGTTGTGCAACGACTCACATTTGAACTGGATTGTGAGATGGCCACACTTGTTTCGCCTTCATGTCGACATGCAGGGGTCATATGTTACGGTTATTTTGGTAAACTGTCTCCTATTTAATAGATCTTGGTCAGATCTTCTCATGGTTGGTCTCAAAATATTGCTCAAAATACAACAAATAGAGTAGAAATATTTTTTGAAATATTGCAGTTTGAATATGGATCTTTAGCCATTACAACCTCTTTTTTGATAGCCAGAAATAAGTTTGTAAAACCTTATCAACTATTTTCCATTTGTTTATACAACGGCTGGTGAATTAATGTTTGTTTATTTTGCTAAACCACAAGGGGGCGGTGAGTACTTATGTGTCTTCCATTTGGAGGAATGCTTGCTTGTAATCCCGTTGCAGTGAATGCAAAATTTTATAGTCTTTCGTTTACGCCAGTCGTGGCCAGTCGTGTGTCTGAGTTCATACCATAAGTGTTCTTCGGGGCTAAAATCTAGTGTTGAATGATCTTGCCTTTAGATTGGCCAAGGCAGTGGACCATTCCGGCGTTCCGTAAATGGACGTTATCTTGAATGACCCAAAGACATATCCCCAAAACCGTATGTAAATAATCAATTTATGTTTGCGAGCGTCGTTGAAGTACTGATCTATTTCTTATATTAACTATAAAGCTTTTTGGTCCTGGAATAGTATCTCACTCCATCTCTAAATAGAATGTTTTGACATTTTGAATTAATAGAATTGTTCATTTTAAACAATATTTAGACAAGTCACTTTCAACTTGCTGTTGTAGACAAGTTTGTTATACATTGTTGAACCAGACTCTGAGGTTACTAATGTTCTTGTTCATTCCATCCCCACAGAGGCAGTTAAAGTCTTAAAATGTTGATCCTACCTCTGTTCTAATGAGACCAAATCGGTTGTTTCCGGCATTTCCCCCTGGCGGACAAAAATTGCGTCACATTTCATGAATTGTTTTTAACAAATGACAACGCTTCTCCCATGGAAAGGGAGGTTCATAACATAATGGCCTTGTCGTGATTTGTTTCCATAAGGATGATTTTTGATTGCCTTTAAAATCAGGCAGCGTCGCTGATTGCACAACTATTTTTGATTGGCTCAATCAGACAGCGTCGCCCTGATTGAGGCAATCTAAAATAGTTGTGCAATTAGCGACGCCGTCCATGCCTGATTGAGGCAATCAACTGCTATATTTATATGCTTTTATTCCTCCAAAGGAGAGTACAAACAAACAACATATATGTTTACATCAAAAAGAGCAAAATATTAAATCATTTAAATTAGCTCATAAGTTGAAAAGAAATTACTGATCACTTGTCACGTCGTAGAGGTTATGGAGTTGCATAGTCTGAATAAACCATGCGCCACAGTCGCTGAATATACCAAATGTTCATCATCAGTCAGCATCACCGGGGAGGCACATGACAGCAGGCATGTCACAATATCTTTATCTGACCTCGATAGAATGTTCACAGAGATTTCTATCGGTCCACAGTCTATTAACTCACACCAGAGGCAGTCTCTGAGTTCAGTTACTCCAGGGCACTCACAGACTACATGTATGAGTTGGTCCTGAAAGTCGTCGTGGCAGGTGTTGCACTGTCCGGAGACAGTGTATGGTCTCCATAGGGCTGTCAACTGGACGACGAAGCAGCACTCTCTCTTCAGTTCGGGATGATGCTTGGCAACTATCCATGCTCGATGGGGAGACAACTCTGCTTAAGATCAATCTCATTAAAATGATATCTTAATTGCTTCACTACATGCGTAGCGTAGTGTAGCAAATAGATCGTATTTTAATAAGATTGGCTTAAGATACGCGAATGTCTTTCTGGGTCATGTTGACCTCGTTTTGGAGTTATAATTCTTCGTATTTATCGTATTAGATATCATGATCCCGTCTTAGCAGTGTCATATGAACAAATTAAATTTACATAACTCTTTGTAACGTAAGAATGTTTGAAATGATAAAGAGGGAAAATTATCATATCTTAGATGTTAGAGGGGCAGTAGCACGTTTTTAGTGATGTCAGGAAAATGAAAATTAATGGTTCCAATTGAAAGACAATGTAGTTAAACTAAATGGAGTAGTAATAATTCAAATATATAATGTAAAATTTAGCCATGCGATTCTTTTTTCTTACACAAAATGAATTAAAGGTGTTCACACAAAATGACTGCCAATGGATTTAATGCGAATCCTCATACTTTGTCCTTTAACTGGATGAATGGCTTGTGTAATGAGATTTTTGACACTTTCAATGTAATACATTAAGCATTAAAGGGGCAGTAGCACGTTTTTAGGGGGAATATGAGGTGATGTCAGGAGAATAAAAATAAATGGTTCCAATTGATAGACAATGTGTTTAAACCCAATGGAGCAGTAATAATTCAAACTTATAATGTAAAGTATAGCCATGCTATTCCTTTTTCTTACACAAAATGAATTAAAGGTGTTCACAAAAAATGGCCGCCAATGTATTTTATGTGAATCTTCAAACTTTGTCCTCTGACTATGGATGATTGGTTTGTGTAATGAGATTTTTGACACTGTCAAAATAATACATTTAGTATTAACTTACAATTATCAGTGAAACATTTGAAATTTAAAATAATCCAAAAACGTGCTACTGCCCCTTTAAGGCATCATGTGTATTGCTTAAAAAATAAGCTTTTCTTTTAATGAATGAATTTATCATCGTGAAATATTCAGTGATAAAATGATTCATACTGTTCTCTTAAACTGACATTACCGAGTAGAATGAGAAGCTTATGACAGTCAAAGATAATAGAATATTAAGTTAATATTGATTCTTGAAAAATAATTTGTTTTATGAGATCTTATATCTATAATTAATTGAATGACAAAAATAATTTAAGTTAACTGTGAAATTGTTAACACTTAATCTTTATAGAAACACGCTCTAGGAAAAAAGATAATTAAGTATAAAGTTAACATTAATTTTTGTAAACCATATTTGTTTTATGAGTTCACATATTTATAACTAATTGAATGACAAAAGTAATATAAGTTTACTGTGAAATGGTTGTTAACACTTCCTTCGGAATGGTTCGCATTTATGGAAACACGCTCTATGTGTTTACCATTGCAATGAGTTTAACTCAAGTTCGTCAAACGTTCTTTTATCATAGTGACTCTTTAAACTATATATTATATGGCATAAAACATTTCACCATTTGAAAACATGATACATTTTTCAGGAAATCGTGATATTCGACACATATTTCTTCGCTTAAAGTAGATGTCGACTGCAAATATAATTTATTGGATAGAAATCATGAAATGGGACACTTTTTAAAGAGGTGCCTGGGAGTCCGTTCATTTTGAACTTTTTCTTTCTGGACGTCGCTTTCGGTTACTTCGTCAAAAATTAATAGAGCCCGTCACTCCTTCATACCAGGAAATATTCGCAAATTAATAAACGTTATTCAAAATCTAGTGGTAGGTTGTAAAATCATTGAGCCATCTACTTTTGCACTGAAAACCGTAATGTTTATTAGGAATTCTTTTTTAGAAATCAACCGTTTGTGATTTTGGTATTTGGATTCTTCGAAAGTTTCAAGAATAGAACGAACACATCACACAAACGCAAAATCTTGAAGGCAACAGGTGCGTGTTGTCTCTCTATGTTACATGACTGACATGTCAGGGTGCCCCGCCCTGTTCCTTTACTCGTTTGATAAGCTCCAATTGAAGGGTTGCAGTGCCAGCTATATGTGTGAGAACATCGGAAACTGACCTAGACTTTCAATCTGTCTCTTAACAAATGATTATTTAATGGTGTTCTTTAAAGGGGAAGTAGCACGTTTTTTTGACAATTTCATAATTTAAATTATTCACAGTTAACTGTACATTAATTTTAAATGTACTATTTTGACAGTGTCAAAAATCTCATTTGACAAGCCAATCATCAATAGTCAAGAGGACAAAGTATGGAGATATCAAATCCATTGGCGGCTATTTCATGTGAACACCTTTAATTAATTTTGTGTAAGAAAAGGTAATCGCATGGCTAAACTTTACGTTATAAATTTGAATTATTACTGCTCCATTTGGTTAAATACATTGTCTTTCATTTGGAACCATTAATTTTTATTTTCTTGACATCACCTTATAATTCCCATAAAAACGTGCTACTGTCCCTTTAAAGGTTAGTAGCCAAAAGAAGATTTCATGTTGTTTATCTATAATAGGATGGATGATTGGTTTGTGTAATAAGATTTTTGACATTATCAAAAAGTATCAACGTACAAATATCAGTGAACAATTGCAAATATAAATTGAAAAAAATTGCTAATGCTCCTTTAAACCTTGGTCACTTGGACATTATTATTTGGTAAATCAATGTAAACATATGGAAAAAGCACCCCTACGTTTTTGCAACAGAAATAGTTACCAGTTAAGAAATTAGTTTGTAAGATAGATATGTAGATATGTTAGAACCATTATCTAGTAGTTTAGGGAAGAAAATTAAATTTAGATAAAGTTTCGAATCTTTATGATATAACAATTATAAAATTGTTACTTCTTAAAGAAAAATTAATTTAAATATTTGTAGTTGAAATGTGAGTTATTCCATTCCTTAAAGACAACTTGTCAAACTTTAGTATCAGGAATTAAGTCAAATGTCACCACTTTGAGGCCTCAAAGTCGCAAATTCTGAAAAAGACATACCAAATTAAAATGGCCTTACAACAAAACACGGTTAGCCTTAACCAAAGCAAGGAGGTTTATTTAGACAATTGAACTGAAAAGAATTCCAAAATCGTAGGTTTATAGCACTTTTGTCAATAATTGACACTTATTGTAAAAAAAAAAAGTTGTGTTATTTTCAAAAAACATTTTTATCATTTTGCCAGATAACAGATGGTTACATGTAGATGTGTGAACGTAAAGTTGATAACACAAATGTTGTTTGGATATCTGAAACCAAACATTAATACGTAGTTTTGGCACTTGAGTCATACTTCTTTTGGTAAAAAGTCGATATACCATTAAGACTTCTCTCGTAATTTATTAAATTGTCAACCTGACGGATGTCTCTTTTGAGAAATTAAACAAAAAATCTAATTTTTCACGTTTAATCTCAATGAAGTAAGATCTATATTGCTTCACTACGTTACCGAGCTAGTCAAACAATAGCTCTTAATTAATTGTGATTGATTGCTGATTCATCAGAGAAAAAGAAAAAAGGCAATTAAAAGGGAAACAAACAAAATATAATTTTGACAAATACACTTATTGCACCAGTTTGGATTGCTTTTATCAAAAATAATCGGCATATAAGTAAATACTATCATCTAACATTGTTTCATGGCAACATTGCGGGGTTCAAACCCACACCGCAAAGTAAAGAATTAATTATATTGCAGACACATTTAATGTTTGTTGATATCTCCCTGATGAAAAATCCCAGGAGTGATATAGAACATATAGCCCTAGTTTGAAGATAGTGTCATTTGAAAAATATCAACATAGAATTCGTTCACAGATTGTATATTGAAAGGAATTGTATTTACATTTCAATATTACGTATTTCGTCCTTGGACAAAAGGAATCCCATTCTCTCCCCACAGAGGCAGACCAAGCCATGAAATGTTGATACAGCCTCTGTTATATTACGCCGAAATCCGTGGGTTCCGGCAGTTTCCCCTGGCGGAAAAATATTGCATCAAAATACATTTGAACTTTTTTATCAAATGACAACGCTTCTCGCATGGGAACGGTGGTTCATATCACAATGCCTTTGCCATCATTTAGTAGTTAAAATGATGATTTAGAAACAGCGTCGCTGATTGCACAACTAATTGTGATTGCCTCTAATCAGGCATCTCTCATTCTATCACACAAACTTGGCGTAATTTAAAAGAGGCTTAATCAACATGACTTGATCTGCCTCTGTGGGAAGAGAATGAAGGAATCCAAATGGTTTAAAGATACGTTATGCCTACCTTGCTTCTAACCTTTCTCTAAAATGTTACTTGCATTATCTCATGACCGAACCCAATTAATTCCGTTGTTTTCATCCCGAATTTAACCACTTCCCTGAGACCTATAAAAGCAGATAGAGTTGCACTGCGATGATAAACTGTGTGCTAAAAGAAACCGGTGTGACATTAAAAGCCTCAGGTTTCACGCCTGCTTTTATTACTAGAGAATTAAATCTCTCACAGTGTACCACTCTGGTACATAAACGCCAAACTGGCGGGCGTTAAGAGCCTCGCCATTCTCCATAATCTTATTTGCCTTGTTTTGAAGTTCCTGGAATCGATAGCGGCGTGCCAGTGATGTCTAGACGAGAGTTATGCCCCTTGGTACTGATCTTGAGGCACGCGCTGAAGCGAATTGATGCAGAAATAAAACTAAGGCTTGGCACCTTTAATCTTGTATATGGTATTTAGAGATTTAACGTGGCATTCCTTGCGATTTTCGCTTTATTCTTGCAATCAAAGTGGTTTTCGTAAAATCTCTTTAAAACAACATAGATGGTTAAGAGAACCTTCCAGGGGAATGAATTATCGTCTTCTTCATGATTTTGGTTTCTCTCCCACTTTTATTTCTTCTTCTTTAAACAATATGCATCTGCTTGAATGTGTTGCATTGTACTGAAAGTATACGTTCTTTATGAAATATGCTGGCATTAACACGTAAAGTGTGCTTTTAGAGATGCATAGTATGTAATTGAGTGATTGACATGGATTTAGGAATTTTGAACCGTTAAAATCCAAATGAAGAGGGATAATCTTAGACTATAATTATCTTCTCCACATATTACCTGATTCTCGGGGAAATGGTATTAGAAAGAACATAACCATTACTTCTTCTTATTATTATGCTACCAAATAAATACAATCAAGCGCTCTTAAGGTTCAAGACAATAGCTATAGATCATGCATAAAAGATGTAAATATCTTGCATATAGCTGTTTATACTTATAAGCAATGGTTAAGAATTAATATTGTTGACAAATGATTTATGTAGTTTTGTAAAGATTTCTCTAAGAGCTTATGTCATGTTTATAGGGAATGTTGTGAAAATAGAAAATATGTGAATTGCATCTCTGTAGTATTATAAAAGAGCCCATTAACGCTGTTCATTTTCAGAAAACATTGATCTATAAATGCAACACCTATGTAGTTCCAACTGAGACTACACTATCACCAATACCATTACTATCACCATTCAATACACCTTTACCACAACTGGAACCATTTCACCACTGAGTAGTATTAGGAATACAGCTACTACTCCTGACTACAGCAACTACTACCACAACTTCTACTGCTCCAACTACAACTATGGTCATTACAACAATTTCCTTTACCACAACATCGTCTCCATCTCTCTTTCTGACTGTCTCCTACCACTGCATGTAGTGATACTTGTGCTATTACTACCAGTTTAACATCTGCTACAGCTTCTGCAGCTGCAGCTACTTCCCTACTACCACTACCACTACTGCTAAAGCGTCTGCTACTACTAGTTCTATTACTTATACAGCATCAGCTGCCGCTGCTACTACTACTACAACTACTACTACTCCTACTTCTACTACAACTACTACTACTGCTTCTGCTGCTGCTGCTACTACTACTACTCCTACTCCTACTACTACTACTCCTACTACTACTACTACTACTACTACTGCTACTACTACTACTACTACTACTACTACTAATGCTACTACTACTACTACTACTTCTACTACTACTACTTCTCCTACTCCTACTGCTACTACTCCTACTTCTCCTACTCCTACTGCTATTACTACTACTACTATTTCTCATCCTACTATTACTCCTAATTCTGCTGCTTCTACTACTACTACTACTACTACTATTTATCATCCTACTACTACTACTTCTCCTACTCCTACTACTACTGCTACTACTACAACTCCTACTTCTCCTACTCCTACTACTACTGCTATTACTACTACTACTACTTTTTCTCATACTACTTCTACTACTGCTGCTGCTGCTGCTGCTGCTATTACTACTACTATTTCTCATCCTACTACTACTCCTACTTCTGCTCCTCCTACTACTACGATCATCACTACATCAACACTATCACAGCGAAATGCAACACCAATGCAACACCAATATACCGGGGACGTAGCTCAGTGGTAGAGTATCCGCTCGTCACCGGGAGAGCGGGGTTTGATTCCCGGTCACGTCATACCAAAAGACGTTAAAAGGTGGGAGTTGTTGCTGTCTTGCTTGACACTCAGACCTGTAAAGGTAGAACAACGCATTAACTGACGCTGCACTGTGGCCGCCGGGTGCCATGGGCACAAAACAAATTTCCAATGTACTTGTACTTAGGACAATAAAGTGCCACTTTCAAAATCAATTTTAAAACTACTTCTTTTACTAATATCACTTCTAGTTTTACTACTACTACTACTACTACTACTACTACTACTACTACTACTACTACTACTACTACTACTACTACTACTACTACTACTACTACTACTACGATATTGATACTACTAATACAAATACTGCTGCTGCTGCTTCGGAGTAACTTAATGCACTCAGTGAACACAATTTGATATCCGTTGTTTGTTTCAACTCTTGCGAAACTTTATGCAATATAAAATCGTCCGTTTCTTATATCAATGCATCCACTTCACTCCATGTGAATAATAGAACTATATAATTTATATAAAATGTCAAAGCATGATTAATTCTGATTTTATTTCCAATAAAAGGTAATAAAATCAGAATCACTGTAAGTATTGTAAATAGTTTCAAGAAAGAAAAATAAATCTCGGTTGACATTTTGGATCCATACTCAACATGATGAAGAGTTAGGAATTGCAACAAACGTGACTTATTAGAGTATTACTTAAATTATTGAAAAAACAACAATGATACACTCAGGGGCAAAAGAAACGATACCAACTTTTCAAAAGAGTACAAAACAAAATCCTGTTGTAAATGAAATGCGACTACGAGCCCTTATGATAGGCACATCAGTTATGAAGAAGTACTCACAATTTCAAACATCAAAGTATAATACTTATAATTATATGACTGTTCAAGTAAACGAGGGGTCAAAAAACAGCTTTTTCGATGCTATTTTTGGTCATAATCTTTGGAATTGGAATAAAATAATTATGAAATTTAAAAATCTATAAAATCTAAGATGTTATCAATATAAATAACCCTTGTATAAGTTAATTTGTTCACGCATTTTGCCTGTATTTTGGTTGAAGAACAAGAAAAAGGGCCATTTTCACTATCCTATCTCATCTAGTTAAGGAGATTTTTTAACAGCGTTTTTTGAAAGGCTTGTATTTCAAAAGCGTTAACAGATATAGCTCTGAAATTAAAAACTTAATTCAGTTAGCTCTTGAATACATGAATTAACCCTGTTTCAGCCGTAACTATCAATCGTAGATTAACCTATCATGCATTTTATATGGTATCGTTTCTTTTGCCCCTGAGTGTAGATTCAAAAGCTCCAGTTTCAAATGGGTTTCTGTTTATACTTGCTATTGTTTTTAACTCTTTCTTCCAACGTTACCTCTGTAAGATATTGGGACTTATTACTTTTCTAGAATTTATTGCGGACCTTGCAGTACGGATACGATCATATCATGTAATTATTTTACTTATTTGATACCCTCCTTTATACCATCAAGTCACTTCAGCATCATCGAGTGCCTGATTTAAATCAATTTAAATGCATATGTATATGTATATGTATATGTATGAATTAATAAACATAATTTAGCACCCCATTCTTTTTATAACTGAAATGCGGTACTCTTTATGGTATGTTAAATGAATTGACTACCCAAGAGAGTTCGTCAATTGTAAAAGGGGCGTCAATCTTTCAAAAAGATTAAAGAAAAATAACGGTAAGGGGGACTTTGAATTCCCTTCAACCAGCCAACCCCCCGACCCCCCGCAATTCCACAAATTTTATTAAATGTTAAATAGCTAAAATATTGCTGACAACATGTTTAAACCCAACTTACTCACAATTATTTATACGCTATCATTCTATTCTTTTCTTCTGCTCAACTCTCCTATCACAATGAATGTAAGAATAGCGCAACCTCATGCTACGTTGTGTCAATCTCGCATGATATCGTATGGCCTCGTTTGCTTTTCATTTTGCTCTCGTCTCACAAATGATCTCGTATTCACTCGTATGACTATTTCTCGTTAACTATCGCATGTCCTTCTTCGGAAAGATGTACTTAGATAAGACTTCAGTCTGCTTCCAGCGAAATCAATCAAATATCGATTTATCGTGACTTATCACGTAAAGGATACTAAATTGTGAAATTTGCGACATTCTGAAACCTTCAAATCGGTCAAATTAGATTTGAACCATCTAGGTTAACGCGAAATTGTTATTGAAAAAAGGATATTTTGTTGTGTTTCGAAATTAAGGTATTTTGTAAGTACGGAATGAACTTTTGCCCACACAAAAATAAATAATTCCCTGAGTAGTAAAGCATGGATGAAAACATTCAGATATACCGGATATAATTGTATAAATGTAGTTTAATTTATAATTTATATAATACATAAAATAGACCGGTTTCAAAATAGCATTATGCACATATTTCATTTTTTTGTTTCAAATGATGTGAACAAAGGAATTTCGTTTCAACAAAATACCCGAGTCCCTTTGAATTTCAAAAGTCTCCCTTGAAATCACAGCTGCTCAAGCTAGAAACCAATATCTTATTCTGGAAGCTTCCCGCGGGAGATTACTTTTCAGGAAAATTAGATACATGTCGAGTGAAAAAAAGTCCAAGGTTTGGAATAATTTGAACCACGTCTCTGAAAGTATTAGCTTTTCTGATTACGTTTATCAAGAATTTCCTTCCGGTAATGTCATTCTGGGGACCAGTCTTGCGTTGTAAGGTACAACGGCGGATAATCAAATTTTACCCTTTCCAATTTCACGATTGAAACGGAAACGAATCCGCCAAATCATCTCGATAAAAAACGCTTCGAAAGCCTATTTATTTGTTCAGTCAACGCAAGCCGCCATTGATTTCCATTCAATTGCCAGGGGCTGGCAGGGTCTAATTACCTAGTCGTGATGTAGATTGTCCACAGAAGACAATCATCTTCTGAACCAACGCGTCTGAGTCTTAGTGCCAATTTGCTTCCGACTAAATCCCAGTCTATAGCTAAAACCTATCATAGACTTTCTGTCTTCGCCTACGCGTCGATGACCACGTTAACATGATCTGACGAGACGAGACTCGTTTGAGAAAAACAACCTCAGACTCTGATGGAGCCAAGATTCTCGGTCTTATTCTTCCACCTGATCGACATTTTATCCTCTCTAAGTGTCTCCACCAATTATTAGATGCAATCGGCGCCAGTAAACAGATATTTGAGGCTCTCGTATTCTCTTCACAGACGTGTGAAGATTCCAGGCGCACCAGTAAGGCCGCCATTTTGATCGATTTTCTCAAACGACCTTCACCTTCGCGATTGGAGGTCGAGTGAGGTCAGGAACTGTCTGAAAGCTTAATTCACTGTGATTACCTCTGCTGAAGCCTTTCTTACAAGAAATCGATGATTGGGAATAAATAGATTGATCAGGCCTGGGAGATGCTACGTCAGCTCTAATTCAACAGGGATTAACTAGCCGGCTCTCTCAGGAAGGACCCTGTTGATGAGAAGAGTCGTCTGCCCGACTTCCTGTCCTTCAAGCGGACAACGTGATTGGTTACTTAATCTGGCGCGCCACCATCGGTCATCTTCCGGTCAGCGAACTAGGTGACACCGAGCTTATCGATTAGTACGTCTGGACAGCGAAGATGATGGGCTGAAATAGTTCGCGGCCATCTTGAAGCGGTCTCTGTCTGTCTGGGAGGAAATTCAATTACCGCGTTCAGAATAAATGTGATTGTTCTGCTAGCGCTGGAAGACGATTGATTTATTTTTGAAACTGAAATAAAATATGAATTTGAATAGATGATTTTGGAATTCTTTAAGATTGATTAGATTCATTTGAAAGAATTTATTTTGGCAAAGAGTGAAACTTAAAACAAAGAAATTCAAACTGACCTGAATATGTTTTGTTATGACAATTGTTTGAATTGTCGTCGTATGTAACATTACAAAATGAATCAATCTACTCTTAAATGGGCGAAATGAAAATGAATATCTAACTCCAATACCACCGCGATGATTATAGATTTTTATAACCCCATGTTCAAGTCCCAATTATTTATGTTTTTTTTTTAATTAAATTGGAACCGATAATGATTTGTCACAAATGAATTAACAATTAGGCCCATCTTTTAGCACAAACCTTTATTCCATATTTTCCAAGCCACCCACCTCTTTGATGATATGCTTGGATATAATTGTTCACTGATGTGACTCAAAATACATCAAAATGCCACTTTATAATCCTTCTTAGTTAAAGTAAGGGTCCCTGTGTAATCACGAGCAAGATTCTGATCTCTAATAATAAACGGAGTCGCTCTTTAACCAAGCCGACTTCGTCCTCAAATACCATCACACAATATGATAGGAAGTAATTTGCGACTAATTTCCTCCGCAATTGATCATGTATCAACCAAACAGGAGATTCTCTAACCTGAGGGAAATGAGGTCTGGATTATCAAATATCATAAATACTTGTTTACATGACAAATACAACGAGTTTCGGGATATGTGGAATTATTGTTAACATATTTCTGTTTTGTTTATTGCATTCAAATGAGACAATATGGTATGATCAGAAGACTCGAGTGCTTTTACAAGCAACTCACAATATTTTAAGGTATACTGCACAATTAATAATCATGTATTCTATCATGAGATATGATTGGAGATGAACATGGTTGTGCACATACAATATGAATCACAATGTTGACAGAAATACTCCACTATTAACATGTATTCTATCATGAGACATGATTGGAGATTTTTGTAATGAACATGGTTGTGCACATACAATATGAATCACAATGTTGACAGAAATACTTCACTATTAACATGTATTCTATCATGAGATATGCTTTGATATCTTTGTAATGAACAGTGTTTTACATCTAGATTTTGAGTCGACTCAGCATTGATGGGTTGAGGTTCGAATCAAAGGATTTCCCCCCGACATGATATCACTGGTCACAACACAGAAAAAAACAAACAAAAAACCCTTTCATCTTTCTATATAAATATTATTGTTGATTTGAAAAATATCGGGAAAATACAATGATACGAAACATAGAAGCATCAGTATTACATGGTTAAAAGAATTCATCAAAATAAAGATGATGTGTATTGTCTACTATTGCTTTTCTATCATTTGGTGCAAATTTTCTGTTTCTTTCCGGTTTAAACGAGATCTGGTAATAACGTTTGATTCTCCTTTGTGCACCGACGCCTTTGCTCTACTTGTTGCGAACGGTCGGGCAAATATGATGACATTTCCATCCATAAATTCATTTTATTACCGTTCATGTCGATCATTCCAATAATAATCCGATAAATTGCAAGATACGCAATAAATGTCACAATAATCGTGAGAAATTCTACAATTGGCTGTCTGGGCCAATCGATCGACGCGGACATCAACAGAATACCATCAGTGCTAGGCCAAAGCTCCGAGAATGTCTGGGGGACAACTACTCTTGCGTTCGTGGTACTACTTTCCCAAAACTAGTTCTCATGTCGACCCAAAACGTGATTCAATCAGTCTAGTGGATATTGATTGAGTGGGTCATGTTTAATTTCAACACTCATACCTTCCAAGGCTTCTTTCATAGAGGGAGTGGAGAAGTAATTCACGTGCTATTTTAATTGATTTTAGTTGCTTCGTATGTTTACATTGGAAAGGTTTCCCAATATTCTGTAAGAAATTCTTTCATAGCTTGAAAATTAGGTGCTGGAACGAAAGTAGCCATTTATACGAAAATATCTCCCGAGCAAAGGTTAATTAAGAAAACGTCTACTTCAGAGAAGAACTAAACATGAGGTATTTCTTTTAATTACATTTCACGACGTGCGAAAATAGGAAATCTGAAATTGCGGTCATTTTCATTAGCCTGTGAAATATTGACATTGATCTGGAAATATTGTTATATATTCAAGTGGGATGTAACGGGAATAAGGGACTCTCGTGTTTAGAGTCCTTGTACAAAATCATCTTTCTGATATTGCCAACCGTTAAAATTTCTAATATGTTTAATAATGTCAACGAATCTTTAAATTATCAATTATTATTTTGATAGATAAGTATGTTTTGAACTTATTTGATTTAGATTAAGAAGGTTACTTTATGAAAGAAATGAGTAATTACTTTGAAAAAAGTCAAATGAAAGTAGTTTTTATATATAAAAATTGGTGTTTTGTGCACATTCTTTTTGAAACAAATGTCCTCTTGCTGAGTTCTATGTGCCGTTGACTTAGCAAATATTGCTTAAATAAAACATTGATGCATTATTTTGAGATTTCAAATTTATTGATTATCAGATCAAAAGAGTCACTAATGATAGGATAATTCAAGCAGAGTTCCCCTTTTCCGGTGTTACAAGTGAACTACTTCGCTTCATCAATTTTCTCAGCAAAATGAAATATGAAACTTTGCAGGTTTTTCGCATAACACGCATGACAAAAACAATCTGTAATAGATGAACCCAGGGGTCCCGGAGTTCCCGATGCACTTCTTTACAAGGCGTAGGTTGAAACGTTGCAAGTGAGTGACGTGGCTGGAAAATGTGAACTGAAAGATAAATCCCATGGCTTCTTTGTACGTGAAGATAAAAAGCTCTTATTATGGCAATCTAATTAAGGCTAACGATACTGAAGTAAAAGGATTTGTTCATAAAGTCAGAAATAAGTCTCAAGGTATTTCTGCCATCAGGTCGTGTTTTTATCATGATCATCTAGCGTACATCGTTATTTCTACTACTTGCATACATAGCCTACAGAAAACTATACTAACAGATAGGGAATCAGAAAAAATATTTTTGAACATCAAATGGTAGTACATGAGAATATGAATTATAAAAATAGAGCCATTGGCTCTGTAGCTCATCAGGCTTCATCATCAACTATGATGTAGAGTGTGGCCAATGTGATTCCCCCTTTGTAGAGGCCACAGGGTCACCAATCATAAAATTAAGTTTATATATTGGAAATCTAGCCTGTCCTGAAAATTCATTGGTCAATTCCTTTGGGAAATGTAAGAAAAAAATTGACCTTACCAAAAAGTAACCAGTCCCGACAAAAAGGAGCCAGTTCAAGGACTGGCTGACGGGCAATATTTTAAACACTGTATATAGGCGACAAGTTTCAGTTTTCTAGGCCTTATACTTCAGGAGAAGATGAAAATAGATTTGAAGGACGTTCCTGTTGCCTTTATTATTATTATAAAGCTACAATTCATCATCCTCACTAGTCAAGGAGTCTGTACACAAAGTTTCAGCTTTCTAGGCCTTATGCTTCTGGAGAAGATGAAAATAGGTTTTTAGGGTGTGGCCCCTGTGGCCTTTATTAGGGGTCACAGGGCCACCAAAGCTACAATTTATAATATTCACTAGTCAAGGAGTCTGTACACAAAGTTTCAGCTTTCTAGGCCTCATGGTTCTAGAGAAGAAGATAAAAATAGGTTTTTAGGGCGCGGCCCCTGTGGCCCTTATTAGGGGTCACAGGGCCACCAAAGCTACAACTCATAATCTTCACTAGTCAAGGAGTCTGTACACAAAGTTTCAGCTTTCTAGGCCTCATGGTTCATGAGAAGAAGATGAAAATAGGTTTTTAGGGCGCGGCCCCGTAGGCCCTTATTAGGGGTCACAGGGCGCCCAAAGCTACAATTGATAATCCTCACTAGCCAAGGAGTCTGTACACAAAGTTTCAGCTTTCTAGGCCTTATGGTTCTGGAGAAGAAGTCGAAATTCTACAAAGTTTACGGACGGACGGACAACGGACACCATGCAATGCCATAAGCCCATCGGGCCTTACAGGTCAGATGAGCTAAAAATTAAAAGAAAAATGTCTACAGTGCAACTGAATGGACAGGTTTACTGAGAATTACTTAAGTAATCTAAACAATTCATTAATGAATGACTTTAATTTTTTTAATAATTTGTATTTTTTAGTATTTTAGTTGTTCTAGATTCAACAATTTTACAAGGAATGGATTGCATCAATGCGTCCTGAATTTCGTTCCCGCAAATATACCCCGATATGAGTGTCCCTCTAAGAACGTAAGCGATTCACTTACAAAAACTCATTGCGCTGTAAGTTAAAGCAGCAACCGCAGAACGTTTTACCACTGATAAAAGAAATCAGTGAATGCAGCTCCAGGCCCCGTCATTTACATTCTCAGAGAATGCCAATCTCGATGTAATCAGTATCTAAGAGAATAGAGACCTAAAATCTCATCTGTGTTGTTATAAATCCCCCGCTTTGATAATGACCTAGGCATCATACTGACGACACAGGTGTAATTGAACTATAAACAAAGCATATTTCGTGCCAAAGCTCTGATTGAAGTCTTTTGATGTTTAATTTTACACCGGGCATAAAAAAATCGGCTTGGATGTTCCCAGAAAGCGAAATAAAGCTCACATTAATCACAAAGTACAAATGAACAGAGACAGCCTGCATGTGGCCTTTTCCGGAAGGTTCAGTAATCACGTCATGTGACGTCATAATCTCGCGAGATCAATAAGGGTGTCTGGGAGAAAAGAAACGTCAATCATCCAAGAAGAGATCTCCTCGGGTTCTGATGTTGTTTGCCTCGCAATGTGAGGTCAGTCAGAAGTAATAGCCCTTTGCTAAGCTACAACAATTATTTATCTTCTTGTTTTTTATTGAGAACTCGTAAAGCCGAATGATTTAATGGCTACTGATGGAATTGGTTTTCCATTTCACGAAAAGAGCAACGCTTATTACGTATTTGTGTATACCAGTACTGGGCCACTGGCTTAAACCAGTTGTTTTTAGGAATACATTATCAACGTCTAATATCAAACTAAACTGAGGCACAAAAGAAAGTACACACATAAGTAATTTTCGATTTGAAATGTAATGTATTTAATTTTCACATTAACAACAAATCCCACATTTGCAGCATTGAAAACTGTCTGGTTGATTGTTTATCAATATATCTGAGTGTACTAAGGGGTGAAATATTTTTTAAATTCATCAATATGACCCCCCATGTTTGAAATGTTGTAAATGTGTGAAGAATGAGGCTTATTTATTGATTCTGACATGAGATACAACTTACCTATCTATTAACAGTTTTTTCTTATTAAAATAGTTTTTGGGAAAAATAATTATTCAAAAAATAATTTTAAAATTAAAAATTAAAAAACCACATGGAAGTCCCCTCTTGCAACTCAGTATTCTCCTGCACTTGTCAGTGTCACATACATGTATTTGTATTTGAAAATCATGCATATGATAAAACCAACTGAGGTGTATACTTTTTTTTGTACCTCAGTGTATCAGATTATTAGAACAGTTCATGTAGCAGAGACACCATTTGTATACAACATGATGATAACTACAAAGACCTTTATCCTACCTCATGTAAGAATCTCGATCTCTGAATGGTTCACGTGACCCTGGATAACTACTGATATCACCCTCTTGAGCGGGAGGATAAATTATTTATACCCCGCCATGAACCAATCACGAAAAAAGCTTGCAGATTGAGCTCCATGAAAAGTATGTTTCGTGGAATACATTGATGTAACCTTTGCTCAAATAATATGTAGCTTTATAAAAACTAAAGTAAAAGTAATTGCAAGATATATAAATGCAAATAAACATACATGTATATTGCCCTATAACCTTATTGAGTGAGTGAGTGAGTTATTGTTTAGCGCCGCTTGGGCAATATTACAGCCATTAGCGGCGAGAATTACCTTATTAATCTAAAATTGGTGTTGAAAATGTTTCTCTTCGAAAAATATGTCGCGGCTTTCTTGATCATTGCATATGAGAATCGGTTCACATTTTTCGAAATATCAGTATTCACTCACTGTTTCCGTGTGTGTCCTGCAAGGGGAGTTGTTTAACATCGAAATTATGCTTCAAGAACTGTGTTCATAAAAAGAAATTCCTCTGACTAAGCAAAGCACTGACACGATTGATGATGTAGTTTTCAAAACAACACTTCCGGTTTCTGACCCTGACCTTTGTCATGTGCCGCAACTGTTTTTAACCTTTTTAAATATGCGTTGTGTTTAAACAGTCGGTAAGATAACTTCGTTATAACATTGTAATTTGACATTTAAAGGGGCAGTAGCACGTTTTTGACAATTTTATTTTTTACATTTTTCACTGATAATTGTAAGTTAATATTAAGTGTATTATTTTGACAGTGTCAAACATCTCATTAAACAAACCAATCATCCATTGTCAGAGAACAAAGTATGAAGATTCACATAAAACCCATTGGCGGCCATTTTGTGTGAACACCTTTAATTCATTTTGTGGAAGAAAAAGGAATCGCATGGCTAAACTTTACGTTATATATATGAGTTATTATTTCCTGACATCACCTTATATTCCCCCAAAAACCTGCTACTGCCCCTTTAACATCTTGGAGATAACATTTTCAGATTGTTAAAGAATGTGTCATCGAATTGTTACCTTTTAAACCTAAATGTCAGTCAGTATCTTGTAAAACACAATTCTCTTTTATCATGACGGTTTTATTTTTGTTTAAACTTCGAACTGGATTTTGGACTTCATATTATTTGGTTAGATGTGAAATATTAAGAAAGATCACCACAAAAAAAAGAATTCTTTAGATATCCACTTTGATTGTGATCAGTAAAGAGGAGATTTCGCCACATCTGAAAGTTGATTTCCTTTCAGGCAAGATAGAATGTCTTATCTGAAATAAATAAAAGGCTTCCAAGAGATCCAAATTCATCACATTTTCTCTTTGATGGCAAAGCAGAAAACTAATGCTTGTAGGGTAAATGTTGACAAATTTCACAGCCTCGTAAATTTTTTTTATTTGTGTCCAACTTGATCCTCTTAAAGGTAACGAAGCATATTTTTCTAAGGAAAATAAATCACGTAGTTAAGGTGAACTTCTGTTCATATAACAAATCATTGTTTGATAAAACAGATTGCCTTTTGTCTTGACGGACAGAAGAGGTGATGCGTTACCAAGGATTAATATTTTTACCTTTTTTTGGAATTGAGCAAAACATAACAGAAATAGATAAAACATTGTCGATTTTAACTATAAATATTGTATCACTGCGTAAAATCATCTTTTATGGCCGACATGAACAGAAACGAGTTGCATTTTGAATATCCATGTTTCAATGGTATTTTTTCTAGGCTGCGGAAATACAGTTCCGTTTTTTCCCTTGTCAACATTTTGAAAAAAGGCTTGACGTGTGGGTTTGAAAATGATGCGGGCAAAACTACAAACAAATCACTTTTTTTCAAGGTGTTCCGCGAGATTCCTTTACTTACCTTAAAGGGGCAGTAGCACGTTTTAAGGGGGAATATAAGGTGATGTCAGGAAAATTAAAATAAATGGTTCCAATTGAAAGACAATGTATTCAAACTAAATGAAGCAGTAATAATTCTAATATATAACGCGATGTTTAGCCAAGCGATTCCTTTTTCTTACACAAAATGAATTAAAAGTGTTCACACAAAAATGGCCGCCAATGGATTTTATGTGAATCTTCATACTTTGTCCTCTGACTATGGCTGATTGGCTTGTGTAATGAGATTTATGACACTATCAAAGTAATACATTTGGCATTAACGTACAATTATCAGTAAAAAAATTCAAATATAAAATTATCAAAAAACGTCTTCCTGCCCCTTTAAACAACTGGCCACAATGCTCTTTATTCGGCTAATTTGAACCTTGAACACCTCCAGTACATTCGGAAGACTTTGCAAAAACACGTTAAGACCAAAATAGAAAATTGAAAATAAAAAGTGCTATAAAATTGTCGGACAGAGAATGGTTCTTTGAATTTCAGTTAGATTTTTTTTATTCAGGCAAATTAAACAGTTTCTTTGATATAATCATGTTTGAACGATTCGCCAAATGGGCAAAAACATTAAACGGCATTGAAAAACTACACAAGTTTTTATCTAAACATTTTAGAATAAGACTTATTTTCAATCCGAATGTTTTAGACTGGAAATATAATAACATCTTGAAATACAATTGTAGCCAAATAGAGCCATTGTGCTTTAAAATTATCAAACTATTTCATGTATTATTCAACGCTACAATACCAAACATTCTGTTTCCAATGAAATCGAATTTATATGTTTGTGCTTTTATGGTATTTTGAAAATTTTCTGTACGTACATCATCCGTAACCCTAGTTTCGGATACTATTAAAAAGCCACATTTATCAAAGTTGGCCTAAATACTTCGGTAAACCTTTTCAGTAACCTTTAAAACTTGAAGCGTATTTTACGATAATTCTTTAACAAGTAGAATTATAAATTTAGATTAAATATTTGTTTAATGTTTGTTGTTTCGTTAATCATTATGAAAGAAAACTCAACTTTAGTAAAGCATATGCTTAACCTCTTGCTCCTTTATATTTTGTCCATCGTATTAACCATTCTCTCCCCACAGAGGCAGATCAAGTCATGTTGATTTAGCCTCTGTTCTATTACGCCGAGTTTGTGGGATAGAATGGGAGACGCCTCATTGGAGGCAATCAAAGTTAGTTGTGCAATCAGCGACACTGTTCTTAAATCATCGTTTTGACTACTGAGTCAAGGCAAAAACATTGAAATATGAACCACCCTTTCCATGAGAGAAGCGTTGTCATTTGCTACAGAAATTCAAATGTAGTGTGATGCAGTTTTTATCCGCCAGGGGAAAATTGCCGGAACTCACCGATTTCGGCGCAATAGAACAGATCTAGAGGCTAAATCAGCATGACTTGATCTGCCTCTGTGGGGGAGAGAATGCGTATTAACATACGATGCGTGTACTTACAGTCATCGAATGTGCAGACATAATTGTGCATTGCACATGTTAACAGAGTGTTCTTCCGATTGACAAGCCAGATTCTAAGATCTAACAAAATCCTCGAGATTACGAGAAACTCAGACGCAAAATAAGTTGCGAAATACCGTACATGCTCTCATAAGATTGTCAATTAGACGAAATTCTAAAGTAATCATTGAACAATACTGATCGTGAATAATATCAGTTGCATATGGAAGAATAGTGGGAAAAAATACACACCGTCTAATTAGATGATAGTTTCATCTAATTAGGTTATAGTTTCATCTAATTCGGTTATAGTTTCATCTTATTAGGTTATAGTTTCATCTAATTAGGTAAGAGTTTCATAAGGTTATAGTTTCATCTAATTAGGTTATAGTTTCATCTAATGAGGTTATAGTTTCATCTTATTAGGTTATAGTTTCATCTAATTAGGTAAGAGTTTCATAAGGTTATAGTTTCATCTAATTAGGTTATAGTTTCATCTAATGAGGTTATAGTTTCATCTAATTAGGTTATAGTTTAATCTAATTAAGTTATAGTTTCATCTAATTAGGTTATAGTTTCATCTAATTAAGTTATAGTTTCATCTAATTAGGTTAGAGTTTATTCTAATCAGGTTATAGTTTCATCTAATCAAGTTATAGTTTCATCAAATTAGGTTATAGTTTCATCTAATTAGGTTATAGTTTCATCTAATTAGCAGCCCCGTCTAAAGACGGGGCTGCTATCAGTTTTTGTGAAGTTTCCATCGCCGCCGCCGCCGCCGCCGCCGCCGCACTCGTACTACTAGCTATAACTTTTTTCCACTAAGCTTTCCAGAACTCTTATTCATACCTTATTACTCAAACCTCGGGGGAACGATTTTGACACGTTCACTTTCAAGGTCAAAGGTCAAGGTCACGAGATAAGTATTCACTCTAAGAATTCCTTGTAAACGCGATAACTTGAAAAGTTTTTGTGCTATGAAGCTCTAACTTGGTATATATCATCCTTGGAAAAGTAAAAAATTTTGAAAAGGTTTTGGCTACAATCCGTCAAAGGTCAAGGTCACAGCAAGGTCATGACGTAAGCATGTTTTAGCGAAAATGCTTTATTTTAACTATGAACACTTTTAATCAATACATGATTGTTATACTCAATAAAAAGTGTTCAATGATCGTGTGACCTTGAAGGTCAAAGGTCAAGGTCATGAGATATGAGTTATTACAAAATGCACTAAATTTGGGTATAACTTTATCCCATTTAGCTTTTCAGAACTCATGAACATGTCTTCATGTAAATACTTCCAGGGAATCATTATGACATGTTCACTTTCAAGTTCAAAGGTCAAGGTCACGAGTTATAAAATCACAGCAAAATTCCTTGTAAACGCGATAACTTGAAAAGTTTTTGTGCTATGAAGCTCTAACTTGGTATATATCATCCTTGGAAAAGTAAAAAAATTTGAAAAGGTTTCGGCTACAATCCGTCAAAGGTCAAGGTCACAGCAAGGTCATGACTTAAGCATGGTTTAGCGAAAATGCTTTATTTTAACTATGATCACTTTTAATCAATACATGATTGTTATACTCAATAAAAAGTGTTCAATTATTGTGTGACCTTGAAGGTCAAAGGTCAAGGTCATGAGATATGAGTTATTGCAATACCTTGTAAACACAATAACTTGAAAAGTTTTTGTGCTATGAAGATTAGATTTTGTATATATTTTCTCTTGAGAAGTACAACATTTTCAAAAAGTTTTGGGTATGAACTGTCGAAGGTCAAGGTCACAGCAAGGTCAACATATATGGAGAAAATGGATTAATTTAATTTTTAACATTTTATTTCATTACAATAATATTATACTCAATGAAATGTGTTCATTGATTGTGTGACCTTTAGTGTCAAAGGTCAAGGTCACGAGAAAATTCCCAATTTGGTGAGGCCTGTAAAAGGCGGAACAGGGTAAGGCGAAACCCCAAGTTCCGGGGCTGCTCTGCTTTTGCGGTATCCCGCAAACGCTAATCTAGTTAGGTTAGAGTTTCATCTAATCAGGTTATAGTTTCATCTAATCAAGTTATAGTTTCATCTAATTAGGTTATAGTTTCATCTAATTAGGTTATAGTTTCAACTAATTAGGTTATACTTCCAGCTAAATAGGTTATACTTTCAGCTAATAAGACGTTGAGTATTTTCCCCAAATGTTTGCACCAATGCGCTTCCGTATTTTCAAAATAATAGGGGAACTAAATACGCACTTGTCTCATAACGACTATGGGGAAGGGTTGTTGTTTAGGAAAAGCTATTTGGTCATTTTCAAAAGCATATATAGTTAGGGATGAGTTCCCGCTCAAGTGTTGTCAAAACATGTTCAAGGATTTTACAGAAATCGTACCAGAAATGTTCACTGTCCTGTTGCCAGCATGAAAACGAATGTTTTGCACATGCACGTTGTGTTTTGAAAGAAAGTAAACATCAATGTTGGAAAAGGGTCTGTATTTGTACGCTAAGGCCTATTTGTCTGCTAAATATTTAAAGCAGTTGCATCATGTGTTTACCACGTGTATCTATCTCCTAAGTGTACACATTCTTTAAATCTCTTTGTACAGCTTGATGTATATACAAGACAAGTTATCGAATAGAGAACGCTTGAGGAGGAAAAGATTGTGAAAATAAGAGAAGCGCCCCGAACTCGACTTGATTATTTTAACGAATCCTCAACTTCGAATGCATTTTCCATCTTAATCCATACGTGACACCAGAGCATTAGTAAATTCAATTTTACATCTTATATGTATTTCCCATATTTTGCTGTAAAAATCTTGTTGTTTTCGGTGCTCACTAATCTGATGCGGCACACAATAAAATGTCTTCTTTATTTGATTGACAGCGAGATTGACATCAAAATGCATGTGCTGACTATGTTGTATCCGTCGAAAGCAAAGACTTAGGTTACTTATTGACAACCTAACATTGAAAGATTGGCATCTCAATAGCCAAGTATATAAAGTCACTGGTTTTACAATCGGAGGGTTACGCTTTCGCGCTTGACTCGAACACTTTCAAAAGCAAAATTTCAAAATTAAGATAACTATCATATTCGGACAAATTTTGGATCGATAGGCCACCGGCCAGCGATCATTGGCCAAAGTTGCTTCATCCAGAGTGGACGAATGTATGTGTGTTCCTATATGATTAAGTTATTGACCAATAGTATTATTCACTTAACACCAATATTAAAATTAACAGCTCCAAAAAGCCAAAAGCTTTTTGACATTGGCTGAAAAAGCATATCAAACTTAAATACAAGGTTCTTTGATAGACATTTTAGAAGTTGGAATGACAATAATACAGAGGAATATATGGATGACAACTTCTTGTTCATTGTATGCGACAGATTCTTGTGTCGTTCAAAAACCTGGTATTTTGCGTTTAAAATGTACAACTTTGTATCGGATTTCCTTACAACGTCTGAGCATCTGCTAAATTGATCTCATCAACACCCCGAGACTGTCCGCTGTCCCGGTGTAAATGCGCCCCAGTATAAAATCTCCCCCGGCGATTTTGTACCGGTACAAATCCTCCCCCGGAGATTTTACACCGGTAAAAAATCGCCCCCAAGGTGGAAAAATTTCTCGCACCACTCAGAATAAAATCTGACCCCGTCGCTTCCTTCAGTTTTAATCTTCAAAATAAAACTTGATCTTATTAATGTACCGCGATGTAAGAGTTAGTTTAGATAATTGAATTTAAAGATTGCTATTTTACCAAAAAGGACTTAATGAAGTGTTATTTTTATATGAATTGTGTTCTGTATATATCATGTAGAGATCGTACGGTTGGACTTGAGTTCAGCTTGAATAGATTAATGAACATGAACAATACATATACAGAGGACAATTATTACTAATTTTATCACAAACTTCAAAGGGGAGATTCTATACGGGGTTTAGTGTACGTAATATAAGATTTAATTAAAGGGGCAGTAGCACGTTTTATGACAATTTTATATTTTAAATTTTTCACTGATAATTGTAAGTTAATGTTAAATATATTATTTTGACAATGTCAAAAATCTCATTAAACAAACCAATCATCCATTGTCAGAGAACAAAGTATGAAGATTCACATAAAATCCAATGGCGGCCATTTTGTGTGAACACCTTTTATTCATTTTGTGGAAGAAAAGGGGATCGCATGGCTAACCTTTCCGTTATTTATTTGAATTATTACTGCTTCTTTTAGTTTAAATACACTGTCTTTCAATTGGAACCATTAATTTTCATTTTCCTGACATCACCTTATATTCCCCCCAAAAACGTGCTACTGCCCCTTTAAGGGGAGCGATTCTGTGCCGGGCCTACTGTTCATAGTTTCTTTAAATGCATCTAAGTATGTACATCAAACCCAGAACAGAATCGACTTATTTATATGTACCAAAGTATGTACATCAATCCATGTATAAAACCAATGTTCTTCAAACCCTTAATCTAGCAAGTTTGAAATACCTAGCTCAAACCCGCTTTTGACAGAGTGTCGTTTATTTTATTTCAGGCCCGTAGCAAGCCGGAGGGGGGGGGGGATTTTTGTAAAAGAAATGTACAGACTATCAAAATTCCAGCCCCCGAATTTGGAATTCAGCCCCATAAACCTCACAATCCATAAAATGAGCAAGTAAAACACGTGTAAACCCCTGATATGAGACCTACAACAATGGTTCAAGGCCCTCCCCCCCCCCCCCCCCCCCCCCCACCCGAGCATAAAAGTTCGAAACTCAGGCCCCCATTGAGCGAGGAAAAGTATCTTCGGATAAGGCTCCGCCCCCCCCCCCCCCCTGTGCAGAGAATTTCAAAATCTCGGCCCCCCCACAACTGGTGGTACGGGCCTGTATTTAAACTCTCTCATTGGTGTCACAACACTTTTTTACGATACACAACTCCGCGCAATAATAAAACCCAAGTTCCCGTTGAAATCTTTGTAAATCAGTTCCGCTTGAAGCACGTGTGAAATCTACGTTGGCACAGGACGAGATGTTGACGATAACAGTACGTGACGATGTTACCAACCATCTTAGGGTATATCACAATCTGCAGAATAGGAATGAAATATATTCTTGAGTTAACTCAACATAAAGATCCGCATTCTATGTAAATTCCGATGCTCAAGTCATAAATTAAATATTCAACAACGTCGATACAATATAATTAATGTTATTATTGATGAAGCCTTGATCAGATGCACGAAATGTAATGATAATGTAGTTATATGTAGATGAATTTCATTTTTAATTAGAATGCCAATATTATTCTTAAAGCAAACAACAGTTTATATCCTACTATTATTATACATATCCAACTCAAGAGAAATTCAAACTTTTAATTTCAACTAAAATGGTCCAACAACTAAACAAATTTGCATTTAAACGAAATCCACCTGTGTGAATTTATCGAAATGTCGCCTGTACATGCGCAAAACTATGCATATATACCGTAAATATTGTGCTTTTGGTCACCAGGCCTTATATACAAATAAACTTCTTGTTCTTGTTCTTGTTCTTGTTCTCGTTCTTGAATAGGAATATTCACCATGTCTAGATCATTTAATCAATACGCTTATTGCTTGGTGCCCCAAAGGGCACCAAGTCTTATGATTTGATTCTTCTAAAACTTTTCAGAATTCACTCTATATTACTCTTGATATTTTCAAAGGGAAGCCGCGCCAATCACATGTGTTGTATCCAAATCAAAAGACCAATGAACAGAGCTGTAGCAAAGATTGCATTACGTCACCATGAGGGTAATACAAAATATTTGGCACATTAAACTGTGGAATATGATTTCGCTTTAATGTCATGTTAAAAGAGAAACAATATTTTCTATTAAAGACGTTGATAAATGTTAACAGACTCAATCAAAAACATTTCCATTTGAAGAAGAGTCTGCATTTGTTCCATATAAGAGCATTGCATAATAATACATTGCATTTCTTTATTAAATGACAACGCTTCTCGCATGGAAAGGGTGGTTCATATCACAATACCTTTGGCATCATATAATAGCCAAAATGATGATTTAGAAACAGCGTCGCTGATTGCACAAATAACTTTGATTGGCTTCAATCAGGCATCTCCCATTCTATCCCACAAACTCGGCGTAATATAACAGAGGCTAAATCCACATGACTTGATCTGCCTCTGTGGGGAGAGACTGGTTAAGAAGAAGGTGGGTTTAAACTACATATAGCGTCACCACCATAAATCACCACCTATCTTAAAGGTTTCTAAATTGTCTTTGGTACATATAGGCAAAGGAACATTAGACATCCAGGAGTTCCTCATGTTGATGGCGGGGAAAAAAAGAACTTTTTGCAGTTTTCAAGTCCTATGACACGGACACGAGTGGTTTCATCGACAAATCTGAGTACCTCAGTCTTTTAAAGAAATTTAAGCTTCCAAATGCCATAGCTGATGGCATGATTTCCACAGCAGATGTTGATGGTAATGAAAAGGTTAATTTGGAAGGTATATACCATTTTTGTTTTTGTTTTATGAAGTTAGCAGTGTTGGAAATATCATTACCCTAAATAATTCCAATCAAAGTCCACTGCTTTTGAGTAACAGTTTTTGGAAGCTGTCCCATGACATAAACCTAAAAGCTTCATTTTCGTGGCGATATAACTTATTTAATTTTATTTATTTATTTATTTTTAATACTTAAGTTCATTGCAGCTTTGATGATGAATCATCGGTTTACGCCAGTCTTAAAAAGATAATCTTGAAATTTTGAAAAAAAATTTACTTATTCGCGTTAAGGTTCAAATGTTATATTGCATCAATTTTACATTCAATATTGATAGAATGATACAAAGTTGTATATCATCATAGTTGCGAGCTGTTCGTATATTTACTTGGTGTAATTGATTTTCAATCAGATAAGAAAAAACGACAAGTCTTTTGAAAATTACCTCAGAAATGACTGTTAATCTATTGTTGTCATATTATCTAAGAGACAATTGATAAACCCCATTTAATTTAACATTTGTACAACATAGCATGCCTTGAACATAACTTGCATGACTTTGTAAGTAATGCCATGTGTTTTCAGGTTCCAAAATGACACAGAAAATTGACATAAATCCAACTACAACTATAAAACTATTACTATTAAATTGATATATTTAAGTAAATATCATTTGAAATAGGAATAACTTTTATTCAACAAATGATAAAAAAAAGAAAACGTGAAAGGTATAGTATAGAGGGTACATGTACCTGGCTATTTCTCCCATTTCTCTCTGATATTCGCATGTGTTTTTACGAGCGCTTCTCTTGGAGTTGTCTATTGTCCATTTTGTTTTCTGTACATAAGGCAAATCATTTAAATCCACTGGGATAACTTATAATGTTTTGACAATAAATTTGAAATACATGTATACTGGATATGATGAATCTTTCTTCACTTAAATGAAAGTAACACTTAATATAATCACCTCAAGTTATCACATAACGTGAAGAATTACAAGAAAATTAGCTGATACGGTATCAACTCAAGGTTGGAAGAAAGGACTCTCTTTTCAATAAAAAAAATGGTATTAGTACATTTGCATTAAGATAATGTTTTTGCAATTAAATATTTTCCTACGCAAGTTATGTTTAAAAAGTATATTTCTTTATGAACCCTCGCAAAAGAGAATCAAAAAGACTGACCGAAAACACATGACGATTGAAAACATATTTGTTGAAAATATAAATGTTGAATGGTTGTTCACAGAAACTGGTACATTCCCACTTGATGAACGTCTCTTTATATTTTCAGAGTTTCTGCAAGCGGTACTTCCCAAGTGGATGCTAGCATGACGAATGCTATACCAATCAAATATTGAGGATAAATAAAAGTTACATCATATCAACGCCGTTAAGTCTTTATCATGTTTGTTATCAGTTATCTACCCTTTTCTATGGCTTGACTTAAAAAAAACCGTTGATTTCTTTAGGGAAAAGTACAGCTGCGTATCTTAAGTTTGTTCACTAACCCTCGTATTCTAGTGCAAATATCATGTAATTTGCAACGTATTTGAGACATCGAAAAAGATAATGATGAAATTTCATTGAATAAGTAAAGATTCAGTTTACGTTGACATTTAAGGATTGTTTTACATGTTTTGTGCCTCTATCGATGTATAACAGCAACAAATTGTATAAAATCGCGTAGCGTAGCGTAGCGATTTTATACAAAATTTGTTGCTGTTATACATCGATAGAGGCACAAAACATGTAAAACAATCCTTATAATTACAAAATCAACATTTTAACAAAGTTTTTCCTAATTATTTTCAAAAAATCTGTCATCAATGTCGTGAGATTGTGGTTTGTTACACGAAACAATACAAAGTTGAGTCAAAATTGAGAACTCCATAAACTAAAACGGCCGAAGATTTAATTTCTTTTTCGCAACCATTGACACCAATGCAATCACAATTCGTCTTAACCGGAATCCGCATTTTCGGAATAACCTTAATTAGCATATCACTCGACGTTCAAAATTAATGTCCGCCGTTTGCGAGACGCTCGGAGCGAAGAAGCTTGAGGACTCGTAGTTATTAAAATGAAGTCTTTCCGGTGAATGTATGGATTGTGTTAGGGAGAGGAATGTATTTACTTGTTACAAACGCAGGTGGGAAGTGATAGGATATGTTATATTTGTCTTTGCAACAGAACGTAACTCGCAACTGTCAAAACCGGACTATTGCGTCAGGTGATTGTGACGTCACAAGGAATGAATGCACATGGTATGGTTGCAAATTTTTCTGCATTCATCGAGAAATGGCAGCAGGTTTTTGAGCGCTCTCGTCCAATCAGAATCGCGGGAATTAGTGTAACAAATCCATTTTGTAATTATATTCGTATGTCATACCTAGCAGATATAGCTGTAATACATTTGGCAGGTCATTGAAGTGACCACGGGTCAAAATTTTGATCAAGAGCTTTAGATCTTACTCATATGTGTTCCTTTGCGTTAAGGCAAGGTAACTATGCTGATTTTTTCCCTACAAAGTTTACATGGATGATTTTTTTAAATTTAAGAAAATCCGAATTTCACATATAATACCCCGTCTGTCTATTTAACAATGTCAAATATCGACATTCAGCACCAGTGACAAGACGATCCCGAAATATGGTTTGGGAATGGTTATTTTACACATGGACAATTGATGATCTTCTGTAAGTAGTCCTGGAGTTATTTTATGAATGTCAAAACGAAACCCAAAATTACATGATATTTGCACAAAAGCACATGAACAACCTTTTGGTATGCAGATGTATATGTTAATAAAATTAAATATTTTATGATATAATCAAGTTTTATGTATTGTAAACAAGAGACAGCAATCCAATTTCCGCAAATTCTACATATCTAAAGGCATTAACCTGATTCCCCAGAAAAGGTCTGATTTCAAGATTCTGCAATTTCGCCTTAAAAATAGTTAGCATACATTGCTCTTCATTCCGCTTTTGCCTTTGGTCAACGTAAATTTATCCGTTATGGAATATGAATGCAAACGTTACAATTTCTAAAAAGTTTACAGCCAGTTCATTATGTATGGTATCCTTGGCATAACATTTCTAATATGATACATTAGGTAGAATGTATAGCTAAATCATTACATACTTCTCACACAAAATATGGGAATATTTTTATTAATAAGATAATATGTATTGTGTAACATCTAATTCATAAATATCTTGTATATCTATCTAAAATGAAATATTTGCTGTTTTTACTTTTATAATGGACGAGGCAAAAGATCAATAATAAGCTTTTTGGCGTTAGCTGAAATTGCAAAAGGGGGACACATAGTGACAAAGTAAGTGTGGCTGTTGCGACGTCTGTTTAAAGGGGCAGTAGCACGTTTTTTGACAATTTTATATTTGCAATTTTTAGCTGATAATTGTATGTTAATGCTAAATGTATTACTTTGATAGTGTCAAAAATCTCATTACACAAATCAATTATCCATAGTCAGAGGACAAATTATTAAGATTCACATAAAATCCATTGGCAGCCATTTTTGTGTGAACACCTTTAATTCATTTTGTGAAAGAAAAAGCAATCGCATGGCTAAACTTTACGTTATATATTTGAATTATTACTGCTCCACTTAGTTTAAATACATTGTCTTTCAATTGGAACCATTAATTTTCATTTTCGTGACATCACCCTATATACCCCCTAAAAACGTGCTACTGCCCCTTTAACGTTACTTTAATAATATATTCAATCATGTTAAAAAAATTATGATCAAATTTAAATTTGTAACATATTCAACTGTAGCAAGTGTAAGTTGTGATTTAGACAACGGAAGAAACATTCAATGATGTCAGAGCGTCTGAATGGTAGCAGCCGTGATCAGGAGGATCATTCATGATGTGTTAGCTCTATTCTACAGTTTTATTCCCCGAGAAAGAAGAAACAATACATAAATGATAGATATTCTTAAAGGCTGAATACATGACGGATTGGTATTGAAAAAAATGGTATTGGTTAGAAAATCTCTGATTATGGCGTCTCATCTTCAGGCATCAATACACTATCTATAGGAGACAGAGAATGATCAAAGGAAAATTTTGATGGTTTTGCTAGGGGTTGTGATTTGGTTCAGAAATAGACTATTTCGCTTCAGGAAGTGTTTTCATAGAGAATGTCCTTGATTTTACATCAAGAAGTGTATGTGCTGTATCAGATATGGCGTCTAGAGCTGAACGCACCTCTTTGTATTATCAAACTAACAGACATTTTCCTCTTTTCAATGTTTTGAGAAAACGAATGAAGAAAAAACATGTACTCACGTATTGTCAAGGAATAATAATTTGTTTCAAATATTGTTAAGACTTTTTTTATCTATTCATCATGTTTCCATAAAATATAATTTCAATGTGAGAAAATTGTTATCTTGAAAAAACGAACATTGTTTTATACAGTTACATTGATTATTATGGTTGTGGAGCAATGAATTGGAAGAAATTATTAATTTGGATCATTTTGTTTATCTCAATGAACCGATTGATCTCGTCATCTGATAAACTTTGACTTTCTTAAAATACGTCTTATAACATTTCTCTCTGAAACTCTTACTGAAATTTATGACTAGAGCGAACCTTGATTTTTCCATTAACAAGTTCAGGTGTCATGTAATTTGGGATGTTTTTAAAACAGCAGTTGGAAAACAAATCTTATATTTTTTATCTGATATTTCACTCCCTAAGTTAACAGTTAATCGTTATATGTTTGACACGTCAATGGAGTGACCAGGGGTCAAAATATCGAATCCATTTATATTTATTTTCCCTACAAAATATTTCATGAGGGATTGACAGGATTTAAAACTAGTCATAATTGTTCATTTAATGTGTACAATTCAATGTAAAAAACGTCTGTGAACTATCATTCTCAGGGATAAAGAATAATTACCTGTCATTTATACAGGACTAAAAGTGTCAGGTACATCTGTAATTAGTTCAGACATGATATACTAGTAACAGGGCACAGGATGAGAGATACCTAATGACTTTGACATACAGTGTACCTTTATAACTGATTCCAGGTCGACACCCAATAAATATCAAATACTTGAATCATATGACACAGTTCCGATTGTAAAATTGTGTTAAAAGCCATTCTATTTCTTTTAAATCCCTTACAAGAATCAAGAAAAACGGTCTACTTCCAAAGCGACTGATGGCTACTGTGACTTGCCGAACAATGGCGTCAAAGAGAAAAATTCCGGAAGTCGCGGTTTTCGGCACTTTGCTTGGCAAAGGTGAAATGTGCACTTGTACTCGTATTGAAAATATGTCATTATTTATGTCCTGAGTGATTGTTCTTAATAGCATGCCCACTGTCTGAAGAAAATGTAACAAAAAATCTGGTCCTTTAACATCATGCGTGGTTACATGTATATCCAAATCATAGCTGAACCTTTGGTAACAATGTCTGTGTATTATCAATCTCTGGTTAGTCAAAGTATGATTATATGTTATTAGCCTAGGATTAGTACTGTCACGCTATTCTGTCTCTTACCAGACAATAGACAGAAACACACTAGTATTTTGGTTCACATCACAATATTTGAAACATTTGATGTCAACGTTATCATACAATATACTTTTGTACAATGTACTTTTTAAGAAGCAAAGACATTTCAAGTAATATGAAAAGACAGATAGTAATAACATAAGAGGAGACACCTTAGTACTTAACTGACAGTCACTTCAGTTTAAATTATCATATGTAAGATGTAAGTCAAATATTTCGATTTGTTGTATGCCGTATTCTCAAATTGATAAGAACAATAGTTAAGTCCACATTTAAATAATTCATTAAACACCTTCAAGTGTTTTTCATTGTTTCATGTTTTTGCAAGAAATGAAATTCTGATATTGTCCCAAAATTACTTTTTATATAACACGAATGTTCATTAACACAATTCTATGTCAAAATCAATACATAAGCCTTTTTCACATATTGACAAACCTTTAACCCTTGGCACGTACTTCTATCAAATAAAAAGGTTTACAATTCATTTGTTTAACAGCTTTAATAGTTGCTATATTGATAATTATATTTAAACTAACAACACTAATATAACTCAGCAACATCTGTCGTTGTTCTAGAACCCTACCACAATAACTGAAGTCACTCTCCTTCGAAAATACTAACAAACATCTCAAATGTAGACATAAAGTGCACTTCGGGTGTTAAACAAGTGCATTCACACTGGTTCCATAAGAAAGCGAGGCTCTTAGATTACACGAGAGGTTACGAGATTTTTGCAGCCACGAACCAACAGCTGCAAAATACCGTATTTATTGTAAAAACGTCTTTCAGGCATTCTCAAATATCGCTAACAAAATAAACCATAAAAAGAGATATATTTCAAACGCTTGTCTAAAACTAATTTGGACAGAGTTCACAATTCTAGTTCAAGGCATATGCGTTCTGAATTTCCACTCAATGTTTTCAAAACACGTGCATGGATTTTGCAGAAATCATGTCATGATGGGTCAATGCCCTAATGACGTCATGAAAACACATGTTTGCACATGCACATCTGTCTTGAAAGTAAGTAAACAGTAGTGATGAGACAGGGTCTGGGATTGTACATAAAGACCTCATTCCATGTTGAATAGCTAAACAGTTGCGTTCAGTGTGAAACATAAAGATCTGTTTTCCACATGTGCACATTCTATAATACCTCGAAGTAATAACTAGTGTTTGAGTCAAGCTCTGGACAGTGGAATAGGGTAATCAATATACCACAAAGGAGAAGATGTGATGTTATTTTGATAATATTAAATTAATGATATGGATATTTTCTATTGTAAACCACAAACTAGTGTCAATAAGGGCCCTAACTGTGTTATGATTGCATGGTTGGAAAATATTTATTAGTACAAATGTATATGTTGTGAGATGGTTTTCACAGTGTTGCTTTAACGACTATTAAATCGCGATAACACCGGGAGTGCAGCATGAGGCTTTAAAAGCCCTTGTTCCTTTCAAACCTTTTTCTCAAGAAGGAAAAAGTATATAAATGTATTTCAGTTACCTACAAAAACATTGACATTTTTAAAAATGAATCTCTTTCTGTCCAAAAAGACCTTTAAAAACGCTTTTCTCAGCAATAAAGTGATAAAAAGTTAATATTTGATTACAAAAAGTTAATATAAATGCAAGTTTTCGCATAATTTTTGTCTGTCTGTCAAGATCAGAAACATCTTTATTTTCGTGAACTCTAAATTGAATTTGTTGGTTTTATTTGCAAATAATATATATATATATAACTATAGCTCTTACCTCATTGTATAGAATGTGTCAGGGTTGTAACCTTATTCAATGCAATGGGGCAATTCATTTAATCCATGGTAATCAATGCTACCTTAAGTGCATTCTCTCCTCATAGAGGTAGATCAAGTCATAAAATATTGTTTCTACTTCTGTTCTATTTAAACCAAATCCGTTGTTTACGACTTTTTCCTCTGGATGAAAAATTGCACCACAAACCATTTGATTTTTTTAGCAAATAACAACGCTTCTCGCATCGAAATTGGGTTTCATGTCAAAATGCCTTTGCCATGATTCAGTAGCCAAAATGATGATTATAGTACAGCGTCGCTGGATGAACAACTTAATTTTATTGCCTTCAATCAGGCATCTGATATTCTAGCCCATAATCTCGGCTTATTGGAACAGAGGCTCAACTTTTCATGACTTAATCATCTTAGTGTACATAAGATATCACAGCCACTGTTGGTACATGTACAAATAAATGGTAATGTTCAAAATTGATGTGCTCATATTTTCCCTTCTGACGTGTGTAATCTAACCCCTTGTATTGTGTTTCTGATGACAAACGACACGACATATATCACTAATGTGCTGGTGTGTTGAAATGCTTCTGTCTACAGTATTAAATCTCTGCTTTCATCATAGACTGTTAATAACACGCTTGACACTTTTCATAGCATTTCGAAACCATTCCAAGTATAAGTGAAAAATTTGCATTTTTTCAAAAATTAAACAGGTAAAGTTCTTAATATATCCTTAAAACGTGTAAATATGAATATCAGCTATATCAACTGTAGTTTATATCCGTTTAAATTGCATGTTTCGAAATCTCCATGAATTTTTTTCACATTGCTTTTCAAATCTCTTTTTTAACCTTCAGTGGTTCTCAGTGGACATTTTTATTCCTGTTTTCATGTTTTGCATTATTTGTCCTGTATTTTATGTTAAAGCTCAACTCATCTGTTAATCCCGATTGAATATTTCTTTTATTTTAGTTCTGATGTTTACATCAGTAAACAGGATGTGTATTGTTGTAAGTATGTGTTTAGATTAGTTTTATCAAGAAAAGTTATAGGTACAGTATCACCATTCAAATGTATATATTACTAATCTTACATATTTCTAACATAAACATCTTACAGAAATTGTCATATGTGCAAGCCGTTCAAATGGAAGTGGTGTTAAGATTAATAATTATGAATTAACAATCTAACTTTGTTCTCACGAATGTGAACTGTGGTAAAATCATTGAGTACCCAGCTATTCATAATAACAAACTTTTTTGAGTAAAGAGCCATTGCGCGATGAAAGTCTGTTGCAACATTAAAAAGAGCTATGATGATTAATTGCAAAGGCTTATGAACATTTAGCACGGAAGAACCTCGATTTAAAGGAAGTCAATCAGTGCAGTATCACAAATGGTTTTCAAAGAATCAGAATAACTTAACATTCATGTGACTAAGGAAGGAGACTGAATGGGAATTATGTGATAATTTCACTGCTGTTATAAGAAAAGTGAAGAATATATTTCTTAGGGTTTTGAAAAGTAGATTGATTTATGATTCTGATTCAAAGATAAGATTGCTTATGGCTTTGATTATGCCACTCGTTCACACAGCCACAGGCAAACGAATATGCTATGTATGAAGCGTACATTACAATCATTGTCCTGAAGTGTTTTGGCATATTCGTTCTGATCATTTCGAAAGCAGGCATTTACATATACTCCTTTCCAAATCATGATGTTTACTGTGAATAAACAAATGTGCAGAAAGGAAAATCAAGCTTCAATTAAGTAAAGACTATATTAGTAATGAAAACCCGTCAATGCAAGTAATGAAAAAGGTAACATATTTGGACCAACTCTCTTTTAACTTCTAAAGGCTAATGCCAAACAATATATCTGCAGAATTGACATGGAGTTATTGATTTTGGTTGGCAAGATTCAAATGTCGGGACAATATAATGAAGCTAAGCATTAACTTCAGTAAAAACATTAACTTCTGTTTAAACGGACATTGAGTATGATTTAGTAAAGAAACAGGGTAACAATTGTATTAAAAAGCGCAAAAGTTTAAACTGACGTCACCCTTTGGCCCTACATAATTCGTACTACCTCAAAATCAAAGCCTCGGTTCAGTTCTTCTGCAAATTCTTTAAAAAAACAACAACATCTAATTGGGTATTATACTATAGTAATAGTGATTTCGATATCAGTTCGAGAATATTTAACAGGAGTCAACTGAATTTATGGAAGAACATATGTTTTGGCAAAATACAAATACATGCTTGATGTTATCTTCATCAAACATCAGTTCTCGGCGATGCTGTCGAAGACTTACTATGTTCTCTGTAGAACAAAATTGTTGTGTATCATCTCATAGACGTTTGTGTCACATTAAGTCGGGTTGCGTCTGACATTTGTTGATCCCAAAAGGGAATTGATGCTTCAGAAACATTTAATCATGAAGTTAATTCAAAAGTTGGAATTTTGTTGGAAACTTTTGGCACCCAAATGTAACCAATGTCTTATTGCGAGTGAGGTCAAAGACGGAGCTCTTTTGTAATTAGCTCTTTTTTCTAAACAACAATGTCATAGTCAGTGTGTCTGAGCCGACAGCAATATGACTCGTTTGTTTTCCTCCGTTTCTCCATCCTTAAAGCTAATCCTTCACATGTTATTGTCTGGCACTGAGACAGATATATCAGACCAAAAGAGATTGGTGACATATCTGTTTTTCGTTGGTATCAGAATGCTATTTATGTTACCAGTATTAGAATGATATTTAAGGTTTTTAAATGAAAGCACTGAGCAAACCGCGCAAATCAATGCTTCCATACATGTACATAGAAATAAGTATCGTTGGTAAAGTACATAAATCTTGTTTGGTGCTTAGTATGAAAACTGTGGCAGATAATAGGGATGAATTGGATAAAAAATATCCCTGAAGACCATCTAACCACTTTACTCAAAACAATTCCAAAATATTTCAGATATTTCGTTTTGTCTTTAAAACTGTCTTCTGCAATAGATGAAACTTAAAAGCTTAAATGTTTACCCTCTGATAAGTTTCTCACTCGATGAATGACCTTTTAGTAGTTTGTGTGATCCATAGTAAATTGATGAGACTAATAAACAAATCCATCCAAATCTATTCAATGAATATAGCTTACATTTGACGTTCCGATGTTTCACAGAAAGTAAGGTTTAGAAGATTGGCAAACACAAAAGATGAGACCATTTCTGATTCTGACGCCATCACCATCAGATCGATACATTGTCTACGGGAGACAGAGTGGGCGACAATGCACGATCAAAGAAGATATCCTCTCAACATTCTGATGGCGTCTCTACGGGTCGTGATTTGGTTCAGAAATAGCCTGTCCACTGCAGGAAGCGGCTTCATTAGAATGTCTTTGATATTGGAGCCCGTAGAGACCATGTTATATCAGACACAGCGTCTAAAAGTAGTGAACCTGCATGCCTTTCTGAGAAACTGTGTCTTCAGCACACTATCAGGAATAAAGAATTGTATCCTTTGTATGTTGTTGAGTCAAAAGAAAAGAGGTTTTGAGTGGCTAATATCAACAACAAAAATAGGAATTATTTGTCAATGATAGCTCTGACATGATATCATTTAAATGTTTTCAGTCTACATCAGCGGAAAATTATGAGTTCCTTAAAAACGAATGAAATCATGTAAATGAGTAGCTGACAGCTGACAATGACCAACAGGGTTTATTTCAAAGGTGGTTAACTGAAATATATGACAAACATGGTATTTGATATGCAGGAAATCATCATATCCATTTTTTTAGGAAAACATCTCCTTGACATTCAAACCACAGAGATATACATTTAATTTCAAACCATACATACCAAGTCTGAAATGGCAACATGTATATGTAGTCAATATCTTTGGTACTTGATAAGTACCTGTTGTTACACGAGACACTAAATGTCAGATAATTCTGTCTCTTATTTAGCCATCAGAGTTAGAGAGAGAGACACACACACACACTACTTGTAATTGGGTAAACATGAAATGATGACTTTGACATAATATGTACTTTTGTACGGTTTAACTTTATATAACTGAATACATTGTGTAAGAATTGTAATTTCCTGATAGAAATTGACAACATTCCGTAAAATCGTGAGTTGTTATTATACATAAGTAATATAGGCACATATATTCAATTCATGTTGGATATTTAACAAGCTACCAGAAAGGTAAAACTTAAAGTTTATAATAAATCATCTTGTCATGACTGATATCAATATCGATAAAAAGCACTAGATCATATTTCCAGAGGGGCCACTTAAGAAGATGATTGTTAGTTTTTACCATAAGTCCTAGTGGGGTTTTTCTAAGACATCAACGAGACAAATTATTTGCCACGTCCATTCTCTTGATCCAATTAGAGCTCGTTACAGCTGGTCTTTGACTCAGAGACAGAAATATCTACTCTGTGGGGACAAGAGTTAATGACTGTCTGGCTCGAGATTACTTCATTATACTCAGCCTCTACTGCTGTTGCTGACGTCGCTGAAACTAGGGCATAGGTCGGAGACAGGATTTATATCGTTGTTTACCATGTCGTATAATGAGAGTACGTACGGTACAGAACAGGAGCTTTATTCAGTATTTAGGACATATGTTCTATAGCAGAATTGTTGATTACATTGTGATAGTTGAGTAAGGATAAGGACGAAACGAATGAAGAAAGAACGGAAGAAACTAATTCTTTCACGAATGATTAATTGATGACATATCCTGAGCGAAAGCAGAGTTTGGAATATTGATCTACGAGTTCTGCAAACATAGTTTATTGTACTTTCAAAAATGCTTCACATTTTACTCTCTTTTTCAGAAAGAGTTGAAAGGTGTAGGGGGAAAATAGAGGATTGATTACATCATAATTTGTTTACATTCGGTACATATTTGAAAATATGCATTTGGTAACTACTAAAAGTTTGGCAAGGGTGAAGTGATAAATCAGTGTGATGTTATCAAGTGTAACAGAATAACACGAACCAACTGCTAATAAAATATCAGGTGTACAAATCTTAAAAGATCGATATTGGTGTCTGTTCGTTGGCTTCTTTCATACTGAGTTCTTATATTACAATATAAGTATTGTGACATCGATTTTAGACATTTGCTTTTGCTTTAGGGAACATTTTAATCAAATAGCTTGAATATTCGAGATTTCAAATATAGGCAGCGTCTTCATTTTCATTAATGTATTTTGATGATAAGAGCCAATATCAGAAATCAATGTTTGAAAGTTAATATATATAAAGAAAGGTAAACTTAGCTTGTATAAAGAAAAGGAAATTGAAAGGCAGCCAAATCAATGCTCTCTGAATATTGAACCTGAGTATTGTATCACATGTCTTGACTGCTGTGTTTATAATGATTTGCAAGGTACAACTGTACGAAATAAAGCTACATGTATGTTTCTGGCAGATATGGAAGGTACATCTTCAGGAAGGTCAGTTCGTGTATCTTGAGGCGCCTAGTGGTAGCAAAAATTCAATAATCAAGGGGAAGCTGAAGTTGGGAAAGATGATGTTTTTTGAAAAGTGAAGAGTTCAAAATTATTAATAGAAACATCATTTAACAAATGAGCTTAAGTTGGTGTCATTTCATTTTGTCTTTTCGAATGTATATTTTAAATAAACAGCTTTTAACCTTGTATATTACAGTTACAGACAGAAACCAAGCATTCTCCACGGAAACGTTAAAAACACATTTACCTAATAATTGTTATTAAACCTAACAACTAATAAGTGTTTTGTTATAAACCTTTATGAGTTGCACCCAATTAAGATGTAAGCACAAAATAAACATTTCAACGAAATCCTGATTCTTGGTTTATTTGGGAAAGGCTTTCACGATCTTAAACTACCGGTGCATATCACGAGACGTTGGAAGTTACATCACATGGTTTAGCAGATGAAATACACACATGTTTATCAGATATGCACTTGATAGAACCCAATGTCGACAGCACCAAGTTGTATTGCAGTGGTATTTGCAGTTATTGGAGGAGTTAGGCCAAAAAAAGTAATTTGTTTCTGGTGTCCGCCTGCATCAGTTTCAAACACACTCAACAAACCTTTTTCCAGATGTTATTATGTTACTCCCTTGAAATTATGTTATGTTTTAGCCTTGAACTATCGACCACTTTTAAAATTAAACGTTTCTGTGTTCATGTAAGCTTTCAAAGTCATAAAGTGTTATGTCGTGTTAATTTCTTTCCTATCTCTGTTGAAAATGTTTACATATATTGAAAGATATTGCTGAACTATCCATGTTTGTCAAATAATAGATAATATAAATTTCTTGACATGGATACAATTTATTAGTTTTGTTCTAGTTCTGTAACTTCTGTATTGGTGATTTGCACTAAATATCTTAGGACAGGGGAAAAAGTATGAAGATTCACATAAAGTCCATTGGCAACCATTTTGTGTGAACACTTTTAATGCATGGCTTAACTTTACGTTATATATTTGAATTTTTACTGCTCCATTTAGTTTGAATACAACTGTCTTGTTCTTGTCTTTCAATTGGAACCATTAATTTTTATTTTCCTGACATCACCTTATATTCCCCCTAAAAACGCGCTACTGCCCCTTTAAAAGCCAGTAAAGTAAACACTGACATCAATAAGAAGTTCACTGACGCATTCACTGATGTATTCACATTGGAAGAAAATCAATACATAAATGTTCCAAACAAATGTCCAATTTATGTCTTTGCTTAATTACTTTGCCAAAATGAAATTTCATCCACCATTAGTTTCAATACATGGTCAACCTGTAACAATTGATTTCAATAACAATAATGTTGTTTCTGGGTTATTTGTTTAGAATGTCATATTACAACAAAACCATTATTGTCAGATTGACTCCATTCAATGTTTAAATCAGTAAAAATAATTTTTAAGAGATATTACTCTGTAAACTGGGAAACAAATGGCATGTTTGGCCTTGTTTTGCTTCTAATGAAATGGACAGAATAACTCATGGATAATGTAATATAATGCATACTTCGTCAAATGGTTAATGAAGAAAGATATCCATATTCATAATTTCAAAATTGTCATTAATCCCTATTTAGTTTTGTCTGTTATACATCTCTTGTGTTTGAATTTGCCTATAAGAAATTTTAGTTATACACGTATGATGCAACGAAAATGATAAACTCGTTTACATCAATGTTTGGATGCTTTACACGTAAGCAATTATTTGATAACGTTGATGAGTTTGTGATCTTAACACATACATGGACATATCATCGGTTTTATTTGTTTGTGAACACTTGAATTGATAAATGATTTACTCAGCTGGTCCTTATATTTTTGTAACATGTTTGGTGTTGCGTATCTTTGGTACATATCCGTGTGATAAAATACACTTAAACTTCCTTGAAATACAACCGAAATATAGCATTGATCTCCTCTTGCTAGAATTTCCACTGAAATAGTCGTAATTTCTGAAAATCCTTTGTTTAGACACGTATTAGATTAAGATACTTAAATATAATATTAGCTAAAATAACCTCGTGTCAATTCTACTGAACATAGATAAGGCCAAATGTACAACAAGAAAGCTTTAATCATGGACTATGAGCTGATGTGTGATAAACAATGTTGACAAAATTTGCTTATTTCTAAAATAAATATCAGTTAATAACATAGCTTCCCGTTGTCTGACATTGGGTTTTTAGAAATACCATATAGTTCTGATGATTTGTGTATAAATCGTTTATGCAAGCTGGTATGTTTAATTATATGGTGATTTTTCTTACACACATACTGAGGATATTTTGGGATGTTGTAATGAAATAGTAGAAACAATGTATTCGCGTAAAGAAATGGAAAACACGACACTGCTGTCATTTCTATTTCCTTTTGAGCAAGTTAACTGTAGCCTATATATCAGTTGAAGTCAATTGGTGCTTTATTCGCAAATGTCAAATAGAGGATATGTTTTGTTTTGAATGTGATATCACTTATCTCTCATCGAGTGACGGAATAGAACCAGTATTTTCACGAGTGGCGCACGAGATGAAAGATAAGTGATATCACACTCAAAACAAAAGATATTCTGTTTATTATATGTCTCTGTGGTCGTAAATGTGGTAATTTACGTTCAAAAGGTCTTGACTCGAGAGTTTTCTGGCGACGTCATACCATTGTTGATCGTAACTTAGCGACGGCGATGACGTCGCGTTGACTGTAGAAGTGACGTCAAACCATTGTTCACATGACGTCATCCTCTTTGTGATATTTTCACTGACTTGAAAAAGTGATATCACACTCAGTGGCGAGAACACTTTCCTAGAACTGAGAAAACTCAGTCTCTCAACGCTTGTCATATAATAAACACTTGTACTCAATTTTCTATCTTCTAATTTTTTATTTTAGGTGAAATCAAATATGATATGATGCCTTTTTTATGAATTAATTTGAAATGTCCACCCTCTTATTGTCGAATCAAAGTAAAACTTGCTGTCTGGAAAAAAATGACCAGATGAAAAAATGGACTAATGAACTTTATACAGCTAAATAGAATTTTCAAATAGTCGATTAAGAACATTATTAGAGTTTATAGCGTTGGAATGATTAAAACTCTAAGAGGTTAATGCCTGACCGGCTGGTAGGTGAATTCATGACTGTCCAGCTCCAGATTAGTTTTCAAAGTAATTCCCTTGCTAGAGTTTGAGCTTGGACGAACTGATTTGGTTTTACAGGATGTTTTTAGATTTCAAATATGAGAATTATTAAACTAATGTTATTTGGGATTTGAGAATGCTTGTCTGAGTGTGTACAGTGCTATCACGTTCTTTGGATAAGACGCTTTGATATGAGTAATATCATGCTTTAGAAAAGCATTTACAATGCTTATGATTTATTGATATATCAATTCCCTTGAATTGCCTTGATTTCATTGTATTTTAAGAGAAACAGTTTCGAAATCAAAATTAGTTGTATATTATGGTCTCAGGTTACATTGTTATCTTAAATTCTTATATATATTTGCAAAAAAGAACCATATCTAATCTCCATGCAGCTGTTGATCTAATTGCAATGTCCAACATTTCCTAATCTTATCAAGTCATTTGGTGCAGTTTCACTACTGGCCTCACTCCTGATGGCAAGTGATAACATTCTTCGTTTATCAACTCAATAACACTAAGCACAAAGCAAGGAAGCAACATGTCAAACCATCCTAGCTGTTTAATGATGTTGTCATTAACAAATTACTTAAAAAAGGGGGCTTACGATTTTAGGGTTTACCTTGAGTATTACTGATAAGTTAAACACACTATTTGTATGTTTAAAGCAAAAGGAGAAACAACCAAAAGGATCCACTCGATTTCTGGAAATTATCATTAGAGAACAAAAAACCAAAACGTTTTGTTATACATATTGCCTCATCACCATATGGTCTTTATATGGTCTAAGATTCACTTTAATCGAAATAGCCCCAAATTATAAAAGAGAGATTGAGATGTACTATTACCATAACCATTAATATATTTTGAAAGACATTTGGCTAGAGTTTTCATTTGAACTGTTCATTTCGAAGGAGTATCAGGTTGAAGAGAAAAATTAGGTTCGTTTAGTTTTAATGCTATTGTTCTTTCGTTTTCGTTTTTTTTATTGGCATAGATTGATTGTCATGTCGTGTTATAAGAAAGCTTATTTATCTTTTAAGCGGTTACAATCACATTGTTATAGGATGGTTAGAAAGATATATAAATGTATTTATTGTATGACTATATGTCAACTGACCATGCAACAATAGAACTATTTAAATAAATTGTTTACCAATGCATGATTACACCTTACACATTTAATGAATAACGCCGCAATGTACTATATTGGTTGCAATTTAAATTGGATATTAAAGGTTCATCATGAATTGAGATAAATGGTGTGTTATATTTTTCCAAACTAATTAATCAAAGGCATAAAGTATCCTCATATAAGGGAATTGTTGTAAGACTGAATTTATTTTAGTGAAAGAACGCAACTTCTGACCTCAGTACAAATAATATGGTGTATGCTTGGGATCAACTTATTCAAGCAGTATTGAACCAAAGCATTATTATCATTTTTAGAGTAGACGAAGAAAATCATTTTCTCATCATTTAAACACTGATGGATGATACTAATATTATACAAGAACCTAATTGACAAGGATATATACAACACTAGGGTCCAAAATATAAAAAAGATACAACATTTCCTGATTATCTTGTAAAATCATCGACATATTTCTTAAAAAAACCGCATGTAATATCATTAATTTAACCAATATTGACGATGTGGACCGAAGGTTTGCTGAAAATGTGTTTAATTTGAAAAACATTATGCAGAAAGAAGAAAATTAGAATTTTAAATTTTTGACCCCATGCACCTCTTTGAGACTACCAGCAATGTATCTAGCATGTCACATACACTGTATCTGTTGTCTTTATATGTAGTTAAGGTATGATCAACGTACACTTTAGTCAAAAGGATTTGTCTATAAGTTTTTTTGTTAAGAAATTGTGACCAATTCAAAGTTTTACAAACTGATGATATTACATGGGAAGTCTTTCAGAGTTAATCAAATATTTGGTTGTCAGTTGTATAAGCGTCAACACTGACCTTTAAATATCAACAAAAGCTAAAAATATGTAATAATACCAACGCTTATCCAGCAAGGAAATCACTGTGAGCATAGGTTAAAAAGTTTATATTTTTCAAAGGAATGGATCGTGACAAAGTAACGCCAAATAATCATCTTACACTGAACATTTACATAAATGTACATTAAATAAATATTTTTTTCATTTAATATATTGGATGAAAAAGTTACTGTGCATTACATAAATAGATCATACTACACGAGAATAAAAATTTATCATGCAGCTCTTTGACGTGCAATATGACCTCGAGCAACATCTCAAACACATCAAGAAATGATCATGCCAGGTGTAGTAGAAATTTACTTGACAATAGACATTACACTGGTTTTTAGTAGACGGTTTTAGATATTTGGTTACTAAAACTCCTTTTTGTATTTTACTACAGCTGCGTATCTTAAGTTTGTTCACTTACCTTTGTATTCTAGTGCAAATATCATGTAATTCGTAACGTCTTTGAGACATCATATCATTGTATAAACGAAACCGATAATGATGAAATTTCACTGCATAAGTTATATATTAACTCAGGACAGATAATCCGTAATTCCTCGCAACTCGTTAATTATTCTTATAATATCCTCTAAATGTTATATCGTCACTGGTCACTGAGGTGCCGGAACTACTTTCAGCTATGTGAACAAATGAAAGCAACTTTCCAGTTTTAAAGTCATCTTAATTACATATTTCATATCATAAATCATATAATATAAATACAATACTAAATGTAGTTTTCCAAATACCAGGTTTATTTCACCTCGTTATATGGGTAAAGTTGATATTTCACGAAAAAAATCTAACTTTACAATTCATGTGAAAAATAATGATATTCTTATAACTGATTTCAATAGAACAGATCTGTTTCAACGGCAATGAGAATACTACGATAACAAAATGTTTCTACGTTTCTTTCTCGATCTTTTGATTGAAATTGTACATTGCCTAAAGATTAAAGATTGTTTATGTTTAGATTCATGATACATGGGCAATTCTACATGTACAAAGAGAACTAAAGTAACCAAAAGCCTTTTAAGAATATCTCGACATTCTTAGAATATATGTTTGACGAATTTGTGATAAGCCATTTAAACATAGGGATTTTTTGCTTTTAGAAGCACACTAAAGTGTAAAAGGCCCAATTTAAATGAACAGTGGTATGAAATTAAATCTTATGGTATTCAAAGCTTTGCAATTTAACAAATGCTGCGTTTCGTTAGCAGTTACCGATGAAGACACCTTCATCGAAACGTAGTACTCTTGCAAAGAAATTAAAAAGCAATTCTTCTAATCCTTATTCTTTATGATTATATTTCGCTCTTATGTAGGCCTATAGCTTGATATATAGAGAATCTCACCCAAGTGTCTGATATTAAAGATATCAATACGAGTTGATAATAGTTACAATATCCGAGGCTTGCTCTCTCTTAGAAATAAATAAAACAGACTTTTCAATAACATGAGAAAATATTTGGAGATATTTGACGTTTGTATATACTTTTAGATGATGACTGATTTCTGTGTAATACGGGTTTGATCTGTATTTTCTGTATTTCTCACGTTGAGTTGTTAGTTTGAATACAATGACAAGTGATCCCTTATCGCTTTCTTTCCTTGGAAACATCTGCAACGTTCCCAAGTGTTAAAGTTTGTTACATTTATTTATTTTTTTCATTCATATTCTACATTTATTCAAGGTTATCAGTCGGCGTTCCTTTCTCTGATTTTAGCTGCTAAGGAAATGTGACTTTGTTCATAACCTAAGTTCTGGAATGTTAAACTGAAATTGTTCGTAATAATGCTAATATTTCTGTTTGTTCACTTGTTTTCACTTCTCTCTCTTTCAAATACCCTTTTTGGGCATACCTATAATCAATAGTTTGGCAAGACGTGTAACAGTTGTTCGGAGCACCAATGCACATTTATTGCAAAGATTAAAGGTAGAGGCTAAGAAGCCCAATTTAGTTAAGCCTACTGAAAATCGAGCTGATATCAGTTTTCGGCAATGAGAGAATTAAATGAGTATGTGAGTTTGAGTTTAACTCTTGGTCAATATTTTAGCCATGAGCGGCGTCAGAAGAACTAAGTAGTACTGAAAGTTCAGCTGAGCGGCAATGAAGAGGCGAGACTTAGTAACAAATGTAACGATTCTGAAAATTCAGCTTTAAACTGTTAGAGGCAATGAAGAGAAGAGACTTAAGTAACAAATGTACTATATTCTGAAAATTCAGCTGATACCTGTTGGCGGCAATGCATAAGGTATCCCCTTGTAAGCATCCACGTACTCTATATAGAAGTACTCTGTACGGGTTCCTTTCTGGGTATTAAACGATTCCCCAGTGACCCCTAATTGGTTCCACTCTTTTCTCATCTGATTGAGTACTGGGAGATCTGGTGTGGAGATGAGAAAGGAGTTACCATTACCCGTCTTAGCCGCCCTGTCTAGGAGCGGGTGGGGGGGTGAAAATAATTCAATCCCACAAGGCGGCCCACCAAACGGCTGTTATTAAGATTGTTGCTACCTCCTGGAGGTCACCTGTATCTATTGGTCTGTCAACTTGCCTAAGTCAAACTACCAATACCTTGATCGGTCAAATCCAGAAAGAGGCTGATATCACGTTTCACCGCTAGGAGTCGCTGAGGATCTAAACGATTCCCCAGTGACCCCTAATTGGTTCCACTCTTTTCTCATCTGATTGAGTACTGGGAGATCTGGTGTGCATATGCTTACGGATTTTGCTTCCCTCATTTAGAATTTGTAATGGTCCCCTATCCATTGCACATTACTCTCCCAACACTCAAAATAAACACAACAAAACCAATCATATACAGAAGCATCATTTATTTCAAAAGAAAATCCACATTTACCTGTAATTCCACCCATTATAATATTATTGAAGGATGTACAAGAGTGGTGGCAAAACTAGATATGGTGCCCCAAACATGAAGTAAAAACCAAACACAATACAACTAACAGACATGGGCCTATGGCCTGCCCTTGTCCTAGCATCCCTCCCCTGTCATGCGCGCATCCACCCTAATGTTAGTACCGTTCTATTGGCACATATCTGAAACTAATGTCGCCATGACATGGAAACAGAATCCCGTTGTAAAGCTTCATAAAAATGCATGGTTTAAGCTGTCCCTATCAGCTTTCTCTTTATACTGCGCCTCCACGTCACCACTGCAACTTGACAGAGCAGCCAATCTACCAGCAACCAGACCGGCATCCGACAACTTAGCTACCCTACTGTAATATTGTGCACTCTTTTCCGTGAACCACCCAATATGGCTCATGAGGTCCCCAGCGTTCCTTGCTGCCCCAGAAAGTGTCATAGCAACTGCACAACCCGCCCGAAAGCTATGGGGTGTTTCTCCTTCATATATACCCAAAGCAAGCAAATAGTACCTTAGCCGCTCATATATGACAGAATAGGAGACAGGTTGATCTAACACTCTTCCTGACTCTGAAACAATGCGGAAAAGATAACCAAACCTCAAATCGATTTGCCACCCCTGAAGGGTGTTCATGTAGCGTTCCAGTGCAAACACAGGACAAATCTGCAGATCCTCGCACCTTTTCACCACAAAATCATTACATTTACCATCCCCCCTTAGGACTTTACCAAATGTGTGCCTGAAACAAAGGCCAGAGTTATCATGCAGCCTTCTAACTTCCTGCGTCAAAGTCAAAGACAAATCCCCTGCCCTGTCCCCAGCAAAGAATAACAACTTCAGCATAGCCTGGTCCCTTAACAATACGAAACTCTCCCGAGTAGAAATATCTGGTCGTGAGATTTGCCGATCAATGTGTACAGCAACCTGCCATAACTTCTTAATGAAAATGGGTTTTGCCTGCTTTGGGACCAGGTGTGCCCTTGCCTGCTCCTCTTTAATTGATTTCAAATATAACCTAACTGTCCCTGACCTTGCTGGATTTCCATTTGCCTGTCGTTCGTCCCAATCCTTACCCCTACCTTGGGACTCAAAAATACCTGCCAACCTGTTTATCATCCCCTCAACAGTACCTGAAGCTAACCTGACCGGGCATCCACACTCATGAATTCCCCTCTCACCTATATAGCGACAATCAACTGAATGTACCTGTGTTTTCCCTTCCCTATCTTTGTATACCAGGAACCTACAAACATCAGATGGGGTGCAAGTTAGCAGTGTCAAATCTTTAGCACAAGGGGAAATTGTTAGGAAAACTTTAAAAGTTTCCTCAAGGTTAGCCTTTCTTTTCACTGAAGACGACTGTCGAGTCTTTTCATCGAGCTGCCTCAGCCTGACGTCAATAGCCTCCCAATCAACACCACTTGGCTCCTGCAATCATGAGAAACTAAGTCTGAATACTCGGAGAGGCCATGCTAGGGCAGTGTTAGGCTTGAAACCACTCTTTGAGGGTGTCTCAATCACCCCTTTTTCCCAAACTGTACCTAACGGTATAGAATCTACTGAACAAGTCAATAAACTGGTCCACCAAACTGGTCTTGGCCTCAAGATAGGGACAACCATAGAGCATCCGTTCACCCTGTTCTCTCTGAGAAAGCACAGGACTGGAAAAATGAGAGAAAAGGGTGGGAATACATAATAATTCTCGCCTTTTCCTAACTGTTGAGAAAACACATTCACGCCTGAAGAGCCGGGTGTGGGCCAGGGAGTGAAGTGCTTTAGAGGTAATCCAGACCTAGATCTCATTGCATTGGAGTCCAATGCCATAAGGTCTACTGAATGTGGTCCGAAAGTCGATTCCACAACATACCACGAGGCCGGGGACAGTCTGGAATCTGACAACGACAACGCTCTGGAGGGCGCATCTGCCACATTGGCTGCTGAAGGGACATACTCTAGGTGGAGATCCATATTGCCTCTAAGTATCAACTGGAACACCCCCTTCATAATATCATTCAAATTTCTATCCCTACCCCCTTGATTTTTCCATGCTGCAATAACTGCCTGATTGTCAACTAACACATCCAACCTGTGATCCACAAGCGAGTCTCTCAATGACGTCAACACCCTCAGCAAGGCCTCAGCTTCCTTTAAGTGTATTGGTCTTGTGTCCCCATCCCCCCAGTAGTCTCCCAGGGATAAACCTGAATCCTCCCCATTAACTACCATAGCCCCATACCTGTACAGAGATGCGTCTGTTGCCAAGACAACCTGCTGCTAACTGGTATGTATATTAACACACAGAGAGGCTACTAATCAAACTACCTGTACATGAAACTTTCTATAAATGCAAATCTGACAACAGCAATCAGTCATAGACTTTAAAGGTAGGATTACATGCCGCATGTTTACCCCCGGGGGTATATTTGCCACCAGAGGCAAAAGTCAAATATTGCATTCCGTTTATATGAAATGAAATTGCAATACCTAGGGTTATAATTTTCTCGTCATATATTCAGTTTTGCCCCCTGGGGTACTATACAAAGTAGGGTGTTTACGTGACAGATTTGCCCCCAGAGGTATTTATACCCCCGAGGTCATCTGATTTGCCCTACCTCCAGACCAGGGGCAAATATTTTGCACTTTGCCCATGGGGGTAAGTATACCCCCCCTGGGGCAAAACTTGCCTTTACCCCCGGAGGCAATAGAAAACTGCAGACGTGTTAATTGTCTCTGGTGCCACTAGGGGCATATTGTCTTATGTAACACGTAGGTACAGTGTTCACAAAGTCATCCCACTCTCTAAAACAACAGCGGCGAAAGGGGGTAGCTGTAGTCCTCCACCGGGAGAGAGGCAAGTGGCTTCCTGGGGGTGGTGCTTTCCAGGGTGGGAGAGGCCAGTGACGTCGTCGGAGGATCGTACTTCGGCGAGTACACTTGCTTCACGGCCTGAAGAAAGGATCGGTACCGACAGCAGCCAGGCTTAAAGAACTTCTTCCGGAACATGTACTCGAAGAGGTACGAGTCGTACATCGACTTGACTGTCCCTGACCGTGGAAGTCCAGTATGTTTGACAGCCCTCCACGTCGACTCGATGGTGTTGGTGTGGGCTCCTGTCTCCGGGTTCTTGAACTCAATACTGTGGTTCACAGTCTGGTGGATGTACCCCAGCTTCCCGAGTTGACAGTAGCCCTTCCAGCAGTCCGTGATGATGGTCGTGCCCTTCGCCACCCGGGCCTGGATCGCGGTAATAAGGGTTTCTGCCGATCGGTTGGGTACTGAGAGGAGGAAAACCTCGCGGCTTTCTCTCTCAATCCCCCCCAAAACCCAGACGCCTTCGACCCTCTTCCCTTTGTGGTATTTTCGCTTGCCAAACTTGGATTCGTCGATCTGGACCGTCTTGCCTGGACCGCCAATCATTGTCGTGTCGAGGTTCTCCATGACAGTGATGCAGATTTCTCGGCAGAAGTGGTTCCAGTCGACGATCGTGTGATCCGAGCCCAGTCTCAGCTCTCGCTTGACGACATCATTCGGGGTCTTCACCGTCCAATAGTACAGATGTTTCATTATCTGCACAATCGTCAGATGGGACCCCGAAAACCAGGAGTTGTGGCGAATCGACAGCTTCTTGCCGCAAGGCTTGTAAGTGCATCGCCACACCCAGCCATCTTTCCCGTAGGAGGAGTCACGCTTCCTCGTCATCATCCCCTTCTGACACTTTTGACAAGTGGAAAAGAAATCCCCAAGGACGCCTTCCTTGATCAGCCAGTCAATGAGCCCGTCCTTGTCCCTACAAAGGTCAGCCACCTCGTCATAGACGAAAGGTGCAGCGGATTGGATGGTTAGAGAAGTCATGGCGAGCGAAGTTCAATAGGTCACGAATGGTTGACAGCTATGTAAACAATGGCGGATTAGTGAATGAAGGAGGCCTGAGGTCACCTTACGCATGCGCATTGTTATGTTAATGAGATGAGCATGCGCATTGTTCTTTTAATTACCCAGGCATGCGCAGTGAGTAATCCTTTCACACGTGAGACTCTTAATGAGTTAATTAACCTCATGATTATCATCGCCGCAGTAGCTCGGTCGGTTAAGCGCTGAATTAATTAGCCTTTTCCCCTCGAGTGACCTGAGCTCGATAATCCCGATAACACGGGTTCGAGCCGCGCTAGCGCCAGATTGGGCGCTAAAAAATCGGCAAAAAGTGCGCCCGGTGAAGTGCAGTACTCCCCCCTCAGTGACTGGAATCCCTTACATGATTGTCCCGCAACATTGATATGGTGCACATTAACGAATTCAGTATGCACGATCAAGTCTGATTTTTGGATACCACGAACAATAAAGGCAAAAAGTAGTTACAAGAAAATGAATGAGATAAAGTAGGGAAAATAAATGCCTGCTACCGCAAATGTGATGCCACAAGCTTTAACAAATGTCCCTCGGGCCTAAAACAGAGCCCTAAGTAGTTGCATAGTGCCAAAGTTTCAACGGAGAGCGAGACAAGTAACTCCGGAAGTAAACAAACATTCACGCTCCTTCGGGTGGTTCCGGATTGTTCATTCGCACAAGATCGGTATCCTCTAACGCGAGCTGATGCTAAAAATAGCACACATGCACACAGGCTGCTTGGCGGTCCAAGCGAGCAATGCTAAGAAACCTCCGGCCAAAATAAGACTTAAAATATCAGCTCTATTTATAGTTTTATACCCGGACTGTACATATAAGCCCTCGAAGAGCAAGTCTTGATCCTTAATGGACTAAATCCGAAAAATTGCCATTTTCAGAGGCTCCTCTCCATTCTAAATTAACATTATAATCGACTTTTGTCTAGAGTTTTATTCTATAAACGATCTTTCCAATAACAGGATAAGGAAAATTATTGTCGTTACGAGATCGTACATCACAACTATCAATCATGTACTGTAATTTTACAGATTTTCAATCTATATACCGCAAATTGTCATACGAAAATGCCAACATTTTAAGATAAAATCACTATTGGTCAATTGACACCTTTGACCCCTACAGTAATTTTCTAAATTTTGAATGGGCCAATGACCATTATATCAATTATAAAACCAACTTTTAATTGGACATTTTTCATCCAATGCGTATGGCCCCTGCATTTTCTAATCGCCGAGTAGCAATACTCACGGCCGGCAAATCCTGCCCCCTCGGTTGGCCCAACTCGTTCGCCAGAACGATGGCAAAGTGGCAGGCGAGTCGCCTGTGGTCAGTCTCTGTCTCCTTTCCCGCCATCCCCAGAATCTCTGCGATGTCTTCCCCTGTAAGGGCCCTGAATCTCTCCTCCAGGTCTTTGTCCGACAGTTTGGAGGTGTCCACCCCTGGGGTGAACCGGGCGAACTGCTTCACCGCCCCCGAGTCTCTGATCCTCTTGACTAGCCGAAGGCCAACGCCTTTCCCCTCAAGAGAGTGCCTCTTCTTGAGCACCGTGTGACCCACCATGATTTTCTGTAACATAAATAATTAAGATTCATCCCTACCAGTAACAATTATCATAATATTATAAAACCCGGAAAGTCTACTATTACGAAAATGGCATGTGGCTCTTGACGTCATAATTTTGAACTATTGTGACGTCATAGACCAAAATCGTGTAGAGGGCACTCATGTAACAAATCCTGATTCCCTAGGTTTTCCGACGTGAAATATCGCGATGGGCTAAAGCATTACACATTACTTCAACATATGAAACAAATAAGCCATCTCACAACCCAAAAACCGTAACACATAATCGCGCGGGCCCTCAAGGTCGAACAGGCTGTGCAGCCTACCGCCGCGAGACAACTTCGACAAACAGACTATTCTGACATTGTAAAGCAAAATGGAACGCAATTTTCTCAAAACTTCCATCAAAACCAGCGAAGGCCACTTGGTATTAAGTCATTCTACAGACGACCAGTTAGCAATTCGCCTCGCAGGCCAAAAACTCTCAAAGTTAGATTATCCGACAATCCTCTGTCACCAAGACAGGTAATCCACATGGCCATCAAGGCCTAACCCAGCCACCAAGGCAAAATTCCCCCCTTGGGGACTAGAATTTAAAGAAAAATATAGCTACCTGACGCTGGCAAAAAAAACGTGACTCGGCCGCAAGCGGTCAAATCCAGAAAGAGGCTGATATCACGTTTCACCGCTAGGAGTCGCTGAGGATCCGAGGAAGACGTCAGTGGCATCACTGGAAGCCAACAGCATAAACAGCAGCACCAACGATGGAAGCGTTAACCAGAGATATTGCATTGTCATGTTCTTTTTATTCATACATTATCATAAAATATATTTTATCTCATTTGTTCATTCATAGTTCTGGTGTGACGTATCAAGTTTTGATTTGAGCCCGACATGCCTTTTTCACCTGCAAAACTATCAGAATGACAACGATTCTAAAATTTGTGAACAGATTTTGTGGTGTTTAAACACTTCGGATCATCACGACAGTTGGTTGTTAAGATTCATCAAAACTTGTTCTTCGACATTCATTTTGTTGCTATTTCTTGAGTGTTCCACTGAACTGAAGGAGAGATATTTTGTGTATTTTAGATTAAGGCGATGATAAATCGGAATAAGTAAACTCTCTGTTTCTAAATACCTTATAGGAATCTTTGAATATCTTTGTATATATAACATTTAAACATTATTGCAAATGTAAGCTATATATATCCAAGATCAAAAATAGATCGTCAGTTCATACTCTGACCGAAGGGTTAGAAAAGTGACTGGGCAGCTTTAAACAGAGGTTGCAGATATGAATACGTCAATCATAGGTGTTTACTGTGTCCGCAACTTCGGGTCGAGCAAGGTGTAATTCTACACGGCATTCAAATTTAAATCCAGAAACAAGAAACCCTTATGTTCTTGTTAGCACTGTTCCAACACATTTCTTTGAAGAACTTTAAAAAAAAATTGTGTTCATGTTATTGAGCTTGTACTACCATGTTTCTAATGCCGATTGATGAAAATGCACCTATAACTACAATCTAAATTTTAAATCGATGGTTCCTTAATTGTTTGTACTGTCCACAGTATTTCTTGATATAATTAATAGTTCATGATGGCAGTTGTTAGTACAGAATTCTCTCATTCTATTGGATCTTTTTGAAAAGTCATCTTCTGTTTTTCTTGTTTTTTGTTATAGAAAAGGATATCATTGAAAAACAAAAATGTCATGTGAGCATTTATTGGAAAACTCTCGGACAAAACATGATGAGAAGAAGTGAAATGTTACAAGGGGTAGACCACTCTTCCCTCCACTAGACCAAGGTCAACGTGACCTTCACCTCCGGATGAGTCGCCTCAGTACACCTCCTGACCGTTGGTTATCTGGAAACAATTAATTTGTAAACCTTATTAAGGTTATATCATACATCGTTTAAAAGTAAGAGAGTTGTTCACTAATGGATAGTTTAATACCATAATATACATCAATCCTCAATGTTAATTTACTATACTACGTTATTTCTTTCTAAATTATGAAATGACACGCATGTCAAGCTCAACCGTTAGCGCCGGTCATTTTCACAAAATATATTGAACTTTGGCTGAACACAGATGCTCGTCGCTGCCAGATACAATCTTATAGGAATTGCTAAAGCAAGAGATCAACCAGATTTAGAACTTGACTGTCTGAGAAACATCTGTGTCGTGGAATTTCAATGTTGAATTTGACTACCACAAGATAATTTTTGTCATAACTTAAACATGAGGCTGACTATACCTGTTGAGAGACTGGTTTTACCATTGGACTATCATTTAGCGGCTTGCTTGTCAAGAATACATTTCATTCACAGATGTATATTATTAATTATTCGTGATCTATGATTAAAGTACATGAATTAACTATTCTAAGAGAAAATAGAGATTAATATTAGCTCACCACCACACACCAACTCGTCCCTATGATCAAGACAGTCCAGGTCACCGTCACACACCCAGTCTACATCGATACAGGTCCCGTCTGCACATTGGAACTCCCTCTCATCACAGTCCTGGGCTGTGGATGCTGCGTTTGGGGAAACACGGGACATCACATCAGAAACATCAGAATCCGCCAATGCCAACAATCTAGTCATAAACATAAGCGAAAGAGTCTTAAGGTCCTAGTCCCCCCCCCCCCCCCCCCCCACCACCATACTCTCAGATTATACAGAAATTATCGTGTAACCCATCCATAAAGGGATTAGCATCTGTTGTTTCCGAACGACACTGAATGACAACGTTCGATTGAGCATTGCACAGGTTCACTGGTATCGAGGATACTGTCATTACTTACCACAATCGTCTTCATCACTTCCGTCCTGGCAGTCTCGCTCTCCGTCACACCCCCAGCGAGTCGGTATACACTGTCCACTCCGACAGGCCGTGAAGGTCGCTACACATCGGGGAGTTGCCGTACCTTAAACAGAAGTATGCTTAATTATGAAGAGTCTTTTGAATATCTAGAAATAGATTTATCCCCTAAATTGTCCTGTTCAGGGTCCTCATTGTTTATGACATTTAGCATTGTAAAAGCCGCCGCTTATGGCTAGACTATTGCCTAAACAGGGCTAAACAATATTTCCCTCACTCAATAGTTTGGTGTTTAGTGTTACTGACTTCTATTTGTTCATTGTGAAAATGTCCCTTATTCTTATAACTAATGTTGATATTGAAATCTCGCAACTTTGACCTAATTATTTTTCAGACTCAAAATCTCAATTTTACTTTCCACCTACTTTTCTGGACGATAAGACGATAAATACACGAACATTCACTTCTAAAACCCCATTTATGGCTCCGAAGAGCATCATAAAATCAAGTCTCACAGTTGAGTTCGTCACTTCCGTCCCGACAGTCTGTCTCTCCATCACACCTCCAGACTGCAGGGATACAGTGGCCCGTGTCCTCACAGACGGCTTGGTTCTCCGCGCATGTTGCATCTGTCATAAACACAATGGTTGTCACTGATAGTCGTTACGAGGAAATAGTTTGAAGAGTTATTTGGTAAAGTTTGTTGTTCGTTGTCACTATAATACCATTAGGTTTCAATACAACAAACACATACATGTAGTCATATGTTTTCACGAGTCAATCATCCTCATTTAAACAGTTTTAAACGTTATGTTTCTGAGAGAGAAAAAAACACGCTTTAAGAAACTTTAAGAAAATTTCGAATTTCGTTTTGAACCTCCCTAATTAGGAAAGCCAGTTGACTGTAAGATTACCTTTCAGTATGTTTTAGGACGTCTATGATACATCAAATGTCTAGAAGTTGCATTGGGGCGACTATTTTTATTCATTTATTCTTCATATGTTATTAATTGCAATTTAAATCTAAGAATCCGTTTGAAAGAAACATCTCCGTTTTGAAGAAGCGTGAAAATATAAGGTTAAATTGCCTGATACACAAACATAAGTATTTACAAAACATAGTTTTATAGCATTCAAAATCAACTTACCGATAGAGCGATATGTTCAAGCAGCAAATAACAATCCTGATAATATGTGTGTAACACACTGCGGAATTGATAATAAATGTACTTTTGACTTTTGACTGGATGATGATGATTATCTGTGTAAAAATCGATAATTCCATATGGACATGTTTTTCTAAACTGTTTTCTAATGTGTCAAATCTAAACATGAATATTCGATTCCGGACCATGTGAGAAAAGTCCAAATTACTGAATCAACAAAAAGGGATTACATACCAGCTCGAGTTTCATATATAACTGCTACCAGAATGAATATCACGCATAGGATTTGATTCACCGGCATCTTTTTCGAGTTCCCCCTTAGCTTTAAATGTCAACATACACATTCGACAGGACTTTCAGTGTATGTAAATAGTTCAAACGTAATTATCGGTCTGCCCTTTCGATATCAATGTTTTCATGATAGGCCACGGCCTGATACAATGAAGATTAGATTAGCAATTATGTTGTGTGTCAATTATATCGTTCAAATTTGAACCGTTCCTTAAGGACTATATTAGACTGAAAGCAGATTTTCCTATCGTAATTTGATCATTTGTGACTCACAGTGACCTATGAGGTCTGGGCTGTTATGGTTGATGAAAAGAGATTACACACTCCCACATACGAACCATTGTAAAACTGCTTTAATCCCTACATGAAACTTTGAATATTTTTGAAAGCACATTCCATCTGGAATTAAATTGACGAAACGGCGTTAATATCCTTGTCATGCAATGTTTTCAAAATGATACGTATATTTACATAATACGTTGTATTACCCGAGCGTAAAATAAAGAAATGGCTTTTACATGATTAAATTATCATATTATAAAATACACCAAATAGGTTGGTTGAACCACTTTAGGAAAAACATTTGTAAGATTGCTGCAATTGCTTCATCAGGCTTTTATATTCTACATTGTGAAATAAACCTCTTACTTTCAATGATTTCAGTTGTTATATAATAGAGAAAGACTGTTTGCGAGGGCTTTCCGTTCAAAGAATGTCCAATACATGAGGTATCGGCCAAGGGGGAGGTCTTTGGTCTGACCACGTGGCGGATACCGATGACAGGGGCTTTCTTTGGTCGGAAAGTCCGAGGGAGATGCGTTGTGTTTGTTATAATCCGAAAAAAAACCTTAGAAAAAAATAATATCTGGCTTAAATCAAGTCGTAGGTTTAAGTACCTAAAATTCATCTCTTTTTGTCTAAGTTGTTAACGGGTACAGTGGTGTAACTGTTTGGTAGAACGTGCAGTAGTACATAGGTTTCAGGCTCGAGCCTGTCTATCAAATTTACATGAATATTATCTATAAGTATAACATATCAAACATTATCTACTCGTATCTGTCATCCTAAATGCTAAAGATAAGTTTACAAAATAACGTTTGGCTGATTGACGTGCCTCACTGTCCTGTTTTCGATCTTCATCGCGTCTTCAACCCTCCCTAATATCTCTATACGACGACGATTAGCTTCAATATGCTTCTTTCCTGCAACAGTCGATACTCCTCGATCAAATAACACTGTTTGTGAACTTATGCATATATGACCCCAGACAGTGGGGTCTTTAAGGACAACACTAGACTGAAGCAGATTTCCAATGATTGGTTGCAGTTGGCCTCTTCGGTAAGATGCGAGCGTGGACTGCCGAAACTTCGATGGTTCTTTATGGCAATGCTCCGTCGACCGCTATTATTGTAGTTCAGCAACAAAGGGCGCGGCTCGCTTGATGGGTAGATTTCAAGGGTTGATTCCTTGCCAAACACTGAGACATGAGTTTTGAAACATATGTGTCAACTTGGTCTAGGCACTTTATTCAAATATATGTGCCTTTGTTCACTCAGCAGGAAATAAGTACATGATAAATAAAGAGTGTTTTGGTGGTGACCTTTTGCATCGGGTAAATGGTAACATTCCCTTGTCACAAACCCTAAAGTTAACCGCTTTGCTTCACTCAAGTGTTGTATCAACATTCATGTTTGTTCTTCTTAGTGGGAACATTACACATGTATGCACATAATAAAATGCATTCATTCATACATGCTGAAAGTAATATAACGTATAAAGTAGTTCAATATTTAAAAAATAGAGCCATGGGCTCTGTAGCTCATCAGAGTTTTGATGGAAATAGGTTTTTAAGGTTTTGACCCCTGTGACCCAATTTGGGGTCATGAGGTCACAAAATCTACAATTAAGAATCCCCATTGGCCAAGGAGTTTACACACAACTTTTCAGCTCTCTAGACCTTTTGGAACTGGAGAAGATGAAAATATGTGTTTACGGTTTTGACCCCTGTGACCCCATTTGGTGTCATGAGGTCACAAAATCTACAATTTAGAATCCCCATTGGCCAAGGAGTCTGCACATCAAATTTCAGCTCTGTAGAGTCATTGGTTCTGGAGAAGAAGTTGAAAATGTGAAAAGTTTACGGATTGACGGATGGACGGGTGGACGGACGCCGGACGCCATGCCATGCCATAAGCCCATCGGGTCTTACAGGCCAGGCCAGGCCAGGTTTGTTGAGTAGCATCTTTGAGAATGAATAACATGAAATAAATGAAATACGTGTTAACATGTATATGTTCTATTATATTATAATATAATAGCTATTTGAAAATATGCCCTATGAAATTCACACGTGGAAATTCTTGGGATTTTGGACCCGGAAGCGACCGAACAGCTTCCCTTGAGTGGGTCACCTGACCTTCCGCAATTGGCATAGCAATATATAACTTTTACATGCTGACAGCCAAGTATATTAGCTAATTCTGAAAAAAAGACTTATTCTTATACCTCATATAACTTTTCTTTTAGGGGTAAAACACTGTCTGACCTCTGTTTGCTCTCTGAAGTGGGAACTCTTTCCCGTTCACAATCAAAAAACTGTATAACGAGACCTAAGGTTGAGACACAAGGTTGAAACAAATCTACATTTAAAGGTATGACACAAAATTTCAATTCTCTCCTAACCTTTCTTTGATAAAAATCAAATCACACATTCCATTTAATCAGGAACGTGTTTCTTTACCATGGGGCTTACCACTGTCCAGTCCATATATGTCCACCCGTAACTAACTGTCAACTATACGCTGATACCCGTGTATAAATGCGCGCACATACATTCATTCCTCCAAACCTAATCCCACCCAATCCACTCCAGTCCTTCCCCACTCGCCAACACACACAACAAAACCATCAGTTACAACCTAAGCTCACTCCATCCAGATGATAGTTTCAAGCCTCCAAACGTCGTATTTATAAAGTCACACCCTCTATCCGATTTCCATCCCTAAACAAACTACATTTGTACTCCCTAGACCACCCCTATAACGGAGTCTACCCAGTCTCTGTAGGACGAGACCCGGACATAGATGCCGTACAACTTCGCTGTCTTTGATCTTTTTATGACCCTGTAATAAAAATCTCGAGGTGTCCCGCCTGGTTCAGCAAAGTATTTGTATATTGCCTACATGTATCTCGTTTGCAAATGCAGATGCTTAGTTGCTGAATTCGATTTATATGTCAAAATTATGATTTCTTTTCTAATTAGATTTGCAAATTCATATAACTTGATTTGTCAATTTATGAAGTAGGTAAAACATAATTTCTCAAAAAGCAAGGGTGATATGCAATTCACATAATGAGTGACTATCAAATTACTATGATAAATGATTGTCTTTGATGTTTGTTTTACTGAAATATCTTTTATAAAGAAGTGAAGAAAAGCCCACTGAAGCAAATGTTATCTAGACTTTCTTCACTAGTGTATACTTGTGTGTATTTTAACATATATTTTGGCAGAAAATAAATGGCGTCTTTTATCTTTTGATATAATACAAATTGATTTTTTCTTCCTCATATTGTAATCTCTATATCTATAAGGTTTGTTGCTAAATATATTTTTTATAAACGATCTTAATAGTTATATATATAGTTATAGGTATGGTTCTCTGTGATTAACTTACGTAAACACATGAACATATCAAGGCAAACGCTGACTCCAGAAACTGAAAATATTTATTTAAACTATCTTTCAACATATTTCAAACATAAATCCCAAAGTGGTTATTAAAATAATAAAATAAAATTGGAACAGGAATACCTAAACACCAGGAATATATAATAAAGCATAATAATATTGCATAAAGATGTTATTAGATACACTCTGTGACATGGATTAGCATTTTAACCTATTTTATGTCTCTAAGACAGAATCATGCCTTTTTAAAACAAATAGAATGATGTTTTGTTTTTCTATGATCGTATGTTTTCGGTGATTTATAAGATTAAAAACAGACCAACAAATATATGAATCTTTATTTGTAATTATTATTTTGTGAAGTTATTACATTTTAATGCATTTTACTGAGAATGTCAGTTATTTGTTCCTGAATTTACATTCCCTTTTATCACATTTTCTTATTATTAATATAGTTTTATATCTGAACCGTTTAAGATTGTAAAACGTGAACATTTCTTTTTTTCTTTTTTTTCCTTCCTTTTTGTGGTACGTGAACATTCTTCATAAACAAGTTACAAGTCACAAACAGAAAATACTACAATTATTTCATGTTTATAAATTGTATGTGGAACGGATATAGACACATTACGATAATAGATATGTAAAGATTTTTAACCATGCTGGAATATTCCAGCATATGTCAAGAAAAGTCATTATCTCTGTATCTTTGAACTTTTTATGGCCCTGTAATAAAAGTCACGTTAGTAAATATGTCCTCGCGCGGGTCTGCCCTTTAAATGTGTATTGCCTACAGGTACTTCGTATTCAGGTACAGGCACTTGTACTGGTAATTGTTGGATTATATTTAATTCGTCAATATTGAAATGTCTTAGTTAATTCATTTGTAATTCATACCCACATGCATTCCTGACGTTGGGATACTGATTTTAAAACTGATTTGTGGAAATTTGATTAGTTTTTGAATTTCTGTATTTTCAATCACATTTCTTCAGAGGATTTCACTACAGGGGATATCACATTCAAAGCAATAAAATAACCCAAGACAAGACCTCAATGTTTTGAGCATGTGCAATCTGACGTCCTGTAACTTTCATTTTCGACCCTGGCCTTTAATAAAGGTAATAAAGTTTCAATTTTTTATTCATAGATATTTCATCGAGTTGTTTGTCTTCTTTTTGGTGTCGACAAACTTCGATGTTTTATCACGTTGAAGTGATGTGGGATGGAGTTTTATGTGGACATTTAATCGGGGAAATTAGCTGTCACACGGTCGAGCACACTGAGCCTCAGGAGGATAATCCAAAAGATAACCTGGACACAGATGAGAGTTGATGTTGTATTTCGAAGTGCAGATATAAAGTCATTTATACAATATGAATCATTACAATTTCAAATAATACATAAGAATAACATGAAAACATATGTACTTATTAAATATTAAAGTCTCAAATAAATGTTGATAATGTTAATTACATTTAATATAACATGTTAAGTGTTATATTAAGTACACGTACATAACGTGATAATCTAGGCTGTTATTACAGTAAATACGGCAGGGCGTATTTCTTTGTTTTAAATAACATATTACACTTTGATCATTATGTTTAGGTAATATGCAATTAGCATTGTATCAAAATATATGATGATATAAATAACCACTTTAAGCTATAATTTGAACAGTTGATACGTTATGATGCATCTACTATGATCTGAATGATACATTACAATTTGAACATTGTGTAAAGGTTATACACAATTATTATTAAATGAAGATATTAATAAACACTTTAATTTTGACCTAATGCAATGCTTTATACAGTAAATGCGGTAGGACGAATTTACTTGTGAATGATTATACAGTAGGTTTTATAAAGTGCTACACAGACTTGGCCGAATGCTGACGGACTCTCATTTTAATATATAAGAACATCTAAGTAACACATGTGAGAACTTGAAGGTTGATCTTAATGAAAGCAGATATTTGTATATAATTCACTCAGGGTGTTTGATATAAATTAAATGCTAACAAACATAATCAACTAACGCAAGTTTTGTACACAGTTACAACTAAGTGCAAGACATATATAAGAATGATGATAAATAGAAATATAATACAAATTAGTTGCCATATAATTGTTACAACCAGTTAAAACAATTGCAGTATTTACAATAGACATTTAAGGTAACATAACAACATAGAAGAACATTGCTTACCTGGACACAGATGAGAGTTGATGTTGTATTTCGAAGTGCAGATATAAAGTGCCTAGGTAGAATTTCCAGCGCTTTATATACACACACGACGATGTTAATCACATCTGTATCCAAGCAATCAATGTCAAAGAAATATGTAATACGGTGGCATGTGGTAGAGATAACATATCTATATAAGATAGATATCAAATCGTTGTTGCTTGAGTGCACACTGCCTGAGGCAATGGTCGAACTGCTGTGAATGACCGGTTGCATCATGTGAATTCACCAGTTGAAATTTATAACAATATTAAAGGATAAACTTGTCTGTGACAATACCCCCCTTTCTCGAAGGTTTCGACCACGAAAGCATGAAATAATTACACATTTAGAGGTTAAAATAGTTAACAATCGTCTGGGTTAGAATCCAGGAGATGGAAACATGGAGCAAAATATTGGAAGCGGACATAAAATCACAGTAGAACAATATAAGTTACACAAAAGTGAATGTAGCAAAGGTTGAACTTTGGTAGAATTGATTAAGTCAATATCAGGTTAGGGTTGTTGATAAATTATGGTGTGAAAGAACGTGTTAGTTGCATGAGCATATGAATAGGAAGTCTTGAATGTGACTAGAAGTAAAACATTTGAGAAGAGAACAATCATCAGTATGTTAGTCAAAGACCGTTTATTTATTAGAATGTGATCAGCATCCTCGAGCACTATGAGACACAGGTGAACCTGTATGTCTTTCAGTAACTCCAATGAAGGTTGGTTCTCAAGATTAGATGAAGACAATATGATTAAGCACGAATGGCATTTAATAGAAATATTTTGGTTTCTGTTGGCGTTTGCGCCGTTTGCCAGAATTTGTTTTTCTGATATGAAAGTCTGCTTTAAGACCTGGACCTACATTCTGTTCTGGTTCCAATGTTGGCGTGGGAAAGTGAAGCCATTTAAGAAGATAATGGCGAACGCCATGAATAAGTTTTGACCGTAGAACCTTATCTACTGGATAGGCTTCTAGAGACCGTGCAGTAGTTTGTGCATTTTGTGTGGAGGCGGATGTGCCTGGTGCTGGTGGTGCAGTTTGTGCAGGTGGAGCGGTTTGGACGCTCTTTGTAGATTGTGCAGCAGGTGTGCTGGTTGAAGATTGAGCATTGGATGTGCTCGAAGAATTTTGAGCAGAAGAATTGCTCTTTAGCTTAGTTGAAGATAAGCCTGTTGGAAGGTTGCAATCATCATTTGTAGATGATGCAGGCTCACCATCCGTGGCGTTGGCCGGAGGTGAAGAATTACAGTCAGGGTGCTGACCTGTAGTTGTTTGAGCAGGCGCTGGTGCTGCTGTACCAGAGGTGTCTGGTCGTGGTTCTGGTGGCTGTTTATCAGCCCTAAGGACCACTAGTTTAAGACGATTCGCATGGACAGGAGATTTGTGTTCAGCATTGTCTGAACACCTACGAATCTTGTATGTGTAGTTTGGTCCAACTGAAGTGATATAGTATGGACCTTTCCAGGGTTGTGCCAACTTAGGCGATAGGCCTATGCCTATTGCTGTGTTGTGAAGGTAGACCTGTTGGCCAACCATAAAAGATGGTTCTTTGGATTTTATGTTTTTGTGCTCTTTGTCAATTTCTTGACTGACTTCCATGTTGTCACGAGCAATGGCTTTTGCAACCTTAAGATTTTCGATGAGAGTTTTCAGATGAATTTCAGCATCTTTGCCTAAGGATGCTTTAGGCAGCAGAGATGTGTCAAATGGAAGATGCATTTCTTTTCCAAACATGAGATGGTGAGGTGAGAAACCGGTTGACTGACAAGGAACATTTCTCATGGACATAAGAACAAATGGTAGGACATCAGCCCAGTTCTTCTGGTCTGGTTGACAGTAGGACTTTAGAGCCTGAGCGATTGTTGCGTTTCGCCTTTCAACCATTCCATTGCATTGAGCATGATAAGAGCTGGTGTGAAGATGTTTGACCTGGAAGATCTCACAGATAGCATTGACCAATTTAGATGTAAACTGGCGACCTCTGTCTGTTAGAATGGATCGTGGAGCACCATACCTTGAGAAGATCTCTCTGAAGAGAACTTTAGCTACTTCTGTTGCTTCTTGGGTCTGTAAAGGAAAGGCTTCAATCCAACGGGAGAAGGAATCCACTGCTACTAGAATATATTTGTAGCCTTCGTTGGTTTTTGGAAGCGGACCAAGTATGTCAACATGGAGTCTGGAAAAAGTATCTTCAATTGGCAAGGGAACCAATGGTGCTGGTTTGGCATGAGTGAGCCTTTTCGATCGCTGACAAACATCACAGGATTTGACATAATCTTCAATATCCTGGTACAAACCCGGCCAATAGTACTTTGCCATGATGGATTGTCGAGTGGAGTCACGGCCAAAGTGAGATCCGCCGGCTTTTGCGTCGTGAAAGGAATACAACAAGTCCTTTCTGTCTTTTAATGGGACTGCTAGCTGTGTGATCATTGGAACACGGTTTCCTTTATTACCTCGGTGTTTGGGCTGAAAGACGTGATAGAGAATACCATCCCTAAGGTCATATTCTTGGGCACGACCTTGAAGACCTTTGACTTGTGCTGGAGTGTAGTCGGGTGGAATCTCATCTTTCTCAATGAAATCAATGATTGGTTTCAAGTCAGTAGAACTTCTCTGTCTCTTAGCTAGGTCATTGTCGTTGATATCTGTGTCTAGAGCATAGACGAAGGGACCAGGAGATGCTGTCTCATTGAGATAGACAAAGTCTACTTGAAGTGGTTCAGATTCATCCAATGAATCTGGTAGAATATCAGGTGTGTCCTGATGTGAAGATGATGTGTCATCTGATGTTTGATGTGTGGTATTATCAACCATGGTTATAGAAGCTACTATTTCTGTATGTTGTTCTTTGGTTGCTGTGACCGAATTGATTGAAGAACTGACAGAAGAAACAGGAGGAGCTGGAAAGTCTTCTGTGTCTGGAGCAGAAGTAAGAGAAGGGTAGGTCAATCAAGATAGTGCATCAGCATTTGTGTTTGATTTGCCAGGTCGATGCTCAATGTCAAAATCATACTCCTGAAGCATCAAAGACCACCTAGCAAGACGACCTGTCTCAGCTTTGATGTTCTTCAGCCATTTGAGAGCACTATGATCAGTGTAGACTTTGAACTTCCTGGAGGCAAGATAAACACGGAAGGTTCGGATTCCTTCAAGCACTGCTAAGCATTCTAGCTGAGTTATTCCCCATTTCCTTTCTGATGCATGAAGGGCACGACCTCCATAACAGATAACAGTTTCTTTTCCTGAAGGATCCCTTTGACCGAGAATATAACCAATGGCTGATGAAGAAGCATCTGTGGTTAGGATGTAGGGTTTTTCAGGATCAGGATAAGAAAGAATAGGAGCAGAAGTTAATGCTTCTTTAAGCTTAACGAAGGAGGATTGGCAAGGTGGAGACCAAATAAAAGGAGTGTCCTTTTGAAGAAGATTGTATAGAGGTGAAGCAATTTTGGAGAAATTTGGAACAAACTTCCGATAGTAGCAAGCTAGGCCTAAAAATTGACGTGTATCATGAACGTTTTTAGGTTGTGGAATTTTGTTTACAGTTTCAATTTTGGATTGATCAACTTCAATGCCGTCTTTGCTAAAAATATGCCCAAGATAAGTGACTTTCTTTGCTGCAAATCTACATTTACTTGGCTTCAGGGTAAGACCTGCTTCTTTAAGTTTTGCAAAGACACATTTTAGATGATGAAGATGTTCCGTAAAATTTTTGGAATAAACTATGATGTCATCTACATAGACCAAAATGAACTTCCAATTCATTTCTTGGAGAGCTCTTGAGATTGTTTGCTGAAATGCTGCTGGTGCATTTTTAAGGCCAAAAGGAAGACGGTTGAATTCAAAGATGCCCTGCTGCGTAATGAACGCAGATTTATGTTTAGTTTCAGGATGAAGTGGTATCTGCCAAAATCCACTAGCACAATCGAGCACTGAAAACATGTTGCTATGTTTTTCACCAATGGCGTCAATTACATCATCAAAACGAGGAAGAGGAAAAAATATTGGTTTAGTTACATCATTGAGCCTTCTGTAATCTACAGCAAAACGAAAAGTACCATCAGATTTTTTCACCATATCAACTGGACTTTGCCACTCTGATGAACTAGGTTCTATAATGCCTGCATTTAACATTTTCTGAACTTGCCTAGCACATTCTTGCTTCACCTCGGGAGATTGACGATAGAAGGTTCGTCTGATAGGAGGAACATCTTCAGTTTCTATGCGATGTTCATGAAAGTGAGTTTTGCCTAACTCTGACCAATCTTGTGCAAACACTGATTTTTGAGAGCGAAGGAAGCACTCTAGTTGTAGTTTCTGCTCCTCAGTGAGATCAGAATCACTAAGATTGAAGGATAGAGTGTCCGTCGAACCAGTGTTACATGCAGTAACAGAATTGATCTGAGTTGAAGGTGAAGATTCTGAGACTAAAGAAGCAATAGAGTTTACATCAACAGTAGAAGCCGATGCAACAATATGTCGACAGCTGAGTGTGACAGGAGAATCTGAAGGATTGAGAAATCGCATGCAAGCCTTACCTTTTGTGTTCTGTATGAGACACTTGGCGCCTTGTAGGTTTAGCACGTCGAGGCCAGGTAAGGGCTCAAGAATAACAGTCTCATGTGTTGAACATCTGGATAGCTTGACTGGGATATCTGCTTCAGAATGAGCTGGAATGGTGACTGTCTTGCGAGGTCTTGCAAGACCAACATTAGTCTCTACGAATGAGACTGAGTGCAAACCTGCATGAAGGGTGAGTGTTTTAGAAACAAAATCAATGTTAGCTTGGTTAGTTTCAAGGAAATCCATGCCAAGTATGATTGTATGATGAAGAGAAGAGAAGACATGAAATTTTTGAGAATAATTAATGTTGTTAATTTTGACAGTGGTTGTGACTGTTCCGAGGACGAAATGACGTTCACCCCCAACACCAATGACTTCAGTTAATGATGTTTTTTCATAATATTTTTCTGAAATACCTATTTTGTCTAGGAATTTTGAATGAATACAACATATACTCGCTCCAGTGTCCACCAAAGCGGTAGTTTTAACCTGCCTGACCTTCAAAGAAATGGTGTTCTTACAAAGTAATGTTGTAGCTGAAGCAATATACACTGGCTCTTGCTGTAAAGGAGCACTCGAGACGTGTGGGTTAGAGGGTGAGACTGTAGAGATAGCACTAGGTTGATGAGTGGAAGAAGGAAAAAATATGTGAGGCTGTGCATGTTCTTGCCTGACCCCCGGTGTTTGAACCTGAGAGACAGGCACGAGTCCCTATTGTGAGTGACCTCGTGCAAGAAATGCATTGACACACAAAGAATGAGGGTGTCCAGTCTTATTGCAGTATGTGCAGAGAGTGTTACGATGTGGGCAGTATTTGCGGTTGGAGCAATGCCCACCACACCCTGCACATCTACGAGGAGGAAGTGACTGGGGAGGAGAGTTATAGGAAGGAGGAGGCGGGAGGGGTGCATGAGAAGGGTAAGCATGCACAGGATAGGAAGATGGCTGTACATGTGGAGGCAATGATGGTTGGTATGTATTAAAATGAGGATTGTGAGAGGGATATTCTTGTTGAAAAGATTGGTGATTAGGAGAGGTGTGGTAAGAGTGAGGATTATGAGCATGAGGCAGTAGAGGTGCTGAATATTGAGGGTTAGTTTGAGAGAAGTTTGGGTTTTTAAAATGTTGGTTCTTTTGTTGAAATTTTGTTTTATGCTGAGGTCGGCGGTCCGAATGAGAGGTTAAGTTAAGGGAAGCAACCTCAGCATTAGTACTTATTAATTTTTCCATTAAGAGAGTTAAATTCTTAACGTCCTCTGCTACATTTACACTAACACCTGATGAAGCTGGCTTAGAGGATTCAGCCAGCTTAGCATGTTGCTGAACCTGTTTAAGTGTCTTTGGCTGCTGTAGCTGCACCCACTGTTTGCAGCAGTCTGTTGATTGTGATGGCCACCAGAAGGTTCTCGGGGATGTCCTTGTTGTAGGAACCTTCTTGTACCCTGGTGAGGTAGGTCATCACTGTCTCACCAGACAGCTGTTTGATATTGAGTACAGACAGGTCTGTCTGCATTTCCTGTCCAAATTGCTCTTGAAAGGACACTTTGACATCCGCCCACGTTGTCTTGGTAGCCTCGGGGAGATGTCTGTGCCACCGCTTGGCAGAGCCTTCCAAGTAGAATGGCAGGATCAAACAAGCTCTGTCGTTTGGATGGTTTGATAAGTTGAGCCATGCCTCAAAGTCTGTCCACCAGGCTGGTCCGTCTTGAGAGCCGTTGAACTTTGGGAGATGGAGAGATGACATGGCTGGAAGTGCAGGAGGGGGTTGTTGTGGACGTTGCTGAAGACTTTTTTTGTCTTTCTGTTGTAGGAGACCGCTCAACGACGTGAAGAGGGTGTTGATGAGGAGAGGCTGGCGGTATTGATTCGTTGGAGGAATTCAGTCCAAAGAATGGTTGTCGTAGGTCACCATCCACTTCCTTGTCTGAGGGTGTGGCTGAATTCCGTAGATGATAGGGGATTGGGTAGTTGATTGGGTTTGCTCCTTTTCTAGGCATCAGTGCGTCCGGGTCGACGTTCTCCAGCCACCTTTCATCGAGTTGTTTGTCTTCTTTTTGGTGTCGACAAACTTCGATGTTTTATCACGTTGAAGTGATGTGGGATGGAGTTTTATGTGGACATTTAATCGGGGAAATTAGCTGTCACACGGTCGAGCACACTGAGCCTCAGGAGGATAATCCCAAAGATAACCTGGACACAGATGAGAGTTGATGTTGTATTTCGAAGTGCAGATATAAAGTCATTTATACAATATGAATCATTACAATTTCAAATAATACATAAGCATAACATGAAAACATATGAACAGACCAACAAATATATGAATCTTTATTTGTAATTATTATTTTGTAAAGTTATTACATTTTAATGCATTTTACTGAGAATGTCAGTTATTTGTTCCTGAATTTACATTCCCTTTTATCACATTTTCTTATTATTAATATAGTTTTATATCTGAACCGTTTAAGATTGTAAAACGTGAACATTTCTTTTTTTCTTTTTTTTTCTTCCTTTTTGTGGTACGTGAACATTCTTCATAAACAAGTTACAAGTCACAAACAGAAAATACTACAATTATTTCATGTTTATAAATTGTATGTGGAACGGATATAGACACATTACGATAATAGATATGTAAAGATTTTTAACCATGCTGGAATATTCCAGCATATGTCAAGAAAAGTCATTATCTCTGTATCTTTGAACTTGTTATGGCCCTGTAATAAAAGTCTCGTTAGTAAATATGTCCTCGCGCGGGTCTGCCCTTTAAATGTGTATTGCCTACAGGTACTTCGTATTCAGGTACAGACACTTGTACTGGTAATTGTTGGATTATATTTAATTCGTCAATATTGAAATGTCTTAGTTAATTCATTTGTAAATTCATATAACCTGATATGTCAGTTAATGTGTTGTAATAACACATTCCAACATTTTGATACAAAAAATAGATAAAACAATTTACTGCCCTATAATCAGAGTACGTAGATCAAGTCTATTTTATTAAGAACTTAAAGTGTGATATGCAATTGTAATATATTACTCAAAGGAACACTCGATATTTTAATATAATCTCTGTTAATTCATACCCACATGCATTCCTGACGTTGGGATACTGATTTTAAAACTGATTTGTGGAAATTTGATTAGTTTTTGAATTTCTGTATTTTCAATCACATTTCTTCAGAGGATTTCACTACAGGGGATATCACATTCAAAGCAATAAAATAACCCAAGACAAGACCTCAATGTTTTGAGCATGTGCAATCTGACGTCCTGTAACTTTCATTTTCGACCCTGGCCTTTAATAAAGGTAATAAAGTTTCAATTTTTTATTCATAGATATTTCATCGAGTTGTTTGTCTTCTTTTTGGTGTCGACAAACTTCGATGTTTTATCACGTTGAAGTGATGTGGGATGGAGTTTTATGTGGACATTTAATCGGGGAAATTAGCTGTCACACGGTCGAGCACACTGAGCCTCAGGAGGATAATCCCAAAGAAAACCTGGACACAGATGAGAGTTGATGTTGTATTTCGAAGTGCAGATATAAAGTCATTTATAGAATATGAATCATTACAATTTCAAATAATACATAAGAATAACATGAAAACATATGTACTTATTAAATATTAAAGTCTCAAATAAATGTTGATATAAGTCAACATTTTAAACTATCAATTCACATTACAGGTTGATACAGTAAATACGGTAGGACGCATTTACTGTGATTTAAATGTTAATTACATTCAATATAACATGTTAAGTGTTATATTAAGTACACGTACATAACGTGATAATCTAGGCTGTTATTACAGTAAATACGGCAGGGCGTATTTCTTTGTTTTAAATAACATATTACACTTTGATCATTATGTTTAGGTAATATGCAATTAGCATTGTATCAAAATATATGATGATATAAATAACCACTTTAAGCTATAATTTGAACAGTTGATACGTTATGATGCATTTACTATGATCTGAATAATACATTACAATTTGAACATTGTGTAAAGGTTATACACAATTATTATTAAATGAAGATATTAATAAACACTTTAATTTTGACCTAATGCAATGCTTTATACAGTAAATGCGGTAGGACGAATTTACTTGTGAATGATTATACAGTAGGTTTTATAAAGTGCTACACAGACTTGGCCGAATGCTGACGGACTCTCATTTTAATATATAAGAACATCTAAGTAACACATGTGAGAACTTGAAGGTTGATCTTAATGAAAGCAGATATTTGTATATAATTCACTCAGGGTGTTTGATATAAATTAAATGCTAACAAACATAATCAACTAACGCAAGTTTTGTACACAGTTACAACTAAGTGCAAGACATATATAAGAATGATGATAAATAGAAATATAATACAAATTAGTTGCCATATAATTGTTACAACCAGTTAAAACAATTGCAGTATTTACAATAGACATTTAAGGTAACATAACAACATAGAAGAACATTGCTTACCTGGACACAGATGAGAGTTGATGTTGTATTTCGAAGTGCAGATATAAAGTGCCTAGGTAGAATTTCCAGCGCTTTATATACACACACGACGATGTTAATCACATCTGTATCCAAGCAATCAATGTCAAAGAAATATGTAATAGGGTGGCATGTGGTAGAGATAACTGACGTATACATTGATAGGTTTGTAAAATATTATATAAGATAGATATCAAATCGTTGTTGCTTGAGTGCACACTGCCTGAGGCAATGGTCGAACTGCTGTGAATGACCGGTTGCATCATGTGAATTCACCAGTTGAAATTTATAACAATATTAAAGGATAAACTTGTCTGTGACAGATACACACAATAAAAGGTTTTTTATTACATTATAGAGGCGAACTAGAACATGCATATTTCCGCGTGGAATAAATATAAACATTTGGTTGTTTATCAATCCGGTTCCTTCTTTTGTGTTTAAACCACATGCATATTTGTCAATCTTTGCCATAGTTCATTGATTAAGCACTTCTAGTTGAGCGCAGTCATTACTGATTAGGAGCATTACAACTGGCCATTAAGGGGTATGACATAATCAATTTGAATGTATGAATGGGATAACAATTTCATTTCTTTTAATATGATAAAAGTATACATATTTTGAAAATTGTCGGTGTTACATTAATCTTTTTAAATAAAATTCTTCCTTAAAGTATTATTAGCATCAAAGTTAAAAATTAAATTCCAAATTTCATCAATTTCAACAATATCAAAGTCACAAAAGTAATTTTGTCTTAAATTTCATTAAACTTTTCCTATAATTCTTCTAAAAATCAAACAGAGAGAGAGAGAATTTGTTTCTTTATGTTTCATCTTCAACAAAATTGGCACTTGATGAAATACATTAAAACATGTAAGAGCCGCCAAAAGACAAAAGACAAACAATACATCCCTTAGCACTGACATGCATTCTGCCTTTTTAATTTTTTTAATCAGTTAATTCGAAATATTACATTTAACTTATTTAACTAAAACTTGTTTGATAATAATCTAGTGGAAAAAATTATTTCAAGGATGCATACAGGCATCAAAATAAAGCAGTATCTTTTACTCATTTTAGGTTGTCATGTCTTTTGGTACAAAACTATAAAAAAAAAACCTGGGCTAAAGATATATGCAACAAAAGGGAAATATTAATTATATTTTATTTTATTTTTATGTGTTCTTTCTTTAAAACCGCGAACAAAATTATAACTGAATATGAACACAATGATAGCAGGTTTTGGCATTTTTGGTGTAATGAAATATGTTTCACTTATATATCTGTTCCTTTATATCTGTATCTATATATTCAGTTATGTATTTGTCTTTTCAAAGACAAGCTCATCAATGTAAGCCGTATATTGGAATCTGTTTTTGTAGCATTCAGCCCTCGTTAACTATTGGTGTCAATTAGACGATACCATTTCCTCATTAGCTTATGGCGCCAATTAGACAGATTGACACGTGTATTGACAATCCACGCTGACAGGTGAGTAATACTCGAGGCATTGTTTGTCACTCTTATCTAGTTTTAGAGGTTAACCAAGACCCAATGCAAAGTTTCTTTCCCTATATTTCTGCATATTCATTTGTACCTAACTTGTGTTGAAGTAAGGCAGAGACTGCACTGTGCTGCAACATAGTGTTATCACTAATCATTGATGGATTTATGTACTTTATTATAGAGGATTTCATTGTCGATAAGGTTAGTTTCACTTGTTTTGTATGCAGTCAATCTTTTGGCATACTTTGTAATGCCGTTGTCACATAATATGTATAAATGATATATGGTTGCCATGTATTTCAAAAACTCAATTTATAAGATTGTAAACTAGTTCATTCTGATTCTTAATCCCTCATAGAGAGAGAGAGAGTTTATTCAGTAACAAGACCACCGGCCCATTATACATTGCATAGTTATATAATTCTACATTTCAATCCCTCATAAGAGGAAATGGAATTTTTTTTACTGGTATAAGAATAATATCATTTACAATTATACCTAATCGAGCATAGATAAGAGAGGAAGTATTTCATACATTAAAGTACATTTCATTTATCGGCCTGTCTTATGTAAAACACCCTAAAGAGGGGACTAGAAGATGACTTATGACATTATTCTTCCTTTCTTCCTTCATTTTACAAATTTGTAATCAAGGTACAGCATACAGTGTAAAGATATTCATTCAGTTGTTTTACTGTAACAGATTATATACAGCTTCTTCCTTGAAATATATTTAAACACAGTATGTTATCATTTGGTTTGGTTATTTTTTAAAACAGTTTTCATTTTTTATACTAACCTGTAAAAAATTTAATCTACGAACCTGTTGCGAATAAACGAACGAACGAATAAACCCCTACAAAGGCTTCTTCCATAAGAAAATATTTTACATAAGATAAGAAAATAGATCAAAAATTTCCTGACGTTTACTTGAGTATCATGACATTTCCTGGGATTTCCTCGGCACATGAAATTCCCTGTATCCTGCTCATTAAACCTCATTAAACGCCTGGGGTTTCCTGGTCATTAAACTTCATTAAACGCTTGTGGTTTCCTGACGTATCCTGGGTCATTATACGTAGGATTTTCTTGAGGTGTTAAGATTCAGTTTGCGTTAACACATTCGTATGTCATACCTAGCAGATAGCTGAGGATGATCGTCGAGGTACCATCGTCATGGTAGAGACTGGCATGTCACAGAATGCAGTAGCTCGACCTTCTGGTGTTCTCAGAAATACGGTGTTATCTTTGTAGAATTATTAGATTTGTACCAGTGTATCAACCAACAATTATTATTGTTTATTGCATATATAATATCAATTTGATATCGATATTTACCAATTGATATAACCGAAACTCACATGTAAAATCTTACAAATTGGTTAAATCATAGTACCTTGAGATACACCCACACAAACTGTCTACCTAATTAATCAGTTAAACAGTTTGATATGATTTCATTTGCAGTAATTTCATTTCAAACTAATAATCTTCACTGAAAAAAAAGACTTCAACGCAGATTTGAATGTTTAATGCCTTAAAGAGCATAAATGAGGAAAATAAAACTTCTTTCTTTATGTAGGAGAAAAATAGTTTTCTCAAATTCCTTAATTTTTTAAAGCCCCGAACACTTCAATTTTTGAAACAATACCTACTGCAAAAACATTACTAAGCTTTTCCTTTCTTTACTTAAAACCTTCTCAATATTGAAATCATGATTAAAGTTACGAAGTTTTGAAATCGGTATGTCTACTTTGTAAAAGTTAAACTTCTTTTTTTATCTATACTCAATGACATCTATGATTTTCCCTATAAATACCAATAAATCAAATGATCAGATATTTCTGTCTCGAAGTAAAACATAACGTGTAGCAAGCTTTAAACGGAAACAAATACCAGACGAGACAGATTTATCTCGCTAATAGCTAAAACATACTTACCTCGACTTTATGGTAAGGATATAAATCTAATTGATTCATAAAACTGCTAACGAGAATCTTCTAACACATTGTTTCCCTATTTGATATTGTGATTAAATTATTCAGCAAACTGCTGAATCCTCTGAAAATTATTTATTGTTATCAATACCGTTTATTTTAGGGATGTATTCGTTGAAAAAGATGTGATTCCTTTTTGTTAGTTGCTCGCAGACCCTTTGAATTTGTGAACTATTTGGTTACCATTTTCATCAACACTGTAAATACAGATGCGTAACAAAAGTTAAATTACTTAAAACGTATAAGGGTATGATGTAAAGTTGTTATAATGAAGTACGGAAGGTTCAAGACAGATAATATATTGAACAATAGTGTCTGTCTTCAGGCTGGAAGTGACTTTTAACGTCATTACAAGTATCAATTGGCGTAAAGACAGACACTTAGTTAATTACTATCCCAACAGTAATTATAGTTATGTAAAGTAGGATAATTGCGTTGTTGCTGACGTCGCTTAATGTAATAACGTTAGTCACACACATTCATTGCCTACATTGTATGTTTGTTGGGTAAACTTTACATATTCTGTATTCATAATAATGTTGATATCAAGCTTATTAGCATTGTTATCACAAACTAAGAAATTCACAGTACTTTTTGCATTAGCATTGTCATCACAAACTAAGGAATTTACAGTATTGTTTGAATTAGCATGGTCATCACAAACGAAGAAGTATCGGGAAAATAGGCATAGCACAAGAACGGCAGAAGCTAATTCCGATGGAAGTGACTTTAGGTAATGGTGAAGTTACGAGAGATAGGATATAGTTTTAGATAAGTGGAAGAAAGACTATGAATTACTGTTAAATGGCGAAGGAGAGAAAGATGACGTCACAAGAGAGTATTCTACGTCAGAGGATGAGCAGCGACACGAAGAACTTTGTGATGACATCACTGACGAAGTCAAGTCTGCTCTGATGAAAGCCAAGAATGGAAAGACGCCAGTGGACGAGATCCCAACCCAGCTGCTGAAAGGGGAGCGAACTGTAGGTCTGTTGCATAGACTGTTTAATATCTGTTTTAGAACAGCCAAAATACCATCAGAGGGAATTACTTTAGAACAGCCAAAATACCATCAGAGGGAATTATCACCCAAATACCAAAATCGACTATGGTGGATAAAACAGACCCCCTTAGTTATAGAGGTAATCCCTAAGCCCCAGCTATATACAAGATTTATTGCGGTATACTGAACTCGCGACTTTACACATGGGCTGAACGAAACGATATTCTGACGGATGAACAGAATGGTTTTAGAAAAGGAAGATCTACAACAGAACATATCTCGTCAATTACCAGTATAATTGAAAAACGAAAACTGACTAGAAAGCGTAGTATGCAGCATTTATTGATTCAAGAAAGTGTACGATTGGATTGACAGGGATATTCTCTGGACGAAGTTGCAAGATTCAGGTGTTGGAGGAAGAATGTTGACTGCTTTAACATCTCTCTATCAAAACGTCAAGTGTTGTGTGCGTGTGAATAGATTATTCACGCCATGGTTCTCCGTTACTCGAGGTCTGAAACAGGGATGCTTGCTTTCACCGTTCCTTTTTAATATGTATATAAACGACTTGATTTTGACCTTAAATACACTTGGAAGAGGAGTAAGAATAAACGAAGACAACATAGCAGTCCTAGCCAATGCTGACGACATTGTGTTACTAGCGGAGACAGAGGAAGATCTACAGTGTTTATTAGATACAGCTAATCAGTGGTGTGTTACGAACAGGATGACTTTTAACCCCGATAAGTCGAAGATTGTTCATTTTAGGATACCATCTATAAGTAGATCTACAACGACGTTCAAGTGTGGACAGGCGATTTTAGCAATCGAAGAAAAGTACCACTATCTCGGTGTACTATTAAGCGAGCACCTGGACTACACTATGATGGCCACATCAGCAGCTCAATCAGCAAACAGAGCACTGGGACTTTTAATATCCAAGTTTAAAAGTATTGGCGGTATGCCATACAGTGTGTTTACAAAACTTTACGACGCCATGGTTTACTCAGTGTTAAAATATGGAGCAGCAATATGGGGAACCGCACAACATTCATGTATTAATGCTATCCAACACAGAGCACAACGCTTCTTCCTGGGTAAATATACCCCGAATATCGCTGTCAACGGTAAAATTGGATGGATACCACCAGAAGTACGAAATTGGTTATCTGTTTTAGGCATTGGAGAAGAGCCGTTAACACAACAAGTAAACGAATTAATAAGAGGATATTTCTCTGGGCGAATGATTGTAAGAAGAAAAATTGGAATTGTAAAATAAAAGTGTTTTTAAAAGATCATGGATTCGAACACCTGACATATGCTGGTGTCATTGAGAAGAAACCTTTCCTTACATCTATACAAGATATCCTACTCAATAACTATCACCTTACATGGAAAGAAAATTTGTCACAGGTTGAAAAAAGGCGAGGGAAGAATAAGCTCCGAAATTACAGACTTTTTAAAGAAAAGTATGAAGCCGATGTCCACTTTCCCGAAACCATAAGAGTGCTTTGGCGAAATTTCGCTGTGGAGTGGCCCCGTTAAGAGTTGAGACGGGAAGATACGAGAGCATACCACACAGCGAGAGATACTGTTTTAACTGTCCTGATCAAGTGGAAGACGAAATGCATGTTTTATTTAACTGCCCCGCTTACACCTCTATTAGGGAAGTGCTTTTTAACTCATGCCGGAGAAATTTACCTCATTTTAGTTCACTTTCTTATGAAGAAATGTTTATTTATATTTTTAGTTTCCATGACCTAATTTTTATCGTTTCCAAAACCTGCCAGGAGACTTTAACTAAACGCCGTAGTATTTTATATGGTTAATGCTTAAGAATTTTCTGTCTGTCTGTCTTCACAGAACTGTTTGCATTATCATTCTCATCACAAACTATGAAATTCACAATACTGTTTGCATTAGCATAGTCATCACAAACTAAGAAATTCACAGTAATGATTGCATTAGCATGGTCATCACAAACTAAGTAATTCACAGTACTGTTTGAATTAGCATTCTCATCACAAACTAAGAACTTCACAGTACTGTTTGCATTAGCATTCTCATCAAAAACTAAGAAATTCACAGTACTGTTTGCATTAGCATTCTCATCACAAACTAAGAAATTCACAGTACTGTTTGCATTAGCATTCTCATCACAAACTAAGAAATTCACAGTACTGTTTGCATTAGCATTCTCATCAAAAACTAAGAAATTCACAGTACTGATTGCATTAGCAGGGTCATCACAAACTAAGAAATTCACAGTACTGTTTGCATTAGCATTCTCATCACGAAGTAAGAAATTCACAGTACTGTTTGTATAAGCATTCTCATCACAAACTAAAAACATCACAATACTGATAACATTAGCATGGTCATCAAATATTTGTTGACAATTGACAAATTTAATTTGAATTCTTCAAGAATTGTGTTGTGATCAACAGTATTTCGTGACACACGTCGTCAAAAAACAATTCTATCTCACGATTCTCGAAAACATGAAAACAAAAAGACATTTGATGAAGTATGAAAAACATGAAAGCGACAAAAGCGTGCGATCAACCTAACGTAATAACAGAAAAGCCATTTATCAAAATAAGATATGTTTTGCATGAACACAAACAACATTCCCTTTAAGTTAACCATCTCAGAGTTACCTTCAAGCTTAATATTGACATTGATCAAAGATGAAGATTGCCTTTCTCATATCTTAGCTGTATTCGGTAATCTAAAGCTAACGTGTAAATCAGTGTTAATCTTTTGGGTTGAAAAGAATTCCATTTACCTTGAAACAAATCAAAATTTCAATCTATCTTTTATATCTTATTAGTAAATTATTTCTAACCAAAAGAATCCAGACCATCGGTTACATATTACGAGAAAGCAGTTTTCAAAGACAACGCTTTAAGAGGATAATAAACAGAAATGGTTCTATTCTTTCACTACATAGTTTTGTACACCTTGTACCCTTTTTAATATGAAATGTTGTCAAAAGAGCCTTTTCAGTGGATTGGAAGTGATCAGGAATCAAATGAATATCAAGAGATCAATATTTGCAGTTTAACTTAAAATTCAATACATACTATAAAAGGGGCAGTAGCAGGTTTTTATGGGGTATATAAGGTGATGTCAGGGAAATGAAAATTAATGGTTCCAATTGAAAGACAATGTATCTAAACTAAATGGACCAGTAATAATTCAAATATATAACATAAAGTTTAGCCATGCGATTCCCTTTTCTTACTCAAAATGAATAAAAGGTGTTCACACAAAATGGCCGCCAATGGATATTATGTAAACCTTCATACTTTGTCCTCTGACTATGGATGAGTGGTTTGTGTAATGAGATTTTTGACACTGTCAAATTAACACATTTAGCATTAACTTACAATTATCAGTGAAAAGTATAAAATATAAAAATATCAAAAAACGTGCTACTGCCCCTTTAAGACCCAGATTATAATCCAAAAGAAGAGAATCAAAATTATATTTCGGGGCCAAATAACCATTTAAGATTTTATGTAAGCATTAGAACATCAATACAGTTTAAAGGGACAATAGCACGTTTTTGGATAATTTTATGTTTTAAATATTTCACTGATTTTTGTACGTTAATGCTAATTGAATTATTTTGATAAAAATCTCACTACACTAACCAATCATCCATAATCTGAGGACAAAGTATGAAGATTCACATGAAATCCATTGGCGGCCATTTTAACACCTTAAATCAATTTTGTGAGAAAAAGGAATCGCATGGCTAAACTTTACGTAATATTTTTGAATTATTACTCCTCCATTTAGTTTAGATACATTGTCTTTCAATTGGAACCATTAATTTTCATTTTCCTGACATCACCTTATATCCCCCTAAAAACGTGCTACTGCCCCTTTAAAAGGTCACGTTTATGCAGTCAGACTAAAACTAAACAACTATTTGAGACCCAGACTATACGTCTCACCGTAGCATCAGCCTTGAGAACAGGTTGTGTATGAACTAGTTCAGATATAAAGAGGTGGCGTCATTACAACCCTGATTACTTCCCATATAGAATAATTCATCATGATTGATACCATCTGGTTGGCATTTGGGAATAAAGCACCGGATGACCTCAACTAAAACACAATCGTCGAGTTTCATACTACTACATTATACTACATGCTGTATTATGTTGTATAAAATGGATAACCCTTGGTAAAAAAAATTATTCATAGAAAACATTTAAAATAAATTTTTGTAAATTTTACGTTTTAAGAATTTAAATCATCTCATTCTTCTTAATAAAAAATATAATTTTATTTTGAAATAATCTTAACAGAATGTTTCCACTTTTGCCAATTAATGTATGTTTAACATGTATGCCGTGTATTAAAAGTAAGCATGTAGATAATTATACCATAATTACCTGGTGGTCCAAACAATTTTACAATTATGGTGATAATGCGTAACAGTAGAAATATTGTGCAAATTTAAATTTTCGAAATTCTAATTAAGTTGAAGGCGACAATTGATCTAGGTTGTACATTATTAGTTCATCAAAAAATACTTGTCATTAGCCTATACATTGTCCTTAAAACAGCTGTCATAACACATGTCACTTACATGTACACTTTAATATGATTTAATAGTTTATTCTAGTTCATGGCCTGTTACAAGCAAATGAGTCGAAAGTAACCCTAAAACTATCATCAAAGATAACCTTCAGTTATTTAACTTTGTCATTATTATTACTATTTGGTGTGTTGTAAGCAAATGAGATGACAATTATCATAAGTCAACCGTCTTTGAGATCGTTCAATATATATTTGCCGGCAAACTATTTTGATAATTGCCTTTGCCTCATTTTGAAGTTAAATAAAAAAGGCATAAACTCTTTCAAGTTTTTACAACCGTATTTCATCACACACCACGGTGGTTCTGACAGAGTAACAAGTGCATGTCCTTATGAACATGTGGTTGCTGCATCTGCAAGATCATCTGATGTTAATCCAGCAACCTAAGTTCTGCACCGGTAGTTTATGTTCGTAAAGGGGAGTATTCAAATAAACACAGAAAGGGGACTTCGTTGAAAATATTTTCAATATTCGGTGTAAGCGCATTAAATACATACATTTTTTGTCTATGTAATTGTGAAAATTGATGCTTGATTTATAACTATATGTTTATATTTTGTAAATCCCTTATGGAAAGTCAAAAGCCATTTATACATTAACATGTATGATATGAAACTACAACTAATTGCATGCATATATTACGACCTTAAGCTTGGAAGTGACATATCAAAACACCAGACAATGCATGAAGTTTACACTTCAATTTGTTAAATATCGTTTTAATATGAGTTCCATCATATTGGATATTTCTGTCTTTTTAAACTTTCAAATCAAAATTTCTGCATATATAGTCTGCATTAAAACGATAGTCCTTCTCCCAATTAAATACAATTCATACCATTAGATTTGATAATGATTTACAATGTAAATAATTGATAATCTGTTAAGGTTGTTAATCAGCCATTTATCAATAATGCAATTCATCATCAGTGTTTGTATCTTTTAACTAATAAATGTAAAAATGTAATGATACCCTAAACATGTAACGCTCTGTTCCTTTTTATACTTCTATTACTTGAACCATAAGGGCATTGTATTCACAATTTTCCCATGTTTTCTCATGTGTCCCATTATTCATCCCAACTCTTTAATATCTGAAGGTGCAACAAAACTAACGCGTTTTCTAACCGTATCACATTCCTATGAGAAAATATTAACATAAAAAACACACCGAAATTCATCTCATAGCATTCTTGTTTTTGTCTCTGTTGTGTACCCATTAGGGACTGGTCATTTATGTTGGGGTGTTTGGGGGGGGGGGGAGGGGGAGGGGGGATGGTGTCATATGATAATAAAACATACTCTAGGGGTGGGTCATAAAAAATAAGACATACTCTAGGGATGGGTCATGAAATAACATGACAGCTTTTAAGGGTGGGTCACATTCACTTAAAGAACATTTCACCCCCACCCTGTTCAGTATCTGTCATCTTTGTTTGTATATATATGTTATTCAATATTTAAATACCAAGGAGAGGGTGTTCTAATTTGGACAACTTGTTCCCAATACTTTTAAATGAAATATATTTTAACCGACCATGACATGATCATTTCTCATTTCTCTAAGTTAATCACCAACTGTAACGTGATTTAATTGGATCAAATGACGGATGGATAGACGGTATAGATTGTCTAGCTAATTGGTATAGTATTCACACTAAGATTTATTAAAGGAACAAGAGCTGAACATGTCTCTGAAATCAGTCGAATCAGTGCAGTGAGGTAAATGTTTTAATCCTGCTACATTAACCAAAATCTTTAAAAAATGATTCCGTTGACATTCAGTGATAATCAAGTTTGAAAAGGTTAACGATGAAAAAAATCAATTTAAAACATTTGAATTTGGAAATTCAAATCGGCACTAACTTGCCCATCATCATTACTATCCCATTTAAAGGCTCGTTAGGTTGTTCTGGAAACATGTCATTAAACACACACAGTAAGGGACGGCTCCAAACTGTGTACACTAAACCCCATTAGACTTAATTCCTTCATGTATGCATTGGTTAAACGAAATCAAAGACATCCATGGTCGATTAGTTGAAATGTTTCAATAGCCAGGAACCTTGATGGAAGAAGAGGTCCAATGACGTTAAGCAGGTTATTTCTTCAAAAGACGAAAAGAAACTATCTTTTTTGTTACTTAAGTATTTATTGGTTCGTGACCTCAAATAGATAATAAAAGGACACTTTTCATTGTCTGGAAAAGAGACAGAAATACCTGACATTTGGGGTCCTGGGTAAATGACTTGAGAAAATAAAGTACACTTTATTGTATGTCATGAAAGTCATTATTAAGAATCTCATATCCTTGCATCTCTGTTGTCTGGAGAAGAGACAGAAATATCTGACATTTGCGGTCCTGTGTAAATGACTTGAAATTGTAAAATGCCAATGAGATTGATAACACACAGACACTAATTTGGACGCAAAATTCAACTCTTGATTGATTTTTACATCGCATAACGTTAAGGGACCGGGTCTCATTTCATTCTTTTTAACTGTACTTTTGTCAAAACTGATATGATACAGCCTTTTCACAAATGCATAGAAGTGGTAGAAGTGTCATCACAACAGCCTAGTTCACAGGGACAGTCCTATCGGATTATTTTTGTGGAAACGAAATTCGCTTTTGTGCTCTTCTTTGTCAAGTTGTCAAATATTAATCAACAAAAATGTCACCCAAAGTAAAATATTTCAACTTGGTTGTGTTATTATCGTGTACTAATTGTATTATGTGCACTGAAAGGTCCCCTTGAATTTCGTTTCGGCAATAAAAATCCCGATAGGACTGTCCATTTTAGATCACAAGGGTTTAGGTAATTTTTTGGACCAGATGAACTATAACGTTTCCATTTTTATTAGAATTAACATTATTAAAATTTTTCCTTATTGTAATGTAAAACTAAGCTGTGTAAAAAATATGACGAATAATTGAAATAGTAAGTCAAAGCGTGTACAAACAATTTATATCGTTTCCTAATATATCGGTGTTTTGTCCAAGAAGCACCTGATATTGTGAAAATATTTTCATAAGACATTTTTTTATCTTAAAAACCAATTATAGCGTGATATTCTCTCGGCGCAGAATTGTGTATTTAAGCATCTGTCATTTAGAATTCGGACCTTAATTATTTTTCAAACAACAGAGACCTTAGAGTACAGCGTCGATGGGGTATTCGTACGACTTCGAAAAAAATATAGTTTCATGGGTTCGCATGAAGAAGCAAAGCGGTGTTCTTGTGGCGTGATGATTGGTGTTGTTTTTGTAATGTTTTGATAAGGGATGAGAGACAGATTGTCGTCTTCCTCGTGGACATATATTGTGAACACGTTTAACAGACAGAAAAACAAATTCTTTATTGGATTCTCACCTCAACATGTTGCTAAAATTACATTCAAGAATAAAACTCATTTATAAAATGAAGAGCCACCCTGTACAGAAGGGATACGAAATACTATATACATGTTATAACCAGTAAGATAACAAGTGTAGAAGCGAGCAGAGCTCACATACCCCCGTCCCACTTTTTTCAAACAATTTCAAATACCAGTGGTAAAATTGTTAAATATTGGGTCAATTTGTTTTATTACAGTTTTATAGGTAAGTCAATGTGCATTGTGTAAGTCATGTTTCCACTGATTCCGCAAAACTAAATTCATTAATAGGTTTTAGGGTGCATCTAGGAATAATGGTGGATCTTTGTAACAAGATTGATGTTGCTATCATGAATATTCTAGATAATATGCTGAGGACAAAATTACTATAATTAAGTTTGCAGTTGTTTGTACGAAGACGAAAACGAAAACGAAATTCGCTCAATGTTTATACACGCCAAAAAAAATCGTCTTCATGGACTGAACCGCGTCGATATAGGTGATCCCTCGAATACCAATGTTTCCAAATTAAGTTTTTCTAAACATTTGATACATTTAAGATTTTCGACAGTCTCAATTCGATTAGTAAACATGTTCAATAATATAAAGGATAATTGTGTTCCCTTTTAGATACATAGACAGATATATCACATTGAATAAAACACACATATTCAGCATAAACAAATATCAACATTGGTAAAGGACAATTGCAGGAGCAATGAATGGTTAAGAGCATAAACGCCAAAATGTTGATGTATGTTATTTTCCCCATTCTATTTTTGTTTAAAATGCACTCACAGAGCATATTTTATGACATATGTCAAAAATAAGTTAAAGCTGGAACAATTGATACGTTGGATATATTCAATATATTTATCCTCAGACGTTGTCTAATAATGGTCTTATATAACAAGGTCTCTCCAACATCCAACATCTAAGGCAATCTAATGAAGCCCCCTCTTACTGTGTTACAAGCTATTTCTGAACCAAATCACAACCCTAAGAGACATAATTTGGATCATGAAAGTGTTTCCTATTTTGATCCTACATTGTTGGCCACTCCGTCTGCTGCAGATAGTGTATTGATCTCTGGTTGTGTGACATTAATTGTCATCCAATCCTACATGTATCTGTGATCAGATTTAGATAGACAGCAAGTATTATCTTTTTGCTAGTCTAAACTAAAGATATAACTCCCGGGTGGACCAGTGTAAGATTAAAAACATGTAAAAGGTTTTAATTATCATCTTTAAGATGCCTATTTGAAATGACATAGTGGTTTTAGATTCTAATACCAAAATATTTCAATGAAAGTTATTTTAAATGAAGCCATCAGGATAACGAGAATGCTTTTCTTTTCCTTGGTATTATGTTGAAAAAATCAATGTGAGGTTGTTTTCTTACAGTGATTGCGGTAGTCCAAAACTCATTACCATTAAACGATATATTTACCAGTCTCTGGTATTTACCTACATTTGTTTTTGATGCACTTGAGCGACAAAAACGTTAAAACCTTATTAACGATAACTTAATAACGTTCAATCTGTCTAAAGGTTGATGTTGTACTTAAAAGGAGTGTTGTGAACTGAAAAAAGACATTTGTATAAGTGGTCTTGTTTGTAATATACTATTATGCATAAATGTCATTAAAACGTTATTATTTAAGTGCTAGTCAGTCAACTACGATTATAGCAATAAACTCAATATGTTACAGATACTTTAGTGAATTTGTGATTAGCATCAATCAGGCATGTTAGGTTTAACTTTCCTTATGCCATTTACTGGATGTAACACATAAACTGTGATAATTGACAAATTTAAGAAAGGAATTAGCCATAAAGCTGACGGCTTAGATATATTTACTACTGCATTGTTTTCGACAACCCAGTTAAAACAAATGTTCTTTCGTGGACTCACTTTCATTTATTCCCTTTTACATCGATATAGATTATTTACATGCGTGAGTAGCAAAGGTGTCCAGACTTGAAATCTAGTAAAATACTTAAACGTCCTTTAACATTTATTCTGACAATCACGAATATGTCCACTGACTAAATCAGCTCCCGATTCAGATTGTGAATAGTTATTGGCACCGATCTCCTTCAGTCAGTTGAAGCTGTATATAGCTCAGTACCAGACAATGGGAGGGGAAAGATAAGCTATAAGGATGAACAGAATGATGAAAACAAATGAGTCATTTTGTTGAAGGCTCAGACACTATAACTGTGACTTGAGTGGGACAATTTCAGTTGGTGACAAACAATCTGTCATTCTGACGGGACCTACTTCAAAACAATACCTAATTAACCTCGGGTACATGATTGTTCCCTATGTTTGTCAAGTAGCATCCCAAAGATGCTCCAACAAAGCAACAAATAATTACTCTCGGGTACAAGATGGCTTCCTGTATTTTTCAAACAGTAAGCCAAAGGTGCTACTTCAAAACAACAAATAATTACCCTCGTGTACAATATGGCTTCCTGTATTTTTCAAATAGTAAGCCAAAGGTGCTACTTAAAAACAACAAATAAGTACCCTCGTGTACAATATGGCTTCCTGTATTTTAAAAAAAGTAAGCCAAAGATGCTCCTACAAAGCAACAAATAATTACTCTCGGGTACAAGATGGCTTCCTGTATTTTTCAAATAGTAAGCCAAAGATGCTCCTACAAAGCAACAAATAATTACTCTCGGGTACAAGATGGCTTCCTGTATTTTTCAAATAGTAAGCCAAAGGTGCTACTTCAAAACAACAAATAATTACTCTCGTGTACAATATGGCTTCCTGTATTTTTAAAATAGTAAGCCAAATATGCTCCTACAAAGCAACAAATAATTACTCTCGGGTACAAGATGGCTTCTTGTATTTTTCAAATAGTAAGCCAAAGGTGCTACTTCAAAACAACAAATAATTACCCTCGTGTACAATATGGCTTCTTGTATTTTTCAAATAGTAAGCCAAAGATGCTACTTCAAAACAACAAATAATTACCCTCGTGTACAATATGGCTTCTTGTATTTTTCAAATAGTAAGCCAAAGATGCTCCTTCAAAGCAACAAATAATTACTCTCGGGTACAAGATGGCTTCCTGTATTTTAAAAATAGTAAGCCAAAGGTGTTACTATAAAACAACAAATAATTACCCTCGTGTACAACATGGCTTCTTGTATTTTTAAAATAGTAAGCCAAAGGTGCTCCTACAAAGCAACAAATAATTGTTTTCACAATGCTAAGATGTCTCAAAAACGTTACAAATTACATGATATTTGCACTTGAATACGAAGGTAAGTGAACAAAATTAAGATACGCAGCTGTATTTTCAAATTGCTTGAGAAACAGATAAATTCAGTAGAAGTTTGTATAGAGCTTGATATAAAATGTGAGTTCTTGCATCAGTGCATCTTCCGAACGCATCGGGCGAGATATGCATTTACAAGAAATTCATATTCACCCTTGCGACAACTCGACGGGAAAGTTGTTACAGGAAGTAGCCTGATTATTGAGCTATGGTGTAGGCCAATCAAAAGCGAGGATATGTTTCAATTGAGCACACAAAACTGTAATAATACGATGCGATTTCTAAATAGAAACTGAGAGATACAGCCTTATTCTATGCAGTATTTTGGTGACCTATATTCACGCATCGTTTTTATGACTGTTGTCACAACGTAACGAAGGGATAAATTAGAAATTAAATTTCGCTTCGAGTTCGAGATGGACTGACGCAAGGGACGGAACTCTGTTTGTCCTACAGGGGGCGCTGATAGAGTCACAACTTTCCCGTCGAGTTGTCGCAAGGGTGAATATGAATTTCTTGTAAATGCATATCTCGCCCGATGCGTGCGGAAGATGGCATCAGTGAAACCAAATGTGATCCTGCACCAAATGATTGTTTACAACAAGGTCACACAGTACGAAAAGATAAATATATAACATGTGTAGACAATTACGTCCAATTTCTTCTATTGAAGAATTTTATAAATAGATATGCACATGGACTGTAAAACACAATGGTATGATGATTTTGGCCGAACTTCAGTCTTGAAAGACAGTTGGGACAGTTTTATCGAGCAAAAAAGATATTAGAACAAATTTATCAAGCATATGATAATTCAGCAATTCAATTAAAATCAGTTATATTTAGACGGTCATCAAATTATATACCTTGTCCTATGTGTCTGTCTCTGAGCAAAGTACTTTCTGTATTGACAATAATAGTCATTTGACAACAGAAAGACCAACATTATCCTAGAATTAATGTATTGTCACCCTTGAGCATAATAACTTTCATAAATTTGAGAAAAACATCCATAGTATCTTTGAACATTTTATCTGAGCAGGACACAAGATGACAGAGATGGCGATATGACTGTTGCCCTTCCACATTCTCTCCCCACAGAGGCAGATCAAGTCATGTTGACACAACCTCTGTTATATTACGCCGAGTTTGTGGGTTAGAATGGAAGATGCCTGATTGGAGGCAATCAAAGTAAGTTGTGCAATCAGCGACGCTTTTTCTAAATCATCATTTTGGCTACTAAATGATGGCAAAGGCATTGTGATATGAACAACCCTTTCTATGCGAGAAGCGTTGTCATTGGATAAAGACATTCAAATGTATTGTGATGCAATTTTTTTCCGCCACGAGAAACTGCCGGAACACACGAATTTCGGCCTAATATAACAGAGGCTGTATCAACATTTCATGGCTTGATAAGCCTCTGGGGGAGAGAATGGCCCTTCCATAGAATCGTAGAATCTGCAATTCAGAATATGATCTGCCAAAGATAGCTTTCATTGTATCTCTCTTAGTCTTTTGAGATGGAAGGGTAATCATAACTTACACTGTAAAAGTCAACGTTTCAGTTTCCTTGAGCCAAGTCTTTTTTATAAATAGTTATACAGATTTACTGACGGAAATCTTGCTTTGTTTAAATCAAATTGACATTTCAGACTTCATGAGCCGTTAAACATTATTTACAATTTTTCCAGTTACAGTTAAAAGACTCCACAATTGCAGTGAATTGAAACATGACAGTGACAAAAACTCTGCACCCAGATTTCAATTAAAACGATGAACAACAAATCTACACATCTGGTTTCCCTACCATTTTTGTTTTTGACTTTGCTTTATTGGTTATGTAAAGTTTAATCTATATGCATGAATAACCTAGAATAGCTTGTTTAATTTCAACATCGATGCCGTTTCGGGTTATTGATTGTGCGAATTTTAATATCTTGAACAAATGAAATAACTTGTGGCTGGATGAACACAATTTATCTATTGAACTCTTTGCCCTTCTTAAAATGGAAACTCTTGATTAGAACCGTCGGATTTGTTTTTCAAATTAATTAAAAATATTCATTATAGAAAAAAGTCAGCAGTAACAATCAACATTATGATTTCAGTTGATAAAAGGTTAATCTTCCTTTATATACCCAACAAAGGGTTCTTTTTATGACAATATTATGCAATATTTGGTTTATACAAGTGAATGTTGGCACAAGTCTTCCATTTGACATAAGTTAATTTTAAACACATTTTTCTTCGGATGTTACCAGGCAATGTACCAATAATAATAGTAATATGATATAGCACCAAGTCCATAATCAATAACCTTGTAATAAATCAGCAAAACGCATTAAGTAATTCAAAATGTCTATTAACCTGTTTAAAATGTGTTTAACTATTATAATCTTGCATTTACGTCTTTGATATCAGAAGACATTTACGTGAGATTTCTTTAGTATCATATTATAAGGTTAAAACAGCACATTGTCGTCAAAACTGACTTTTTATGTTAGAAAGAATAACTTGATACTTTCTAATGGAGAATATGTATAAGAAATCCAAATTATATCAATAATTGGTTCTTGTTGTTTTTAAAGTTTTAAGCAACGTGATGACTTTACCATTAGTTAGTCTAGATCAAGTCCAAAATTATCTGAATTTAGATTTAACTGACGTAGATTTGTTCTTTTTATATACTTGTACACATGTATACATGTATCTTAATATGCATTACATATGGCGAGCATAAAACTACATTAGAGAAACGTGAAAATCATGATTTTTCAATAGAATTCGGAAATCGTCAAACAGATTTGATATGAATGAGAAAATATTGTGCTATGATTTACAAAATTATTTTGCGTCACTTGAAACAACATATCATTACTTAATATCTTTGAATGAGAACATCTGTTATTAATAAGTTTGAGGGATTTTGACAGTAAAGAGAAATAATAACACGATGTTGCTTTAAGCTTACGATTACATTCATTCGAAAACATGAATCACCCAAATCATCAGTTTTCAGAAACACAATGTGTCATGTTTGTGACATATGCATCATTTTCCCCGTTTTTAAACTGCTTGTTTTGTAGTTTTCTTCATGCATTATAGTCATTTTGAGATGAAAAAGATCGGATGGCTGAATATGCTGAAATAAACAGTTATCCTCAATTTCTTTAATAGTAAACAAATCCCTTTTTAGACGCCATGTATGTTGTAGGATACAGAATAAAGAAGTAAGATAGTGCAGTGTATAAATGAAAATGGTGAACTAGTCTAATAGCAATGCATATGTGACGTCACAGTAGTAAGCGTGCTATCAGCACTCTGTCGGCAAGTATAGCGGAGTTCAGGGCAAGTGATTACCAAAATATTAAACTTCCTTACATTTAAAACTTTTAAACTCGTGAGTGATTTGCTATTAAACTCGCTTTCGCTCGTCTCACACAAAATCATTAAATCGTTTAATAAAAACAATTCTAAATTGAAGGTCGCTTAGTATCCTCTTTATATCTGAATCATATCCGATCCTTCAGGATCAGAAATCATCAGCATCCTCTGTGTATTTCTTCCTTTCACCGGACTTTGTCTCTTTGTCAGTGTCTCTGAAGGACCTAACAGCAATGAGAATGACTAACAACATGTTGAATAGCACGGTATATGTTTTAATGTGAATATGTAACTGTTCTAAATATATAGTGATGTGTAGTTTTTCGCGTCTTCGTCAAAAAACTAATATGATTTAAAATGATTTGTACATGTGGTCAATGTACATGAAATAAAGTTCGGCTCCTTACACTTGGATAGAAAAAAATTAAGTTTTATAGGTAGAATAAGTGTTATAACTCGAAATATACTTGCAAACATATTTTAACATTGTTTTCCTTTAAGAGCAGATTTAACAACTATGAATATTTCCATAAACTAGATCAACACTTGGGCTTCCTTTCACAAAACAACCTTTACGAAGGTTGACCTTAACTCTCTTTCTTTTACATTGCTCTAATATTACCATAAGGACTTCAGATCCCCTTAGGGCTTTGTCAAATGGCACCTTGCCACGGATATTTGTCAATGGCACCAATTTACAAGTCAGATAATTCTGTCTCAGTGCCAGACAGTGGGATGTGACAAATAAGCTTCAACGATGGACGAAGGGATGAAAATAAATGAGCCATGTTGCTTAGGGTTAGACGCACATTCTATAGCTGGCGAATAAAAGATCCATTCAATCCTTAGAGTTTGCAATTAAAATGTAACAATGAACATATAGTATTTAGTCTTGTAAATGAGATCACTGCTTAAGACGTTTGCGATCTTACGATACGATCATGGTTTGCATTTATAATAAATTTTACCCTTTTCAAGCACAGGGATGCTTTCCTTCAATTTAAATACAATATTTTTCGAAATCAATTTTATATATCGAGTTTTATCCTTTGTAATAGTTTGACAGTACCTTGACAGGCCTTTCTGTTTTTTACGTTTGTTAATAAACAGTCTAAGTAAACATATCCTCAATATTATCCGTTTCACTCCTATACTGAGTCTAGCAAGGCCTAGTAGAGGGTCGCGAACTTTCTGCAACCTATGACCCTCAAACGCTATACGTGCGAAGGCAGACTATTGTGGCTTGGTAAGCTGAGTTCTGATTGGTCCATTCGATACGTCGGCTGACGCGACCCTCTACTAGGCCTTTCTAGACTCAATATCGGAGTGAAACGGATAATATAGAGGCTAGGTTTACTTAAACACGTTAATAAATATATGAAATTAGAGAACAAATGTAAGAGAACTGGAAAAGTGAAACAGAAGTATGTACATGTATATAACCATTACCAGAGTTTACCATTATTTGAGAACATAACAGGAGTATGTATGTACACCATTTCCAGAGTTTTCCATTAGAAGATAAATAGTTGCGTTTGTAAAATTTCCGGGATTCATTGTTATTCAACAACCGCAAATTTAGTTTAAAACCGACGGCGTTAGAGAGAAAACAGTTATATAATTCACAAACATTCAGGAACAAACCCGACTGAACAAATATCTTAAACTCACCCAGACCATTGTGACGTTGACGCGATCATTATGACGTCATAACCTGTTGGCCTTTGTGACGTCGTGCCATGGGAACGGCATTCGAAAGAAACCGGCCGCATGGCACAAGGCGGCAAATTAGGAGAAACTTAGCCAATTAAAAAAGTTCTGTTACATAAAACTAAAGCAAATTGAAAAGGATTTTTGGCATTTACCGGAATGCGCAAATTAGAAAATGACAACAACAACAGTAAAATGTGAATCGGGCACGAATATTAGGAGAATGAGAACATTTCAATGTTGAGGCGGACCAAATAATGTATCGTTTCGCGGTGATTCGCCTCAGCCAATTTGCGGGTGTTCATTGCCATTTAACACTGGGAAATTCTTCAAATCAACCAATCAGAAACGAGTATTTACCAAAGTCATGTTACAATTACCATTACCATTAAGACGTTTATGATCTTACGTATTTGATATCAGAAGACACATGGATAAGATGTGTTTGGTTATTTTATGTAAGTTGGTAAAGTATAATTCCAACAGACTTCTAAGTGTCTTTATCTCTATGTTTAGAAATGCACAATTAATTGTCCTTAAACTATTAGTTCTTATTGATTTGATGACGTTAAAAAATTGAAAGTGATGTTGATCATGTCCTGAAGTCTTAATTCAGATTCAATTGATATTGAAGTTTCTTTGTAGATCATTTTATGTAAATATAAACATATCTATCATCAAAGATTATGTGTATGACATGTATGCAAAACATAAATATATGACACTTCTGTTAATCAGTCAAAGCTTATCATACATTCATTTATTGAAATGACTTTTTTGAGGTTATCATGGATAGTCATGAAACCAAATATTTAGTAAAACCCACCTCAGTATCTCCATGACTTATTCGTATAACACATACTGTTAGTTTATAAAATCAATTAATATGACTAAGAAGTGCGCGTAGTCAATAACAATAACAGAAGAGCATAAAGGCTGGAATCCCGATCTGATGTAAAGCCATCTCTAACACCCTATAGCTATGTGAAATATTTCTTCCAAGCTATAACAAAAGTAATCGCAATACCAATATATCATAATACAGATTGTGCAATACAATGATGGCAATATCATTTTCATTCAACAATTAATCGCAATATAACCGCATCAACTAATTCCAAGTCAATGTTTTGGGAAAAACACGTTCGAAGACATGCATAACATACGAGAAGATTTCATGATAAACATGCCATTAAATTTTACTTGTAAATTAAATATTTTCAAAGGAATTACTATTTTTGGACAGGAATTTTATCCAATTTATAATGGTAAAACTGCATTAAAAATGTAAAACGTCGATTGTAGAGTTCATTCATTATATTGCCATATAAAACTGCATTAAAAATGTAAAACGTCGATTGTAGAGTTCATTCGTTGTATTGCCATAAAAGCAAGATATTACAAAATGTTGCAATTCTTAATTCTAGTTAAATACAGTTATTAAAAACTTGAATCTCCGCAACTAACCCCCACTTCCCATTGTCAATCGCCTGAAATATACATAAATTGTATTCTGAAATAACGTATCTTTTCCTATTTACTATTTACAAATGTCACAAAGACAGAACTTATCATTTCTAGACAATAAACATAAACTATTATTTTGATTAAATCATAAATATCAACCAATGTCAATGATTTGTTCATTATTATCTATCCTTATGATGAAATCTTGAATATATACGAATGTAAATATTTTCCTTAAACAATTAGTTTTATCTTGTTAAATTAATGGTCACATTCGAGTTATTTATGTTTGCAGACATCAATTACGAACAATCTATGAAATTCTTGTCTGTGACCTATGGTCCATTTTCAACGACGTCAAGAATAGATTAATAATCTAAGTATAAGCAAGTTATCTCGAGCTAGACAGTCATTAACTCCTGTCTCCACTGGTCAGAAATATCTGTCTCTGATCTATAACGAGTCTTAGTTTGAGCAAAGACGTAGCAGATGATGGTCTCACTGACGTGTACAATATACTTAATGGAACATATGCTTGAAGATGAGATGTAATGGAGATACGAGTTTCTAATTTCCTGCGGCAGATGAAGAATATTTGACTTTCAGAAAAGAACGTTTCCTGTTGCAGATGAAGAATATTTGTCTCTTACAAAACATAAGAACATTTCCTGTTGCAGATGAAGAATATTTGTCTCTTACAAAACATAAGAACATTTCCTGTTGCAGATGAAGAATATTTGTCTCTTAGAAAACACAAGAACTTTTCCTGTTGCAGGTGAAGAATATTTGTCTCTTAAAAAACATACGAACTTTTCCTGTTGCAGGTGAAAAAATATTTGTCTCGTTGAAAACATAAGAACATTTCCTGTTGCAGATGAAGAATATTTGTCTCTTACAAAACATTAGAACATTTCCTGTTGCAGATGAAGAATATTTGTCTCTTACAAAACATTAGAACATTTCCTGTTGCAGATGAAGAATATTTGTCTCTTAGAAAACACAAGAACATTTCCTGTTGCAGGTGAAGAATATTTGTCTCTTAGAAAACATAAGAACTTTTCCTGATGCAGATGAAGAATATTTGTCTCTTACAAAACATAAGAACTTTTCCTGATGCAGGTGAAGAATATTTGTCTCTTAGAAATGATAAGAACATTTCCTGTTGCAGATAAAGAATATTTGTCTCGTAGAACACATAATAACATTTCCTGTTGCAGATGAAGAATATTTGTCTCTTAGAAATGATAAGAACATTTCCTGTTGCAGATGAAGAATATTTGTCTCTTAGAAAACATAAGAACATTTCCTGTTGCAGATGAACAATATTTGTCTCTTAGAAAACATAAGAAAATTTCCTGTTGCAGGTGAAGAATATTTGTCTCTTAGAAAACATATGAACTTTTCCTGTTGCAGATGAAGAATATTTGTCCCTAAGAAAACATAAGAACTTTTCCTGTTGCAGGTGAAGAATATTTGTCTCTTAGAAAACATATGAACTTTTCCTGTTGCAGATGAAGAATATTTGTCTCTTAGAACACATAAGAACATTTCCTGTTGCAGATGAAGAATATTTGTCTCGTAGAACACATAAGAACATTTCCTGATGCAGATGAAGAATATTTGTCTCTTAGAAATGATAAGAACATTTCCTGTTGCAGATAAATAATATTTGTCTCGTAGAACACATAAGAACTTTTCCTGTTGCAGATGAAGAATATTTGTCTCTTAGAAAACATAAGAACTTTTCCTGTTGCAGGTGAAGAATATTTGTCTCTTAGAACACATAAGAACATTTCCTGTTTCAGATGAAGAATATTTGTCTCTTAGAAAACATAAGAACTTTTCCTGTTGCTGATGAAGAATATTTGTCTCTTACAAAACATAAGAAAATATTTAAACTATCATTCAGATCAATAACTTTATTTATTTTTGTTCATGCATATACAAATTAAAACTTGTTAGATAACATATAATATACATTATACATTAACAAAACATGGACAGCATGGTACTTAACAGAGAATGGACAGGATATATGTTCTATGATAAGAAGAAATGTTCTAAAACTATGTCAGAAAAATGGTGTGCCAGTTGGTTGATTTGAATACTTTTTCTTTGGTAAGCCCAAACAAATCTGATTTTCTGTTAACATCCGGTATCCTATTCATTTTGAAAAGACACTATTTATTTGAATATCCATGTTTAATGAATGTAGACATCGTAGTTTCACTGCATCATGATTTTCTCAGGTCCGTATTTTGCATAAATACGTATAAAGCACATCAGAACATAATGATACTCCTGTACCATTCTTTTCATATTGCTAAAGACCTCTCAAGAATTGCAGCAGTTAAAAGTGGACTCAACCTAGGAATTGTTTTATTAATTTTTTGAAGGAATAAAAGACAAATTGAAAAAAATATACTCCCGACTTAAAGATTTTAAGCATTAGGTACATAACGATTCCGAGAAACATATTGAAATATGAATTTCCTCTGTCTATGCGTTGAAGAAATCTGATGTCAGCATGTTGATTAATGTAAAGAACAATTAGTTTAACTAGATTTATATACATTTGGAAAGGACTTGGGAGAAATAACGATTAACGATCAAACATCCCTTGCCCTCCAACGTGGAATTCTCATTATGACTGTTGCTCTCTTCTGCACACATGTCATTAGGACATCCAATAAAGTAAATGTTTATGACATTTATTAGTGTACAAAATGACATTTCACATCTATAAATATTTATTTTCCTGACAACGGTTATGACAAATTGCAAACGAGTAATCAAATTCATTAGTCTAACCAATTTGAGGTTAAGTAACAAAAGTAATGAACTTAGATGTATTTAATTTTCTAAATCCAGAAATGTACTTAATGATGACAAAATGACAAATCTAATGACAGTTGATGACACCTGCTCATAGTTTCTTGAATATATGTTTTTTCTAAAATACAACGACTCCATCAGTAATAATCAGTTATATACGTTAGTTAACATCATGTTGTGTTGTTAATTCATGTTTCTGCATTACTGGTTGGTAATGTTCTGTTGTAAAGTTGATATCACTTCATTTTAGACAAAGGAGGGAGAATAATAATTAGAATTTAAATTTATGATATTCAAATTCAAAGAGGTGTAAAATTTCTTTTGGCGTTCAGTTTATAATCCTTCATAGATATCAAATTTTAAACTTATTGAATGTTATAGGAATAAGGATGAGGAGAATTGATAGTTATAATTTACAAACTTCTCAATATCACTTTTATCTTTAGCTCCAATTTCTTAAAAATATAATAACATGTTATCAAACGATAAATTCATCAATAATCCTAAAATAATAAACCGATTATCACAAGCGTTGTTAATTTCACAAAAAAAACAAAAAGCAAAAACTCTCTACTATTCAGATAACCTATTTTACTTTCATATTAGATCTCGAGGCGTTCGATGATTCAGTGACTTGCGCCTTGTTTTGCTTTTATTTTGGTATAATGATGTGATATATTTTTCAAAAATGAAACATGAATTAATACTTAATTGATAATTGATTAATTGGTAGTTTGACAAGTTTTTAAACATTTGGAAAGGTTAGAAGAAACTGACACACACACACAGAGTTGGTAACAGCAGACCATACTGATCAGCCCCCTTAAAGGGGAGGTAGCACTTTTTAGGGGGAATACAAGATGATGTCAGTAAAATGAAAATAAATGGTTCCAATTGAAAGATAATGCATTTAAACTAAATGAAGCAGTAAAACATGCAATATATTATGTAAAGGTCAGCCATGCGATTCCGTTTTCATACACAACGTGAATTAAAGGTGTTCACACTAAAAAGGCCACCAATGTTTTTTGTGAATCTGTATCATTTGTTCTCTGACTATTGATGATTGGTTTGTGTAATGAAATGTTTGACACTATCAATATAATACATTTAGCATTAACGAAAAATTATCAGTGAAAATTTAAAAATATAAAATGTACAAAGTGCTGCTGCCCCTTTAAAGATAGACCATTTTGTTAATTATTCGAAAGTTATGGAATGGTGTACTTCGTGTAAACGGTAATCTTCATTACATCTAAACGCAAGTACAATAGAATTTCAAATAAACATTTACAATTACAATGACCAAGTACCAATAAAGAAATTCATCAAAAAGGAACAATCGCCTATATTTAAACGGACAGTAGCAGTAGTAGTTTGTAAGGTAAACTGAAAGTTACCAGAATGAAGGACAATGTTTTTCACCAAAAGTGTCACGGTAAAGATACGCGAAATAATTTCTTTATCTGAACTGATAAAAAGGTGTTCACTATAAAATGTACAAGTAGTATTCGCTTGATAATGTGTAATATCCTCATCAACCATGGATAATCTGGTTTGGTTATAAATAAAATAATACAATTGGAACAAATAAAATTTGTTTGAGAAAATTTGATGAAAAATATGTTTTATAAACAATGCGGCTGCACCTACAAAAGAATTATTCTCTGGTGCAAAAGAATCCTACATTTAACTCATTTACTTACGCAAATTAAATTCTTTATGATAGTTTTAAGCACATAAATAATGTTACATAAATATGAACACATGTTTCTGGACATATCATAATAAATACCAGAGATACTGTCAATGTCAAAATACATTTGATACACAAATGTTAGTGATACTACAGTATACTTCCTGTATAATTTAAACAAATACCGAAAAAAATAAGAACATGATATTTGAATAAAGCAAATTTTACCAATGAGTAGATGAATAAAAAAGAATAGATATAATTCACAATTTTAATATATTCTTACTTCATTTTATCTGTATATTACTCTTTTATCAGGGACTGACACGTGACATTAAAAAAGTGTTTTAACAAGAAAAGCTAAAATTAAAGGACCTGCACAGAGGCATTTGTTGTTGGTGAAATCATATAAATGCACATGAACACTAAAATCTATAAACAAATCTAAAAGACTGGTGATATATCCTTATACACCAACCTCTCGTTAATATCTCTAAAGATTCAAGTATTTCGAAATGTATGTAGATTTAATTATGCAGCAAACAATGCAATATGTTATCGATTCATGAAGTAATATTACAATCTGTCAAATGTATATGTTGTTAATATGACATATGGTGTCAGCTTTCTTAGGCACAACTAGCTGATTATGGGAGCCACATGACGATTTGCACTTCATGACCTGTTCCGTATGTGAAGCATGGGTTCATGGAGTACAAAGTGTGTGAAGCAGTTCAACCAAATAGAGCATCTATATGGAAATTGGCCACTTATATCTGTATCTGTATCATTTTTTATCATATAATGGAGGGTGTTATCGATGTATCGGACAAACTTGGTATCCAAATCTGATTAAGATGAAAAATGGATCAAAAGAATTATTGCGAATCCTAAACTGGTTACCAACCATTGATAACGTCATCGGGTTATTTAGGCTTGAAATAGCTTGGCTATCAAAGCATTATCAAATGTTTTCCATCGTGCGTTTACACTCAACCATATATCAATATGCAGCCAACAATATCGGCCATAAAATATAATTTCTACCGAATGTGCTTCTATTTTCGTGAAAAACGTGATAGACCCATTTGACACACAAATCATTTACTAGTGATGGAATACATTATCTATATATAACAATTAAGAAAACATATAACAGATCCGATAAACAGATAATCGGCAGGATGAATGAGCAGACGAAAGGAAACGTATAGTGAGATAAAACAGCAGGTTTTGGACTGGCCTCTACCCTTTGACCTGTCAAGCGGACATTGCACTCAGTGCCGGCGAAACACACAAACCACCACACCGCAGAAAGGTATTGAGTCAAGTGATCAAAACCATCCTGTCTCAGGGTACGAACGTTACGCTCCACTAATCTCTACCCTGGGCTCAGAAGCTAGATTCGCTCGCGCTGCCCGACTTGGCTTATAGCCAATCAAATCATTTTCTCGTTGAAATTTTATCGAGAAGGTGGCGGGGAAAAGTCGGGCCGTGCGAGCGAATCTAGCTTCTTAGCCAAGGGTACAGATTAGTGGAGTTAGCGTAACGTTCGTACCCTGAGACAGGATGGTTCAAAACATTCGCAAGATTTTTTAGTTGGGAATAGACATGGCATCTGTTCGTCTCGCTGATGCAACGCGTGTCTAATTTAGCATTTGGAAATAAAATCTAATGCATCAACAGATTGACCCATTTCCTGTAGCTGTTGATATCGAAGGCTAAATACACTCAGGGGCAAAAGAAACGATACCAACTTTTCAAAAGAGTACAACACAAAATCCTGTTGTAAATGAAATGCGACTACGAGCCCTTGTGATAGGCACATCAGTTGTGAAGAAGTACTCACAATTTCAAACATCAAAGTATAATACTTATAATTGTATGACTGTTCAAATACACGAGGGGTCAAAAAACAGCTTTTTCGATGTTATTTTTGGTCATAATCTTTGGAATTGGAATAAAATAATTATGAAATTTAAAAATCTATAAAATCAAAGATCGTATCAATATAAATAACACTTGAAGATGTTAATTTATTCACGCATTTTGGCTGTATATTGGTTTAAAACACGAAAAGGGGCCATTTTCACTATCCTATCTCGTCTAGTTAAGGAGATTTTTTAACAGCTATTTTTGAAAGGCTTGTATTTCAAAAGTGTTAACAGATATAGCTCTGAAATTAAAAACTTAGTTCAGTTAGCTCTTGAATACATGAATTAACCCTGTTTCAGCCGTAACTATCAATCGTAGATAAATCTATCATGTATTTTATATGGTATCGTTTCTTTTGCCCCTGAGTGTATGTTTACATCTCCAACGTTAAAAAATCAACAAGCGATTTCCTGACACAATGTAATTAAAACAGACAGATTATATATAAGAGTCACACCTCAATATAAAATACATCCAATACATTAAATAAAACAATATAAGTTGAAATAAGTTACCAAATGAATCAAATCTTAATGATCTTTTTAGGAATGTTGATAAGAACAAATCTACGTCACTACATCCAATATTCAAATTCATTGAGTAAAGCAACATTTCAGCTTCAATAAATATATGTTGAGATAAGATGATAATAAGATTCATTCTCTTTCAACGTTTCAATTGAACAAGGATGAAATTCTGTACAAATCACATTCCTGGGCTGACAACAAGGGGAAACAGTTCAAATTCTTTAAGAAACTTTTAGCCCTCAAAGGTTGACAACTTTTCTTTCCTAAACTCATTTTATTTGACAGGCATTTAAGGACACTCCAGTTAAAGGGGCAGTAGCACGTTTTTTGATAATTTTATATTCTAAATATTTCACTGATAATTGAAAGTTAAGGCAAAATGTATTATTTTGACAGTGTCAAAAATCTCATTACACAAGCCAATCATCTATTGTCAGAGGAAAAAGTATGAAGACTCACATAAAATCCATTGGCGGCCATTTTGTGTGAACACCTTTAATTCATTTTGTGTAAGAAAAAGGAGTCGCATGGCTAAACTTTACGTTATATATTTGAATTATTACTGCTTCATTTAGTTTAAATACATCGTCTTTCAATTGGAACCTTTAATTTTCATGTTCCTGAGATCACCTCATATGCCCCCTTAAAACGTGCTACTGTCCCTTTAAAGTAAAGCGCTTTCTAAAATGAAGCATGCGCAGTAAAATCATTTTGATAAGGACAAATTGCACCAGATCCGATATTCAAAAATTTTGCTTGGCGAAAAGTAACGATTAAGCATAGAATATTTTATGTGGGAATACAAAAAGTAACTTTTTAAAATAATATTGATGATGTATAAATAATATGAAAATAATAAATATAACAGAATTATAACCTTTCACTTAATTTCTGACATTTTCTCACAATTCGATGACATTTAGTGGCCGGAAAATACCTTTATCATTCATTGTCCTTTTCTTTCAAGTTTGATTCCTTGCAGAATGAGAGTGATTGCTTTACGTGTGGGTGTCATTTAAAAAGATTATAAATAAATAATCATCGAATAGATTTCTGAAGTAAATAACCCCATTACGTATCACCTTAAAGTGTTTATGAGTTCTTCAGTTGAATGCATCGGTTTTTGCCCAAAATAACAAAGCAAGATGTGAATTATTTTGCTGATAAGCCTGTGTGTGTTATATTATTGATGACGTTTGTTAAGCTTGGAATGCGCTGACATCAAGGCGTGATCATTGAAAACACTCCGACACCCACAGAACCATTCTCTCCCAAGAGAGGCATATCAAGTCATGTTGATTTAGCCTCTGTTCTATTACGCCGAAATCAGTGGGTTCCGGCAGTTTCCCCTAGCGGAAAAAACTTTCATCACAATACATTTGAATTTCTTTATCAAATAACAACGCTTCTCGCATGGAAAGGGTGGTTCATATCACATTGCCTTTGCCTTGTTTCTGTAGCCAAAATGATGATTTAAAACAGCGTCGCTGATTGCACAACTAATTTTGATTGCCTCCAATCAGGCATCTCAATTTATATCCCATAAACTCGGCGTAATATAACATGACTTGATCTGCCTCTGTGGGGAGAGAATGCCACAGAGGCAGATCAAGTCATGAAATGCTGATACAGCCTCTGTTCTATTACGCCGAAATCAGTGGGTTCCGGCAGTTTCCCCTAGCGGCCAAAATTCCATTTGTATTTCTTCAGCAAATGACAACGCTTCTCGCATGGAAAGTGTGGTTCATATCACAAGGCCCTGCCACGATTCAGTAGCCAAAATGATGATTTTAGAACAGCGTCGCTTATTGCACAATAAACTTTGATTGCCTCCAATCAGACATCTCCGATTCTATCCCACAAAGTCGGCGTAATAGAACAGAGGCTGTATCAACATTTCATGACTTGATCTGCCTCTGTGGGGAGAGAATGTCCGACACCTGCCCTCAAGCAATTTATTTTTAGACATCAGGTCTCAACTTGAAAGCCAAAATCAGTGAAAGTATTGTTCCAATGTTCAAGTTTTACCATACATACACGTAGATAAATCTGCCCTTCAAGTTGAATGTTTACTCTTTGATTCATTAGAATCTGTATTTTCTGTTTCGCTAACTCATTGTTTATCAAATAATGAAAAACGCCTACAATATGTTCATACTATTTGTCCTGAATATGACATCTGGTGAAAGCTTGCTTTGACAAGCTGTTTGTAATGGAAGCATATAAGGATTTGAACATTGTATAGGAACATTCTGACATTGGAAAATATAGCTTAAGCTTGTATCATCTTTGTACTGTAAAAAATATTAAACATTGGTACCAAGTATTCAAACTTTATGTATACATTATTAATGGATGTGTAAGCGTGAATAATGAAAACACTTTTTACGAAGAAATTGAAAGAAACCTTCCGATCAGTCAAAATTATTAAGCGGTGAAAATGACATATGGTGTAAGCTTACTTAAGACACAACGAGCAACTTATTGGAACCATATGATGATTTGCACTCTATGACTTCTCCAGTATATGAAGCATGGGTTCACTAAGTGCAAAATGTGTAAAGTAGTTCAGCAACTATCAAGGTGTTTGCTCGAGAGTTAGAAACCTATCGGGGATTTCGTCTATTGTTTTGGAGGTCTCTTGTATTCCCGTAATAACCTCTAAGGAGGGTTTACATTGGGAAGTCAGGGCATTATATTCACTTATATACCTCAAGGCCCATTTAACACTATTTGAAGCGAGTTTTTGTTCGGGAGAACATCCGTCGGAATGGAATTGAGAGGGCCTTAGACTGTATAACACCCCGCCGGGAGGGCCTTGCACTGTATAATACCCTGCTGGGAGGGCCTTATACGAAATAATAACATCCAAGGAGGTTATTATTTATTATGAGGCCCTCCATTTCGCACCTTATAATTTCAAAGACCGGTAAGGTAATCGATCTCAAAAATTATCAGAAGCGAAACCGCGGGATTCGAACCCACAACCCTTCGCTCTGTAGCCCAAGACTTATACCATTAGACCACAAAGGATTGGTGAATATGAAGGAATTGTTTTGTGAGGTCTTTGCTGCTCTCCTAGAACTTGATGATATTAAATTGCGCTCTACTGTACACTTTATACGTCAGAGATGTGGTGTATCTCTGTAACAAAAATTAATAACGCCCTTAATATGCTTATGCTATAGCGTTCTGGCAAAATGTCCAAGATAAAACATTTCGTGGCAGAAAATGTGGGATTCGAACACAGAGACACTCACTTCGTAGTCCAAGATTATACCACTAGACCACAAAGGATTGGTAAGTGTGAAGGGATTGACTGTTGATATCTATTCTGCTCTCCTCAAACTTTAAAAGTTTATTTTCACTGTTCACCTTAAATGTTAGAAATGTGATTTTATTTTCGATATATGAAATATGCAACAACCTCATCCTCTAGCTATAGCATTCAAGAAAAATTTCTAAATGTAAAATGTAAAAAAATTGAACATTAGGGATTCGAACCCTCAACCTTTCAAGCTGTAGTCCAAGACTGTACCACTAGGCCACAGGGGATTGGTTAGTAAAAGGTTATTGACTATTGAAGTCAATTCTGCTCTCCTCAAATTTAATGAAATTAATTTGTTGATTTTTTTCGTTTTTAAGTTAAATAAGTGATTATTTCGGTATATAAGATAGATAACACACACATCCTCGGGTGTTATAGCAAACATAGGCCTTTGCCTACGGGACGACCCTCGTGCGCTGACGCGCACTCGGGTCGTCCCTAGGGCAAAGGCCTCTGTTTGCTATAACACCCTCGTATGCATGTGTTATCCATAACATGTAACACCTACTCGGGGGGTTGGAAGGTTTTTATATTCATATGTAACACCTACTCGGGGGTTGGAAGGTTTTTATATTTCAAAGTCAAATGGTTTTATATTCCTATGTGTAACCTAACCCCTAAGTCCACATTATCTTGAAAAAACTTACAATGCTTCCGATGTGCGGGATTCGAACCCTCAACCCTCTGAACCGTAAGCTAGCACTATAACCACTACTCTAACGGGTCAGTTAGAAGTGAAGGTTATGTTAAACAATCTATTGATTGAAGATCAGATTTCGGTACAAAAAATCGGCCCTAAAGCATTAGGAAATCCAATTGCACTTTAATTCCAATTTTAAATGCATACAAACATTCAAAATGGATATTAACAGTGTTACACCTTTTCATTTGTGATAAATTTAAAGGATCCAAATACGATGTCAACCACGTGACTTGTCGATTGTCATTTGTAAAACCTTACACCTCGAAGAATGCTTTGCACGTGCATTATGTGCTATGTCAATATCAAAAAGTCGTCTGAACACAATGCTTTTTTTTAAGGAAATTCATTTTAATCTTTTATATTCAGAATTGAAGCGACAGTATAAAGTAATGTAATCCAAAAATAAATGTTAAAATTAACCGACGAACATGAATCCTTGATATTTGTTGTTTTTTTCTCAATTTTTATGATCAGTCTGAAAATAAGATTACAAATACTACAATATGGACAAATGATTACGGGTTGTTAATAACGGCATCTAAGTTAGTTAAAACACTCGAACTCGGTTATGCTTGGGTTTTCAAAACCTTCGGAAAGAAAGCCTCGCGGGAAGTAAGACCTCAAGCTTCGCTTTCGGTCTTACTTTCCGCTCAGCTTTCTATCCTCAGGTTTTGAAATCCCAAGCATAACCTCGTTCTCGTGTTTTAACCCTAACAGAGAAAATGGTCTTCAGGGTCTCCTTTCACTAAACCCTAAGGTGATCGTAAGTCCTTAAGGTAGCCTTAGTGCAATGTTAAAGAATGGGAGTTAAGGCCAACCTTAGTAAAGGTTGCTTTGTGAAAGGAGGCCCTGGTATTTTCTATGTCTTATGCATGCTCGTTATATGTTAATTATAACATAAAACGATTTAACGATTGCTTTTATTGTTTTAACCGGGGAACATATTTTCCACACAAACTGTGCGTTTGTAAAAGAAACAAGAAATCCAAAAGTATTTTTATTTAGTATTTCAACTTATCTTTAAAAATCAGGTGTAAGAAATGTACCAACTTTAAAGGCTTCAGTGTATCGAAATAATGAGTCGTTGAGTAAATTGTCAATTTGATAAATGGAATATGTAATATCATTAATTCAAATCATTACAGTTATTATGTAAATTGATCAAGAAATCATAATTTTAGTAAAACCTATAAAAACTAATTGTAGAATTAATGCTGATTCTAATAACATATGTTAAACATGTAAAGAATTTGAATTATCAAAATAAGATAATAAATATAGATTTGTTGCAGAATAAATGATACCCTTTGGGTGCGTTTGGTCTTAATAATTCAGATATAAGAAGTATTATATTCACGATATGACAAGAATGATGTACATATAAAAGTTGTGCAAGTATTATATGTATTATGTTTCAATAACCTAAGTGCTATTCAGAGATTTTAAAAACTGAATGAACAATAAACCCTATTTTTATATGTGATATTTGCGTCAATTATGTTTTGTTGACAAATCGCAAATCTCACAAAGTTATTAAACTTAATATAATCTTTGATACGCCATGAATGATTCAACACGAGTGATATAGATTTTTTAAAGTTAGTTATTCTTCACGATTCCAAATTGAATGTCATTTATATTAAGCATATTTTTCCTTTAATCCAATCTAACATGTGCACTCAGGGGCATATGAAACGATACCAAATGGATTCCAAAATAGTTTAAGTCAAGATTGATGATATCGACAGCGAAAACTTAACTAAGTAATGGATTTAAAAGCAAACAAACGTCAACAACTTTGGTCCTTATCTGAAGATGTTCGACTCTGTCTGTAGACTATCACTTGTTTCAGCGACATCCACAACTTTACTTTAATCAGAAGATATTCGACTTTGTCTGTGGTCTATCACTTGTTTCAGCGACGTCAAGAACATCAGTCTTAATCAGAGGATGTTTGGGGTCCATGAAAGTTTCAGTGAGGTCAACAACTTTAGTCCTTGTCTGAAAATGTTCACCTCTGTCTGTAGACTATCACTTGTTTCAGCGACATCAACATCAGTCTTTATCTTAGGACGTTCGAGTTTATCTGTGGTCTATCACTTGTTTCAACGACGCCAAGAACATTAGTCTTCATCTGAAGATGTTCGAGTCTGTCTGGGGTCTATGAAAGTTTCAGTGAGGTCAACAACTTCAGTCCTTGTCTGAAAATGTTCACCTCTGTCTGGAGTCTATCACTTGTTTCAGCGACATCAACATCAGTCTTTATCTTAGGACGTTCGAGTTTATCTGTGGTCTATCACTTGTTTCAACGACGCCAAGAACATCAGTCTTCATCTGTAGATGTTCGAGTCTGTCTGGGGTCTATGAAAGTTTCAGTGAGGTCAACAACTTGAGTCCTTGTCTGAAAATTTTCACCTCTGTCTGGAGTCTATCACTTGTTTCAGCGACATCTACAACTTTACTTTAATCAGAAGATATTCGACTTTGTCTGTGGTCTATCACTTGTTTCAGCGACGTCAAGTACATCAGTCTTAATCAGAGGATGTTCGTGTCTGTCTGGGGTCTATGAAAGTTTCAGTGAGGTCAACAACTTTAGTCCTTGTCTGAAAATGTTTAACTCTGTCTGTAGAGTATCACTTGTTTCAGCGACATCAACATCAGTCTTTATCTTAGGACGTTCGAGTTTATCTGTGGTCTATCACTTGTTTCAACGACGCCAAGAACATCAGTCTTCATCTGAAGATGTTCGAGTCTGTCTGGGGTCTATCACTTGTTTCAGCACCGTCAACAACATCTTTCCTAATCTGAGGATGTTATAGTTTGTCTGTGGTCTACGAGTTGTTTCAACGACGTCAACAACATCTTTCCTAGTCTGAGGATGTTAAAGAGTGCCTCGATCTGGCCTATCACTTGTTTCCGCGACTTTAAGAACATCAGTCTTAATCTGAATATGTTCGACTTTGTCTCTGGCCTATCACTTGTTTCAGCGACGTCAATAATATCAGTCTTAATCTAAAGATGTTCGACTTTGTCTGTGGTCAATCAGTCGTTCAGCGAAGTCAACAACATCAGTCTTAATTTGAGTATGTTCGAGTTTGTCTGCGGTCTGAGGAAGTTTCAGTGACGTCAACAACATCTTTTGGAATCTGAGGATGTTAAAGAGTGCCTGTGGTCTATCACTTATTTCAGCGACGTACGCAACATCAGTCTAAATTCGAGGAAAATTAAGTTTGTCTGTAGTCTATCACCTTTTTCAGCGACGTCAATAATACCAGTCTTTATTGGAGGAGTTAATGTATGATCTAAGAAAGTTTCAGTGACGTCAACAACTTTAGTCCTTACATTGTATGTTATGATGTTCGACTCTGTCTATAGTCTATAACTTGTTTAAGCGACGTCAGCAGCTTTACTTTAATCCGAGGATGTTAAAGAGATCCTGTGGTCTATCACTTTTTTTCATTTTTTTCAGCAGTCAACAACATTAGATAAATTTGATCATGACGATGATCCCCTTGTTTCAGCGACGTCAACATCAGTCTTCAATGTAAAGAATCAATCTTAGAATGTTCGCGTTTGTCTGTGGTTTGTCTTGTTCCAACGACGTACACAACATCAGTCCTAATCCGAGGATGTTCGAGTTTGTCTGTGGTCTATGTTTCAGCAACGTCCAGAACAGTATCAGTCTGAGGATATCCAATTCATCTTGAGCCAGACAGTAATGAACTCCTGTCTCCGCTGGTTAGATATTTCCGTCTCTGAGTTAAACAACATATAAATAGACTTTATAGACGAGCAGAGTTTCGAATAACCGAATGAATCACTGTATAAAACGGATATTGTACACTAATATCTTCATGACAACACATTATACTCAAAATCAACTTCATGCTCATGAATTTACAGCTTAACCAGTTTAAGTAAACCTAGCCTCAATGTTATCCGTTTCACTCCTATAATGTGTCTAGAAAGGCCTAGTAGAGGGTCGCGTCAGCAGACCTTTCTGTGACCTATGGCCATCCAACGTTAAATGTGCGAAGGCAGACTATTGTGGCTTGGTAGACGAGTTCTGATTGGTCAATTCGATACGTGAGCTGAAGCGACCCTCTACTAGGCCTTTCTAGACTCAGTATAGGAGTGAAACGAATAATATTGAGGCTAGGTTTACTTAGACTGCAGCTTAACAATGTTGTGTAACAGGTTGCAGCTTTACCGATCGTACAAAAAAGTCAGAATTGTAAAATATTCTCATTGGCTACCTAAAAAGGAATAATGATGTACCAAATGCTATTATCCTCATCTTCAAAGAAATAGTTTCGAACTTAAACTAAAAAGGTCACGAACCTACCAAATACTAGTCTCTCTAGTCTCATAATACTTCTTAAAATTATAGTTATCTTGTCTTTTATTGTTTATGTAAACATATTGTGTGATTGGTACCTAATATGTATTGCTGAAATAAAATTTTAAAAATGAAGACGCTTTTTAATCAATCACTTGAGATTACAAGATGACAGAGGTTTTTCATCTTCATTTTATTTGATTTTGATGCATCCTCAGAGACTTCTTAAACTTTCCATACTGTGAGTAAATATCTGATTTTGAATAGTTTTCATTTCCGAATGTTTGATCTCACGCAGTCTTGTTTTTAATCATATCAAATAAAAAAAGACTACAAGGTATCAAGATCACTTTCCCTCTTAAACGTTTCATGTTATTAAAATTAATTTTGAATAGCTTCAATTCTATCTTTATTGTTCTATTAACGAAAGATGTTTCCACGTTCGAAAGTGTCTCATTTCAGATTTCAGATATTAGATTCTGAAGAGTTTAATTGTTTCTAATTGAGCTGCGTACCTGAAGTTTGTTTGTTAACCTTAGTATACTGGTGCAAATATCATTTAATTTGGAATGTTTTCGAGGCATTCTAGTATTGCGAAACCGAAATGGATAATGTTGAAATTTTATCAAGAACGTAAGTTAATATTAAGTTTGCGTTAACATATTCGTTTGTCATACCTAACAGATAACCGTGACAAGTTGGACGGGACCTTGAAGTGACCAGCGGTAAAAAACTGGAAAACACTAATTTTTAATTTGCCCTTCAAAATCCTTCATAACTGATGCATATTGGTTATAAGTCATATTTGTTTCTTTGCACTAAGGCAATGTAATTTTGTGCATTTTGATCTTACAGCGTCTTTAATAAATATTTTCAATTAAGAAAATCTGAATCTCACAAATATGACCCAAACACTCTATTTAACCATGCCAAATATCAACGATTGGTATAAGTGACGAGACGATCCCGAAATATGGGTTAAGAATGGTTATTTAACACATGAACACATTGGTGATCAATTTGTCAGTGCTCCTGGATTTATTTTATTTACGTCCAAATGAAACCCAAATTACATGATATCTGCACTAAGTACACAAGCAAGTTAACACTCTAAAGGTACACAACTGCATAGTGCACTATTGAACTTTGTAAACGATAGATAAAACAGCAATTTAATTTTCATGCATCGTCAAAATAATATCGTCATTGTCGAAAAAAGGCGCTTTCAAACTCTTCCCGTTTTGCACTGTGCCTGCATATCGGCTTCTTTTTTGTGTGAAGTTTTTCTCCAAAGTCCTCTTCAGTACCTATCAGGCAATTTTACGAAATTTTCAAATCTGTAAGCAATGAAAAAAATTCTAACTACAGATTTAATACCAAAAAACAACTGTCGATCTGACCATGACCTTAATGAATCCAAATAATTTTCTGTTTACTTTACATATCTTTCAAAAAAAATTTTTTTTAGATTAGATGTATGCCATCTTGATTTACCTTTTTATATTTCCGATGGTGGATTCGAGTAATTAAAAACCTTCGAGAAGCTTAAAAACATCGGTAACTGTGAACAATTGGGAAACGCTTTTTAAAATTAACGCTTTTAAAATTAGTGATACATTATCCAGACTGAACGAAGACCCGCTTTTACTTATCTTAGATCATATTACACATCGAGATTACATCCTATCTTGAAACTTCTCAGTCTAAGTAAACCTAGCCTCAATATTATCCGTTTCGCTCCTATACTGAGTCTAAAAAGATCTAGAAGAGGGTCGCGTCAGCCGACCTTTCTGCGACCTATGACCTTCCAACGTTATACGTACGAAGGCAGACTATTGTGGCTTGGTAAGCTGAGTTCTGATTGGTCAATTCGATACGTGGGCTGACGCGACCCTCTATTAGACCTTTTTAGACTCACTCTAGGAGTGAAACGGATAATATTGAGGCTAGGTTTACTTCGACTGGTAACTTCTATGCCGGAAAGCATTTCGATTCCTGCTCATCATGCAGTGCGTGATTTATCGGTAGGAATGATAAGTCGCGTAAATACATCTGCGTATCAAAATTTTTTTCACTTACCTGCGTTTGTAGTGCAAATATCATGTGATTTGGGGCATCCTAGCATTGCGAAAACGAAACGGATAATTCTAAAATTTGAGTGCATACATGTACGTAAACATTCAGTTTGCGTTAACATATTCGTATTAAAAGTAACCGTCACTAATTTGGCAGGGCATTGAAATGACCAGGGGTCAAAAGTTAGAAAACATTTTTTTTTATTTTTCTCTACATAATCCTCCATTAGTGAGCAATAGCTTTAGACCTAAGATATATTTGTTCATTTGCATTAATGCAACTTAATTATACTGATTTCTTTCTTACAAAGTTTATATGGAATATCTAAACCGAAATTTAAGAAAATCTGAATTTCACAAATATGATCGCATCTGTTTATTTATTCATGCCAAATATCTAAATTCAGTACCACAAGACAAGTGACAAGACGATCCCGAAATAGGGTTTGGGAATGATTATTTTACTAATGGATAATTGATTGTCGTTTGTAGGTGTTCCTGGAGTTATTTTATGGGCGTCAAAATGAAACCCAATTTACATGATATTTGCACTAAGATACACAAGCAAGTGAACAAACTTAAGATACGCAGTTGTATGATTGCGTCGACCTTAAATTTGAATTCCTTGTGCATAGAAGGTACGAAACAAAGACTTAATCTCAATTCGTTTTCACCTTGCAGATGAAGATAGTAAAATATCGTTTCCAACTCTTCACACTAAGAGTAAATATCTGATTTTGAGTAGTCAATTTCTGAATGCCTGATCTGAAGCTTTCGTGATGTTTAAAGATTGTTTTGATTTTACATTGATTCCTGCAGTGTAAGCAGCTAATTCTGAACCAGCTCTCAACCCCATTTAATTTTCCCGGGGAGGTTTTCCAAAAGGATCTTGGACAAGATACCTGTATTGATCTCGCGAGACTCTGACGTCATAAAACAGAACCGATTATTCAAATTGGTCTATTTATTCACACACAAATATTATGGTAAGGTGTGTTTTAAAGAACGCAAGGGGGATTATCCTTCCTTTCCCATTTATGTCTTGGGAATTTCGGAATTTGAACAAAAGTTTCCAAATGACCAAACGTTCAAACCAAATTTCTTTACTTTAATTTCTTTAATTTACTCATGTATTTACATTTCTGCGCACGTTACTGTATTTGTTTTTTCAACTGCTTTTAAAGAATACTCTTCTTAGATTTAGAATTTGATCATTTAAATAAGTTGCACTTAAATTAACTTTGTGAACAACAAAATCAAATTCAAGAATGTTTTTAAGTTGAAATACTGCCAAGTTAATACATATTCTTTTGACATGAAAAAAAACCCCAAAAAACCCTTTGTTATCTTTATATTCTTTTTGTTTTTTAAGTAACTTGAAACAAAGTTTCGAAAAATTATAGATTTCTCAAAGAAAATTTCTATTTTAAACTATTTTACACTATTTCTTTAAACTTTCAACAAATAACTTCTTATCTTAAGGATAATTTTCTAGTGAATTTTGGAGGTTGAAAAAGAATCATTATTCTTTTATTTCCACCTTTATCTTGTAAAGAGGATTTTGAGCGTCTGAAATATGGGAATTATGACATAAGGTTTCTCACTTTCGAAAAAAGCCCTCCTAAAATAACACATAACAACTGTAAAGTGTGTTGAGCTTTTTCGTAAATAGCTTGTACGGTCTCTTGACTTTTCAAATTGATGTACTGATGGGATTAATCATGAAAACAATGCGATGTGCAAACACTATCTATTATGCATTTGTTGATAACCTAAAAGGTGTTGTGCTAGGATAAGGATTAGTCAACATCATTCATCTCATTTTGAGATAGATAAGTAGCAACGTTGAATAGTGTTGTGAAAGAAAGGTTACTATGTTAACTATCGTCCTCTGCACCATCATGCTTAAGATAGATCACTTACAATTGTTTTTAAATCTTTTGATAGAACAATTGGCTTTTAGGTTACAATGTTAACTATCGTCCTCTGCACCATCATGCTTAAGATAGATCACTTACGATTGTTTTTAAATCTTTTGATAGAACAATTGGCTTTTAGGTTACAATGTTAACTATCGTCCTCTGCACCATCATGCTTAAGATAGATCACTTACAAATTTTGAAAAAATCTGTTGATATAATAATTGACTTTTAGGTTCATGTGCAATCTCATTCCGAATGTTAGTTGCTTAATATAACTAAATTATAATGTAATTGCATTTCGTTTCAACGTCAATTGCATTATTTCAACTTGACTGATAATGAATAATCTTCTGCCATGTGTATATGAAGAAATATGGAACATGAAGATTGTAAAGCAAATATAATTACCTCGCAATCTGTCAATTCTTTTTTTAGTTAATGTGACATATGGTGTAAGCTTGCTTAAGACACAACACGCAATTTATTGGCACCATATGACAATTTGCACTTCGTGGCCTCTCCAGTATGTGAAGCATGGGTTCATGAAGTGCAATGTGTATAAATCAGTGCAGCCACGGACAACATCAAGTTGAATGCTGTAGAGAAAAACGGGCATAAGTGTGTAGCTGTAGTTATGCTATATTCATCATCATCAGTGGTGTAGTGGTTAGCATGCTGGCCTCTCAAGCCAGAGACCCGGGTTCGAATACCGGTGGAGTAACCAAAAAATTGTGATTTAGGTTTATAATCATTATTAAAATTATGTCAAAGCTATATCAATATTTCCCTTTTCAATATTTCATGGTTATCTGTTCTCATGAACATAATTGATAATTCAATTTGGATTATCAATAGCATTATGAGATAATGAGTTGCTAGTGACACATTGTGAAACAGAATGAAAAGATGATCTCAAACATATTGTTCCTAAGAATTTTATTTCCAATGCCTGCAATGTTCTTTCAAAGATGACTTCACGTTTAAGCATCTCTAAAGAAAAGAAACCATTTACTTCTAAGACATTTGAGACCTTTTTACTATATGCATTCAATTTAAGATACAATTATCTTTTATGGACAGTAGTGTACTTCAGCACTTTCCAGAAGCCTTCCAAACATCTGTTGGTTTTCGTCAATAAGTCAATGAAATGTGTTTCTAAAATAACACTTTGAAATACATTTTCTGAATTGTATTTGCTATATGCAAAACCTACATGTGATACTGAAAAAAAGTTTCACATACCGAAAATAGCCTTTTTTAAGTTGTTATATGATATATATAATGCAACTGTTTTATGGATCATATATATAAAGTTTATAGTTATACGTATCACTTTAAATTGATTTATTTTGAAATATAAAGTAAACATATATAGATTGCCTATATGCGGATACTTGCGAGATATAACCTTCCATTACATCAGTTGATAGGTAATATTAGTATCCAGCGTTCAACTGATAAAGACGTCATAATAACATGATATTTGATTGAATTTCGGCAATAGATTATCATACCCAGTCACTGCGACTGATAACATGGGACATTACATTAGAGATATGTTTAATAGAATGCATGGTTTGATTTATCATATGTGTTCTAAACGGGATAACGAGTAAATGTCATTAACAATATACATGATAACAGAATTAGCTAAACATAATTATACAGACAGATAACAGTGTGTTGATCGTCTTAAAGAGGCTGTGATAAGTTTAGTAACTAGATTAGAATACATGTTTAATTATGTTTCTGGTATTATCAATAATTATCACCTACATCTATATCAGTATCAGGTCCTGAATCTCACATTCGATGACAACCATGTTGATAAAAGAAACAAATTTCCAGAAACTAAGTTTTTTCTCAAATACTTCCCTAAATTTATATTGATATGGGTTGATATATTTGTTATTCATACATTTACCCATTCTCTCCCCCACAGAGGCAGATCAAGTCATGTTGATTGAGACTCTATTGGTTCCGGCAGAAACAATTGTCACCCTAATCCATTTGATTTTTTGTAGCAAATGACAACGCTTCTCGCATGGGAAGGGTGGTTCATATCACAGTATTTTTGCCATGATTCAACAGCCAAAATGATGATTTTAGAACAGCTTACTTTGATTGCCTCCTATCAGAAAACTCCCATTCTACACCACAAACTCGGTGAATTAGAACAGAGGCTCAAACAACATTTCATGACTTGATATGCCTCTGTGAGGAGAGAATGACATTTACCTGAAAAAATGCGCTCAACATAATAATGTCATTGTTAGCAGGTCTGTTTACAATAAGGTCAAAATATTATGTAGTTAATCATGTTGGTGCATGTTATCGATGTTGTCATAGATTCCATTATGTCAACTTCATATCGTCATAGCATAATGATGTCATTGGAGTAAAGCCATGACGATGTTTACTATCGAATGATTTAAGCAGTCCTTGATTCCAAAACTAGACTTGACTGCCAATCATGAAGAAATGTGTTTCTATTTTTGTAGCTTGAGAAAGTATTTATTCCCAGATGAAGTTCACTGTTAGGGTAAAAGAAATGAATTGACAGAATAATTTTAGATAAACTTTTTTTCCTTTTTGGTTGTCGCACTCACTTTACTGTTGGTACAATTCCTGCCGAAAAATTAAATTTGATTTTAAGTTAGGCATTTAAATCACTCATTTGGAAAAAAATCAAATCAGAACAATATTAATAACAGGTGTCAGTTTGCCGTAATCAAAGACCAACACCAAATCGCTGATGTCACCATTATTTAGGTTTTTTTAAATTTTCCATTACTTCCTTGTTTATCACAATCTTGCTTGTGTTGCTCCGGTCAGAGAAAGAAATGAACAGTGGAGTTTTGATAGAGTACATGTTTAACTCAATCTCATTCAAATTAGATCGAAACTTTCACATGGTAGAGACGTAGGAGTTAAAGTTTCGATCTTATTTGAATGAGAAGGTGTTTAACTCGATTGCATTTCGACAACGATATTTGCAGTTCTCGGCGAGATGCTATGCTTAAGATTTCATACGCGGCTATCCTTACGCGGCAATAAACTACATGTAATGTGTGAATTTCCCTTTTAATTTTTGCGTATTTTAACTGATAGTAAATGATATTCTAAATTGTGTTTCGATTGGCAAAGTAACATCTAGAATCTTTCAATTACACCAAAAAATATCAACCAAATATTGATACTGTTATCAAGTTGTTGTTGGATTGAGGTTTAACGTCTTCTTCACCATTGGGTGATGTCGCCGACGTGGGGAACTATGCCTTAGTTATTTCCAATGTATGGGGAAATAAAATTTAGAATAGGTCATAGACACCCAAATAAGTTAACAGAAGTTCTAAAGTGATAAGAAAAATTAATTTGGAATTTGGAATAGAGGAAAACTGTTATCAAGTTTTGCTTGGGTACTTTTAAATGAGAAGGCGAACTAAGATCAATACTTTGGTAGATATAGTAGAATTCTCTACACTATCCCTTCATCTAAACAAGAGGATTACGGAAACAATAAAGTATTAGCTATTCTGGTTGATGCACTTTCGATTTGTAATGTTAGCAATCACACTGCTTTTATCAACGTGTAAAAACATGAAGTATTCATACAAATATGTTAGCATCACGTCATATGTCAGCAATTTTAAGTTAATCAGAAACTTTTGAAATTCAAATGCGTTATCTTTGAAATTTGAATTAAGTACTTAATCGGCTTTGAAAGGTCAAAATGATAATAACCTTATACATTTAATCACCGAATGGCTATTACATTGACGTTTTGGATTGATTTGATATACAATCATAGTTCATTCAAGAATTTCAAGATTGGGATATATCTCAATGATTAAAATTTGCGACGACTGCAGAAACTTGTATTAAGCATATTTTCAGATATTGACAAATTTCGCATTCTCAAAAATCATTAAAACATGGATTTTTACTATGCAAGTCGTTTCTGCTAATGTATATCTTCAAATATGATTTTTGCAGTTATTGATATAAAGTAAACAAATTTATTTTGGTGTCTGTATTAAAAGTCAATAAAAGCTTAAATAAAAATGAAAACTGTTGTTTTGGTTCTTTATCTCTCTAAGTTGTTTATACCGGTTTGTTATGCATGTCATTTTTAAGTTAATAGGTCTAAAGCAGGGGCGTGTTTTATCTCCAGTTCAGATCTCTGTTTTTCATAATTTTGAATTGTCTCTCTGACTTATTACAAACTAGAAAATGTGTGTGCTTATGTAAAACGCCAGGCATAAGAAAAAACTCTACAGTTTGTTTACAATTACTACATATCTTATAGATGTGATCGTTTAAGTAACAACACGTTAACAACAACACATATTTGCAGTAGTTTGAATAAGATAATTGGTGTCTGGTTAATATTTCGTTAAGATATCTTTGTTTAATGAAGGCAGGGGTAAGAAAAGAATTTACATTATCAGAACCCCTACCATGTTTAAAATGTTGTCAATACGTGAAACATAGAAACGCTTATTGATTTTCACGCAGTATATATCTTCCTTGTTGATGATAATTTGTGTTATCTTAAAATCAATTTTGAAACGATGCATTAACATTAAATTTTCTGTAGAAAAAAAACCACTTGAAAATATTTTTAAGGACGATTTATCTCTTGTTATTATCAGTTTGATAATATGGCATTAAAAAAACTTAAATATTTGTATTTGACAATGTTATTTAATTAAAGTGTGTACTTCTTTAGCCTGTCAGTTTACTATTCAAAGTAGCTAAAGCAAGAATGGAACACACAACTGTAAGCAATGTAAACAGAGATGTCTAGCTAAGGACAACAGACGACTGCTGTTCAGTTGTATTTAAGTATACGTTCTTGTTGAAGGCTATATATTTTATGTGCGCTTCGCAATTCGGGCAATATTTCAGCCATTAGCGGCGGACTCCGCAATTGGAAGACATTCCCACAGTACAATTACATAAAAGAATTTCTATTGCTTTTGTGCGATATATTCCTAGATAAGGGTTTACGTAGATATTGGAAGGTGGAATGAAATGGAGAAACTCCATACTTTCCATCTAAACTACCTCCGTGACCATCTCCGTGAGTTGTTTGGGGTCATTAATGGCAAACTTAATAAATCCGAACATGTCATCTGATGAAGTATCAACTGTCGCAAGCAAGAATCATTTGAAAGCTTATCGGCATTGTATAATGACAATACGAAAGTTTGAAGTATCGGTTGCGATCGAAAACCGGACAATGACGCGCGGCAATCAGTCATACGTAATTTTGTAAACTTATCGAAAGCAATGAGAAGCACATTTACGATTTGATCCTGTGAAATTGGCTTACCCTTATCTTATCTACATGACTGTTTTAAGATTTTCATTGAAAACAAGTTTGTATCATTTGGTTGCCATTTGGGTATGGATATGTGTGATATTTTTATTTTATATAATAACTTACGCCATTTACGTTCATATCAAAGCATAAAATGTGATAAAAATCCAGAATGGCTCTTTATCCTGTCGAACCTTTATCTGCTAAGCCGCATAGGCCATAGAGATACTGACCACCTCGGTCATAAAGCACGTATTTATTCAAGAGGACTTTAAACAACTGACCGCATATTCATAATTCCACACAATATCAGATTATCAGCTTTTGTGGACATTTCCGTCTGGCATGTCTACCATGCTACAAATCCCGAGCTTAATGTCTCCCCTAACAAGATTAATATGATGTATGGTCAAGATGTATAGAAGTTCTTTCTGGTGTATTGAGCATGTCGTGTCCATGGCATGGGCTATATAAAGCATTGTGACAAGGGTATTAATAGCATGGATGGCTAGAGAGGCGAGATTAATAGCATGGTCACAGACAGTGATGAATAGCCATGATTATTTTATGAATTTATGAATTTGATACGCCATGATTTCGATGTCTTATTTTAGTCATGTATTTGCTATGACGTGTCAAAAAGGTGATATGTTTGAAAACATCTTACATATTTATCAATAAAAATAAAAATTACAACAACATTTTGTATATATTCTTAAAAACGCTACCAGCCTAAATTGTTTATATAAGTCCGATTATCATATGACTTTTGTTGTTGTTCTTGAACTTGAAACAAAAGAAGTTATTAATATCTAAAAATATGGTTTCATCCAACAAATATGAAAATTGTTGGACACAAGGAGACGATGCATAGTTAAAATGACCTCAGCTATTTATTCGTTTTGTTAGTAACATTTTGAAATGCCACAGGAGTGGATTTCTTAGATTTGTATCTAAAAAGAAGGAAGTAATATAATTCAACACATTTACTTGTACGTCATACCTTATCAGATAAGTACAGCCTTACAAATAATAACGTTGATACGGAAACATTAATAGTTGCTAGAGAATGTTACTAGATTTTTCAGAAAAAATATGTCTTAGATTTGCATGTTATTAAATGATATGCGACATAGGTGTTTTCTTATATGACAAAAGATTCTCCCTACATGAGAAAACTTGCGCCTACAGCTCACAGATAATTATGTACTCAACAAAATAAGTTGAGCGAATTTCAATATTGATGTTAACTGCACTAGCTCAAAATAACATGTACAATTTTCCTATTTTTTCTTTCCTAACAGTTACGAAAATGCTTCTGTAAGAAATTATACATTTACAATTTTATAAGTGCCAAACATTTATGAATATTATTTTTGTCCCTTAAATATATAAGCAATTCATTTAAAAGCATGATGCATGGTTTTAATGATTCAAAAGTCTCAATTATTTGAAATTAGTAGAACCATATATTTTGCTTTCAACTAAGAAATTTACTGCATGAATATTTCACAAATAAATCCTACATAAAGTCCGAACACGTGTTCGTTCATGAAAGGCGTGCTTTTCAAGTTGACCTAGATAAGAAGGGTACGGCGACATTTGTCAATCGCTGCAGGCACGTTCATAAGTCGGTCAACTTAAGGTCACAGTCAAGTGTTTTGAAGCAGTGATCCGAGCGAAGCGCCTGGAAGGGGTTTGGGGTCAAACCTAGAGGCTATCGCCTCCCTCGTGCGTTTTGATACCCCAATTGTTAAATGACTTTATTAAATATGTTTCTTCTATAATTGATAGTTGTTTTGCCATAAAGTTATGAAAATGGTATCCAAATCTGATATTTTATCAAATATGCAACGCTCTGATGATATGAACTTGATGTCTTGTTCCAAATTGTTATATGGATAGAAAAGCTCAAATTAATCATATTTGTATTCAAACGATTCAATGCTTTGCCTAATACAAGGACATGTTTTTGCATGTACTCAGATATATTTGCTTGGGTTAATTGAGTGGACAAAGTAGCCTTGGGTTATTGTTGTTTCTATTATTTATAATTCTTCAGGTTGTCAATGAAGAAATACATCGATTTTCAAAGTTTCATTATTTGTAAAAATCTTATCTATCTATTATCTTCTCTATTATCTTTTCCAATATATACACAGAGAGAGTTTATTCAGTAACTAGGCCACCGGCCCATTATACATTGCATAGTTATATAATTATACATTTCAAGATTGTTGAGGACATTACAATTGTTTACATCTTTTCTTCATGGCAAGGAAAATAAATTTAGCTAGAGAGTTAACTACATCTGGGTTTGGTGATGATAACAATTGAATAAATTTGTTATAACACGGAGTTTCAGTGTAATATTTAGGTAAAATAGAACGTAGATCATTGAAAAATTGACAAATCATACAAAATGATATTCTGACTCAACGCAAGGAATGGGCAAAGTCTTTCATCTCTTGAGAGTCCAAGTTTTCTACCTGATTCTATCATTAAATCATGATTTGAACATCTAAATTTTGTTAAAGCAATTCTATAAACCCGTGTATTAACAATAGACAAGTATTGTTCATAACCAAAAACAACTTTTAAATTTTTAAACGATTGAAGTTTGGAATGTTTTGAAATAGTTTCCAACCACTTTTGATTATCAATACATATACATCTCTCCTTAAAAGTAGCTATAAAAGAACTAATACAGCCAACATCAGTTATACACACAGTTTTGAGAGGCAAATATTCATGCACCTGGGAAATAATTCATCAGTTACCTCAATCTTATACTTCTTGTTTGCAACAATTTCAAGATTTTTCTATTGTTCTACCACGTCATTTCGTAAACGTCACGTGGAATTGCAGCCAACGTGATCCGACGGTAAAGCTGCTGACGTTTGACGGGTGCGGACGGGCGGTATTTCTATACTGTCAAGGCATTGTCCGGTCGTATTCTAACCCTTTGGTAATATTTTAATGAAAACAAGAGTATGGCATATGGTATATCTCAAACGAATGATCGACGACGGGAGAAAGTCTAGAAAGCAACGTTCCAAAATTTTTGAATTGCCTTAATTTGCCCCTTGCTTTAATAACGTCAGTAGAATCTTTGACAGGCATTAAAGTTTCAAAATCAGTGAATCAATGACATCAGACATATGGTAAGATTCTTTGCATCACATGCCCTGACCTTGACCAAAGAACATTGAATTACTTGAAAGGATAAACGCAATGGCACAGCATGGGTCATATTGTTGCAACAGAACTGCAGGATTTATAGGAGAACAGCCTATTGTTTGATTCTCTTGTTGGGTTCATAACACAGATAACCCCTATTGTTAGGTCGTTTATCAAAGGGTTAATTATATAGATTTGCCACTGTGGGGTGGGTTGAATGAAGTTACCAACAAAACGGTCCGTTACAGTGAATTGGTCACATGAAACCTCGATTGACCGCTAGAACAAACCAATTAGTGGGTGAATAGAGGGTTACATGCTGTATGGCTCAAGGTTGGGGATTTCTGGATGGTGACCCATAAAATTAGCTGAACCCTTCTTTTGTGAGAGAATTTGTGGACAATAGTATAATCATGGGGGGGTCACACGAGGTCAATGTCGGCCTGGGTAGTCTATAATCCGTTGAAATGTGGGTGGTGATGTTCCGCACAGTCTTTAAAGACGTAAAATCTGAAGATTTTGCCTGTCCATCTTGGGATGTATTTTATTGAAACCTAGGAAAACATTTCTTATGATTTTGAGTCTTGAAACATTTCAATCTATGAAGAACATATCTTTTCGTATCTATTAAACTGAGTAGGGGTTCTGTTTTCCATACGTTAGCCTATCTTAATCATGTTTGGACCCAATTCCTAATAAAATGATCCCTTAATGGTCATTTCTTATTAAATAAAAAAAGAAACTTCGGATAAATTATCATATCATTCTATCATCCAATGTGGATAAAATGTTTTTTTACCTAGACTAAGCATTTCATCTATAAACATATACAGATTATGTTTTGAATATACTACATGTAGGTCTACATAATTATCTTCCACAAATGGTCATTTACTGAAGAATAAATGAATTTATGGAAACGTGATTTTTTTTAAAAAGAGGATAAAAACAATTTCAGAGAACCTTAGTAATGTTTATAGTGGAATCCAACTCTAATTATGCTTTCAAAGGTCTTATTAAAAGACCCAGGATTAAGTTTAGGTAAATATCGTTTATTAATCGCTCTCGCTCGGATAATACTAATATCTAGGCACTTGTCGTTAAAAAATTATAGATAAGGTATAATCATAGAATACGCTCAATTTATAATATGTTAGTTGAGACAATGAACGTTATTAATCAAGTGCTCTCGCTCGGGTGATACTAACACTTAAGCACTCTTGTTCAAATTGTATGCAATTGATACTCAATGATATCCACCATCTTTTCGTTCGACTGTACTTAAACGTACATAGCCTTTTATGCTCAGTCCCACCTATAAAACATACCCATCCGACAGGACCTGGGGTTCGCTATGAGACTTCAACGGTCCTATTTGTCTTGACCTGAGCACCTTTTGCCTACCTGAGGTCACCTGGACCAGTTTGTGACAAAGCACACCTGTCTGGCAGAGTAAACGGGTAGCGGGGTCAACTACCCTTCAGGGACACTCACCCCTTTAAAGCAAAACACTAAGAGATATTGTGTTGAAACTACGCGCTGTAGCCTGTTATAATCACTTAGAATATTATGACTGAAATTTTATTTTGTGATATTTGATATGAAATAGATTCATCCCTTAAATGAAAAATTATTTCTTTTATCACAATTAGATAAATTAAAGAGATTACTTTCAAATGAAAAAGTGACATATTCCTCAATACTCAGATAAAACATTACAAGTTGCAAGATCTGATTTTAAAACGATTGGTTTTTCCGTACCGATTCAAAATGACTGATTTGTCAAATTAAGTAATCATTTGATCATGATATTTTCTCGTTAGATGTGACTGACCTGCAAAAGTGTTAGAGCTGTGAATTCAGTGACGTTAATATCGAATTGTGTTATTGACCTTTATTTTTCAAAATCATCTGAACGTAATCTTGGTTTTGTATCAAATGTGGAAAATTCTATAAAGATAAGATATAACATTTATCATGTTGTGTAATTCTATGATTTTTTTTCAAATGATATAATTTTGCTATTTGCTGTTATTATTGAATAAAATATTCGCATATTTCATAATGCTTCAATATTTTTATCATCTCATTACCTGTAATCACATATTTCATAGCTGTGTTTATACGTGTTAAGACGATTTAGATAAAGGGAAATGTTATAAAAGTATATTGCTGTAAGATGTAAAACATAGCAGGAAATAATCTTAGTTCTCTTGTACTAGGGTTACTATGCTCTCGTAATACCATTGCATTTGGTTTACCTCCATTCTCCCCCCAAAGAGACAGATCACGTCATGAAATTTTGATGGAGCCTCTGTTCTTATTAGACCAAATCGTCGGTTCCGGCAGTTTCCTCTGGCGGAACAAAATGCATCAGTATCTGTTTGAATTGTTTTAGCAAATGACAACGCTTTTCGCATGGAAAGAGTGGTTCATAATGTGATTCCAATCAGGCATCTCCCATTCCAGCCCACAAACTCGGCGAATAAGAACAGAGGCTCGATCAACATTTAATGATCTGATCTGCCTCGTGGTTTACCTGGTGATGAAGATAAAAGATACTGTATCAGATTTTCTCACATACATGTATGTTACTATTTGTATTCTTGTTGGTTTTATGTTGATTATTCATTGAACGTTAAACATGAATTTGTAAATTATGTTAAATATGTAACTATTCAACATATAGAGACAAATTATTATTGTAAGTTTGTAATACAATGTTTCTGTTTTTCAAAGTATATAATTTCTTCTGTACTGAACAGCTCCTCATATCACTGGGATAAAAAATAGGGCGAAAGGAATTTTGATTATTTGTTCAATGCTTACTGATAAATTTACCTAAAATAATAACTCCAATTTCCCAAGTATATTTATAAAAACTTTTCTTTCTCAATTTTTACCATGGTTCCATTTCAAGAACTTTATCTCATTTTTTTTGTCAGCCGTTATGTTTCTGATTTTTCTGTATCATTTGATTTGTGTGCATATTTTGTGTTTTATTTGCAATGTTGTCTGTCTATGTCTCAGTCTATTTCGGTTGCTCACTTTGACAGACTGTTTTCTATGTCTGTGGTTCTCCAGTGTCTGTCTTTCTGTCTCCCTTCTGCCTGTCTGTTCATTTCTGATTCTTTCTCTATATTTCTGTCTTCCTTACCTCTGTCAATCTCTCACCACAGAGGCAGTTCAGTCATACCCGAGTAAGCTAACTCGGGTATCACTGAGCTGCCTCTGTGGGGAGAGAATGTACCTCTGTCTGATTTTCTCAGTATGTCTCTGTTTGATTGTCACATTCTACCTCTCTATTTCATATTATCAGTCTATCTCTGTCCATGCCTTTGTCTGACTTTTCCTGTCTATCTTTATTTGTACCAATCTCTGTCTGATTTTCCCTGTCTATCTCCACTTTTCCCTGTCATTGTCTGAGATTCACCGTCCGATATTCTGTCTGATATACTCTGTCTATCCCTGACCCAAGCTCTGTCTACGATTCAATGTCTATCATTGTTTTCCCAATCTCTGTCTGATATTCCCTGTCTATCTCTGTCTCCGTGTCTGGCTAATATTCGCTGTCTATCTCTGTCCAAACCTCTGGCTGATATTCGCTGTCTATCTCTGCCCCAATCTCTGTCTGATATTCGCTGTCTATCTCTGCCCCAATCTCTGTCTGATATTCCCTGTCAATCTCTGTCCCAATTTCTGTCTGATATTCGCTGTATATCTCTGCCCCAATCTCTGTCTGATATTCCCTGTCTATCTCTGTCCCAATCTCTGTCTGATATCCCCTGTCAATCTCTGTCCCAATCTCTGTCTGATATCCCCTGTCAATCTCTGTCCCAATCTCTGTCTGATATTCCCTGTCAATCTCTGTCTGATATTCGCTGTCTATCTCTGTCCAAACCTCTGTCGGATATTTGCTGACAATCTCTGTCCCAATCTCTGTCCGATAATCTCTGTCTATCTCTGTCCCAATCTCTGTCTGATACTCGCTGTCAATCTCTGTCCCAATCTCTGTCCGATATTTGATGTCAATCTCTGTCCCAATCTCTGTCCGATATTCTCTGTCTATCTCTGTCCAAACCTCTGTCTGATATTCGCTGTCAATCTCTGTCTGATATTCGCTGTCAATCTCTGTCCCAACCTCTGTCTGATATTTGCTGTCAATCTCTGTCCCAATCTCTGTCTGATATTCGCCTTCTATCTCTGTCCCAATCTCTGTCTGATATCCCCTGACAATCTCTGTCCCAATCTCTGTCTGATATCCCCTGTCAATCTCTGTCCCAATCTCTGTCTGATATCCCCTGTCAATCTCTGTCCCAATCTCTGTCTGATATCCCCTGTCAATCTCTGTCCCAATCTCTGTCTGATATTTGCTGTCAATCTCTGTCCCAATCTCTGTCTGATATTCGCCTTCTATCTCTGTCCCAATCTCTGTCTGATATCCCCTGACAATCTCTGTCCCAATCTCTGTCTGATATCCCCTGTCAATCTCTGTCCCAATCTCTGTCTGATATCCCCTGTCAATCTCTGTCCCAATCTCTGTCTGATATCCCCTGTCAATCTCTGTCCAAATCTCTGTCCGATATTTGATTCCCTTTCTATCTCTATCTCTGTGTCTGGCTAATATTCCCTACCTATCTCTGTCCCTGTCTCCGTCTAATATTTTTTCTGTCAAGCTCTATCTCTGTGTCTGTCTTATATTCCCTATCGATCTCTGTCCCTGTCTGGGTCTGATATTCCCTGTCTGTCTCTGTTTCTGTCTGATATTTCCTAATCCCTATTTTCCTAGACCTATCTCTGTCCCTGAAACTCTCTGGTATTCCCTAATTTGTCCGCCCAATTCAGGGACTATTCATATTCCTATTCCCTACGTTCCTGTAATTCTAGACAACAGAGTCCACTTTAGGTTTTGTTTCTCTCTGCCGTATTCCTCTCATTTCGAAATCTAATACATCAAGCCTCTAGTGACTGTTTCAAATTAGGTTATTGGGAAACAAAGGTATTTCCATAGATTCATTAGTCAGGCAGACGCAGTTCCGTACTTAGGCAGCCTGACTAATATTTGGTTATGCTAATCAAGCACATCAGTCTTTACGAATTGGGAATTTTTGTCTCTAAGGAATATATGTAAGTTACTTACTAGCTCAAATTTATTTAGAATGAAACAGACTCCTGCTGTTGCTGAGCGAACCTCACTTTTCCACGCCTGGTGCCCGTCAATGTGTGGTGAGGTGAGTTGGGTTTAACGCCGCTTTCAAGAACATTTCACTTATATCACGGTAAATAGTATTTTTGCAGGGAAAAGTCGTGCATCACGATTGTGAGTAATTATTGCAGTGAATTCGGCGAGCATCGGTTCGAACTAGGAGACCATGGGTGATAAGAATGATAACGATTCAAGAATGTCACTGCTAATAAATTTATTCCAAACGCATACTCAAATCATGGGCGGGCCTTACATGTACAATTTTTCCTGATGAAAAGACTAAAGAGTGTGCAGTATCCAACATTTAGTCATTGGTCACCAAGGATCCAACGTGCCGATTCTGTTCCGATACTCTACAACATATAACCCCTTGGTCTTATCATCAAAAATGTAACTCATGTAATGGACCTTGATTTTTGTAAGCAATTGTTACGTAAATTTGGCATGTTAAGCTCTGAAAAGACAAATGATAACATACATCTCTTTGGGTTGAGAGAAATTCCGTGTAATTCGAAACTCTTAGCTCACACTTCAGGGTCTTAGAGTAGGACCTAAAACTGTTGAAAAGTCCCGGGGATGTTATAGTGTAGAGATATTGTGACATATTGACCGAGGATGTTGATAGTTGAATAAGCGCTCTGTCGGTTGATCAGACTTAGATGGTTAACTGTAATTTGATATAAAATGGAAGACTTGCCATAACATGTCTTATTTTCAATATAATAGAGCGAGGTCCCTCTCGGACATTACAAGCTCATAGCGATGAAAGAAATTTTCGATTTCCTATTCACAAAATGGTGTAATTTGGTTGAAAACGATTAAAATATCATTAAGGCATAATGTCTTGAATGCAAAGCAATTACATCCTTTAAGGGAATCTATTTCCAGATTGATAAATACGATTTTGGATTCATTTCTGAATAGAAGAAAATAAATTGAGCATGTAATATGCAACTTAATGTTCTTGTCAATGACTTTAACCAAAATCATCCCAAAGGAATTGGTAACTTGCAACGCCCATAAAGACGCACTAAGTTTCGCACAGATTCCTTTAAAGAGCCTGTTGTGTTTCTGTATGCCTCAGCAGGAATCAGTACTTCTCGATTCAATGGCATATCTGACTACGAAATCATCAATCTCTGTTAATGTATTGAACGTCATTATATACCATGAAAATGATTTTGAAAAGGGTTTTCACGTATTGAACAGTGGGAAATAGTTTCATTGGGGGCGTTCAAGAGAAATCCGATCTTATATTAAACGTTTACAAAATATGTTATATATTTAAAGCATGTTCTTAAAAAACCAAAAAAGTGCAACAAGAGGGATAATTCTAGTTAAGGCCGAGATGTTTGCCACTTTTCCCCACTCATTAGAGTCCTGTAAAATAACATATCAATTAATATGTAAAAGTATATTTCTTTAGATATAACATAAATAGGTCTACATAAAATAAATAGGTTAAGATATTCGTTCAAGGTGTCTCTGACAAATTGTAAAAGTTAAAATATCATTGTCTGCAGTTCTTTGTCGGGATAACCATTTTCTTTTATTGTTTGCATTAGATTCTTGCATTCTGCTTCAACAAATGTTACTGATATCGGGACCATGAAAACTCTTTCTAAAAGGTACATCCGATACGTAAAGCATTTGCACGTAATAACACAATCTCACACAATGCAATTATAGAACATCGTGTTATCATTACATTAAATTACATTGTTAAATTTATCAATATACACCACGCATCGTGTCATGCCAACATTAAGTAATATAAAGAGAAACATTATTACATCCTACATTACATCAACTCTTACATGCAATTATGATATCTTGCCACATGCTATTACACACAATTTCCGATTACATGTATGTAAGATAGTAACACATTATTACACACAATATGTCACTGTCACCAACTATCATATTCACATACCAAGCCATATCACGACATATCATTTCAAGGTAATTTGCAAATCAATAAAGCCAGATACTGAACACCAGTGGTTCTCTGTCGTTTCGGTAACAAAGGATTAAGATTATATGGCAGAATAACGAAATAAACAACGATATTTGCTTAATTATTTATACTGTAGTCCTAAACAAACAGAAAATTAACTAAGTTTCAGTTTGCCTATGCAAACACCATGAACACTATGAAAGACCAGTGAGGTTTATTTTGTTTCTGTTAACTTGTTATAAACCAATATCTAAACAGTGACTTTTTTTAAATTGACCCGTGTCGGAATCTTTCAAAAAATGAAAACAAACACAAATGGGAGTCTCTGTCTTATCTTTACATCCTTTTATCGGAGTTTGCAAACATGCAAATTTATAGACTTGCTTTGGTGCACATATTGTTAGTTTTAGTAACCAGAGACCAACCAGACATTCTCCGCATAATTTTGGCTCGCGTACTTTTTAGTGCAGGAGGATTCCGAATCGGTTGTTTGTTGGGCCCAACGTCGACTCCAGCTTGTAGAGTGTTAATTACATGAGCCTTTCTGTCAATTTCAGTCTGTTATTGCGTGGTGTTTTGAGAAGCCTTAGAAAGCAAACATGACAGAGTCCAGGAGGTAGTTCACGCTCACTATTATCACTTGACCTGTTCCGGAATTCTCGTGTTTGAAGTACGTGACAAGTTGGGGATTTGCACTGAAAATATTTATTTTAATGGGTGTGTACTATCAATTCAAAATTAGATTCAATTAGCAGACGCGTAACATTAGGTTTGAGGCATTAGTGTAATCAAATGATTAGGTGTGACTAGTATAAAATTTCCTGTTGAATATGTTGACTTACTTCATGCTAGTGCGGAGATTTCTTAAAGTACATTTGGAAGTAGAAACTGTTTTTGGCGGTGTTTTTATAACTCGCTCAAAATGTGTAATATGAACTAGGAAACCCATGTTAAGATCATAACACGGGATGTTTTCAATAATAAAGGTTTTGCAATAGTTTCACCGATATCGATATGTTCGATATTCAATCTCTAGACACTACATCTGAGATTATTGGTTAGAATAGAAATAAATAAATCTTAATATCTCCTTTGTACTATAGATATTGATAAATATTTCTTTTTAATCCCATTGCAATGCTTGTCAATGACCGAAGCTCACATGAATGTTAATTACGTTTTCTTATATTTTCAATGTTATGTTATCTTAAGTTGTAGCTAATGCATACCAGTACGTTGTCCCTATATATTTCCTCCAAAATAATTACGTCGTCATTTGTGCAAGATCGGGTTTTGTCAAGGTCAAGGTTAGTTTTATTTGACCATATCGAAAACTGTTAGAACGAAATAATTCAACACAAAAACCAGTCTAGTGGTCCTACTGGGGAACGGTCCTTGGTAAATATTTACCTCAGGTCTCACTATAACACGTACTTCCCGCTCAAAATGGCTATTTAGGACATGTGAGGACATATGCACTCAGTTCAGCTTCTATCGATCCTCCTTATCCTTTACCCTTTTCTAGACTAAAATTAAACCCATGAAATATGTAAGATTTTTTTACTTTAACTTCATTTATATTTTTTCTTAAGGTTTTTCGTTTCAGTATTATCTAGTCATTTTAGCCTTGAGAAATTTGAATCTAAACTTAACTCATACTCGTATTTAACAGTCAGGAAGCTGGACTAACGTACAGTAGCAAATATGATAGTTAAGACAAAGCGAATACTATATATGGGACAAAAGGCATCTGTTGAATTGTGCACAAAGCTGAAGACAAAATCTATGGTTCGAATGTGCTGGATGATTGCAACTTCTAAACTAATAATTAACAGTACATGAACCTTTTTTCAAATGCACAAATGATGTTTCACCAAGTCCGTATACTTGTCTAACTTATTTCATGAACCTTGGCGGCAATTTTGGTCATCTGTACTAAATGCAAAATTGTAATATTTCCGTAGGTTATGTTTATTAAATACAAAGCTTCATGAGTTACTCAGTCTTTGAAATATACTTAATAATTTGAATATATGCTTATCTTCCAAATAACTTAAAAAGAGGATTGAATGAGGGTTGAGTAAGGCATTATCCTACTTATTTCTATGAAATAGTATGTACGAAATAGATTTTAACGTACACTTAATCAAATATCTTTAGAGTTAGTTAAACGTGGTTGTATAATCATGACATGACATGTTATAATCTAGAGATTTTTTCATTGTAATAAGGGTTCCTGGATCGAGCCAATCTCATTAAAATACGATCATAAATTTGCTTTACTATGTTACCCGTTGCGTTGTGTAGCAATAAAAATCATATTTTAATAAGATTGAAGCGTAGCTAAAGTTATAATTTTCGATCAATGGCATTATGGGGGATGTCAGTTTCGAGAGAATGCAATGTACACGAATTCGTCGGATACGTATTAACTAGCCTTAGTGGATTTCAAAATCCTTCTATGTTGCAGCGCCAAAACTATGGAACTCCCTTCCCTTAGAGATTCGATCAGCTAGCGACTACAAGAACTTTCTAAATCAACTAAAGACTTAACTGTTCACACACTACTTTCATGAACTACCACAGACGTCATAAAGCGCCGGTGAGCAATTGTATGATTGGAAGTTAGGCGCTATAAAAGTTCATTATTATTATTATTATTAAGCATTTCTCAATGTAGTTACTCTATCATCTGAGGTTGCCTAATTAGATCAAACATTGCAAATGTTAGCCAATTCAACGTCCGAGATTCTCGCTGAAAAATATATTTCTTAGCTACTTTCATGTTCTTTAAAACCATGACCAATAATTCAGTCTTTTGAATCCTCTCATTCAACACAAGCGATAAGAGCGATATTGTAATCGATCTTAAACTAGCGTTATTTATATCCATATTTCGTGACAAAGGTTCATAATGGAGATGCAATATATCTGAAGCCGTTGAAATGGCGTCCATAGTGTCTAGTTGGATGTTTTATGATGTGTTTACGCCTACGTTTATTGGCTTCTGGCCTGAATGTCTCATCATCAGCATAATCGTCGTAGTCAAAATTACCATCATCATCATAACCATCATCTCCATCACTATCATCACCATCACCATCACCATCACCATCACCATCACCATCACCATCACCATCATCATCATCGTCATCATCATCATCGTCAATATCATCGTGGTCGTCGTCGTCAGTTGTCCTTTTCGATTTCTTCATCATAATCTTCATCGACGCTATCATTTTTAAATCATCATCATCATCATCATCGTCATCATCATCATCATCATCATCATCTTTGTCGTCTTCGTTGTGGCGTCGTCGTCATTACCAATGACATTGGTGCCTTCATTGTGTTTTCTTTATCCTCCTTTGTCATCAACATAATCTTCATCGTCGTCATCATCATCGTCATATTTATCTTCATCACTTCATTCATTTATCATCAACTTCATCGCGTCGTCGTCATCATTACCATTGTAAATATCATTATCATCATCATCATAATCATCGCCAATAGTATTTGTACCATGTCTTATTCGCTTTCGTTGGTGTTTATTATACTCATTTCATCATCATCGTTATAATAATCATCAACTCATCATCCTTATTTTCAAAAGTATATACGTCATTTTCAATCATATTTGGTGTGAATGACATGCAATATGAGTGACACTGTTTGAGAATGTCCATTCCCGAACACACTCGGTATCGATTGTTTCACATTAGGAGTTTATGCTTTTAATTGAGGAATGCACGCTTGATTCAAAAACTGAACTCCAAAAAGAACATTTTAATTTGAAACCATTATCTGGATACAATTAAAACTGACCTTAACATTTGATTAAAAAACTAACATCCATTTGACGTTTAAATAAAACTGTGTTAGACCTGTGACGTATTATATTTAAACATTCTGAAATATTTTAATCGTGTAGGATAAATACATACTTAATGATGAACGTTCATCATTATAGTCAATTTTATCTTGATAGTATAACGTAAAACAAACAATTCATGTTGTAGATACACGTAATATATGCGCATCCTTCAACCCGCTTTAAAAAAAACAACTCCACAGATATATCATCATATTTAATTGAGCCCAACTTCCGACCTGTCTTTCTGATGACATCAACACAGGTTTAGTTCGACTAGATACATTAGTTCACCATTGTCAAATTTAATGTGACATTTCATGTGATATTTTCCCACTCCATTATGTATACGTCCACGCACAGGTGTTTCAAGATAATTGCCTGGTTGTCAGATAGACAAATACATCCAAAAAGTGTGTTCATTCAACTGTTGTCTTTATATCGCAGATGTGAAAAACAATTAAATGTCTCTTCAATTCCATGAAATATGAAGTTTTTAAGTTTTGAAAAATAATTTATGATTGTTTGTAAACAAAGTAATTTGTGAAATAAAGTGATCATTGCATCCAGACATGCTCATATAAAACCATAGAAGCGACCGCTGGGAACGAATTACATGTAATTGCAACGCAGGGGTAAAGGGATCTTGTTTTCAGCCGAAAGGACTCCATTATTTTATTTCACAGGCTTCCGTAACAACCAAACAAACTAATATGAGGTGTTTTTGGTTGTTGGGTTTTGCTTAAATATTCATTTAACCTTTATTTACATCATGCAGCATGTTAAACCCCTTTCAAAATCTATAGATGTTATCTATACTATAAAACAACCAGGTAATACAAATCTATAAGGCTGTAAAAGTGAAATATCCTTTAACATTTGAAATATCAAACTCAGGCAATTTCGTTCTATCAGTTCAAAAAGTCAAAGGTTAAAGATCATCTTTACGGCGTGTCGTTTTACCGTAAAGCGGGTCTAATTCATGACATCACGAATTCGCGGCCAATCAAGTTGCATTTGCAGAATATGCACTCGATGGCACCACACCACAGGGTCTGCGTGATTTATGCTCTGGCAGCTAAAAATAGCTCTTCCTTATCAAGTAGGTAACTATCTAGGTTAACGCGGCTTAAGTCATGCAAAACATGAGACTTAATTAGCTATACATGTTTGGGGCCTATGTGATGATAACAGATTGATAACTGTAAACAAGGTCTGGGCGTCGTATTTGTTTTGGCTATGAAATACGTTTGTTTATAAAATACTGTCGTTTCTGTTGTCACTTCTGTGTCATTAATGATACGGCAATCAACACGTTCACACAAGTATACTAGAATCTTTTAATAATTTTCTTCTTCGTATGAATCACTTAAAATCGATACAACGATAGTGTTTGAATTATTGACTAGCTTTTATCACTTAAAACTATTACTTGGGTGTATATTATTTTCTGTGTAAAATGTTCAAACGGCCTCTCGAATAAAGTTTCTTACAAAAATACCATTTGTTATTTCATTTAAACCTTCACAAAAACCACGATTTGATCTATCTCTCCCGAAAGAGGCAGATTAAGAAATGTTGATACAGCCAGCCTCTGTTCTGTTACGCCGCAATTCGTGGGTTCCGGCAGTTTCCCCTGGCGGAAAGAAATTACAACACAATCCATTTGAATTTCTTTATCAAATGACAACGCACTCGCGTGGAAAGGGTGGTTCATATCACAATGCCTTTGCCAGCATTCATTAGCCAAAATGATGATTTTAGAACAGCGTCTCTGTTTGCACAACTAACTTTGATTGCCTCGAATCAGGCGTCTCCCATTCTATCCCACAAACGGGCGTAATATAACAGAGGCTGTTTCACAATTTCATAACTTGATCTGCCTCTGTGGGGAGAGAATGCGATTTGATAGGCATATATAACAGTAAAAATAGACTGCTAAAATAGTGTTCATATCTACTTTTACACAAACTATGCTATGCATACGATCCGCCAGAACAACGATATCGGCAAAAGTTATCGTTTCTCCATTCTCTCTCCACAGAGGCAGATCAAGTCATGAAATGTTGAAACAGCCTCTGTTCTTTCACGCCGAAATCGGTGGGTTCCGGCAGTTTCACCCTTTCACCGCAATTCATGGCCACAATAGTGTTGCGGGCTTTCTCCATGCAATAATACTAGCAGCTGCGATATAAGTGAAATACTCTTGAAAGCGGCGATAAACCCCATATCACCTCACCTCACTTCACCATTTTGTTTTGTTTACTTTTGTAACGTAGAAAGAATAAGTAGTGAATGAATAGAAAGTTAAAATGTGTGAAAATGTCCTCATATGACATATATAGCAAATTTGAACACAGAAATTTACAGAAATTTCTCTTATAAGGTAGTCAACATACGAAAAAACATTATTAAATAACATTTTGACTTTAGCGACTTTTCGTACACTCGTTTCGTCGATTTTCATCAAAAATTAGATTGGATATGTATTGACTCTAAACTTTGCAAGCTTCGTTGAGGTTTGATAATAGAAGAGTGTATCGTATAACAGGATACGTATGACGCAATCTGCAATGTTCATTGATGTTGTAAATATTGTTAAATAAGTTATTTTGTACTACAGAAAGGTGTTAAAGTAATATTGACTGATTTTGTTTGTGTAACTTTCTTGTTGTTGTGAGCAGTAGGAATGGAAGTTGGTATTGATAGTGGTAGTTGGTAATGATAGTGGTATTTGGTAATGATAGTGGAAATTGGTAATGATAGTGGTAGTTGGCAATGATAGTGGAAGTTGGTAATGATAGTGGTAGATGGTAATGATAGTGGAAATTGGTAATGATTTTGGTAGTTGGCAATGATAGTGGTAGTTGGTGATGATAGTGGCAGTTGGTAATGATAGTGGTAGCTGGTGATGATAGTTGGTAATGATAGTGGTAGATGGTAATGATAGTGGTAGTTGGTAATGATAGTGGTAGTTGGTAATGATAGTGGTAGATGGTGATGAAAGGGGAAATTGGTATTGATAGTTGAAGTTTGTAATGATAGTGGTAGTTGGTAATGATAGAAATAGTTGGTAATGATAATGAGAGTTGTAATGATAGTGGTAGTTGGTAATGATAGTGGTAGTTGGTAATGATAGTGGTAGTTGGTAATGATAATGGTAGTTGACAATGGTTGTGGTAGTTGGTAATGATAGGGGTTTTTGGTAATGATAGTGGTAGTTGGTAATGATAGTGGAAGTTGGTAAGGATTTTGTTAGTTGGCAATGATAGTGAGAGTTGTAATGATAGTGGTAGTTGTAATGATAGTGGAAATTGGTAATGATAGTGGAAGTTCGTAATGAAATTGGTAGTTGGTAATGATAGTGGAAGTTGGTAGTGATAGTGGTAGTTGTTAATGATAGGGGTAGTTGGTAATGATAGCGGTAGTTGGTAATTATAGTTGTAGTTGGTGATGATAGTGGTAGTTGGTGATGATAGTGGTAGTTGGTAATGATAATGGTAGATGGAAATGATTGTTGTAGATGGTGATGATAGTGGTAGTTGGTAATGAAAGAGGTAGTTGGTAATGATGATGAGAGTTGTAATGGTAGTGGTAGTTGGTAATGATAATGGTAGTTGGTAATGATAATGGTAGATGGTAATGATTGTTGTAGATGGTGATGATAGTGGTAGTTGGTAATGATAGAGGTAGTTGATAATGATTATGAGAGTTGTAATGGTAGTGGTAGTTGGTAATGATAATGGTAGTTGGTAATGATTGTTGTAGATGGTGATGATAGTGGTAGTTGGTAATGATAGAGGTAGTTTGTAATGATGATGAGAGTTGTAATGATAGTGGTAGTTGGTAATGATAGGGGTAGTTGGTAATGATTGTTGTAGTTGGTAATGATAATGGTAGTTGGTAATGATAGAGGTAGTTGGTAATAATGATGAGAGTTGTAATGATATTGGTAGTTGGTGATGATAGTGGAAGTTGGTAGTGATAGTGGAAGTTGGTAATGATAGTGGTAGTTGGTAATGATAGGGGTAGTTGTAAATGATAGGGGTAGTTGGTGATGATAGTTGTAGATGGTAATGATAGTTGTAGATGGTAATGATAGTGGTAGCTGGTGATGATAGTGGTAGTTGGTAATGATGATAAAGTTGTAATGATAGTGGTAGTTGGTAATGATAGGGGTAGTTGGTAATTATAGTTGTAGTTGGTGATGATAGTGGTAGTTGTTGATGATAGTGGTAGTTGGTAATGATAATGGTAGTTGACAATTGTAGTGGTAGTTGGTTATGATAGTGGTAGTTGGTAATGATGATGGTAGTTGGCAATGATATTGGTAGTTGGTAATGATAGTGGTAGTTGGTAATGATAGTGGTAGTTGACAATGGTAGTGGTAGTTGGTAATGAAAGTGGAAGTTGGTTATGATTTTAATAGTTGGTTATGATAGTGGTAGTTGGTGATAATAGTGGAAGTTGGTAATGATAGTTTTTTGGTAGTAGTGCTAGCGATAGTAGACGTAGTAGTAGTAGCAGTGGTAGTAGTGTTAGACGTAATAGAAGAAATACCAGTAGTAGAAGCAGTAGTAGTGTTAGAAGTCCAAGTAGTAGTAGTAGTAGAAGCAGTAGTAGTGTTAGCTAGCTCCAGACAGCGATTATCCGCTCCGTGACGTCACTAACATAATCGCTGCCATCAGAAGCTTGCCGGGTGGAAAAGCTCCAACACCGCGCGTGCAACCAGTGAACGCTGTCGGCTCAAAAGTGCAAGCTCCAAACTCGTAGGATTCACATTGCAACTCCGAACAACGACTCAAGAAAGAGTTCCGCAAGCCAATTTAAAATTTATTTTTTGAAGTGTCCTTTGCATTATCAAAACATATGCTATTTGCCAACCAATTACCAATATCACGAATTATCATGTTTCAAACCAATTAACTAAACTTTTATCATATTCATACGCCTAACGTTTAAAGTAAACTCTCGAACCGATTCTTTAGTATGCAAACTAAGCATTTGGTTCGAGGTTACCCATGACGTCATTTCGATTGATACACGAAATCCGTGTAACAATGCCCCTGCCACTGACGGCAGGGCAACTACCGGAGAGACATTCGGAGGGAAGGCGCCCTGACTTGGAGGTTGGTAGTGTCAGAAGTCCAAGTAGTAGTAGTTGTAGTAGTAGTAGTAGTAGAAGCAGTAGTAGTGGTAGTAGTAGTAGTAGTAGCAGTAGTAGTGGTAGTAGTAGTAGTAGTAGTAGTAGTTGTAGTAGTAGTGGTGGTGGTAGTAGTAGTAGTAGTAGTAGTAGTAGTAGTAGTAGTAGTAGTAGTGGTTGTGGTTGTGGTTGTGGTGGTGGTAGTAGTAGTAGTAGTAGTAGTAGTAGTAGTAGTAGTAGTAGTAGTAGTAGTAGTAGTAGTAGTAGTAGTAGAAGTAGAAGTAGAAGTAGTAGTAGTAGTAGTAGTAGTTATTGTTATTGTAATACGAATAGTGTATTTAGCAGTAGCGTTAGTGTAAGTAACACATTTTGTTCGTTCGTAGCTGTGCTAGTAATAGCAACGTACCTACTTTCTGGTAGTATTTCGTTAATATAAATGTATAATCATAGAGCATAGAGCATAGAGCCCTATCAGGAGTTTGTCGCAGCAAATTCATGTTCATGAAAGGATGAAGTATTAGCTGTTGCATAATTATTTTTGTGTGCACCATACTGCTGGATTTTCATTTGTTTTGTTTGAAAAAAATGTTTTTAAATAACAAATAATAATTTTAGCACAAAGCATCTCATGAGTACATGCACGCACGTACTTAAGTACCAAAAATGAATATCTTAAAATAAAAATTATTATTACTATTGTATTTAATTGCTCCTGTGCTTGCTTAAAGGGGCAGTAGCACGTTTTTTGAGAATTTTATATTTTAAATTTTTCACTGATAATTGTAAGTTAATATTAAATGTATTATTTTGACAGTGTCAAAAATCTCCTAACATAAACCAATCATCCATAGTCAGAGGACAAAGTATAAACATTCACATAAAATCCATTGGCGGCCATTTTTGTGTGAACACCTTTAATTCATTTTGTGTAAGAAAAGGAATGGCATTGCTAAACTTTACGTTATATATTTGAATTATTACTGCTCCATTTAGTTTTAATACATTGCCTTCCAATTGGAACCATTAATTTTCATTTTCCAGACATCACCTTATATTCCCCCTAAAAACGTGCTACTGCCCCTTTAAAGCCATTTCCGTTTATTTTTGATCATGGGTTTTTTATATTTACGTATCTCATATAGTTTCAGTCTTATAAAAGATTAAGATTTTTCTACTTTGTTTTCCTTAAAAAGTTTACGTTAAGATAAACAGTAACGAATCTGCTTGATATATATACTCACAGTAAAAAGAAACGATACCACCTTTCAAGGGTGTAAAAACAAAATCCAGCGATTAGGGAAATGCTACAACGAACCCCTTCGATTGGATGAGTTAAAAAGAAGTTCACTTTCATTTATCAGGGTATGATACTGTTATTTGTATGACTGTTCACACACACTTGGGGTATCGAAAAAGCTTTTCCAATTCGGTTTTTGGCCAGAGTGGTAGGAATCGAAATTAAAAATTTACGGAATTATTAAGGGGGACTTTCATTTTAATAAATAAAATGATTTTACATGATTATTTCACACTTGATTTATGTTAATAATTTCAGTTGCTCAATGACAAGTGTATCACTCGAAAAAGAGAAATATTTGTTATGATGTCATAGGAGCTACGAGCGTGGAATGCATTACTACGACAATACATTGTCGAAACTGATAACTTTTTTTTATGAATTTTGTGTAAATAGGCTCCTCTTATCAATAATTAGTTATTTCTTAATTTGTTTTCTAAAATTTCAAGATGCGGATGAAGTCGATCGACAGGTGTCTTTAACATGTACACTTATAGGCAAAGGTGATTGGACTACGAAACAACCAATCACGAGCAGTTCACAGAGAGGCAATTTCATAGAAATATAATGACTTCCTGCTTGTATCGTACAATAAACAAAACGATGCAATGTGCTACAAACGTTGCTAATTTCGTCACGAATAAGTGAGTAAAGTTCTATACACGTCTATTTTAAGATGGTGAGAATTAATCTTGACGGTTGTAAGTAAAAGTATTTGTTCAAATAGAAAACACTTACCACTTAAAACACACGAGCAACTTCTTTATCAGTCAATGTCATTTTAGATAGTAAACAATTGCATAAAAGGGGCAGTAGCACGGTTTTAGTGGGAATGTTAGGTGATTTCAGGAAAATGAAAGTTAATGGTTCTAATTGAAAGACAATGTAAAAAAACTAAATGAAGCAGTAATAATTCAAATATATAACGTAAAGTTTAGCAATACGATTCCTTTTTCTTACACGAAATGAATTAAAGCTGTTCACACAAACTTGCCACCAATGGATTTTATGTAAATCTTCATACTTTGTCCTCTGACTATTGATGATTGGCTTGTGTAATGGGATTTGTTACACTGTCAGCAATATTTAATTTAATAAAGCGATTGTTATAAAATATGTGTATGTTCTTATGTCATTTTTTATGTGAAATAAACATGAGATGTAAACATTTTTCACGGCCACCAACCTACAGAAAATATGATATCGGAGGATATCACACGAACGAAGTGCCAAATTAAGGTAATTCATCTTTTCCTAATATTTAACGAATTTCTATATGGCAACTAATGCCCTTTTTACATGCGCACTTTACTCCTGAGAGTATAATTACTCCTAGGAGTAAAAGTATATTTACTTTACGTTCCATTGGAATTTAAGGACTCATAAGAATATCATGATTTGCTTACAGAAGGAATGTGTGAAATGCAAATCTTGAGGCAGAGAAGAATTTAACACAATTTTACCATAGTTTTTGTTTGGTCAATTAACTACAAGTGTAAAAGGGGTAAAAGCAGGTTTTCGGTTTTAAAAGAATGACACCAACATAAAAACACAAAATTTCCTTCATTAGTAAACATGCTCTCGACAAGTTAAAAAGAATAATCTTGAATGTAGGTTATTATTGATGAAAACACAATAGTAGTGTTTAGAAAATATATAAGTGCAAGTCATTTACCTCAACCTAATCATTCAACTATGCTAATACTATAGAAAATGACAGGATACTCACAGGAGTAAAAGTAAATATACTTTTACTTTACCTCTAGGGGTGGAGTATTTAACTCCCAGGAGTAAATATACTCCTGTAAGTAAATCTGTTTGGGCTGTTTACATGGAACGTATACTCCCTGTAAGTATATTTACTCCTAGGAGTAATTATACTCCTAGGAGTAAACGTGCGCATGTAAAAAGGGCTTAAGTAATTTCTATGTTGCCTGGTCAATTACAGAGACAAATGACATTCATTCTCTTCTTTTGAATTCTTATTGTTTAGGGTATTGTCAAAGTTGTTGTGAATAAAATATTCAGTTGTTTGCACAATCAGGGGCACTCGAAAGCCATGCTCACTTTTCAACATGTTAGTTGAGGATAAGTAGCAAATGATAAAGAGTTTGTGGACATGCTCTTAATTTTATTATCTAACGCAATGGGAAGAATGACATGAACTTTGGTAACACTATGGCCTTTAATGTTGGTTTCTATCGGCATGCCCTTAAAATCCCTCGTCATTTTATCAAGATCAAATGACCTCACAGGTTGAAAGCTTGTGTAAAGATATATTGGTCTAAGAAGATTAATAATTGCAGATGTAATTATTATGAAGCCCCAAAAGGCCCTTAAAGGTTGAAAGCTTGCGTAAAGATATCATAGTCCAGGAAAGATAATGTATTGCAGAATTTTATCATTCTGAAGAAGCCCCTTAAGAGGACCTTGCTCAAATCAAAGACGCTACCGCGAAACGAACTTGTTCCATCGATGACCTCCCCCACGCAAGGTATAAATACATAGAGACTATTTTATTGTTTTTGCTGAATATATAATTTCTATCTAATCGAGGGGAGTGAGAAAGGGATATTTATAGGAGTAGCGCAGCAGTGCATTCGTAAAGGGAGATAACCGCGTTTCAAATAAAGTTTATAGGTTCGGCCCTTCTTTTTCTCACTCGGTTAAATATTGGATGATATTTCCACTAAGGTGAAAATATTATTTTCTAAAATTTTGGATTATATTTCCACTTTTTAACGCCATATTTCATTGCTAATTATATGAAAATGCTTTTTATTCAAATGTCAAGTGGACAGACAAAAGACGGAAAGATGAATGGACGCCGTCGAACACTATACCTCATGCTTCGCGCAATCGTGTGGCCTTGGTGATATATTTTTACAAATGTATTACCATCCTCGGTCCCCCACAGCGGATTGTTTTTCATCGTTTACATTTGTATCTGTTAATTGAAAAAAGAATATTATCCCTGGGTGACAATTGGTGGTATTTCACAGGAGATTGGCCAACGTCATTCTCCCCCCACACAGGAAGCTTAAAGAGCCACTCCGTGATTTTCAACACATATATGTATTATTTTGGTTTGAAACGATTGTAGATGTCACGATTAATGATGCAAATTCTCACATATATATCCACAAAAATCAATTATGAGATACATTCTTGTTTTCAATTATAATCTTTAACAGTTATATATATATATTTGTTGAAACAAAATTCACAGGTCTATTTAAATGAATACTAGTTATAAACCTATAAATCATTATCAGCTTATAACTATCATTGTGTCTGCTGAAGATAAGTTTAAAAATTTACGTTTGACTGATTGACCCGCTTCAACTGTTAACTTACTTCGACGTTGTCTGTTTTGCTTGTTAGTCTTACTCAATTTGTATTGTGTTATTATCTTGTATTAGCTTGATTTTGTATTCTTAAACACTTTGTTTATTGGAAGATTAATTAAATTGTTATAATGATAAACATTATGTTTTGATATATTTTGCTCGTTTGATTGAAGGCATTATTTCTTTTCTTAATAATCACATAACTCAAGGATGTACACAATGTACACTGTTCATAACTACTGCTCTTAGAAAAAAAAAATTCCTAAATTTAAAACTTTTGAGAGTCGATAGTTTAGTGCAATTCATTGTCATCTGATTGCGATCATATATAATAAAATATGAATTTCATTAAATAGGAATCATCAATATAGCCTAGTTCCTTATTCAGCAAATCTAGAATTTACAAACACACTGAAAGAAAGAAAGAAATTGAAATGAGAAATTATAATTATTTTAAAGTTTATACCATATTCACATTTATTTTGTTGTAGTTTAAATTAAAGAAAAACATAACTATTCTTTCATTTTATTTCATTCTTAAGACGTTAAATGTGATAGACTGTGTTATACGTGTGTATCAAGTTAATTGTTGACTTAATGGTTGAGGATTTAGACTAACGACATTATTAATACAAAGCCGTGCATTCTCTCCCTACAGAGACAGATCTAGTCATGAAATGTTGTTTAGGGTATTGTCAAAGTTGTTGTGAATAAAATATTCAGTTGGTTGCACAATCAGGGGCATTCGAAAGCCATGCTCACTTTTCAACATGTTAGTTGAGGATAAGTAGCAAATGATAAGAGTTTGTGGACATGCTCTTAATTTTATTATCTAAGGCAATGGGAAGAATGACATGAAATTTGGTAACACTATGGCCTATAATGTTGGTTTCTATCGGCATGCCCTTAAAACCCCTCGTCATTTTATCAAGATCAAATGACCTCACAGGTTGAAAGCTTGTGTAAAGATATATTGGTCTAAGAAGATTAATAATTGCAGATGTAATTATTATGAAGCCCCAAAAGGCCCTTAAAGGTTGAAAGCTTGCGTAAAGATATCATAGTCCAGGAAAGATAATGTATTGCAGAATTTTATCATTCTGAAGAAGCCCCTTAAGAGGACCTTGCTCAAATCAAAGACGCTACCGGGAAACGAACTTGTTCCATCGATGACCTCCCCCACGCAAGGTATAAATACATAGAGACTATTTTATTGTTTTTGTTGAATATATAATTTCTATCTAATTGAGGGGAGTGAGAAAGGGATATTTATAGGAGTAGCGCAGCTGTGCATTCGTAAAGGGAAATAATCGCGTTTCAAATAAAGTTTATAGGTTCGGCCCTTCTTTTTATCCCACCGGTATGTAATACCGTGGGATATAGTCATCGCCCTGTCCGTCTGTATGTCCGTCCGTCCGTCCGTCCGTCCGTCTATCCGTCCGTCCGTAATCATTTCGTTTCCGGAGCAGAACTAAAAAACCAGTCCACATATCTTTCTGAAACTTTACATGTGTATTGCCCACCTACTGAAGTGGTGCCTTTTGATATTTTCACATTTCTGAAAATTTTATTTTTTATTATTTCCATGGAAACGGCTCTTATTTGGACTCTGTTCATGAAAGGTTTCGTTTCCGGAGCAGATCTCAAAAACCGGTCCACATATCTTTCTGAAACTTTACATGTGTATTGCCCACCTACTGAAGTGGTGCCTTTTGATATTTTCAAATTTCTGAAAATTTTATTTTTTATTATTTCCATGGAAACAGCTCTTATTTGGACTCTGTTCATGAAAGGATTTGTTTCATATATATAAAACCGGTCCACATATCTTTCTTAAACTTTACATGTGTATTGCCCACCTACTGAAGTGGTGCCTTTTGATATTTTCACATTTCTGAAATTTTTTTTTTTTATTATTTCATGGAAACTGCTCTTTTTGGACTCTGTTCATGAAAGGTTCCTTTTTATATATATAAGCTTATACTATTATGAACCTTGCTTGAAAAATTTACAATTATCTTTCAAAGGTTTACATCTTACGATCATGTGGAACCGGTGGGATATGTCATCTTCTGATGACTCTTGTTCTCACTCGGTTAAATATTGGATGATATTTCCACTGAGGTGAAAATATTATTTTCTAAAATTTTTGATTATATTTCCACTTTTTAACGCCATATTTCATTGCTAATTATATGATAAATTCTTTTTATTCGAATGTCGAGTGGACAGACAACAGACGGAAGGGTGATTGAACGCCATCGAACACAATTTATCATGCTTCACGCAATCGTGTGGCCTTGGTGATATATTTTTACAAATGTATTACCATCCTCGGTCCCCCACAGCGGATTGTTTTTCATCGTTTACATTTGTATCTGTTAATTGAAGAAAGAATATTAAGCCCTGGGTGACAATGGATGGTATTTCACAGGAGATTGGCCAACGTCATTCTCTCCCCACACAGGAAGCTTAAATAGCCACTCCGTGATTTTCAACACATATTATTTTGGTTTGAAACGATTGTAATTGTCACGATTTATGATGCAAATTCTCACATATATATCCACAAAAATCAATTATGAGATAAATTCTTGTTTTCAATTATGATTTTTAACAGTTATATATATTTGTTAAAACAATATTTAAACAGGTCTAATTTACATGAATACTAGTTGTGACTGTTTTCAAGAATTGCGTTTGACTGATTGACACGCGTTACTCTTTGAGACTTCGCAAACTGTTAACTTTCTTCGACACTGTCTGTTTTGCTTATTAGTCTTACTCAATTTGTATTGTGTTATTATCTTTTTTAGCTTCAGTTGATATTGTAATCTTAAACACCTTGTTTATTGGAAGATTAATTAAATTGTTATAATGATATAAAAAAAATTGGGATATATTTTGCTCGATTTGAGGGCATTATTTCTTTTCTTAATAAACACATACATGTAACACAAGGATGTATATTATATACACTGTTCATAACTAAAGACTGCTCTGAGAAAAATATCTTCCTAAATTTATAAACTTTTGAGAGTCGATAGTTTAGTGCAATTCATTGTAATTCATCTGATTGCGATCTTATATGCTCAAATCTGATTTTCATAAAATAGGAATCATTAATAAAGCCTAGTTCCTATTCAGCAAATCTAGAATTTACAAATACACCGATAAAAAGACAAAGAAATTTAAATGAGAAATTTAAATTATTTTAAAGTTTTAACCATATTCACATTTATTTTGTTGTAGCTTAAATTAAAGAAAAACATAACTTTTCTTTCATTTTATTTCATTCTTAAGACGTTAAATGTGATAGACTGTGTAATACGTGTGTATCATGTTAATTGTTGACTTGATGGTTGAGGTTTCAGACTAACGACATTATTAATACAAAGCCGAGCGTTCTCTCCCTACAGAGACAGATCTAGTCATGAAATGTTGATCGAGTCTCTCTTCTTATTCGCCTACCTTGTGGGGTAGAATGGTTTGCCTGATTGGAGGTTATGAAAGTTAGTAGCGCAATGAGCGACGCTGCAATAAAATCATCATTTGGCTACTGAATCATGGAAAAGACATTGTGATATGAACCACCTTTTCCATGCCAGAAGCGTTGTCATTTGCCATAACATCAAATGGGTCGTGGGTTGCAATTTTTGTCCGCCAAGGGAAACTGCCGGAAGCCGCGAATTTGGTCTAATAAGAACAGAGGCTCGATCAACATATAATGACTTGACCTGCCTCTATGGGGAGAGAATGAGAGTCATGAAGCAGGACTATCTCATGGTTTCATAGTCAGAAATTTATTACAGCACACGTCCCAAATAATCACATTTCATTAAATAATTTAATCGTAAATATCATGCTTACTTTAATTTCCAACAGACCAGTTGTCAGAACAGCCGCAGTAAATAAATGCTTCTGTCAAAATTGGCGGACATCTTGGATGAAAAAGGATGTTGTCTTCTTCCAATTGTCGATCCTTATAAGGAAAAGGCTAGTTTTATCTCTTCGTGTTTCCTCAACAACAGTAAGATAAGGCTTCTTTTGTTCCCGACTCATACACGCAACAAAGCTGTAAATTATGTCACGAAAAAGATGTCATTATGTGCGGCTTCGTACATGCATTAGTCATCTTCTAGTAATTACATTCGCCTAATCGGTAAATCGTGATATATCATAGGCAGAGGTGAGAAATTAGCAGGATCATATTTAGATGTACTTTCTTTAGCCCTGAACTTTTCTAGGGTATATTTATTGAACTGTTGGCCATTGTCAGTTTCAAGCAATCACATTGGTGTAATTATTTTTAATATGGTGAACAAGGTATCATAGAAAACAATAACGCCATCGTCTCTGAGTCCATCAGAAATGGATGCTTCGTTGCTTTGTTTGGAGATCTTTGTGTGCAATGATAAGTTTATGATATGCAATGAATAGTATAATGTAATTCTGATCTTTTAGTCAAGATAAGCTAACAGCAATTTCGGGAAGACAAAGGGACTTTTATAGATGAACAAATTCTTTACTTGACAGTAGCGACTGTATAAATCCTTATATATCGTGTTCATGCATAAAGAAGTTCTTCGTCCATATAATTTCCTTTTAGAATGCAACTCAAACAATTAACAGCATTCTAGACAATTTTATGTGTAAGAACTATATTAAACATTCCCCCCGCAGCTTCAAATTATCTTCCAACTTTGATCTTGGATGCAACACTCCTGGGGATAAAGTCGAAATGGATTTCTTTCAATTATTTATTTTTTATTCCATTTCAATTGATACATATAACATATATGGTCAACGTTCATTTAACGTTTGCTAGTTATAACAGATTGAGTCTTGAGTTCAAAGAAGTAGTACATGGGATGTAGGTTTGGACAAGATTGGTAAATGGACAATGGAGTTAAGGTATATTAGTGATGCTTCAATAAAGTATATCAGGTAAGTGTTTCCTTTTTGAAGGAAAAATTCTAACTTGTTATTTTTCTAGCTAGAATTGTTCAATAGTGCTAGTGCTAGTAATTTGCAAATCCCTCAAAAGAAAGAACCTGTTGTTTAATAGTTGAGAAATGTTAGGATGAAACGTTTTTTCCCACCGGACGATGGTGATGTACTCTGTTTTTTTTAGTATATTCCTGGAGGGGTTGATGGGGTAAAATGTTAAGTTATGAATCTGTAGCGTTGAAAAATCCAAATATGACAGACAGAAAATTTCATTTCAGATTAAGGCTCATTTTGATATCCATATATCCTACATTATCATGCAGCTGCGCCTGCAATTAGGTCACGTGACCCTATCAGAGTGCATCATGGTAGCTGATCACGTGATGTTATCGTTGATCGGGATGGAATCGTTCTATTTGAAGGTTTTCTTGTAAGTGTGCCAAGAACTGCTTTCGTCCTTCTCTGCATAAGAACCTCACGGTGCCAGTTCAAGGTTCCTTATGTAAGATAAGAGAGCTCAATTAAACATTATGTAGGTTATGCCCGTGCCTGGTGCTTGGAGTTGAAACACACACAAGTACAGGCGGACTAGCTAATATTTTCTTTGATATGGTTGTACACAATTTAAATTTCGCATTTACTTGATTGAATATTCATATATCAATTTTCATTTTCATTTTCATTCAAATATCATTTTCTCGTTACTATCATTTTGAACCACATGATCAGAAGAAACCTATTTAAAAGATTGTGAATTTATATAATATGTTTACATGTACAATAATACGGTAAAACATACACAAAGCAAAATTATTTTCAATTACATCATATTCTTGTTTTATTGCCATAACCTAATGTTATACAATCACGATATATTATAGATTAAATTACATATATACATGTACATAAAATTTCATTTTTATTATTATTTAATCCTCATCGCAAAACAAGCTCATGCATTTGATAGAACTAATTACACGTGTAATTTGCTGTGTTAATATGTTTCCATTTTTGTAATTTCCTCAATTTAACCAGATAAATTGGATGGCAGGTAATCCGAATTGTTACATGATACATTGTAACACGAAAAGACATCATTGTACTGAAAATAGTGTTTTCCTTTTTGAAGGGTTATTCAACGACTTGGAAAAGAAAATTTAAAGTATACATAAACGTCGAAAAGAAAGTTTGCGTACAATTACCAAACAGTAAAAGAAGTATCACTATATGTAAATTTAAGATATGTAAAAAGGGGAAATATTTTATGAGAAAAAATACAACAATTTAAAAATGATGCTTTCTTTTAAACGAAAATATCTCAATGTCCCTTTAAATCGAATGAATTGCCCCATTTAGAAATTAGGAACCGCCAACTACTATGGCTTCTTGTTTAATACCGAAGTCACCAGCTGGTGTCAAGGCCATATATATAGTTTCTTTGATGGTTGTAAAAATTCATAGATTATGTTTATGATTATGTAGATCAGTTTGGTAATGTTTACATCCCCTCCCAAAACATTGCATTCTCGTGAACCTCGAGAATTTATCTTATCTACTTATATTTATTTATAGTTTAAACGCCGTTAGACTTGCTAAACATTTTCTAAATGGATATGGTATGTGATAATTGGGAGGAAAGATCTTCAGCAGAACTTGCTATATCTTTCCAAGTCCGTTATGGTTTTATCTTATTTGATTAACAGATTATGTTGATTTCCTATATATTTTTTTAATAAAAAATGTGCTATATGTTAAAGGAACAGTCCTTTCGGGTAATAAAGCATTGTTGATTAATTTTGTCAATAATAATTCGTGAATATGTAGTTACTTTGTCAATATATTAATTCAATTGTGACTATATTACTAGTATATAATTGTTTACAGTTCAAAGTTTTTTCATGTCATTTTCACATATATTAAAATGGCGGCCGGAAAACTGATAGATCGGTCACTTTTAGAAACACGGATTATTAGCGAGGTCGATTGAAGTTTGTAACATTATTTACTTGGTCTGCCAGTCCAATGTTTGATATGTTACACTAGAGGTTTGGTCTGTGACACCAGTGGTTTGGTCTGTGGCACCAATGGTTTGCTCTCTGACACCAATGGGTTGGTATATGGCACCAATGGGTTGGCCTGTGACACCAATGGGTTGGTCTGTGACACAAATGGTCTGCTCTCTGACACCAATGGTTTGGTCTGTGGCACCAGTGATTTGGTCTGTGACACCAATGGTTTGGTCTGTGACACCAATAGTCTTGTCTGTGGCATCCATGGTTTGGTATGTGACATTAATCGGTTGGTCTTTGACATCAATGGTTTGGTCTGTGGCACCCAAGCTTTGATCTGTGACACCAATGGGTTGGTCTGTGACACCAATGGGTTGGTATGTGACACCAATGTTGGTCTGTGACACCAATGGTTTGGCCTGTGATACCAATGGTTTGTTCTTTGACACCAAAGGTATGGTTTCCGACACCAATGGTTTGGTCTGTGATGCCAATGGTTTGGTCTGTGACACCAATAGTCTTGTCTGTGGCATCAATGGTTTGGTATGTGATATTAATCGGTTGGTCTTTGACACCAATGGTTTGGTCTCTGACACCAATGGTTTGCTCTCTGACACCAATGGGTTGGTATGTGACACCAATGGGTTGGCCTGTGACACCAATGGGCTGGTCTGTGGCACCAGTGATTTTGTCTGTGGCACCAATGGTTTGGTCTGTGACACCAATAGTCTTGTCTGTGGCATCAATGGTTTGGTATGTGACAATTAATCGGTTGGTCTTTGACACCAATGGTTTGGTCTCTGACACCAATGGTTAGGTCTGTGGCACCGATGCTTTGATCTGTGACACCAATGGGTTGGTCTGTGACACCAATGGTTTGATCTGTCACAACAGTGGTTTGGCCTGTGACACCAATGGTTAGGTTTGTGGCACCAGTGGTTTGGCCTGTGACATCAATGGTTTGGTCTTTGACACCAATGGTTTGTCTCTGACACCAATGATTAGGTTTGTGGCACCAGTGGTTTGGCCTGTGGCACCAGTGGTTTGGTCTTTGACACCAATGGTTTGTCTCTGACACCAATGATTAGGTTTGTGGCACCAGTGGTTTGGCCTGTGACATCAATGGTTTGGTCTTTCACACCAATGGTTTGGTCTCTGACACCAATTGTTAGGTTTGTGGCACCAGTGGTTTGGCCTGTGACATCAATGGTTTGGTCTTTGACACCAATGGTTTGGTCTCTGACACCAATTGTTAGGTTTGTGGCACCAGTGGTTTGGCCTGTGACATCAATGGTTTGGTCTTTGACACCAATGGTTTGGTCTCTGACACCAATGGTAAGGTTTGTGGCACCAGTGGTTTGGCCTGTGATATGAATGGGTTGGTCTCTGACACCAATGGTTTGCTTCTTGACACCAATGGGTTGGTATGTGGCACCAGTGGTTTGTCCTATGACACCAATGGATTGGTCTGTGACACACATGGTCTGCTCTCTGACACCAATGGTTTGGTCTGGGCACCAGGGATTTGGTCTTTGACACCAATAGTCTTGTCTGTGGCATCAATGGTTTGGTATGTGACATTAATCGGTTGGTCTTTGACACCAATGGTTAGGTTTGGGGCAGCAGTGGTTTGGCCTGTGACATCAATGGTTTGGTCTTTGACACCAATGGTTTGGTCTCTGACACCAATTGTTAGGTTTGTGGCACCAGTGGTTTCGCCTGTGACATCAATGGGTTGATCTGTGACACCAATGGTTTGGTTTGTGGCACGAGTGGTTTGGCCTGTGACATCAATGGGTTGGTTTTTGACACCAATGGTTTGGTCTCTGACACCAATAGTTAGGTTTGTGGCACCAGTGGTTTGGCCTGTGATATCAATGGGTTGGTCTGTGACACCAATGGTTTGGTCTGTGACACCAATGGTTTGGTTTGTGGCACCAGTGGTTTGGCCTGTGACATCAATGGTTTGGTCTTTGACACCAATGGTTTGGTCTGTGACACCAATGGTTTGGTCTGTGACACCAATGGTTTGGTTTGTAGCACAAGTGGTTTGGCCTGTGACATCAATGGGTTGGTCTTTGACATCAATGGTTTGGTCTGTGACACCAATGGGTTGGTCTGTGGCACCAGTGGTTTGGCCTGTGGCACCAGTGGTTTGGCCTGTGGCACCAGTGGTTTGGCCTGTGACATCAATGGTTTGGTCTTTGACATCAATGGTTTGGTCTGTGACACCAATGGGTTGGTCTGTGGCACCAGTGGTTTGGCCTGTGACACCAATGATTTGGTTTTTGGCACCTGTGGTTTGGCCTGTGACATCAATGGTTTGGTCTTTGACACCAATGGTTTGGTTTTTGACACCAATGGTTTGGTTTGTTGCACCAGTGGTTTGGTTTGTGGCACGAGTGGTTTGGCCTGTGACATCAATGGTTTGGTCTTTGACACCAATGGTTTGGTCTTTGACACCAATGATTTGGTTTGTGGCACCAGTGGTTTGGCCTGTGACACCAATAGTTTGGTCTGTGACAACAGTGGTTTGGCCTGTGACATCAATTGTTTGGTCTGTGACATCCATTGTTTGGTCTGTGACATCAATGATTTGGTCTGTGGCACCAGTGGTTTGGTCTTTGACACCAATGGTTTGGTTTGTGACACCAATGGTTTGGTCTGTGACACCAATGGTTTGGTTTGTGGCACGAGTGGTTTGGCCTGTGACATCAATGGTTTGGTCTTTGACACCAATATTTTTGGTCTTTGACACCAATGATTTGGTTTGTGGCACCAGTGGTTTGGCCTGTGACACCAATAGTTTGGTCTGTGACAACAGTGGTTTGGCCTGTGACATCAATTGTTTGGTCTGTGACATCCATTGTTTGGTCTGTGACAACAGTGGTTTGGTCTGTGACACCAATGGTTTGGTCTGTGACACCAATGTTTTGGTTTGTGGCACCAGTGGTTTGGCCTGTGACACCAATGATTTGGTCTGTGGCACCTGTGGTTTTGCCTGTGACATCAATGATTTGGTCTGTGGCACCAGTGGTTTGGTCTTTGACACCAATGGTTTGGTTTGTGGCACCAATGCTTTGATCTGTGACACCAATTGTTTGGTCTATGACAACAGTGGTTTGGTCTCTGACACCAATGGTTTGGTCTTTGACACCAATGGGTTGGTCTGTGACACCAATGGTTAGGTTTGTGGCACCAGTGGTTTGGCCTGTGACGTCAATGGTTTGGTCTTTGACACCAATGGTTTGGTCTCTGACACCAATTGTTAGGTTTGTGGCACCAGTGGTTTGGCCTGTGACATCAATGGTTTGGTCTTTGACACCAATGGTTTGGTCTCTGACACCAATGGTAAGGTTTGTGGCACCAGTGGTTTGGCATGTGATATGAATGGGTTGGTCTCTGACACCAATGGTTTGCTTCTTGACACCAATGGGTTGGTATGTGGCACCAGTGGTTTGTCCTATGACACCAATGGATTGGTCTGTGACACAAATGGTCTGCTCTCTGACACCAATGGTTTGGTCTGGGCACCAGGGATTTGGTCTTTGACACCAATAGTCTTGTCTGTGGCATCAATGGTTTGGTATGTGACATTAATCGGTTGGTCTTTGACACCAATGGTTAGGTTTTGGGCAGCAGTGGTTTGGCCTGTGACATCAATGGTTTGGTCTTTGACACCAATGGTTTGGTCTCTGACACCAATTGTTAGGTTTGTGGCACCAGTGGTTTCGCCTGTGACATCAATGGGTTGGTCTGTGACACCAATGGTTTGGTTTGTGGCACGAGTGGTTTGGCCTGTGACATCAATGGGTTGGTTTTTGACACCAATGGTTTGGTCTCTGACACCAATAGTTAGGTTTGTGGCACCAGTGGTTTGGCCTGTGATATCAATGGGTTGGTCTGTGACACCAATGGTTTGGTCTGTGACACCAATGGTTTGGTTTGTGGCACCAGTGGTTTGGCCTGTGACATCAATGGTTTGGTCTTTGACACCAATGGTTTGGTCTGTGACACCAATGGTTTGGTCTGTGACACCAATGGTTTGGTTTGTAGCACAAGTGGTTTGGCCTGTGACATCAATGGGTTGGTCTTTGACATCAATGGTTTGGTCTGTGACACCAATGGGTTGGTCTGTGGCACCAGTGGTTTGGCCTGTGGCACCAGTGGTTTGGCCTGTGGCACCAGTGGTTTGGCCTGTGACATCAATGGTTTGGTCTTTGACATCAATGGTTTGGTCTGTGACACCAATGGGTTGGTCTGTGGCACCAGTGGTTTGGCCTGTGACACCAATGATTTGGTTTTTGGCACCTGTGGTTTGGCCTGTGACGTCAATGGTTTGGTCTTTGACACCAATGGTTTGGTTTTTGACACAAATGGTTTGGTTTGTGGCACCAGTGGTTTGGCCTGTGACACCAATGGGTTGGTCTGTGACACCAATGCTTTGGGCTGTGGCACCTGTGGTTTGGCCTGTGACATCAATGGTTTGGTCTTTGACACCAATGGTTTGGTCTCTGACACCAATGGTTTGGTTTGTTGCACCAGTGGTTTCGCCTCTGACACCAATAGTTTGGTCTGTGACAACAGTGGTTTGGCCTGTGACACCAATTGTTTGGTCTGTGAAAACAGTGGTTTGGTCTGTGACACCAATAGTTTGGTTTGTGGCACCAGTGGCTTGGCCTGTGACACCAATTGTTTCGTTTGTGGCACCAGTGGTTTGGCCTGTGACATCAATTGTTTGTTCTTTGACACCAATGGTTTGGTCTCTGACACCAATGATTAGGTTTGTGGCACCAGTGGTTTGGTCTGTGACACCAATGGTTTGGTCTGTGACACCAATGGTTTGGTTTGTGGCACGAGTGGTTTGGCCTGTGACATCAATGGTTTGGTCTTTGACACCAATGGTTTGGTCTTTGACACCAATGATTTGGTTTGTGGCACCAGTGGTTTGGCCTGTGACACCAATAGTTTGGTCTGTGACAACAGTGGTTTGGCCTGTGACATCAATTGTTTGGTCTGTGACATCCATTGTTTGGTCTGTGACATCAATGATTTGGTCTGTGGCACCAGTGGTTTGGTCTTTGACACCAATGGTTTGGTCTTTGACACCAATGGTTTGGTTTGTGGCACCAATGCTTTGATCTGTGACACCAATTGTTTGGTCTATGACAACAGTGGTTTGGTCTCTGACACCAATGGTTTTGTCTTTGACACCAATGGGTTGGTCTGTGACACCATCGGTTTGGCCTGTGACACCATTGGTTTGGTTTGTGGCACCAGTGGTTTGGCCTGTGACATCAATGGTTTGGTCTTTGACACCAATGGTTTGGTTTCTGACACCATTTCTTCAAAATCACCCGGTAACTTTGTTTCAACATGATAACGCGCCTGCACATTCAGCAAGAGAAGTGTCAACATTCCTGAACAACAATAACGTCAACGTCTTGCCGTGGCCGTCACGTTCACCTGATCTCTTTCCAATGAAACACATGTGGGACTGTCTAGGGAGGCGAATCAGGAATAGAGCAAACCCTCCAGTCAACCTGAGGCAGCTGGAAAAAGCCCTACAGGATGAATGGGGGAGCATCCCTAACGCCACCGTCAGACGTCTCACGACATCTATGAGACGCCTGCATAACAGCTGAAGGTGGACATACGAAGTATTGATGACTATGGACTCCATATTCCATAAATTCATTACCATATGATCAGAAACTTCGATTTCTAAAAAAATGGAAATTAACATATCACACCAGTGTTAATAAAACGTTTCCTGGCTGTAAGATAAACGAGTTATTGCAAAAAAAATTAAGTTAGATGATGTGCAAATGATTCAGTATTAGATAAAATGTTGTTATATGTCTTGTTATTTTTCAATGAAAATTTGAATGAGTGGATAGTTTCTTTGGCGGTTTAGTGTATATTCATTGTCCATATTAATATACATTCCCAAAGGCATCAAATCAAATTTACAACTTTTCAAAATAATCATCAGTCGTCCTTTAACATGTTGTCATTCTTATTTTGATATTAAGTTTCATGTACATGCTGTTGAAATATGGAACAATTTGTGGTCCTGACTTTATATATACTCAGACATCTATTGCCACAGGCTAGAACCAGTAAACCTTGATGCACTTACCCGCCAGGCGACCTACTTACTGGCTGGATTCAGAGGCCAATCTCGACTTTCTACATGTCTATATGGCAAATTTAATCAAACTCGAAATTTAATTTATTTGATCAAACTATTTTTCACATTCTCTATTTGGATCACAATGAAGAATTTCAATTAGTATTTGTCATATGTGATGCTTAACGTATATGACGTTGATGACGTTATATAAGTAACGTAAAGATATGTACGTTTCGTAAAGTCAGATTTATAGACTCTAGATTAAAACATATCATTTCTATTGCAAACTCATTCTATGTTTTTTATCACAACTAAGTGTGGTTGGAGGGACAGCCAGGCGATAAAAAGCATGTGAATTTTGTAATATGCAAATGTCATATATACATACTGTAGATGTCATCGTCACCTTAATATATTTAACCCGACTTACGCCCAGCAGATGATTCTTGTTTAAATGTTGAGGGAGGTCAAAAAGTAAATGCACAATAAACATCTCAAGTCAGTCCGTAAATTACTATTAAAATAACTATAGAAAATGGATGTACAACAAATTTAATTTTGCTGTAATTAAGACTATCAAGATGATTTATATCGTTGATATACTTCTGTTTTCTATGTATTATATTATACGCTAGTGTAACGGAAACGAAGCATAATTATTACCTAAAGGAGACAGATTGCAAGTCTAAGCAATGGCAGGCCGCTCTAGCAGTGCATGTGTTTATACCGTGATTCTCATAAATTTGGACACAACTTTCTTTTTTAGCCGACATGCATAAACTCGTGCTGGCAGCGAGCCAAAATCTATGAAAACATTGAGGTGATGCAGGATTCGTCGTGTACAGCGTTCGAAGGAGTGGGGGGAGTAGGGGGGAGGGGTGCTGGTTTTGGGGGAGGGGTATAGTGATGTGGAGGAGGTGGTGTTTTGAAGCAGGCTTTTAGATGAATTGAGGATGTTCTTCAACATATTGATAGGGCTCGAGGATAGGGCGAATAAGTATAGGTGAGAGACGACATTCTGTAGGAACGAACAGTAGGGTTGGTGTAGGGAGGCTGGAGTAGTAGGCAAGGAATTGAGGATGCTGTTTAACATATTGGATAGGTAGAGGGATGGAGGGATTACGAATAGGTGAATGATCTGCGAGACGGGATTAATAGGGGGATTGTCGGTGGAGTATTTTGGAGCATGTGTTTGATAGGGATGGAGATGTTATTCTCAAATTTGAATTGATGAGAATGAACGTTGGTTAATAATCCAAGGCAACACATTCAGAAGAAATAAACGGGGATAGGGGAGTGTGTTTTTCCGTTTGGCTATGTGTTTCCCAGGAAAGGGGGGCGAAGGAAAGGGGGGTGAGGATGTTATTTAACATTCTGAAGGTTTGTTGATAGGCTAGAGGGGGAGAGGGAGGAAAGGTGAATGATCTAAGACAACAACAACCCAGGAGAAGGGGGATGTTTGTATTTTTGGGTTGTTTAGGTTAAGGTCAGTGTTTGGGGGAGCGATTGAGGGCAACGTTAAGTCAGGAAATCGGGAGGGGGTTCGGAAACAGGAGCTAGGGTGACAGGTAAGTTAGAACAGAGTTGGCAGGGGGAAGGAGATCAATTGAAATATGAGAGGAGCTTACATATTTATTTATTATTTGAGGCTAATGTCCAGTACATCTTTGGTAAAGTGGGAGGACTGTGTCTGTTGTGAAAGTGATATTTCGCTGCTTCATAGGTAGACTAAAATTATGGCAACCCGGCACAAAGAACCTGCATCTTTTTCCATAATATTGCATGTTTTAAAATGTGGCGATAACTTGCCAATATTTTCTACATGTAAGGGAGATTGTTTTGACTGTTTGTTCTATAGGGTCTGGCTTGCAGGAATAGACTTCCACTTAGGGCTGTATGACGCTTAATTTTTATTTGAAACAATTGCTGTAAAGTAGAATTAAAGGGAGTACTAAACAGTTCGGGCCCTGTCACACTTGTGCGTAAAATTGTTCATACGCAACCAGTACGTTCAAGCATTAACCGTATTTTCCTTTACTTGAAATGCACATGGAGCGACTGACGCGGCGCATTTTTTTTTTTGGCGTCGGGGATGCGTTGGAGATGCATATGCATTATTTTGTCAAATACCTTTTTTTATGATGATTGGTGGTATAAATAAGTAGAGATCTACCCCCTTACCTCTCGCTACCGCCTCAATTCTATTTACCCCTACCCTATTGCCCATCCCTCCCTCTCGTCTCCCCTCCCCAGGCTCTTAAGTTTGCTACCCTTCTCCCACCTCTCCCCCTCTCTCCCACTCCCACCCCAAGCCCACATTCCACTCACACCCCCGCTATCCCCTCCCTTCTCGCAATTTCCCCTCTCTCTACCCTCTTCCCCCCCCCCCCTTCACTATCCCTACCCTCTCGTCCACCTTCCCCCTCCCCCTCTCTACCCATACCCTCTTGCTAACCCCTCCCCTCTCTCTCTCTCTCTCTCTCTCTCTCTCTCTCTGTCTCTCTCTGTCTCTCTGTCTCTCTCTCTCTCTCTCTCTCTCTCACCCTATCCAACACTCTCGCTACTCCCTCCACTGGTGCTACTCCCTCCCTCCCCCCAACACCCCTGAAGAAGCAAGTGCTAAACAAACAGATGGTCCAAAATAGGGTTTGAGATTTTTCTGTTAGTAGTTGTGAATGAGGCGATGTTTGCCCCTGCAGATAATGGTCGGAAATTCCGTCTAGTCTGTCTCGCTCGGAACTCTGTCTACAGTGGCAGTACACTGATTACACGATCGGAGGAATTCACAACACAGGGGTGATGGTGGGAATTTGAAAAATGGGGAATCTTCACATTAACTGACTCTGATTCCTTAACTTAAAAGCTAGGGTGGTTGTAAACAGCTGTTTTTTATTATTTGATGGATTATGTGAAATTTACATATTAATATTTTTGGAGGAGAAAAAACGCTTTTTCAATCACCTTTTTAATATGATATAAATCATATATGCAGGGTTCGAATCCCTCTTTGTCTTCTTGCATTGGCAACTTATAAATCATTACAAATGAATACATTTGTCATTATGACTGCTTTTTGCTAATATATTCCATTAACTTATAATCATAATGTCACAGTTTACATTCTATCTATTTCTGGAGATCATATCATGAGAGAACTTCTTTACATGAGTTCTTGTTTCAACATTCAGTCAAAAATGCATCGCATAACATGATAGAAGATTGATGATTGCTAATATATTCCATAAACTTATTCTCATTATGTCACAGTTTACATTCTATCTATTTCTGGAGATCATATCATGAGAGATTTTCTTTAATTCGGTTCTTGTTTCAACATTCAGTCACAAATGCATCGCATAACATGATAGAAGATTGATGATTGCTAATATATTCCATAAACTTATAATCATAATGTCACAGTTTACATTCTATCTATTTCTGGAGATCATATCATGAGAGAACTTCTTGAAATCAGTTCTTGTTTCAACATTCAGTCACAAATGCATCACATAACATGATAGAAGATTGATGATCTCTGTGCGTCTCCAACTAGAAAATTACACGACACCAAACTATTAAGGATACGAAGATACGTAATATGAGAAGGGTAAAAACATTATGTTGCGTTTGCTCGTATGACATTCTGCATTAGGGTCGTGAACGCAATTAATGGCATTGCCGCCAGCTTCACTTACCGCTTGGTATCGCTTTCTTATTAAAGCTTCAAGCCATAACACTTGATTGGAAATACAAAACAGTGGATGACATTAAAAGTGTGTAATGCACAACGGAACATTAGGAGATTTACAATGGACATGAGGAAATAAGATATTTGATATATGCAGGTATGGAAACGAAAGTCATGTGACACTGAGCGATGGATAATAGTTGGTTTCAGCATTTGATTCTGAAATTTGACGTTTGAGATTTTGAATTAAAATTATCGCAATTGTTTCGAAATGAAGACGAAAATAAACAAACAAAATTAAAATGAAACAAGAACATTTTCCTTAACATTGATTAAGAAACTAACATGTCAATTCGTTATTGGCCAACTAATAAACTGCCAGGCAAAAGAAAGTACACACCATCGTTTGTCTAAATTTACTTTATGATATATGATGTATCAAATTATGGTACTTTTGAAATAACATATATATGAAGTAGTTTGACATTTAATTTCTGGTAAACGTTTTGTTAAAATATCATTGTTTAACGTAGGCAATGGTATGAAGTAGAATTTATACTATCGTAACCCCTACGGTGTTTGAAATGTTAATAATTACGTGAAAAGTACATTTAAAAATTTTCACATGGTATATGTCTTCATTGCTCGTGAACATTTGTGTAATATCAAATTTAATTTTGGAACAATATTTTAACATTAACAAATCTAAAATTGATTCTTTGAAAAATCAAAATATTTGTTATTGAAAATAGTACATATTATTAAATGAACTGAATTGAATACATTCTTTTCCCTGGCAGTTTATATAGGATAAAAAGTGTAATAACCATGCTGCCAGGCCACAACCACAACCACAGAATTTCGAAATGAGGTTATTACAAATATTATCGGTGCGAGAAGCCGCTTTAATTGCATGCGCAGTGATGCTATTGGACGTTAGATACTTGTCTATATCCATCGAACTCTGTATGGTCCTGAAATTATTTTTTTGACATAAGCGAGACTCTCTCTAAAAACTGGTACGGTTGTCTCGATATTTGTTCACAGTGGTAGATCACGAAATTAAACTCTACTCTATAACCTGTTTCATTGGAGCGCTTCCCGGGCTCCCAGAAAATGTTCTTGTAGCAAAACAATGTGATACAAACTATCTGCAAAATTTGGGCAAATACAAAAATGTCTTTAAAGTTAGACTGGCTTTAATTCACCGAGGCTTAACTCATGATTCAACTAGTCGTTTTACGTGGGACTCTGTCAGGAAAAGACGAAGTACTTAGGCTTTGCAAATGATTTCATTTGAAACGGCGCCACTGATTGCACATAATACACTATTCCGAGAAGCGCTCACCGTACAACAGAAGTTAGTAAATGATTTTGTTACTTGGCGCCCTCTTTGGAAGAGAATGAGGTTGCTTCTGCTGAAGATTTCCGTGAAGATGTTGTCTTTAAATCCCACCAAAGTTCTTTTGAATCCTTCACTCATGAAGATCAGTGGCAATTTCGATACCGTCACAAATTGTTCCGTTTCCTGTATGACCTTAAAAAAAACCTTTAATCTAAACGGAGCAATGTTGCCCTCAACCAACCAGATTCAGGAAGCCTTTATGCAACAGCATAACATCAACGCCATGCCCTGGTCGGTTCTTATTCAAGATCTCAATCCTATTGAACACTTGTAGGATGAAATTTGAACTTCTTGTTACATCATCATAAACTGTACCAACAGTCCTTTTCGCTCCTTTCAGGATTATAGTCGTGTCAGATATTCGGCTTTGGTCAAACTTCAGCATTTGTTACAGAAGATAACACGATGATAGACACTTTTTTCATGCAAGGAATTATTGTATTAGATAATAATAACTCCAACAAACAAACAAAAACTGATTCGCGTGTCTTTTGATGTTCAGTAAATATCATATTTACAGAAGGAAATTATTTTTTTAAATGATATTCACCATTGTTCGGCTTGCGTATAACAGCATTTGTATACCATGTTCAGCCATGATTGAACTCAAACGAGTACAGACAATGTAGTAACCTTTGAATACAGATACATCTTATTGTTTATCGTGATAACTAAAAGAACTCTGAAAAACATGATTTATAAAAACGATGTATACCAATGTTCACCCTCGGCTGAACCCGTACAGGTGAGAGAAGATTGCTAATCAGCAGGTGGGTCCATCCATCCATCACTCACCTTGCTACAGGTAGATCAGACTGATTGCTCACACCTGTGCTCAGAGGTGGCATGGTCAGTGTGAACTGACCTTGTCCGAATTACTGACCGGCGTAGGGGTCATTCAGTGCATCCCAGCAGGTGCTCGACTTGTTGTGGTCAGTGCAATGGAGCGTGCGGTCAAGCAAGGTCAATTGGCCGGAGAGTTAAACAAGCACTGAATGACCGGTATTATGTTGTTTATGGCTTTTGAAAGTCTGGCCATAGACTTACTTTAACCCTTTAACAATTGGGGGCGGAATGGGCTTGAGAGGTTCGATGTAATTTGTCACCCCGCGAACCCTCAATATGTGTGGTCAAGTGGCCGGATAATAAATCTGAATGTTTAGGCAAGCTATTATATTACAGATTGACAGGACAATACATTCTCTGGTAGTAACCCATTTGTGTCCAAAACGATCTTTGGTGTGTTTTGAATATTATGAGGGTTAATGTTTTCAGTATCATGAGTGAAGTTCAATTTACGGATAATTATACGCTCTTTAGAAGTACAGACTGAATAATGCATTATTTTGTCTGGACGATCGTTGATTCATATTCGAATGTCAGGTGGACATTTATGAGGCGCTGTTTTGGCCTTTTCAAAAAGATTTCAAGTGGCGGAGAATAAACACTATCTCGGTACATTGATGAATCAAAAGACTCAGTTAAAGAAGATATTTGATTGGCATTAGGTAAGAATTTTAGAGAATAGTTTTCGATTTTTTTTGGGGGGGGGGGGGGGGGGTTAGAAAAGGAGAGGCCTGATTGGATTCAAACGTAGGTAGTTATGGTTTCAGTGATGCTGTCATCATTTTGGCAACTGAATAATGCATAGGCCTTTTGCCAAAACCGCCTTCTCTCCATGCGAAATCGTTTTTATTGACTGACATTTTGTGGTGCAAATTTTGCCGCTAAGAGAAGTTGCCGGAAAACAGATATCTGGTGTTATTCGTACAGAAGATCAACGTTTTATTACTTGATCAATCGAAATACCTTTGTTATAACTGTGATCAAGGATGAAACCTCTTTTCCAGATATTCATTTGCTTATCAAATTCAACCCTTGAAGTAGTTTATTAGTCTGCCCAACAGTCCCTGAAACGAAATATCTTTATAGCCCCATACAAATCTATGGTTAATCTCTCAGCCCCTGAAACTAAATATCTTTAAAGACCTTCACAAGTGTATATTATTGTAGCAAGTCTAGCTCTCTGCAGTTTCTGAAATTAACAGCGTCAGTGGGCTCCTTTCAATTTTAATAGTAGGAAGCTGCATTTAATGTGTATTTTCATTTCAGAGACTGAAATTAAGTCTCATCTATGGGTATGTAGTAAGTCTAGATCGCCGCAGTTTCTGAAAATGAACAGCTTCAGTGGGCTCCTTTCAATTTTAATAGTAGATAGCTGCATTTATTATGTGTTTTCATATCAGAGCCTAAGATTCAGTCCAGTACATGTAGCCTATGTATATCATCAGTTAAAATAATGAGATGGATAAGTTACCACCAGATTTAAATAAGAAATTTAATCATGTTTTATATTAATTCAGAGACACAATACTCGAGGAACATGACCCGAGGACGAAATTTACTTGTTGACATCATGAAGAGATATGAAACAAACTCTATTGAACGCTTGTAAATAATTCCACTTTGTCACGGTACAAGAATAGCCATGGTGAACTGGAAACCGCAAATCGTGGGTGGAGTCTGTTCAGATAAGTAAGTTGAACAGTGAGAGACGGGCCTCACAGGTACAGTGCTTCAGTCTGATCACTACTGTGCTAATAATATGATCCCCCGACTCTTCTTAGTACGTTAGTTCCTCACCCATTCACGTATGTGTCAAACTAACCCCGGATAATTGTCGAGCGGACAACACCCTGGGGTGATGTTGACAATGCATTTGCTTAGTTGTGTGGCTTGTATATAACACGGCGGTTGATGAAGCTCTCGTTGTTCAGCATATAAATAAACACGGGCTTAGGCAGTCACCCTGGTATACCCCTCGTTCCTTGTTTGAATAGCCCTTGCCATAATACTGCCTTTGATATACACCCCTATGGCCATTCATTTGCTTTTGTGTATCTTCACATAGGCTATTGAATATCTGCTCATAGGACCCTTGAATAGTATAGTTCTCTATTCTATAGACCGATATACTTCCAGAATGAGGGATACAGTAGCCCGGTACAAAGGCAAGGCCCTTACCCTACTTCTACTGAGGCGGGAAGATTTTCATTGACATCAAAGTAAGTACAGGAGACAGATGAACGGCCTAATGGTGGCCGGAAGAGGGTATACTGGCGATACGATTGTATTTACGTTAACTGCTGAAAAGAAAGGGGTCTAGAACTCAACCTTGCCTTTATACTGAAATTCGAAGGCACTTTGTCTTATGAAATAAAAAATTATGGAATGATCCATTTTTTAAATGGTCATATAAACTCTAGAGTAAAATATTAAGCATTGTGTATGCACAAGACAAATATAGTATTTATAACTGAATATCACACTTTAGCAAAATAATCAGCTCAAGATAATGATGGAATTTTATTATTGCTTCGCTTTATATTATCAAGTGGACATTGCACAAGGCTACTTCAGATTCCCCATATGATGAAAAAAGTTGTGAAATATTTTCATAAGTACTCATGTGCAATATCATATAATATGCAAAAAGTCAAGGAATCAAGGCTCAGCATTGATTCAACATAAGTTCTAATTTTAATCTTCTTTGCAATCATTGACGTTTCATGAGCAGCCTGGCTTGAACTGTTGTTATATAGAGATTACTAAATCACGTTTCGTTTAATAAGATTTTTATGAAACGAGTGAGCCGATTGGTATCTAACGAGAGAAAGCGAGTTGAATGCGGAAACCATTCACGAGTTTCAGAAAACTGTTATTAAACGAGACCGAGTAAAGTATTTTGTTAATAACAGGCCTTATTACATCGTTTAAAATTAAACAGACATTCGCCGACGTGTAAAACTTGTCGCGGTCAGCCCGCTGATATTATTACGTCATTATTACGTCGCGTCATTCGGTCAGTGCGTGATGTTTTGACACATAATTTATGTGTAACAACATGTAGGATTTATTAAACAGCGATATCTTCAACGGAAGCGTAATAAACAAACGTATTATATTATACACACCTTTCATAAAATTGAAAACCTAACTCGGTTTAAATGATATACATGTATATACAAGTCAGTATACTGTTGTTTTGCACTCAGATATTTACAAATATGTTTCATATTATCCGGAACATATGAGACAACATTTTGCCATTTTTTCGACAACATAAAGTCCTTTTTAGAGGGAATTAAATACTCTGATTGACTATTTATATGCTGTATCCGAAACAATGATAAAAGTTCATAAATGGAAAATAGGTTTGACATTTTCAAAAAGAAGACGACAAGGAGAGCTATGATTGTATTTCCAGTGTGATATTTCACTGACATTGTGTCAAAACAAACACGTTGAAAAAAATTCTGGTTATTTGATATGATATAATCCCTGTGACATTTCCAAAATACCATAACTTCAAATATAAAGAATACACTGTGTCATATGAAGTATTTTTGCAATATAAAAGCGTGTAAAATCATAAAAATATAATCTTACACTAAAACAATACTTAAACAAAAATTATTTTATTTTTCGAAACTGAAATACCACAAAAGATGATTAAATGTAAAATTATATCAGATGTCTTTCATTTGTTGGCATTTTTACGGATTTTCTTTTCATGTATTCTTCAATAATACAAAAGGCAAGTTACTTGTCAAATTATGAATCCGCGTGTTATGTTATATGCATTCTACCCACGAAGAGGTAGTTAAGTCCGAAGAGTCCACACTAACCTCTGTTATGATACGGGCACTTCTCGGACAGAAAAGGCGAAACCTCAATGGATATGTCATTCTCTCCCCACAGAGGCAGATCAAGTCATGTTGATTTAGCCTTTGTTCTATTACGACGAGTTTGTGGAATAGAATGGGAGATGGCTGATTGGAGGCAATCAAAATTAGTTGTGCAATCAGCGACGCTGTTCTTAAATCATCATTTTGGCTACTGAAACAAGGCAAAGGCATTGTGATATGAACCACCCTTACCATGCGCGAAGCCTTGTCATTTGATAAAGAAATTCAAATGTATTGAGATGAAAGTTTTTTCCGCCAGGGGAAACCGCCGGAACCCACGGATTTCGGCGTAATAGAACAGAGGCTTTATCAACATGACTTGATCTGCCTCTGTGGGGAGAGAATGTGGATATGTTGACGTCACAGAAATTTATCTGGCACGGGGTAAGCGTCAACGTTATTTTTATTAAGCACTAAGGGGGTTAAAAGTCTTAAGTCAGTTACGTATATTTCGGGAAAGCTATAAATGATTCAACTGTGCACTTTAAATTGTCTTTTTAACGGAGCACGGTCAAGATATATCGCGATTGAATCATGGCACGATATATCGCGATTGAATCATGGTACGATACATCGATGACAACCAGTAAGCTTTCCATGAAAGAAGGGTTGTCATTGGCTGAAATTTGCATTAGCGTAAATTGCATTTTTTTCCTGTAAAGCGAGTCTGCGGGGACCGTTTTACCAATGTAGTAATGTATGCTATGAGGTTTCTCTATGGGGAGAGTTTGTTTCGTGCAGTAAAGTTATGGTTAAAACAAGAGAGCGAGGTTATGCTTTGATTTTTATGTGAGTGTTTGCTTGAGGTTCAGAGGGTTAGGGTTCGAATCCACTTTGGAAACATGATCGAACTTTGAGGACTGTCGACTCTGGGGTTAGGTCTTATATTTGACATATTGAAAGCTTTGACTTTGGGATAAAGGTCTTACATTAAAATATAAAAGCCTTTCCATCCCTAAGTAGGTCCAAAATATAAACATTATGCCCTGGGAGGTTATTGCGAGAAAACAAGAGACCTCGAAAACAATAGACGAAATCCCCGGTAGTTACAGTCCAAAAAATTAAGTATCTTGGATAAAGTGTTAAAAATTAGAAAAAAGTGTTAAAAAAGTGTAAGTTGCATTTTTGGCATTTATGTCAATAGTGCAACTTGACCAACAGAAACAAGCTGATTCAACTGGTAGAGAGAGGATCATAAAAGGGCAGGTTATTTCAAATCACAGGAGAATAATATGGTTTCCATGCCAACAGCCCTGAGTCTGATATATGGCCTTATGTCTGAAATCCCATAAATTTTACTGTAAATTTACAACAATCGGAAACATAAATACTTGACCTTTTAGAATTTCACGTCAACAAGATAAAAAGCACATGAAGAGGAACAAAAACACGTAAACAACGAATAAACAACGTACCCTGAATGTTGACAAACTCCTTACACCGTGTATAAAAACTTTGTAAAGAGCGATCTGTACTTTCGGTTTTTTTTACTTTCGTTTATTCAACATGTAAGTAGTTTGTTCACCCGCGCAAAATAAATCGATAGCCAGTATAACATGCGAAAGTAGATTTCTCTCTGCTTGTTGACTTCTTGAATTGGATCCTACGGCTAATAAAGGCCAGTGAATTTTAAAACTTCATCCTTAGAAGTGAAACTCTAACATACAAGTGCTTCTCCAGATAACGATTAAATACCGCGTGTCTTCAGCTGCCTAATATTGATTACATCTACATATCACCAGTAAGGGCAAAGTTGAAGTCGACTAGGGCCCCTAACGGGTATGTTAATAGATGATTGAGATTTAATGATAGTGAAAAACGTAGATTTGACGTGACTCTGTGACGAGGTTGAAGCAAGATGGGGGTTATATTGGCAGTTGGTGGGAGATAGGGGGGTTTTGATAGACGCCGGGAGGGGGGGGGGGACCAGAGGAGATGAATATCGTAATGATTGACTGACTATCTAATGCATTTCTGAGTGCAACGAAACACTACTCCCTGATCACTGTGTCTTATTCAACCTTAGTCACAATATATAAACGATGTCATTAAGAAGAACATACATATGACGACAACGTTTCTGTGTATTTGGAGAAATTTGGCTCATTAACGTCTTAAAGGGGCATTACTTTTATTTTGAATATTTGATAGTTCAATTTTTCACTGATGATTGTACCTTAATGCGAAATGTATTATTTTGATAATGTCAAAATCTAGTTACAATACCAATCATCCTTAGTCAGAAAACAAAAATTAACACAAAGTCCATAGACGGCCATTTTTGTAGGAACACCTTTTATTCATTTTGTGTAAGGAAAAGGAATCGCATTGCTTAACTTTACATTATATATTTGATTAATAACTGCTTCACGTTATATTACCAAAAAAAACTGCTACTGTCCCTTTAAAGGGGGGTATTTTTTTTCTCTAATAATGGGTGTTTATTTCGTTTCTGTTAATGCGCAGGCTTACTTAGGGGGTTTATTATGTTTCTTCTCTTTCCAGATAGATACATTAAAATTCACAAACATTAAAATTACAATCTTACAGTGGTGAAATAAACCTTACCTATCACTAAACCTTGACTTAGTTGCTGAAACATACATCCATCTTTACAATGGATTGTATATGTTTGTCACATAATAATTGATTTTTGTTGAGATGTTTTTTCTCTCTGAAGATGAACCATTTTGCATATAATATAACATCATTTTATTATAATTACAATCTAAAAGATATATGATTGCTATATCTCCTTCAAGGTACTGTGGTATATTTCAGCTAGTTGACATGACTAACACAAAAACACCAACACATTATTGAGTATTTAAATTATTCATATGAGGAAACACGTGGATCTAGATTTTATTTAATTCCCACGAAGTGAATCTAAATCTTGGACAGTAAATGTCGTTAGCCCGACTTGCATTTTGTTATTCAAATTTGCCTTTCAAGGAGATATCATTAAACTCTAGCATAACAATTCCAGTCAGTTACTCTGCACTCTGCATTATCTCGGAGGGTATTGTCCGTCACGAGCCTCTTTGAATTCAGCAACTAGGCTTCCGTTATCATTGGAACCCGGAAGATTTCACTGGTAACAAAGAAGAAAGATTTGCATATTGGTAAAAACACGGTAACGATGTTGAAATTGAATAGAGTGAAATATATAGGCCCCATGACGGGGAGTGAGAGAGAGGTATGGATAGACGGAGAAACAGGTGGTTACTCGCGGGAGAGAGGGGGAGAGAGCGTGAGAGATACCTAGAGAGATACATAGAGAGTGGGGAGGGAGAGATACATAGAGAGGGGAGAGACAGAGAGAGGGAAGAGGGGAGAGATACATAGAGTGGGGAGTGAGGGAGAGATACAAAGAGAGAGGCGAGACACAGAGAAAGGGGAGAGACAGAGAGAGGGAAGAGGGGGGAGATACATAGAGAGTGGGGAGTGAGGGAGAGATACAAAGGGGATGAAAGAGATACAGAGAGCGAGAGGGAGGGAGAGAGATACAGATAGAGAGAGAGATACAAATAGATACCGAGAGAGAGAGAGAGAGAGAGAGTGACAGACAGACAGAGGCAGATTGGAAAAGGGAGAGAGGTTCATGGTTACAAAAACATTCAATTATTTGCATATTTTAACAAAATGCATATCGAAGACGATTATGAATCTTATAGGAAGCGTAAGACTGACAGTTACAAAAACAGTCATTTAGGTTCAGGTGACAATTGATCGGTAAGATATATCTGAAATGACGGACAATGAAGGAATTAGAGTTCATATGGAAGATAATATGCTCTGAACAGCGCAGTTGGAGATGGATGAAAAACGGAGAACCAAGAGGAGAAATAAAGAGAGAGAAGATGCAGATGTGAAGGATGTATGTGCAGTGTTGAGGGACATTACTCGATCTCTCGATGACTCTAAACAAGAGAATAAGAGATTAACCTGCTGTTGAAAGATTGACATGGCCAGACGAAGTATGAGCAGTGTTATTTATTAAGATGAACTGCATAGGTACATGGCCAGTTATAATGACTAGTTTCGGCTATATGGGAGCATGTAATCGATGTATGTCACAATTTGCATGTGTACTATGATAGTGGCAGGCAGACGAAGAAATCCCTGATTCTATAATAACAAATTTCACCAAAATGAAGAAATTAATGTACAGTTATCCAAAAAAAAATTTTAAATGTGAATATCCCTCAAAGCAGATGTTGAATAACATAATCGCCACAATGAACCAATACATTAAAACAATGTGATATTGAAAAAAAACGAAAGAATAAGTAAAAAATAATCCCCACATGACCCCATTGCATCCCTTGCCCGAATTTGTATGTTTTAACGCTGAGTCAGAAAGGTTGACCATAGCAAACGGATCGAGTCATCGAATCAAGTCAATGTGTCCAGCCCTAGTGAATAAACCATGAGCTGCTTCAAACACAAAACATATCCAGTCCACACCTCCTGCCTGGCAGTCATCACTTATTCAAGCTTGAAGGGGCTGAAGCTGAAAACGACCTTCTCCCCTGATTAGATGCTATCATGAAAGTGTTGGACAACAGATAGAGCAAGTCTTTGATGTAGCCGTATTGACGTCTCTTGTACATGTCAGTTGGAGGGAGGGGAGGTGGTTGGGGCAAGGAGACGCTATCGTGAATATGCTTGACATCAGACATGTATGGTCCTTTCATGCAGTTTGTCGGGCCAGAATCGTTTGGGGCAAGGAGTCGCTATCATGAATATGGTAGACAGTAGACATGTATTGTTCTTTAGGGGGAGGGGGGCAGAATCGTTGGGGGCGAGGAGACGCTATCGTGAATATGCTTGACATCAGACATGTAAGGTCTTTTAAGTTGGTTGGGCAGAATCGTTAGGTCCTTTCTGTTTTTGGAACGTGGTCGTAATCAAATGACGTGGCTGTAATGACGTGTCGTGTAGAGGGTAACAGTTGGGATAGAGTTGTAGAGGCAAAGTGAAATGGGATGGGAGTAATTGGTAAAAATGGATAATATTGAAAGGTGTTGACGCTGTCATGACGTCATGAACATCATATAGAGAGACCTGTACCATGATATATATAGCTGTATAGTTAGTTGTCATTAACATGTCTTCGAGTGAGGTGATGCAAAATGAGTTGTTCAAAATGGACAATAGACAGACAACAGACACATACACATAGACATAACTGTGTAGATGGTGTTTGTTACATGTCAGCTTTTGGAGAAAACTTGTTGGGCAAAGGGGCAGTGAGTTAGGATGGGAAATATTTTGATGAGAGAGACGCTCTTGTAAAAGTGTTTAGCAACAAACACGGAAAGGCCTTGGCTTTCTTTCACAAAGCAACTTTTACTAAGATTGACCATAACTCCAATACTTTAACATTGCACTAAGGTTAACTTTAGGCCTTTAGATCAACTCAGGATTATGTAAAAGCAGTGTATTGACGTATAATGCACAGCAATGGGGGGAATATATGAATGATTTGTGTTGGGAGTTTTGCAGGGATGATGTCGAATGGCTATGTGAAATGGAAAAAAGATAAATATGGAATGGAATTGTGGCTGTGATGAATGTTTATATGTGTATTTGATATTGTTCCAGTCTTGACCTTTGTCTTTTGCAAGTCAGCTGTTGAAGACATAACCGTAGGGACAAGGTAGAATTGGTTAGGGGGCGAGGATTGATGGCTTCGATTTTTGGATGTAAGTGGAGATATAGGTTACTCATTAAAACTCATCCAATGACCGGTTTGACCACATGTCTTCAGATTTTGGATTAAATCGTAAGTGTCTTTTTTTTTTGGGACAGAAATTCAGAAACAATATGGTATAGGTTGGGCAAGCTTTTTGAATGTGGAATTCGTTGAATGCGGAAGCGTAATTATGAACATGCTAGACAACAGAGAGATAACGCTCGAGGGTAATCGACATTTCAAGTGAAACAGATATGTAGAAACAGTTTATGTAATCATTTTCATGAACGTAAGAAAGAGATTTCTTCATTTTTAGATCAACGTCTCTTGTTTTCTATATAGACTTGTTTTGGTTTTTCTCTGATTCTGACTGGCAGATTTCATAGATAATACAGGTTTGGTGCTGTTTATGCTTCTTCTCCATGGACCATGCACTTGTTATGCATTGTAAATACGATTTCGAGGTTTGATAGGTTTTCGGAGAACCAAGTTGTATAGTTGAATGTCACGTGCATTAATCAATATTCTTTGGCATAGATGATATTTTTTAATGAAAATGCTCTTCATACCTGAAAAATACCATAATATATTTATTTATGAAATTATTGTTTTCCTTGTTTCCATGTCGAATCATAAATCAGATAAATGTGAAAAACTTTAAATTCCTGAATCATTTTGTTCTCTTCAAACAGCACCGATCGATACAAACAACGCAACATTTAAAATCTGATACTGCAATTTACATATTGCTGGCTCGTAAAAGCAACCAAGTGACTCAGGTCTATAAAGAGTCCAAGGAACCCGACCCGAGAATACCATTTCTTCCTGAAAGCAGAAATAAACTTGTCTCTTACAGAATTCCCAGTGGTTCCGATCCGGCATCACGCCTCCAAGAGAGACACGTCACGTGACATTGCGACCAGCCAATGTCTCTTACGTGAATGGTAGCCGGCGTGGAGGTATACTTATAGCCAAATCAAATTCCTCTCTCGCCCGTGGTTTAGGTCAACTCCTAAAGAAAACAGGTTTGAACCGGCTTAGACAGTCTTCAACGGCTTTGTTTTTATCGATTTTTAAAAAGGATAAATCACCATTTTCAAAGGGGCTCTTTCCTAAAAGGGACGCCGCTTCGATTTTATGCTGGCCATTTTAGAATATCGGCTATTTTGCTGAGAAAGGAATATTTTTACTAAAACGAAAGCCGTTGAATTGCGATAAAGCTGTGATATACAGTTTCCCTGGTTTTTGACCCGCACCATCGGCCCCGATGGAGTGTGAATAAGTTCGGTAGCGATAGTCAAATTGATGATATTTTTATCTTTCCTAGCGTACGTAGGAATGGATTTTTCGGGAAACGTTTGCTGATAAGTCTACCAGTTCTCTCAAAATAGAACCAAACATGTTAAAAGCATTTTCTATCATGTGTATATTAAACGAAGTAGAATGCAATATAACCATAGCTATTGTAAATGATTGTGGAATGAAGGCATATGGTAAATTAAATAGTTGTATAAATTTCTGTAGTTGTTTGACACTCAAAGCCAAACGTTACAAATGGTGTCTTTTTGATAAGAAGTATCGAAAATGGAATATCTCATTGTAAAGTCAATCGGTTTTGTGCAATGGCAAAACGAAGGTAAATTAAAGGGGCAGAAGGACGTTTGTAGGGGGAATATAAGAAGATTTAAGGAAAATGAAAATAAATGATTTCAAGTGAAAGACGAAGTATTTGAATAAATGAGGCGGTAATAAATCAAATATGTAATGTAAAGTTCGGCCATGGGATTCCTTTTTCTTACACAAAATGAATTTTAGATGTTCACACAAAAATGGCCGCCAATTTGAGCTCTGACTGTGGATGATTGGTTTGTGTAATGAGATTGTTTGACACTATTGAAATAATTCATGTAGCATTGCCGTATAATTGTCAGTAAGAAATGCAAAGTATATCAAATTCAAAACAAATACGTGCTACTGCCTCTTTAATGGGCACCAGACTCTAATCATACATATGCTTATATATATTAATCTATATAACATATGAGGAAGGTACGGTCACCCATCTTTGTGAAACTCTCCCCGGAAATGGTTTCATGGCTACAATGCGCTTTTTAAAGTTCGTAGACAAGTCCCGATTGACATTTCCGGGCCGCGGACAGACCTGGGAAGACCGACCGTGTGTCGTACCTTGTCTGTAGGTTTTATATAGATAAGTGTGAACACCAATGTGAACATTAAGAGCCATCGTCTTTGGGTAAATGTCAAGATTATTTTTTTAAACATACAAAGGAATTCCTGAAACCAATCAAATGCAAGATGTTGACAGTGCTTAATGTTATCATACATCGTACCAATGCAGTTTTTGTAAACTATCACAATAATATAAAAACTAGTCATTATTATATTTATGTGCCTTTGTGGATTCAAATGTGAGAATAATAATTTATATGAATTTATGTGAAACTTAAGTTTGTGAAATTAACATTAGATGACGGGGTGTCAGTTTGGCCTCGTGACATTTCTCGATCTTTCGAGGGCATATATATTTCAATCAATTATGCCAAAACTGCTTTCAATATTTGATAAGTTGCAGGTCTTAAAGTAGTTTGTAGTAGAATGACACGTCAAGGGTTAATCTGCTGATTAAACTATGATTTCCTGTATACATCAAAGTTTTACCGTTTAAAAGTTAAAGTTTGTAAGTAAATACATACATGTATATAAGGGTTCTTTTTATGAAAGAGTATTTCAAGTTTATTTATCTTTTTCTTGGTTGAGTTATCGTTGTTATTTTGTATCTTTAAATTGTCTACAAAAATTATAGATAAATCGTCTTTTTACTACCAACACATTTCCGAAATCTTTTCTTCCATCGGAATAGTTAGAAATTCGATAGACAACAAATTTCATCTTATGAAAAAATTCCAGACAGATTTATATTAATTATCAATAAGACTGTTCCAAAAATAATAAAGAAATGAAATAATATCGTCTAATTCATCACAATGTGAATATCTATCAAAATCAGAAATTTGAACGATGTAGTTTATGGTAGAAATACCCTTTTCTGAACAATATCTCGGTTGCATCTTAATGTGAATATGTATATTTAGAATATACAAACCATTTGGTGTAAGATAAATACATTGGTAAAAAGAGTAAACATATTTTAAAGCATATGAAGCAGTTTACTTAAATATCTTCATTTTAACGATATCGATATTGTCGATTGAATCTTTAAGTAAATAGCAAACAAAATCAACAAAATCAACAAAATGGAGGATATAACTAAAAATATCTAAAAATTCATTTGAATGCCACACTCTATGTTAAATTATCCCCATTTTAACAATAATGTCTATTTATATGGAAATATCTTTCAAAATCGATAAACGGCAAGTTAAAACTCAAAATATTCAAACATTCATTTCAACTACAGTTTACGTTGAAAATGTCCTCGTTCAAAGCAACGTGATCTTCATGTTTCAAATTCGACGCTTTTGAACAAAATCGATAATTCCATGCCACATAAAGAAGCATACCGCCTATGCTGCAGAATCCAGTGAGTGGTTGACCTATTCTACACATAGCACCTACAGCCCCCGTTACGACATCGTCGCTATAAATAATACTTCGTCATTTCTGCATTTAGGGATTACGAGCAGGTTGCCACTAGGTGGCGCGTTGCATTGACGCACGTGCTGTGGGCGCCATATTGACCAATCAGAAGATGCCAGAAGTCTGCTGCAGAAAGACAAGAGGTCACTGTAGACAAATGAGGTTTCTTGCAAGGAGGGCGAAATAGGGATCATTGTCAAATGCTTCTCTGATGCTTTTTTGGTTAAGAATAACGTGACAGTCTATCAACCGTATCATTGTCCTTATGAAATTGTCAATGCATATATTCATTTCCATTGCAACAAACTGCATATCGCTGGCAATAGGCAGAAACAAATATTAAACTTTTGTACAGTTGTATTGGGTTTGAATTATAAGTGTTCTGATGTTGCTGTTTAAGCAGAATTTTGCAGGCATTATATTTATGTAGATTATTTGTTAAGGGCTCAGTAGCACGTTTTTAGGGGGGGGGGGGGGGGGGGGGGGGTGTGGGGGATATAAGATGATATCAGGAAAATGAAAATAAATAGTTCCAATTGAAACACAATGCATTTAAACTAAATAAGCAGTCATAATTCAAATATATAACGTAAAGTTTAGCCATACGATTCCTTTTCTTACACGAAATGAATTCAAGCTGTTCACACAAACTTGCCACCAATGTATTTTATGTGAATCTCCATACTTTGTCAAGTGACTGTGGATGAATAGCTTGTGTAATGAGATGTTTAGCATTAACTCGTGAAATATTTAAAATAAAAAATATCTTAAAACGCCTCTTTAAAAGTAATAATTTTTTTGAATAAGTTGCTTAAAAGGCTTTTTGATTGATACCTCAAACAATTTTACCTCATGTTATATAAGATAATGTTAGACCCAAAACTTGAGTTTATTTTTAAAGAACTATTCTTTCGTTTCGGTTTTGTTTTGGAAAATCAAGGAGTAGGTTTCAAGGAAGCGTTTCCATGGAGCGCTTTAGACAAGGATTGAATATTGTCACGTTCAACCATTAACAGCTTACGTCGAGGAATTTTTTACATTACTTTTATGTTCAAGAATTAAAACTGTAGTTTGTCCTGAAAGCTATCTTGTTACTGTTAAAGGGGCAGTAGCACGTTTTAGGGAGAATATATGGTGATGTCAGGAAAATAAAAATAAATGGTTCCAATTGAAAGACAATGTATTTAAACTAAATGAAGCAATTTTAAATCAAATTTATAATGTAAAGTTAAGCCATGCGATTCCTTTTCTTAAACAAAATGAAATAAAGGTGTTCACACAAAAATGGCTGCCAATGTATTTTATGTGAGTTTTTATTATTTGTTCTCTGACTACAGATGATTGGTTTGTGTAATGAGATTTTTGACACTATCAAAATAATACATTTAGCATAAACGTACAATTATCAGTGAAAGATTGAAAATATAAAATTGTCAAAAAACGTGCTATTGCCCCTTTAAGCAAGACATATAGCATTACTTTCTTAAAATTCGGTGAGCTACCCATAAACATAAATACAACGAGATGGTTAGTAAATCTTATTATGAAAAGGATGTATTTCACTTTCGTTCTAAATGTCTAGTGAATAATAATATACGTGTAAAGTACTATTAAAATAATTTTTCTACATTAATAAGGATAAGATGGTCCATAATTTTTAAAATGGTAATCTAACGATGGCTTAATTAGTTGAGAACGTTTTAAAGTTATTTTATATGTTGTTTTTGCACGTGGGCTTAAAGGGGCAGTAGCACGTTTTTAGGGGGAGTATAAGGTGATGTCAGGAAATTCAAAATTAATGGTTCCAATTGAAAGACAATGTATTTAAACTAATTGGAGCAGTAATAATTCAAATATATAACGTAAAGTTTAGCCATGCGATTTCTTTTTCTTACACAAAATGAATTAAAGGTGTTCACACAAAATGGCCGCCAATGGATTTTATGTGAATCTGCTTACTTTGTCATCTGACTATGGATGATTGGCTTGTGAAAGGAGATTTTTGACACTGTCAAAAAAATACATTTGGCATTAACTTACAATTATCAGTGGAAAATTTGAAATATAAAATTATCAAAAAACGTGCTACTGCCCCATTAAGCCTCTTTATCTCTTTTTACTGAAATAAAACATTGAAAGGCTAGCTTGTATGTATTTCCATTATAACAGATCGTTTCATATTACTTGATTTTATTTTTTGGACAACTTTTATTGATTTACATTACGTTCCAATGTAAAATTTATGGGTTTATTGACATCTATTTCGACACATCTCGAGCTCCTTTTGTAATAACAAAATTTAACTTTATGTGTGCTTTAGTGTAGTCTGGTTATTTATCAATATATTTATTAAAAATGAGATACAAAATAAAAATATAAAATCGCTAAAATGTAAATTTTGAATGATGATTAAGCGCCATTACGTGTCAGTGTTACAGTACGACGTCAAAAACTTGTAGCATATAAAATTGGAAAGTATAATATGATAAACCAAATGAGGTGTGTATTGTCTTTTAACTTTACAGCCCTTTAAAAATGCAAATCATCACATGTTGTAACAGATGCACGTGGGATAACTTTTTGAGATTTTTTGGAGGATTTTGGTAATAATGCCCTGAGTATTACTTAATTATCGGAACTTAGATTTGCCCACTTATACTTTAAGAGGATCCCTTAATTGTTTTATTTTAGGGTCTGCATGACACACTAGAAATCGAGTTTGAATTAATATAGTACCGGAGCGAAAGCGATGAATCTGAAATTTTCGGTAAATTAATCTTACACATTTCGAAGAATGACATATTCTTAGTTTAAGGCGATTAATCGCAAGGGGTGAGGGTGGGAGGGGGGGGGGGGGGGGGGGGGGGGGGGGGGAAGAGAGACAGACATGTTTTCTTTGTAACGGCCTGCTTTAGAGAAGTTACAATCACATGATTTGAAAGTTACAAACTACGAATATTGGAACTCGTGCTGTACATGTCCTTATATGAAAGTTATGTCAGTAATTATTATCATCAAGTTTGAGTAAAAAAGAAGATAACTAAAATAAAGAGAATAGAGAATAAAAGGAATTAAGTTAACGGGAAGCTATACCCTTAAAAAAGTGAAATTTGAGAATATTTGCGTGTTTTCTTAACATTTAGACCGAATTTCTGAGCATCAGATTGCCTGAAATATACACATTTGATGGAAAGAAAATAGTATATCGTTTAATGTATTTGTAATCCATCATAAAAATTCTACTTAGCCTCCAGATTGTTTAACTTGTCCTTAAATACGGACTGCAATAAATATTTGTAACTTAACCACTTTCATCCACTTACATATTCAGGCATGATATCAAATGCATAGTACAACATTTTATTCCAGCTATTTAGATTTAAACCTTTGGTCTTAACAAACAAAACATTTTACACTTTTTTTCAAATAAATAGTATATTCTTTATTCATGAATCTCAAATAAAAATTGTTGACTGCAGATATTAAATTTCAAGAAAAGGTTGGATTGGGAAATAATTTGTATGAAATTTCCCCCGATGGCAATTTATAAAACTTTTCGATTAGGTATGTCAATAGCCTTTCCATGTGAATTTATCCGTTTGACTTTATCGGAATGCTTAAAGGGGGTCTGCACCCCGAATTTTTAACTTTCAGAGCTTTATATTAGCAGGGCCCCGAAAGAGTCGTAAATGCTCGGTAGGGACGAAATCATTTGGTTACGAACTGCTTACAGCTGACAACCAGTACCAAGTTTGTGTCATGTGATCCCCCCTTACCCGTCTGGAGGCTCTTATTAACGATGGTCAATTAGGTTTCACAAGCTAGGTTGTTGATTCCCTTAATATATCTACTTTGACCCTGACAGACGCTGAAGTATGATTTAGTAAGGAAATAAGAGATCGCACAAAACAGAAAACTAGCGTAAACATTTTCAGGAAAATCATTTTTAATCGAAAAAGTGCATTTCAACAAACGTACCACGTTTGGTGAACCTACATTCCCATCGAATGGTCAAAATGGGTTCATGTTAAAATGGACACTTGCAGTTTTCACTTGATTGGTGGTCATTTCTTTTACGACTGAATAATTGGGTTTAGAAATGAGATGCTTGATCCTCGGAATATTGTTAATATAGTGTATAACTATTCATATTTATTAGAGACAAAATCTGAAATTTTCCCCAAAAAAATGCAATAGGGCTTTTTCAATCCTTAGTTCTTGAAGTGGCAAGATATTTTTTTATTTCAATTCAACTAAAGACTACCTTTCTTAACACAACAAGTATGTGGAATCATTGTAAAAACATTTTGTTTTGACAGTCATAAACAAAGAGGGATACATTTCATCAAGTTAACGTACAACATTTTAATAAGCAATAAATGTTCCAACCAAGTCATAAAAATCGAAGTCAATCTCCCTGAGACCTGATTTTTTTTTTCTGAACTTGCTTCAGTAAATTTATTGTATTACATCCATCTAGATCATGTCCATAATCTTAATGTTTCTTCTTCCGCTGATTTTCTCGAGAAACATTATACCATGGAATCGACAACATACGAAGTAGACCAGGGAATATGTTGTAAAAGAAGCAATGATTTTGAAAAGTGTATTCTTAAAGTGATAAAACGAACGAATCGTTTTCAAAGAAAAATTTATTACAATGGTGGTATAAGATTTTTGAGTACACGATAATAATGTATTGAAAAAACGGGGAGTGTCTATTGAGAATATGGTAATGATGAATGTAGAATTAAGTTATTTTGTAATGAGAATATGCTAATGATATATTGAGAATTCCGTAATAGTTTATTGAGTATAATAATATATCTGGTAATGGCTATTTGAATCGTAAGAATTTATTGTGACATGTTAAAAGTTCAAGATTTTAGTTAAGAAATGATCGGCTTTCCATATTCGGCAAACAAAATGAATATACTTGCTTAATCACACCAATTATCAGTTAAAGGTTCATGTGTTTCATTTGTCTAAGATGCAGGTTCAGTGTTTAATCATTTTCAACAAATTACAAACATGTTGTGTTCTATGCACCTGAAGTTTTACCTTTCTCAAGACGCTACCACCTTTGGCGATCCAGAGGGGGTAATGGGTTGTAAAAGGGAATTCAAGATAAACGATGAGAATCGTTTCTTTAAGGGACATTCTAGAAGTTGGAATGATGATAATGAATAAATATATATGGATGACAACTTCTTTATTCATGATATGCGACGTTTCGACACAGTTTCTTGTGTCGTTATCAAGCCGGTTTCGCATATAATGAATAAAGAAGTTGTCATCCATTTATCATCCATGTTTCTTCATCATAATGAGAATCGTTTTTTCAGTCGTGATTAAAGTATTAAGAATGAAAAGCTCAACCACCTTGGAAATGTTATAGGGAATCATTTAAAGCAGAGCGTGCTTGAGGGATTGATCGAACTTATTTCGCAAAACTTTTTGAAATGATAACAACAAAGAGATGGTGACGAAGCATGAATCGTGCAGAAAGGAAAACCAGACAGACAGACAGACAAACGTGTAATTCAGTAATCTAAGTGGGCAAAGTACATTTAAGTATACAAAGAAATTGTAATTGGCAACATTGCTTTAAAGAAGATTTGACATACGATTTCATAAGGTCGATCTATTGTTTTATAATGTGAAAACCATGTGAATAACTTCAGAATTAGTGGTGCACTCGGTAGATTGTAAATCGTTTGTGGGTTGACACACAACCTCCGATAAAGAACAGTGAACAGAGAAGAATTGATTATCAGACCAAATTTTTATTGTCAATGCCCTATGATACTTTTGGACAAGTCAATTATTACCGTCAGTATTAACCAAAAAGGAGATTTATGACTGTTATGTAGTAAGGGTTAGCTTAAACGACTCCCCAAAAAAAATCTGAAAACTCCGTTAGATAAATTTGCATAAATTGACGAAGTCCCTATTGACCAATCTGCATGTCGCTATTGGATCAGTTGTACGATACCTTAGATGATAAATATTTACGACTGGCACTATGTTAATTTAGAGTTAATTTACATGATTTTAGAATTATTTTCTTACGAAAAACAAATGCAGTTTTAATTGATGATAATGTAAGTGTTTGCAAAAATTGTAACTCAGGCAACTTTGAAAATGAATTCCATGTATTATTTGTATGTGCAAGGTATGCTCATTTAAGAAGCAGATATTTATAATTTGTATCATTACCTGTACGAGATAAACAAATATTGTATAATTTGCTAAATTCTAAAAATATTGATGGCATTAAATCTCTTGCAATTTATTTAAAACATGTATTCATTGTAAGAAATGTCACCGCCACATGTACCACATATTTCATCAACTGTACTTGTACTATAGGCCTTAAGGTCTGAACTACTGAATAAACGAATCTGAATCTGAATCAGTTGTACGATAAACCTTGTCTGTAATCATGAAAAGAAAAGGTAAGTTTGTACAGCATAAACCAATAAGAAAAAAGAACTAAATGCTGATAACCCACGAGGAAAGTATGCATTATGACCTATTCGTTATTGACCAGATTGCCTGTACAGTTGTTTAATAGGCTAGTTCTTTTGTAGAACACAACGAATTGCACAAAACAGCTTGACAGAAAAAAGGGTGGGGAAACCAAACACGAAAATGATGAAGTATCTAAACGATTCCTTATTGAAAATCCTTCGATGTATTATTTAGTATATTATGCGTAGAGCATAAACTGGAGATATACGAATATTAAAACAACTAAAATATGGAATTTTTCACCAAATTTCCTCCCATAACTAAGCTTCTTTATTCATATCACATCCTCAAATCATTTGTAGAACAAAGACGTAGATTAAACTACTTGAACGAAAAATGCAAGAAAAGCGTGCATTATCTGGCAATTCCTTATCGACCAGACCCGTTGGCACTGTTGGACATCTTAATGATTACCCTTGTTCTATAGACGCTGAAAATAGCTCTTAAAGGGGCCATGCGTATGTGCTTAGAAAACAATACTCCTGGTCAATAGCCGGACGATGTGGAGTGGTCATTATCAATAGTGGACGAGAAAAAATAACGCCAGATACCTTTTACGACATGGTCAGTCGATAACGTCCAAGACGGAACGCCCAATCAACTGCTGATTTAATGACCACTCAATCTAGAAACATCGTGCTTTTGAGAATTGACGAGATTAGGGTAAATTATTTCTGACAAGCTGAGTAGAAATGGTGCAAGAACTAGTGTCGGTACCAATGGTGGTCTTAGACTTGCTTCAGTCCTTTTATCGTTAATAATCTTTATTAAAATAAAATCAATCTTTGAGTAGAAATGATGCGGGAAATAGTGTCGGTACCAAAGGTGGTTCCTAGACTTGCTTAAGTTATTTAATCGTAATTTACTGATTAAATGACCACTATATCTTAACCACTCTCATCTTGCTTTTGACAATTGACGAGATTAAGGAAAATTATTTCTGACAAGCTGAGTAGAACTAGTGTGGTACTAGTGGTGGTCAAATCAACAATCTTTTGTTATTATTTATGATATATTAAATGCTATATTGCCAGTGTCTCATAAGCCACTTTATGGCTGGATGTCAGTTTTAACTCATGTATATATTTGTTATGTATATATATTTTTGTAACTGACCTGAGACACTTTAATAAAATATTTCTGTCTGTCTGTCTGTCTGTCTGTCTGTCTGTCTATAAGAAAGGAGCCTCAGAGAATTGGAAATTCACAGAGTTGTTCACTGCAGATCTCGACTTGCTTTTCAAGAGGTATTTTTGATGTCAAAATGTTTTGTTCTACAATCTGAGTGCAGACTAGACAAGATAGTACCTTTGTTGATAGTTATCATTTTTAACTCGTTAAACGAAAATGTCTCTTTCATGAAAAGCCTCAAATATGAACCAAGTCTTTAGAACGTATTTAGATTAATCATTCTCTCACCAAAGAGGCAGATCAAGTCATGTTGATTGAATCCCTGTTCTAATTCTCAGAATTCCTGGGGTAGAATTGGAGACGCCTGATTGGCGGCAATCAAAGTTAGTTGTGCAATCAGCGACGCCGTTCTAAAAGCATGGTTTTGGTCACTTTATCATGTCAAAGATATTGAGGTATGACCCCCTTTTTCCGTGCGAGAAGCGTTTCATTTGATAAAAAAATTCAAATGAATTGTGGCGCAATTTGTTTCCGTCAGAAATTACCGGAAACCACGGATTTGGACTAATTAGAACAGGGGCTTGATCGGCATGACTTGATGTTCCTCTATGGAAGAGAGTCCAGAGACTGTAGATGACCAGTTAAAATTTGCAAATTCATGATATGGTATCGTCAAATGTAAACGTTGGATTTAAAATATTGAATTCTTTCAAAGTAATAACAATAATTTATGGATACACCTCTTTTTGTAAATGATGCAAAATATGTCTTTAAAATTGTCCAAAGCAAGTCTAGTTTGACCTGCACTTTTGCCTTCATGGTACTATTCACACGGTAGCGTAATTGCATCAGCAGTAGAAATAGTACTGCATGCCAGCCTTGTTGGTGTTCAGGCGCTTTTTACAGTAACCCGATACCGTTAAATTGTAAGGACGTATTTTTTGCAATTTTATGAAAGCGGCATATGAACTTTAGCATTTCGTTTCATGCGGCATTGGAATTGAGCATCTAAAATGGTGCCCGAAAATAAGAATTTTTGTCATTTTAATAGTAATCCAATATGTTTATGCTCTGGTGTTAATGAAGGTTTGATTTGTAAAAACTGATAGAACTGATAAAATTCCAACATCATGCTATAATATGTAAAGACAGTATATTTGATAAGATATGAATACAGCATTCTGTCCTTTCATTTGAGAAGATATGAAAACATCGTTCTGTCATTTCATACGATTAGATATGAATTCAGCGTTCTGTCCTTTCATACGATAATATTTGAATACAGCGTTCTGTCATTTTACATGTTAAGATATGAATACAGCATTCTGTCGTTTCAAATAAGATATGAATACAGCGTTCTGTCGTTTCATATGATAAGATATGAATACAGCATTCTGTCGTTTCATATGATAAGATATGAATACAGCGTTCTGTCGTTCATATGATAAAAATGAATACAGCGTTCTGTGGTTTTTATGACAGGATATGAATACAGCGTTCTTTTGTTTCATATGATAAGATAGGGATACAACGTTCTGTCGTTTCATTTGATAAGATATGAATACAGCGTTGTGTCGTTTCATAAGAGAAGATATGAACACAACGTTCTGTCCTTTCATGTGATAAGATATGAATACAGCGTTCTGTCGTTTCATATGATAAGATATGAATACAGCGTTCTCTCGTTTCTTATGACAAGATATGAAAACAGTGTTCTGTCATTTTATATGATAAGATATGAATACAGCATTTTGTCGTTCCATATTATGAGATATGAATACAGCTTCTATCGTTTCATATGATAAGATATGAATACAGCGTTCTGTCGTTTTTTACGATAAGATAAGATAAGATTCTGTCGTTTCATATGATCAGATATGAATACAGCGTTCTGTCGTTTCATATGATAAGATATGAATACAGCGTTCTGTCCTTTCATATGATAAGATATGAATACAGCGTTCTGTCCTTTCATGTGATATCAATACAGCATTGAGTCTGTTCATATGATAAGATATGAATACAGCGTTCTGTCCTTTCATATGATAAGATAATATTATGAATACAGCGTTCTGTCCTTTCATGTGACATGAATACAGCATTCTGTCGTTTCCTATGATAAAAATGAATACATCGTTCTGTCGTTTTATACGATAAGATAGGAATACAGCGTTTTGTCATATTATATGTTAAGATATGAATAAAGCGTTCTGTCGTTTCATCAAACTGAGTTGCCGTTTTATGCTCTACGATATGGAAACCACTGCTCTCCTTTTATTTTTAGATAAGCCCTTCTACGTGCAAGACTATCGATTTTAGTTTAACCCTGTGGCTGGCATCACGTCACAAATGTCGAGGAAACGGTGAACATACGTGAGCTATATGCAACAGTTAATGAGCAACATGTTGGTATCAGATGCGGAGACCAGTTAGGTTTAGAAAAAAAATTCAACATGGTTGAATTTTTTAATAAACTGTATGGAAAGACCTTTCTAATATAAATTTCAAATCTAAATATCAAATATGCGGCCAATCTAAATAAATATAGATCGACAATATGTTTTTTCCATATTTGTAAATAACGGTGTAAAATCTGTCTATTTAAATTCATTTAGATTCACATGCAGTTCGCTGGCATCTGAGACATTTCATGATGAGATTTTCAGAAAGGTCTTCATAAATACGGTAAAATGTCATTGTGATTATGTCAACGCAACATAAACTGTTTCATCCACCTTCACACCTGCCTTTCATGTCAGCGTTTCAAAAGCTTACTTATGGAAAATATGCAACTGTAGTTATACGCCATTATGCTTAAGATACTTAAGTTATCGGAATATTAAAGAATACTCAATATGGCGATTTTCAACAGTTGGAATTTATTTGACCCGATCTCATACAGTTGTTTTGTATACGATTTCCTGAACTATATGAATTTGTTAACTTTTTTGCAATTTGCCATCAGATAATTCAAATTTGCTTCCATCAGAAAATATTCTGAAAACTCATTGTGGACACGCAACCACAGCAATTCACTGGTTTTGGTAATTTCACAATTTCTCTTTCCAAACGTGTAGATCCCCTTATCCAACAAATGAGCAATATGCATGTGCTGCTTGTTTGTATCAGAGGCTTGGAGCATTATTTCAATACTATGACATCACATTTTGTAATTTCTTCATGATTTTAGCTCGTTTCTGTTATAAGCGTCTACATATCGCCTTTTTATTACTATTGCCGTATTGCTATTACCGAGCCTTATGCAACTTTCATATTGGAAGAGATTACGATTTTTCACAATAAATGCCTTGAAATTTTGATTTTGTAGAATAACCTCAGTTTTGTATACATTGAACCCTTTCTGTACCAGTGTCTTGTTTGTGTTAAACATGCAGAGGAAAAACGAAACTAAAACGAGGCATAATAAGCATCATATATCACAAAGAATCTCATTATAATAGTACTACAGCATGAGCCGTTTTGTGTATAACACTACTAGTGCAATTTTCAAAATAACAAATATGCATTACAGTGAATATCATACTTTATTTTTTCAGCATGAATAGATATCCATTCTCTTCCCACAGAGGCAGATTAAGTCAAGAAATGTTGATACAGCCTCCGTTAGATTACGCCGAGTTTGTGGGATAGAATGGGAGATGCCTCATTGGAGGCAATCAAAGTTAGTTGTGCAATCAGCGACGCTGTTCTTTAATCATCATTTTGACTACTAAATGATGGCAAAGGCATTGTGAAGTGAACCATCCTTTCGATGCGAGAAGCGTTGTCATTTGATAAAGAAATTCAAATGTATTGTGGTGCAATTTTTTTCCGCCAGGGGAAAATGCCGGAACCCACGGATTTCGGCTTAATATAACAGAGGCTGTATCAACATTTCATGACTTGATCTGCCTCTGTGGGGAGAGAATGATAGAAATCGAGTTTAGCATTTCAAGAAAAGCTCAAGAGAGCCTGAAGCATCTATGGAAAAATGCTAAGATTGCTTAAAGTGACACAGAGTATCTTTCTTAAAATTGTAATTGGCTTTGATTAGCTACAAAATATCTAATATGCTGCATAAGTTCATATCTCATCACTGGACTTGCAAATATATCCATTTATGCACAATATCTCTAAAATGCTTGATTTTATGGAAAAATCAAGAAAACATCTCAAATACGTTTAATATTCGAAATTATGCATCCAATTAATCTACCTATTAGTTACAATACCTAATAAACACTATCGAATCGAATATATCTTTCTGTCAGCTTATGACAAGGTTTCAAAATTACGTTTGGCGAATTTGCGCGCGCCACTCGAGCCACATTGTCCGGTTTTCGATCAAAATCCCGACTTTGAATGGCCGTATTTGCGCTCTAATGTACTGATTGACCTTTAACTTGTTATTTTCAGTAACAGTAAGTGGTTCCCGATGTAATAACATCGATTTCAAAATTTGACATATGTGATCCTATCAACATACTCTGTGTCTCTTTAATGACCCTGTATCCGCCTTACTTTCATGATAACTCTAAGCCATGATCCCCCTCCAAACACCCTACCACCTCATCCCCTCCCCCAAACACACCCCCCCCCCCCCCCCACACACACACACCCCCAACCACCAGCATCTGAACTGAGTCAAGCATATACTTGGTACCCAATTTCAAAAGAAACGAACACCGATGGTCTTTCCGCGTGATGCTCATTACAACCCGTCTCCGTGAAGGCATGGTGGTAGTTAATGATCGGCGGGCTAAGATGATTTATTACAGCTCATAGGAGTTGTCATCGTCTTCTAATAGTCCTTGAATGTATTGAATGATCCATTATTTGGATATAATGCATTATTGTGTAGATGATTTTGATCCAGTGCTCTTGTTTCAATGAGGTTAATATGATCTTTGGTTATCAGGTATCATGAAACAACGAGGGAAATTTGAATAGATTTTCAATTTTAATGTTTTACCATTATTTTAATAACAGATATTTTAATGGTCGTATTGTCAACATTTGAACATTTGCCATCAAGAATCATGTAAATGGTGGAATTTGCAATATCGTAAGCTCTAAAAAACCTTGAAGATCCAGTTTTCCAGTTTGCCCGAAAAACGTTTCATATATCCACGATATAAATATAAATGCATACTTCATTACTAAAATATCCCCAGAGGGAAGGTCGAAATATAATTTGTTTCAAAACAACGCATTTGATAGCGTTGGCAAAAAGCCAACAACATGGTTATGACAATCCATTTCTTATATTTTAAACAAAGACTTTTGGTGGCCATTATTTCGCGAACACCTATTATACAGAGTATGGAAATGGATTCATGTAGCATAAACAAATGTGGTACGTTTGCTTAAGATTTTCTTTGTTTAAAGGTAAAAGGTAACACGAAATTTCATTTTTGTCAGATCTCACTGTTTGTCAATTTGTCCCAAGACATTACAACTGACCTTTTGTATATCTCTTAAAGTTCACTAAGTCATGAAGAATATGTCAATGACAGAAATTGTCTATAAGTCCTTCTTAAAATTTGACTTGGATTCAAAACACAGATTTGGCCAGTCGGGCAGGTATTTCTAGACCCCTGTAGACTCATAGAACTCAACAAAATATGAGCAATACACGTTAGAGCAAAAGAAACGATACAATCAAACTTAAAGTACGCATTATCAACCGTTGATCATGAACAAATATGTGAACATGATGTCTCACGGAACCAATTACATTAGATCTGATTGTTTTCAATATCATCTCTAAATGTTTCGAACAGAAGACACGTTTTTAAAAGGTCGTCGTTTTGAAATCTTCTCTCAAAGGGGCAGTAGCACGTGTTTAGGGGGAATATAAGAAGATGACAGGAAAATGAAAATATAGAGTTCAAATTGAACGACAATGCATTAAAACTAAATGAACCAGTAATAAAGCAAATATTCAATGTAAAGTTCAGCCATGCGATTCCTTTTACTTAACCATAATGAATCAAAGGTGTTCACACAGAAATGGCCGCAAACGGACTTTATATGAATCTTAATATTTTGTTCTCTTACTATGGATGATTGGTTTGTGTAATAAGATTTTTGACACTATCAAAATAATACATTTGGCATAAGGGTCATTTTATCAGTGGAAATTTAAAAATATACAATTTTCAAAAAACGTACTACTGCCCCTCTATGATACGACAGTAAGTTAAACGTTTTTGCTAGTTTTGTTTACGTCCTTAAATTTAACATTGTAACTTGAAACTTTTACAAATGGTCATCTTTTTATAAAAGCTAGAAGCTCTAAAATGTAAAAAAATTACATTACGTATACGTATACGTAAGTTCACAATACCTATGATTTATATCATCACTATTAAGATATGTTGCACAGTACCTGATAATGATGTCACTGACAAATTATATTACATCAGATGCATTTAATATTTTTCAATCGGAATTTGAAAAATATGAGAAAATATATTGGTTATGTTAATACAATCATAACATTCATAAAATGATGAAACTTTTATTCTGAGGGTTTTTTGTGTGTTTTTTTTTTAATGTTCGAAAAAGTGAAGCGTTCATTTTACATGAAACAAAGGTAGGATAAAGGGCATGAATTGATAGTTTTAAATCTGAAAATATGAATCATATTTCTAACGAATTAGGGTAAGGGGGACACAAATTTAAATTGAATCTGAAATTTGAGTATGAAACCAAAGACCCCCGTGCAACGACCATTACTCACTACATTGTTAGTAAGAATGCCAACAGGCACATCGATCTGAAGAGATTGTTAATTGCACACGGTACACATATGATGATTGGTACCACTAGTCGTGATTATCTTCTACAGCATTTCAGACACTTTATGTTGTGAGTGTAAATTCTGTCATGACAAGTTCTCATAAACAAACCGTATCTACTCCAAGGCGATTGTAGTTTGTTTTTGTCTAGAGCATTGGTCTGGCAAGAATGTCGGCAACTTCGTCTGCAGACTGTAAAACAATTGTGATACCTGTGAATTACCTCTGTTGCTATATTTTGATGAAAATGTAAACCATGCAAACCAACAATGATACTTTTGAATAATAGCGTCTTACCTCAATACATGGCCGCAAACGTGCTGCGGGCTTTTACCTTGGAATAATACTAGCAACCGTGATGTGAGTGAAATACTCTTGATGGCGGCATTAAATTCGAAATCACCTCACCTCGCCTCGCCTCGTCTAGCCTCACCTCACCTCACCTCACCTCACCTCACCTCGTCTAGCCTCACCTCACCTCACCTCACCTCACCTCACCTCACCTCACCTCGCCTCGCCTCGCTTCACCTCGTCTTACCTCACCTGACCTCACCTCGCCTCGCTTCGTTTCGCCTCGTCCAGCCTCACCTCACCTCACCTCACCTCAACTCACCTCAACTCACCTCAACTCACCTCATCTCACCTCATATCATCTCACCTCCCCTCACCTCGCCTCGCCTCGCCTCGTCTAGCCTCACCTCACCTCACCTCACCTCACCTCACCTCACCTCACCTCACCTCACCTCACCTCACCTCACCTCATCTCACCTCACCTCACCTCACCTCACCTCACCTCACCTCGTCTAGCCTCACCTCACCTCACCTCACCTCACCTCACCTCACCTCATCTCATCTCATCTCATATCATCTCACCTCCCCTCACCTCGCCTCGCCTCGTCTAGCCTCACCTCACCTCACCTCACTTCACCTCACCTCACCTCACCTCACCTCATCTCACCTCACCTCATCTCACCTCACCTCACCGCACCTTAATGAACGCAGGTTGACATAAGATGTATTTGATATTGGTTTATTGATTATCCTCTTCGGCATTTCAGACAGTTGATGTCGAGAGTGTAAATTCTGTCATGACAGGTTCTCATAAACAAACGGTATCTACTTCAAGGCGATTGTTTTTGTCTAGGGCAGAGGTCTGGCGAGAATGTCTTAAAAACAACTTTGCAGCACAAACAGTGAATCTAAACAAGAGTGGTCTGTCTATTGTTGATCCATGTCTGGTCATCATCGGCCTTATAGACTGTCCTCGCATCGTGAAATTAAAGTGACGGTTCTATCGAAATAATTATAGTTGGTTGCTGAAAAGGAAAAATTTTAAAACGATTTTTTATTGATTGAATCGCGGAGAACTGGCTGTTTTTAAACTTGTAGTGTATTTGCTGCTCATGAAAGTTGCCGAATCTTATCGAACATTACCAACGTGTACATACAGTCACCAAATTTGCAGTAATTCGGCATAATTCTAGCTTTAAAGGCTCAAACGCTATGTGCCTTTTTTTGGGGGGGGGGGGGGGGGAGATATAAGTTGATCTCAGGAGTATGAGAATTAATGGTTTCCATTGAAAGACAATGTATTTAAACTAAATGGAGCAGTACTAAATCAAATATATAACGTAAAGATCACCCATGCGATTCCTTTTTCTTGCACAAAATGAATTAAAGGTGCTCACACAAAATGGCCGACAATGGAATTTATGTGGATCTTCATACTCTGTTCTCTGACTATGGCAAATTGGCTTGTGTAATGAGATTTTTGACCCTAGCAAAAAAATACATTTAGCATTTACGTACAATTATCAGTGAAAATATTTAAACATATAATTATCAAAAAACGTGCTACTGCCCCTTCATGGTGTTAAATCTATTGTTTATGACAAATTTAACCGTTTCATTAGGAATATCAGACAAAAAGAATTGAAGAATATATACTCTATACATGATGTTTCCTATACATAATCGGACTTTCATTTTATTAAACGGGAGAGTCCTATCGGAATTTTTTGGTGAAAACGAAATTCAAGGTTTGTAGATTTTGTTTTGTTTGTAAATTCTAGTTTGTATAGATATTGTTAATAGTACATGATTATAACACAATCCAATTAAAACATTTAACTGGGAGTTTCTTTTTTGTTCATTTAAACTTGACAGTTTCATAAAGCAGAGGCTAGAGTCTAAAAAAACAAAAACAATGAGAAGTGCAACCATTAATCGGTACTATACAAGTGCGAAATTTTACGACATTGCAAGGGATATTCTGTGTTAGTCTAAGTAAACCTAGCCTCACAATTATCCGTTTCACTCCTATACTGAGTCTAAAAGGGCCTAGTAGAGGGTCGAGTCAGCCCACGTATCGAATTGACCAATCAGAACTCAGCTTACCAAGCCACAATAGTCTGCCTTAGCACGTATAACGTTGGAGGGTCATAGGTCGCAGAAAGGTCAGATGACGCGACCCTCTACTAGGCCTTGCTAGACTCAGTATAGGAGTGACACGGATAGTATTGAGGCTAGGTTTACTTTGACTGATTTTGTGTAGTCTTATCCTTACTTAATGTTAACATAAGGACATTCTTTCAATACATAACGTTTATCTTCGATTTAAATGTAAAATTTATTCAAAGTACAGCGTGTTTATTTCCCTACCCAACAAGATGGTGAATTTAACCAGGAACCAGATAGGACAGTGCCTTTAAGCAATGAACTCAATAATTGAGACTGATTATTACATAAACAAGTAATTGTGCTAGTATAAGACTTTGTCGTCTCGATTTGAAACCGATCAATGAAACAGCATTTGTGTTTGGGCATAAAATTGATCTCATTTGCATTCGTCTTTGTGCAAAAATAGACAATAATCGAAACAAGTTTCTGAAATTAGTTTCGTTTGGTACATGAATTACAAGACGTACATAGGTACAAGATTGATCCCAACTTATAAGTATAAATTTAAACAGTCATGAATTGATTTGATCACTGGAATTGCCTGGAACTGGTTTTGACATAAGTAAATTTATATATTCAGACACAATCTGAAAGACAACTGAGGCGTTAATCTTTAGGCCAAAAGTTTGTTTTTTTCTGAATTTCTCATCTCCCCTCTGGCGTAAAATAAAAAAAGTGTTTTTATTTGTCATTTGTCCGCCGCCATATTAAAATTCCCCTCGCTCTGATAAAAAATTTGACACATCTACTAAAATGTCCACATTTTCTAAACCAGAAATTTAATTTTCCCATTAAGCTTTTCGCTTAACATCATCCTTATCATGATACTTACTTTTTTTAAATAGTGTCCGACCTCCCGCTCACATGGCAAAAGGACTTAAGAAACACAAAATCTAATACGGATGGCCTTATGTTAATGATGATAAAATCGCCTTTGAAGTCCAACCATAATTTGGACAAAAATAACCATATGACTCGTTGAGTGTTATCATTGATAATGATAATGTTAAGGGAGTAGTAGCACGTTTTTAGGGGGAACATAAGGTGATGTTAGGAAAATGAAAATTAATGGTTCCAATTGAAAGACAATGTATTTAAACTAAATTGAGAAGAAATAATTCAAATATATAATGTAAAGTTTAGCCATGCGATTCTTTTTCTTACACAAAATGGTGTAAGGGTGTTCACACAAAATGGCCGCCAATGGATTTTATGTGAATCTTCATACTTTGTCCTCTGACTATGGATGATTGGTTTGTGTCATGACATTTAGACACTATCAAAATAATACATTTAGCATTAACGTTCGATTATCAGTGAAAAATTGCAAATATAAAATTATCAAAAATCGTGCTACTGCCCCTTTGTGTATTGAGATTGTTGACACTGCCATCTACTACATTTAGCAATAACTTACAATTATCAGTGAAATATTTAAAATATAAATTATCAAAAACGTGCTACTGCCCCTTTAATATTTCTGAACTGTTGATCTAATTACGTAGTTACACCAATGATCGTTGGTGATACGACAATGATTTTCCTTTTTACCTATTTGTAGATATGTATATCTGTGCATATAAGTATGCAATAAGAGAATATTTACGATTATATTGCAGGTAATGAGTGTTTATAAGAATATTTACATCATTTTCAATGTTATGGATCTGAAAGTTTCAATCAGACTTATCAAACTTGAATAAAGTGTAAAAAGAGGACCAAAATGAACACAATTTTGGCTTGTTGTTATTTTTAAAGGAAATTTGTGTACATGCCTCACAATATCGTTATAATTCTTTTTTGAAAAAAAATTGATTTCTTTGCCGTTATACTCACTAATAAACAAATGACATTTAATGGGTTTGTTTTTTTAATAATAATATTTTCTGGTGTTCATTCAAAATTTAATAAGGTATTTTCAATAAATTGACGTATTACAACTGTCAAATGTCAATATTCAATGTTTGAAAAGCACGCCAAAAAGTAATTTCTCAAAACAGTGTTTAACCTTGTATGGTCATTGTACTAAAAGCAACGTCACAGTTTTATTTTATTTTCGAAAATGTTTTATGTTCGTGTAAATATTGATACTGCGGATGAGGTTTCATTGAAAGTTTTACAGTTTTATTGTTTAAGAGGACAACGACGCTTAGGAGTAATTTTTGGACATATTATATTTAAGTTGATTATCGGAAAGATTTTTTTTGTTTCGATCTTGATGTTGGTGACGTCAATGATGGCCCTAGTGAAATATTTAACGGGGATGTCATTTGATATAGTTTTGACATGATATATGATAATGTTGTGAGTCGAGTGCTGTTCATTCAGTACTGTTTGTTGACGTCAGTTGATGTATATATATATATATATGTCGGATCCGTGCATAAAGATAGAAGTTTGAAAAGTCAAAGATGACTTTGTTGTAATAAACATGATTATTTATTACTGATACTTAGCTGTGTGAAATACAATGATGTTGATGTCGTTGGCATCAATGTTTATGACGTTGACGATGACGATGATGATGACGATGACGATGATGATGATGATGATGATGATGATGATTATAATAAAGGTGATGATGCCGACGACGATGATGATGATGATCATGATGATCATCATCATCATCGTCATCAGAGTCTCCCTGTGCTTAAAGGGGCAATGCTATTCGGGGTATTTGTAATGGAAACAAAATTTAAGAGTACTTCCCTGTTTATACTTATATATGATTATTACATGCTTATTTCACACTTATGTTCATATATGGTAGTGAGGATAACATTTTTGGATTTAACAATTTGACAAAGAATAGCATGCGTCTCTGCGTCCTCTTGAATTTAGTTTTCGCAGAGAACACCCCGATAGGACTGTTTTTATCAATGTTACATGATGACATGGTTATCAGCAAAATTAGTAACATTATGTTGACGAGGATGTTTACCCGGTAGTGAGACAAGAGAATTCCCGCACAGACATGTGTGGGCGTCCCCTATATAGGATCAACCATCCTGGACTGTCATTGGAAATTAGATATACCACAGGGCATTCATGGTTGTCAATAACAAGATCTTCTTCATTGGTCAATATTGTTAACATTAAACATATCAAACGAAACGATCATATTTATATAAAACACGATAACATATTTTTTAAATTTATTTCTAAAGATTATGTCTGATCCAGATTATGTGTTACACTGTGAATTTGTAAAGCTTTCTTCTTGGAGAATTTATTTATTACCTCTGTATGAAACCAATAGGATTAAAAATACCTTTATACCTCATACCGTTCGTCTTTTAATTAAATGGTCTTAAATGGTCTATTTCAGATATTTTCCTGATTTTTCCATAAAATCAAGCATTTTAGAGATATTATGCATAAATGGATATATTTGCAAGTCCAGTGATGAGATATGAACTTCAATCTGCATATAAGATATTTGTAGCTTATCAAAACCCAATAAAATTTTAAGAAAGATACTCTGTGTCACTTTAAAGTATTTTTTTTATCCAAAGACAACACCAAGGAAATAACGCGGTCTAAAACTAGGACCACAGTTTTTAGCGATACCTTTGACGAAGCTGAGCGGAGAAAGTTCGCAGGTTATGTTTCTGTTAAAAAAAGAAAGAATGTTGTTAATAGGATTTCTAAGTATGCTTTACATATGTTTATGACTGTTTGTGTCTAGAATAGGTTAAGTGTAAGTTACCATGAAGTAAATGTAGATATGACATTAACATATATCTATTAGATGTATCTGTTTGTAGGATAGATAATGATGGTTTTTGCTTTTGTCCTTAGATAGATATTGATTATTATGGAGTTAATTGGCGTTTGTAATTCGGGTTATGTGTAGATGATCATGATTAAATGAGGAATATATATGAAATAAACGATGTAGTAAATGTAGATATGACATAAATAATGATAAGGGACATACTTGTTGTTTGTTGTTTGTAATGATGATGATGAGTATGATGTTGTTGTTGGTGATGATGATATTGTTGTTGTTGATGATGATAATGATGATGATGATGATGATGATGAGGATGAGGATGAGGATGATGATGATGATGATGATGATGCTGTTGTTGTTGTTGTTGGTGTTAATGATGATGATGATGATGATGATGATGATGATGATGATGATGCTGTTGTTGTTGTTGTTGGTGTTAATGATGATGATGATGATGATGATGATGATGATGATGATATTGTTGTTGTTGGTGATGATAATGATGATGATGTTGATGATAATGATGATGATGATGATGATGATGATATTGTTTGTTGTTTGTAATGATGATGATGAGTATGATGTTGTTGGTGATGATGATAATAATGATGTTGCTGCTGATGATGATGATATTGTTGTTGTTGGTGGTGATGACGATGACGATGACGATGACGAAGACCATGATTATGAGGATGATTTTGTCGGTAGTGATGATGATGTCGATGATGATGATGATGATGATATTGTACGTAAGCACCGTTTCGAAAGTAACATTTGCACTACGCTTAGCATCATAAAGAATGTGGAATCGATTTGTTTTTACATCAAGGACACGGATTATATACCAAGTCAAAGACAAAAACGGATGGTTTCACATACATTGCATACATTTGATGACGTCACATTACCAGTCATCACACCAATTTGAATTAACTAGCAGCGATATTAGGATGTGATATTTTTAAACTCGTGTCGATATAATAATTAGTTATTAATTAACTATCAATGATATGGCACTAATAAAATCTAAAAGGCCTACACTATACGATTCGGCAACTGGGCCAATACAGGTAAGCTGGGCCAATACGAGCCAAACTGGGCCAATACGAGCAGACTTGGCCAATACGACTCTGAGCATGCGCATATACACAAATGGCGCAAGTCCGAAGTTATCGCTTCAAAACTTTCAACATATATGACAGTTCACCAATCTCTTTTATAATTTTGATTTCGATGAAAATGAACTCTCTAATGTTGTGCAAGTAAATCACAAAGAAGTTAATTAATAAAAATGTCATTAATCAAGTTTTTCCATATTGGCCAAGTTACAGGTCCTCGGTCCGCTGTATTGGCCCTTGGCTTCGCCTCGGGCCAATACAGCAGACCTCGGACCTGTAACTGGACCAATACGGATAAACATGATTAATAACATTATAGTATCAAAAGATGCTGAAGTAAAAAATCCTATATTCAAGGACAGTTCTACTTTTTGATACAGATTATAAAACAATATAATGCAATTTTACATGTTAACGAATTGCTCTTTTCTCTTCGCAATAAATTCCCAGATGACTCCACAATATGGTCTTGTAGGTGTATATGTAATGACATGTTCATTCAAAAGTGATTATGTTCTCAGCCACGAATCAATGGTGTCAAGTTCTGATGGTTAAAACGAAGAACCGTGCATTATGTGATGAAAGAAGCGGATGTTGTGGTTGTCTCGTGTTCTTAACATCTTGTCCATCTGTGTTCCTACGGCCATAACATTGCCTTCAAAGAAACCGGAGACCATATAACTTGTTATGGCGGCCACAGATGCTGCTTGGGTGCATCTAGTTCACAGACATGTGACAGTCTGTTGGTTCCAGTCCGTGTACTCACTTCAACTCTTAGATGAACTGTTTGAGTGGCACTCTTGAAGTTGATGGTATAAGCAGGACAAGAGTTATTTTTTGGATGAACAACTTCTTTATTTGACAGTAGCTACTGTGAATTAAAGAAGTTGTTTATCCAAAGAAGTAGTCATGTCCTGCTCATACCATCAACTTCTAGAATGCCACTCAAACAGCTCATATAAGAGTTGTCATCCAGACCCTAAAGCAAAAATATTAGTTGATGACCAACCCAGTCTAGAAAAATACAGCAAGTCTAGATCGCTCAGCTTTAGGAAGGTCTGAAATTTAAGCAACTGCTGGGCTCCATTTTGTTATAATACATGATTTGTTAAAAATATTGTCAATATTGAAAAAAATGCTTCTGAGACTAAATGTTAGTCTAAGGAAGTAGCTATTTTTATTTAAAGAAGTCGTCATCCAAAGAAGAAGCAAGTGTCAAATAAAGAAGTTGTTCACTCATAGAATTACTCATGTCTAACTCTTAAGATGTTAATAATATCACGAGTATAGCACTAATACAATATATGGAGAATACTAAACGACATCCCGTCTAGTAAAATTTTATGAAACGAGTTAATGAAGTCAAATACTAATACCATTCACGAGTTTCAAGTAAATCTTATAATATTTGATATTTTATTTATTACTGCCTTATATCGTAAATATTAGATAAAGACATTGGCCGACGTAACCATCTTGATTGGCCTGCTGACATTGTGATGTCACATCATTCGGTTAGCGCGTGGTGTTATTTAAAAGGGGGTTTCAACTTTGTCGATTTATCAATCAGGTATATCTTCAATGGACAAGTTATGATAAGACCAAGACTAAAGATTCTTCAAGTGGGCCAATACAGAAAAATCTTGGTCAATACTGTCAAGGGTGCAAGTAAAAGATTAATTAATAAAATCGTCACTAATCAAGTTTTTCGTATTGGTCGAGTTTCAGGTCCTTCGAATAACTTATAATTGACCAAAAACATATAAGAAAAAAATACTACATACATGTCAAGTGACAAGCTTTTTTGGTCAACATGCTAACACGCTGTCGTCCAATGGAAAGGAAAGCTATCTTCAGAGTTTATTACAGAATGGGCAAGTTTATTTGCCTCTAGCCTGAAATTACACATCGTTTAGGACACCCTTTTAGTTCAGTTCATATTATGTATGAAATATAAAGAGATTATTACCCAAGTAAGAATGTCATATGACACACTTCCGAGGGTGATACTTTCATTATTGCAGATTCTATTCCATTTTATTCTCTTAGAATTATCTGGAGACCCGCCTGCTGCCCTTGCGACGGTCGGCGACAGTGACTTCACGAACAATGGTTTTATGAAATCACAAACGTAAATATACAAGGCGTCGCGCTACAACAATCGTTGCTAGGCAAAATTGGTGTGTGTGTGTACATGTGAACATAATATGTCACCATAATTTTTCCAGGTATCATTTGCTTAATGTTGGTATTGCATAAGTCTGTCGTCCAGCACACTTGAATAAAATAAAAGGATAGGCAGGTCTATGGGTGATCCATTCTCTCCCAACAGAGACAGATCTAGTCATGTTGATTTAGCCTCTGTTATATTACGCCGAGTTTCTGGGATAGAATGGGAGAAGCCTGATTGGAGGCAATCAAAGTAAGTTGTGCAATCAGCGACGCTGTTCTTAAATCATCGTTTAGGCTACTGAAGCAAGGCAAAAGCAATGTGATATGAACCACCCTTTCCATGCGAGAAGCGTTGTCATTTGATAAAAAAAATTCAAATGGATTGTGTTGCGGGTTTTTTCCGCCAGGGGGAACTGTCGGAACCCAGGGATTTCGGCATAATAGAACAGAGGCTAAATCAACATGACTTGATCTGGCTCTGTAGGGAGAGAATGTGGGAGATCGTATTGTTCCTTTCATTTTATTCATCGATTTATATTTCAAATTAGAGTTGTAATTTGAGCAAAAGACTAAACACGTATATTCACTATTCAGAAAGTTGAGAGCTCGTGAATTTTAATTAGTATAGTTTCACGTCAGTGTTTGATTACTAGACTAGTTTTTGATATGAAGTTGTAAATCCACTTTGGGAAATATAAAGGAAAACTGCATGTCAAGTAAAAAATGTATTTTCATCAGCAGTCATGATACCCTTATTTCTAATAGAGAATTAATGCACACCGTGCGCGTTAGTCTAACATTACGACTCTAATGTTAAAAGTTGGATATTCATAAGACATACAATTGAATGAAATAGAAAAGGAGGCTAAATTTTTTTTTTCTAAAATAAAGCTCTCTAGATAGCCATCTTATAGGCTTGTTTACGATCTTAGGGTCGGTTGACAGACTTAAATATATGGTAAAGACTGCATAAAAAAACATGGAAAGTCCTATAATGTCATGTAATGTCAGATAATGTCATATAAAGTCATATGATGTCATATAATGTCAAGTCATGTCAACATTATATTTTCATTTGAGCCAATCGAGCCATATTGCTTATAAGGAAAAGATTACACTCATTGCCCGTATCAGTCATTCAAAATGGAAAATTAATTACAAATACTACATTAAAGAGTGTTGTATTTGTGGATATCGACAACTGCCATTTAACGTATCACCAACTATTCTATCATTTACAGTTAAGTGCGTCATCCAGTTCAAGGTAAAATAGCTTAATCCTTACTCACATGTACAGAACTGTAAGTTATCAGTAACATGTAAGTCTAAAATGGTTTTTTTTTGTATCGAGAGGAAATAAAATATATTTTTAAGAAATAACAGCTGCCCAATATCCTCCATTCGCTCTCCACAGAGGCCGATCGTGTCATGAAATGCCGATCGAGCCTCTGTTCTTATTAGACTAAATCCGTGGGTTCAGGAAGTTCCCCTGGCGGAAAACATTTGCTCTACAATCCATTTGAATTTTGTCAGCAAATGACAGCGCTTCTCGTATAAATAAGTGGTCACAATGCCTTGGTCCATTCTCTCCCAACAGAGGCAGATAGAGTCATGTTGATACAGCCTCTGTTCTATTACGCCAAATCCGTGGGTTCCGGCAGTTGCCCCTGGGGGAAAAAAACGCATCACAATCCATTTGTATTTCTTTATCAATTGACAGCGCTTCTCTCATAAAAAAGTGATTCACATCACATTGCCTTAGCCATGATTAAGTCGCTAAATTGGTGATTTAAGAACAGTGTATTTGATTGTACAACTAACGTTGATCGCCTTCAGTCAGGAATTCCCATTCTACCCCTTTAACCTCGAAGAAGAACAGAGGCTCGATCAACCTTTCATGACTTGATCGTTTTCTGTAGGCAGAGAATAAATATATCCTTGTACTCTTTGGTTTTGATCTTGCATTGGTCTGGCTCGCACACCAGGTTCAACTTTGTATTTCTTTTGTTGGTTTTGTGTTTGTGTACTGCACGAAATCATGTGTTTATATATTTGAGATTATATTCTAATAATTATGACAAATCTATGTGAAAATCTATAACAAGATTAGAGTTCTAGTTGAATTGGCGTAATTATTGAAACTCATCAACAACTTTTTTTAAATAAGATATAAAATTCAATTCTGACATTTAAAATAATAACATAGTTCATGCTATATTTGATATAATTAGGCAGTTGCCATATCAGTTGGTTCGGCATGAACTATTATCTTTGGTAAACCAATTTTTGTAGATCAACAGAAGACGAAAACAGAAGTCGCTATGATTAATGCACGAAAATGATATTTCTATCTATGAAAAACATGTTTTCTTACAGATAAACGTAGATGAAGAATATTTCATCAGGTTTTTTCGGTTAGGTGTTCCATGTTCATATCAAACCTCATCCATTTCTAGATAAACGATGTACTGCAGTAAACGTTTAACATCATCTGAATAACTGACTGTTTTTTGTATCATCTGCAAGTTGAACCTTTTCATATCCAATACCAAATCTTAGTAGATTAACATATACTTATATTCAGTCTATGAAAATGATAATTTTCATAAACGATTACTTTATTATCTATTAGGAAAGAAAATTGTCTATTAAAGATGTTGTTCATTACAGACTTGTAAGTGAGATGTTGGGGGTCACATATGCCAAACTTAATTAATTTGATGGAAAAGTATTGACCGAGGTAGTATCATTTCAAAGTAAATCGACGTTGTATATGAAACTGTAAAGTCGCGGTTGTGGTCGAAAACCAGACACGGACGAGCGTCACTCAGTCAAACGTATTTTTGGAAACGTATCGAAAGCTTTCAGAATGACATTTACGTGTTTTAACTGTTTGATAGGTTACATACCGTTTACATTTTTTATTCGATTTTTAGTTTTAGTTTTAGATTTTCATTGGGAACACGGTTTTATTGTATAAATGCCATTTTGTGAGAATGGTGTATAAATGAATTCTGCCATTTACGTTCGTATTCAAACAAAAGTGTATATGATGAAATTATTTAATGACAAAATTTACTTAGTGTAGGACAAAGGGTTACACTGCAATATTAAACAGTGTCTTCAATGAGCATTTTCTTAATTTAGAACATATATTGAATCAAAATATTTGTGTTCGTCCATATTGCAGCAAAACTTGCTGAGTGGTTAAAAACTGAAAACTGTTTTAAGTGTTCACACATCGTGCTAATAAATGCGGATATTCAACAATATTTTCAAAAACCGTTGAAATTTTATTCTTTTTTAAAATGTCGTCAACATTCTTTATTGATTTAAAAAAGGTGAAACACACAATCTTAAATATGATAATTCCATTAAAATCACACGGTTATTTTGGGAAAGGGAAAGAGTCCAAGGAAGATTGGACTTAACGGACAAGGAACCCCCCTCCTTTAGCGCCTCACTGTTACGCTGGCCAGACGGGGTCTTGTCCAGACTAGACTAGAAATACTGGTCAGCGCGGTTGCGCTATATAGGTCCGTCAGTTGATGAGAGCAAATATTTGACCTTGGCGCGCAGAACAAGCAAGGACTTCGCCGGCAGACGGTAGTGACGTCACTAGGAGTCGTCTGCTGCGCTGAGCGGCCTGTAGAGCTCTGTAGTGGAGACAGACTATGGATTTTCCAATAAATTTTCCAGTAATGGCGTTTACCAAGCCGTGGGGCTGCCGACAGCAGTGTCCCGGCTTATTACAGAGAAACAAAAACGTAAATGTTGTCCCTTTCGACTTGGAGCCATGCCAAGATGGGGGGGGGGGGGGGGGGGGGGGGGGGGGGGGAGGTGCCATGGTCGGGGGATAAGTTCATATAGATCGGCAAGGGAAATGGCAGACATGTTTTCGAAGGCGGACCAGACAGCTAAAGTATTATTAAAATGGATTCCGTCGTTGTTGTTCTTCAGAGATATGCCACGACTGACTTTAAATGTTTGCAAGGGTTCAATTATGGTTTATTTCGTTTGCTTGTTTATTCAGCAGGGGGATTTGTGTCATATAGTTCAGAGCTAATGTGGTTAGCTTCTTTGGGAATGAAATGGCGTCTGTACGATATGAATTCGAATATCATTTCATTACCATCTTTCAAGCTGAGAATAACAAATCATTCAACTTGAAGATAGTGTGGCTTCATGATAAGCCATTACACTCAGGTTTCAAGGCCTCGGGCTCATAGTTTACCTATATTGAGTTCGATTTTGTCCACGACATCAAGATCTGATTCATAATATGAAACACGTTATTTTTGATAAACAACAAGAAAACATTATGATAGAGATGTTTATGACAGATTTGTACATAAACAATGTTTACTAGGCTTTTGTATGTATTTATTTCTAAACAAAGGCGCACGTGTCGCTTAAAAACAGCGTCAGAAAGTTATATACTCATAGACCTTATCCCACTACTATGAGTATACATATATGTCTAAATATGTGTAAATGATACTTTCCTGCAATCGTCGGTACCTCTCGATCAAATCTTTTGATAAAGGAACGCATGTCACCGTAAACAACTTACGGAGGGGCTCCTTAACATAAGAGGGATCATGAATATTACATAAAAAGGTGAAATGTAAATTGTAAAACTATGATTACGCAATACAACGAAATGGACACATACATAACGAAGGTGCTACTTATGGTGAGCATATAAAGATATAAAAGATAAGGATGTAGTCTAAGAATATCATGGCATATTTCTGAGACGCTGAAATTAGAGAAAAGCATGATGCGCCGGCGGGGAACATGGGTTGCATGAGGATAGCACGGGCAACCTAGGTTTTAGCCCTTAGCGTGCATGTATACATCGTTTCCTTACGGGCCGTACACTGTCCTATATCTCCACTAAATTAATAAGATCACAGTAAACCATGAACGCAGGCCTTTTTTGTACTTTTTTTTATAGTTTTTTACACAAAAATGTAAAAGAAACGTATGTTGTTCTATATGATAAAAATATAATAAAACGTTATTCATAAATACGCATCGGAAGGTGAAATTAAAGTGTATGCCCAATTTTGATAAAATTTTGATTTAACAAGAGGGAGTATCTTTTATAACTGAACTATATGAATAATTTTAGAAGGAAATTCTTATACAACGGGTTGAAGTATTTTATGATTTTTGTTATTGAAAGCAAGTTTAATTCTTGATATTGTTAGGTTTTCGAATGTTATCCAAAGAAAATATTTAAATAATGAAGTGGGCGCTCAACCAAATTAATATTAAGATAATATTTTTTCGAATCTTTTAACCACCACGTTTATCATTGTTAGCGTTTTCAAACATTTATTTTTTAATAACTTCTCACGTCATTTTTAAATGTCAATCCCACTGGTTTTTTTTGCTCACACATACTTTAACAAAGTTTTCCTATGAAATGAATACAATAACCGGATCAAATCTATATTTCTTTTCAATTAACAGGTAAATGTTAATAAGTCAAAGAGGTACATTGACATTTCAGTGGCATTTTGAGTCCTTATATAAAAATCATTATGAAGTTAGTAAACTTTACTTCCTGTTAGACAGATTTCGCTATCGACGTTCTGCTCTCTGATTGGCTCATAAATGAATATCTTATACTTATAAAAATTTAGATACTTACATGCATACAGAAGGTTTCCCTAAATGTACATGTTTTGTAAAAGAAACTTCGGTATTTATGAATTCTCTGAATGTTTTAGTAAAAAACTTTAATATATTTTTCAACAAAAAAACTTATCGGATATGTGAAACAACGCCTTCATTGAAATATACGTTTTTATCATAATCATGTCAACATGTTGTGAAAAATACATGCTATGCAGCCATCGACATATGTTTTATTAAGCGTTGTAAGTTTTAGTCCCCAGGTGTTCGGAGATTGACATTCAGTATTTTTTATATTTTCGCTACTGCATTCTCTCCCCACTGAGGTATATCAAGTCATAAAATGTTGATTCTACCTCTGTTCTAATTAGACCAAATGCGTGAGTTCCGGTATCCCCATCTCTCCCCACAGAGGCAGATCAAGTCATGAAATGTTTATACAGCCACTGTTCTATTACGCCGAAATCCTTGGGTTCCGATAGTTTCCCCTGGCGGCCAAAATTTCCACTATAGCCTCTGTTATATTACGCCGAGTTAGTGGGATAGAATGGGAGATGCCTGAACCACCCTTTCCGTGTGAGAAGCGTTGTCATTTGTTAAAGAAATTCAAATGTATTGTGATGCAATTTTTTCCGCCAGGGGAAACTGCCGGAACCCACGGATATAGGCGTAATATAACAGAGTCAGAAGCTGTATCAAGATTTCATGGCTTGATCTGCCTCTGCTGGGAGAGAATGCCTTTCCCTTTCCATGAGAGAAGCGTTGTCATTTACTAAAACAATTCACACGGATTGTTGTGCAATTTATGTCCACCAGGGGAAACTGACGGGACCCTCGGATTTGGCCTAATTAGAACAGAGACGCGATCAACATTTCATGACTTAATCTACCTCTCTGGGGAGAGAATGTAACAGCCCCTGAAACATATCTTTATGAACCCATGCAAATCTACGTAATTGTAGCAAGTCTAGATCACAGCAGTTTCAGGGTCTGTAAAATCAGCTTAGCCACAAGACTGAATCTGCTCTGAAAATGAACAAAGGCATCCTTTCAATTTAGATACTACATAGTTGTATTTGAACTGTACAAAAAGTTAAAGTTACACGACATTTTTTCGATTTATTAAATATCTAAAAGTAATTAGATACATTTGATTATTGTGATCACAATAAGGCAGTACTTTGAACGATATATATCTATAAACAGTAGTATTTCATTAAAATATATTTTTGAAACAAATTTCATAAATAAAATAAAAACATATTTTGTAATAAAAATACAAAATACTCCAGTATTCTTTGACTGATTATCTATCCTGGTCACATTTTGAGTACGACGTAAGAAACCGTGTTTGTATATTTTTATTTTAAAATCATACACATCATAAGACCAACTAAGGCGTAAAATTTCTTCTGTACCTAAGCTTATTTTCCTTTTAGAGACTAAACTTTAATCTACAGTTCCTAGTTGTAAAAGAAATATATAGTTTGTTCAATATCCGATACCTGAGGGAAACTCGGGTATAATAGCCTTACATTTTGGAATAGATCACACCTCAGATCTGAATAATATGGACAATTAACTGAGAAGTGAATTTCGTCTGCCACAAATCCTGTTGTGTCATTGAACAGGAAATTCTATCCCGTTCTATTTCTAATGGAAGCGTGTCACATTATACATTTTAATACCTAGAACACCACGATGCCATCTAGGCAAAACAAAAGTAACATATGTTTCTGGGATAACGTTGTTTTAAAGTTGTCCATGTTAAGGTTAAAACACGAGAGCGAGGTTATGCTTGGATTTCAGAACCCGAGGAAAGAGCTGAGAGTAAGACCGAAAACAAAGACCGTCTGGTCCGTGGTTAGTGTGCTTGCTTATAGTTCAGAGGGTTGGGGGTTCGAGGAATGCAACTGTGGATACATCTTCCCAGGGCAAGGTGAAAACGTAACGAGCTACTCTCCTCGTTTAGACCTTGCCATCACAGCATAGAATACCTGTGATCTTGAGCAGCGACACGTATCGTGATCACGAGTTACGCCCTTTACCAGCTCTTTCAACAATAGCCAATGAAATCGCCGTTTACATTCGGAACAGATTCAAAATACTAACAGACGGATCTTTCAGAAAACCATCCAAGTGATATTTAAATATCCAACTTCAGTTCGCATGGTTGTTTTCATGTTTCCTATGAGCACCGAGAATGCAGAGAAAATAAACAACAATGTATCATTCCAATAAAGTGTTTCTCTCCTTTGTAAAACGCATAAAAAGGTATTTTTTCAAATCTGTTTGTTTTTAGAGTAGCTTATGTTTACTCAACTAGATTGCTGTCATTTTTTCTAAGTAATTCTAAAATTTCGGTTATTCAATTTGAATTAAATAGAAAAATACACGAGGCATACTTTCACAGTAGCCTACATTTGCCTATTAATCGAAATATTTGATAAATAATCACGTCTAAAGCATTTTTTTCACATGATAACAAACATTGATAAAGGTACAAAAAATAACTTTTACATGTGGTGTACGAATAAGAATTCCTTCCAACACGATATAAAACGTTTATATAACATATTCATTTGAAAGATACCAAATAATCATGTGATTTATAGCAGTCAATGTTTTTGGGCATTTTCTTCCTTGTTCACGATATGTATCAAAGCATGTAACAATCCTTATCAAATAAACACAAAAGTTTAAATACTTTAAACCTAAGGGCGGTGCATTATATTTACGCCGAAATATCATGACATACTATGTTTAAGACACTCGTGTCTGAATATAAATATATCACTCGCTTTCGCTCAGGAGATACTAATGTTAAGGTACTCGTGAATGAAAAATAGCACGCCATGGATACTCAAATAACGTGTTCAGTTGTAGTCGACTGCTAATGCCTTCTTGTACAATATGTAACAATGTTGTTCATGTGCGAAAAGTGCAAGGAGGTTATTATCATACTTGGAACAATGACACGTACTAGAATTCAGTACGCATGCGTAGTCAATTGACAACGGCGCACGATCAAAGCCCGCAGGAACTCATCATGTGCATGCGTGCATGGTCGGCACGGTTATATTCGTTCCGCACGAGAGGCAAACCGGTTATATACAGGAAAGGTAACACATGACCTGATTGTTGTCAAATGCCTCACTATGTGAGCTATAAAATCCTTGCACTGAATAACCTCGTCGTGGGATTTTGTTAATGCTTATGTCTTGATTTACGCTGGTATGCATTATTTGCGGGTTGCGGGGTACGGGTTATGGTTAACCACGCATTCTCTCCCCACAGAAGCAGATCAAGTCATGACATGTTGATACAGCCTCTGTTATTATGCCGAAATCCGGGGGTTCAGGCAGTTTACCCTGGCGGAGAAATATTGCAACTCAATCCATTTGAATTTTTTTAGCCAATGACAACGCTTCTCGCATGGAAAGGGTGGTTTATATCACAATGCTTTTGTCATGATTCAGTTACCAAAATGATGATTTTAGATCGGCGTCACTGATTAACTAACTTTGAGTGCCTGCAATCAGGCATCTCCCTTTTTAGCTCACAAAGTCGGCGTAATATAACAGAGTTTGTATCGACATTTCATGACCTGATCTGCCTCTGTGGTGAGATAGTTTACCCCATGAATGTACGTGTTAAGTTTGCCTTAGTTGATTCCCACAAAATGCTATGTGCTGAATTAAGTTCATTTACCCTGCCTTTGTCAATCGCCGCTAATGGCTGCAATTCTGCCCAAGCGGCGCTAAACAATAACTAACTCACTCATCCTGCCTAGATAATTAGTTGCAATATAACGAGAACTGACTTTGAATGACTTGCAATGGCCTTTTATGAAAATATGCTAACTCCTTTACTATGTATTTTGATGTATGACTTGTCAAAAGTTTCCCTGTCGCATTTTCCGTTATACTTTTCCAAAATAACGTTAGCCTAAGCGGCGCTCTGAAGCATTGTTCGGTTCTCGACCAAAACACAAACTGCCCTCTTTGTATTGTAATAATTCGATTTAGATCAAATTTTTTTTAATCAGAACATTTATTTTTATTGATTATTTGATCAAATAGGTACTAAAGATGTCCATAATTTATCAAATAACATGATGAAATACCATCGTCTTTGATATTCTGATAAGTATTTAATACAAGTATATTTGATATTTTTTTTAGAAAATCTGAAGAAAAACATCTGTGTATGAATAAATCATAATTGTATTATATTTCACTGGAAACCTGCTTTTCGATGTTCATTTTTATACAATATGGTAAATATTTAAGTAGATTTAACGTAGATAAGTTTGGTTGAATTCATCAACCATCTTAATTGATAATTTTGTATCATAAATAGTATGTCTATGGAATGCATATCAAAATTTATTGCCTGAAATATATACAGAGTAGAGACATTTGATAATTACAAATTAATTAGAATTGGCATAACCGTTTTCAATCATTAGTTCAAATTTCTTTGAATATGTCTCCAAGAGAACATTTCTCTTGTATCAGATAGAAAAATAAAACAACACCTCTTGAAATAAGATCATACAGATAAATCGGAAAGTGACATACAGTGATTGTTGGGTACAAATATGTAAAATATTGCTTATGGTAGTAGCATGACTGATGTTAATTTTAACATTAAAGAGCAACTCCTTGATTAAATGACTAGTTTTGATACGAACCTAATTTTTCTATGTAATGCTGTGACTAAAAAATATCCAAATTCTTATCCCATGTTATAATCACCGAATTCAATGGTAATCTACAAAACCCCTTAAAATGTATGAAAGCGTCGACCACACATTTTATGCAAATGATTTCTAGTTCGTCAAACACTTTCAATCAATCAGTATTCTATTCCAACAAACCACCATTGGTGGTACATGAACGATGCAAACATACTTCAATTCCTAATACCTTTTAGCTGCTCTTTGTAATGTTCTAAAATTAAGTTTGACTAATAAACGTACGCCATTGTCCGGATTTCGATCATAACCTTGATTCGGCCATCAGTCTAAGTAAACCTAGCCGCAATATCTTCCTTTTTACTCCTATACAGAGACTAGGAAGGCCTAGTAGAGGGTCGCGTCAGCCCACGTATCGAATTGACCAATCAGAACTCAGCTTACCAAGCCACAATAGTCTGCCTTCGTACGTTTAACGTTAGCGGGTCATAGGTCGCAGAAAGGTCGGCTGACGCGACCCTCTACTAGGCCTTGCTAGACTCAGTATAGGAGTGAAACGGATGATATTTAGGCTAGGTTTACTTAGACTGTTCGGCCATACACCTCGTCTCAAAACTTCCCATAATACAAGCCTTTGCCTAATTCATACTCATAGGCTGGAGCATATGGTGAATGGGAACATTTCTAATATATTTAAGTACATGATAAAGAAAATAACATATATCATTTATAATATGGTCATTGTCAGATTTTAAAATATTTATGAAGTTCACAATGGGATCAAGATCCTTCAATTATTTTTATCACTTATCAAGCATTTGCTCCAGTATAAATGACAAGTTTCTAAATTTTAGTAACTTTGGATATCATGAAGAGGGAATTGATACATTTGCGGATCTCCCCTATTCTAACAATTATCGAGCAATAAAATAATGATGATTTTCACTTTGTCTGTTATCCATTACCTAAAGTAAACCAAAATTAAAAGAGCTTTTTTAAGTCTGCAGAATTTCGAGAAATCTAGATGCCTCAGCTTTAGCTGAAATTAAGTATTTTTCAGGCCGCCTTTTTATTATGTTTTAAATCAAAGATTAAAACGATGAAATTAGTCACGAACTCTTTTATCAAGTTCGATATATGCAAGTCTTGCTTGAATGATGCGTTTCGCTGTTTTAGTTTTTTCTTTGATAGGCCTGATATACTCATAGACTATCAGACATCATCGTTCTCTCAACATCCCGTTACAATTGATTATACAAAGCTCTCATATGCAGACATTCAACATGTACGGTACTTGGTTGTCGTCGTTATATGCGCCGTTTTAATCGTTCCAGCCAAAACATTGGACCATGCTGTGTGCTTACAAAGACCGTTTATTGGCATGGGCCGTCCCGTCAATGTCTAACTGCCGCCATGTGCCGGCAAACATCAAAGGGCGGCTCGTCTCTGATCTGTGCGTGCGATAACGGAATGCACGCACAGGGCGGAAGCTGTGGGGAGGTAACTCTCGCAAGATCACGCAACCACCGCCTACCACGTTATTTGACACCGCGCCGGAAGGAGCAGCCAGCCGAAAAGCCTAGCGATAAGGGGAGATAATCTGTGATTAAAGAGAAGTAGTGGTAAGGAAGCGCCTTGCGGAAGACCAATGTCCGTTTATGGTTCCTTAGTAAGTCTGGATAACATAAGTTGTGTGCGTGAGGCGATAGGTTAACGTCTGATTGTTTACAGTTGAGTACTTTGAAAGTGAAGATAATAGTGACTATTTCAGTGTTTATTGCGATTAAGAATAGCATTACCTTTCAAGCCGATACGGTACTGTCACGGTATACTGATTAAAAATTTGCTTGTCACCCAGAAATGTCATTATTGTCATTACAACAGGCCTAAAGGCTGCTACTGTTACAATTATTACATGAAATTCAGTGCAAGAAGGTTAGAAATATATCATTAAGACATTTATTATGAAAACATATTTGGTTTATTTCATTACACATAAAACCTTTCTCCGTTAGAGACTAACATGTTGCACTTTCATAGTTTATTACCAGTTATACAACATCATTTGGATTTCCTTTTAAAAGTATGTTCAGCGTGGGATGAAAAAGGCCCTGATTTATCGAGGCAACGCACTCGCTTCATGAAATGGCAATTTATTTTCAACAGAATGCTTATTTGCATAAAAGCGGAATATAATATCAAAACATAAAATGGACATGGTCACTGTACTTATGCAAAGTATAAGTAATACAGTATCGATTTTTTTTTATTATCAAATGACCCATCGATATTTTTAGTTCACTAACTGATGTATTTGAATTTACAAAATATGTATGTTTAAGACATGGAATAATACATAAAAATTAGGAAGAGATTTTTTGGGTGCTTAAACAGAAATGTCTCCTCGAATATATGTTGTGTGAAAAGTGTATTTTACTGAAAGGCAATGATTTAAAATATCATTTAAAACAACCTTTCAACAAAATTACTTATTAAAACACAAAACGGAAGGATTTCTGAATGTCACCTTCGTAATTACATCTTTTAAGGAACAAATATTATATTAATTTTTTTGTGAATTCAATCTTTATTTCTTAAGGATCAAAATGTCAGCTAACGAATATCATCTATTTCTCATTTTTCTTTTGGATTTAATGTGTTTAAAAATCATTTTCATAATGTAAACTAACCAACATAATTCATTTATCGTTTTCTTTTTTGATTTAATGTGTGTTTTCCAAATCACAACCAAATATAGTGTCTTTTGTAACATCTTATACATGGATTGGAAAAAAATCAACATGTACATGTATATATTGATGTAAATGTCCCCTAAAATATAGTTTCTACTTTATTCAACAGAGAGATGTCTCTTTTATGTCCATTTATGAGAGGCGTCAGTTCCATCAAAAACCTTTCTATCCAAAAACCCTTCGGTGATAAAAATAAGAAATTCCCTTTTCACAGCGTCTCCAGCGTCGATCGATTTTTGTTTCATAAGAATTTAAAAATGTAAAAATATTCGTCTCTGAAGGAAAGCAATCATTTTTATGTCAATTTAGATATTTGTACATTCCATCCGAGACCTAAGTACCACATTTGAGGGGAGAAAAGGTGGGCCGTTGATGCCATGCGATATCATTATAGAAACATTGAAACGTCATGGATATTATCTTGATTTCAAACAATATAACCTTACAAATATTACCATTAAAAAGGCAGTTTGCCGGAAACAGTGAACACCTCCATGTTTTTTTTCCAATTTCAAATAAAATGCATCGTAAAACCATTCTATCCCCACAAAAATAAATCAACTAATAAAATGTTGATCCTACCTCTGTTCGAATTAAACCAGATTCTCGGCTTCCGGCAGATTCCCCTGCCGTAAAAATTTGCACCACAATCAATATTATTTTTTAGCAAATGACAACACTTCTCGCACGGAAAGGGTGGTTCATATCACAATGTCTTTATCATTATTCGGTAGCCAAAATGTTGATTTTAGGATTGCACAAAGAACTTTGATTGCATCCAATCAGGCATCTCCCATTCTAGGCCACAAACTAGGCTTATTGGAACAGAGGCTCGATCAGCATTTCATGACTTGATCTGCATCTGTGAATGCATAAACAAGTGATAGGAGTTTTGAGGCCGTCTTCAGTATAATAAACCATATGTTTCCGGATTCAAATAACAGGACCAGAAACAAGAAATTTTGAAATTTTGAGACCAGTTCAGTAAAGAATCGATGTTCTTCTTCTCTTGTATAACATAGTTATCTTTAACAAATTTCTCACAATGTTTCTTTTTATATTGAACTGCAAAGTCAGTTAAGTACCTCAAAAGGGCTCTGGCTTGATAATGATGCAACCTTTCACGGCTGAAGCTTGTTGCATCACTTGTCATGTTGCAATTGCATCACAGACATTTGAACGTAGCATGAACAGTTCTCAAAGCCTTTTACAAATATTTTGTTTAGAATTGTCAGACATTTAATTCTATATGTTCTTTAATTCATCATGTATATTTTTACTAGTTTTTACTCATTTTCACTATGCAATAATGCTATCTTTGGGTGATACTGTCCAAAAAAATACACCTTACAAACCTTTTAGCATAGGTTAAAAAATTGTAATACATTACAGATGAAAATTAATATTTCTATTTTGTGAATAATCGAATGAAGATGAACTGATTTTTGACAATTAAATGTCAACGTTTTAAAATGTGTCTATCATTTTAAAACATGAAGATACTAAAATTAATATCATCATGATATGACATTAAAATGGAAGCCGAGTAAATAGTCATTAAATACAGTGGAGACCAGCCTTTAAATATAATTTTGCTTTATAATTCATAGGTTATTTATTTTCTAACCCTACATCTTCATTTAACATGGCGTATTCACTGAAATGAAGGTTCCAGTTTTAGCTCGGAGCAAAATCGATATTTCATGTCGCTGTAGTAATTCCAGTGATTTAACAACCACTCGCCTTCATCAGCCTACCAGAACACATCCTAAACTTCGTCTTTTTAAATTGACATGGACAAAATCGATAGTTGTGGACTTTAACGTTATCATCGTTTATTACCCTAAGTGTGGAAACTATATGAGCACATGTGCACATATCACTTGTGCACAGCAACGATTGTTGTAGCGTGACTCGCTGTATTTTTGCGTCTGTGACGTCATAAAACCATTCTTTGTGACGTCACTGTACCTGGCCGTCGAAAGGACAGTTGACCGTTTTCTCTATATTTTTAGCTCATCTGGCCTGTAAGGCCCGATGGGCTTATGGCATGGCATGGTGTCCGGCGTCCGTTCGTCCGTCCGTCCGTCCGTCCGTCCATCCGTCCATCCGTCCGTAAACTTTGTGGAATTTCGACTTCTTCTCCAGAACCATTAGGCCTAGAAAGCTGAAACTTTGTGTATAGACTCCTTAGCTAGTGAGGATTATAAATTGTAGCTTTGGTGGCCATGTGACCCCTAATAAGGGCCACAGGGGCCACACCCTAAAAACCGATTTTCATCTTCTTCTCCAGAACCATAAGGCCTAGAAAGCTGAAACCTTGTGTACAGACTCCTTGGCTAGTGAGGATTATAAATTGTAGCTTTGGTAGCCCTGTGACCCCTAATAAGGGCCACAGGGGCCACACCCTAAAAACCTATTTTCATCTTCTTCTCCAGAACCATAAGGCCTAGAAAGCTGAAACTTTGTGTACAGACTCCTTAGCTAGTGAGGATTATAAATTGTAGCTTTGGTTGCCCTGTGACCCCTAATAAGGGCCACAGGGGCCACACCCTAAAAACCTATTTTCATCTTCTTCTCCAGAACCATAAGGCCTAGAAAGCTGAAACCTTGTGTACAGACTCCTTGGCTAGTGAGGATTATAAATTGTAGCTTTGGTAGCCCTGTGACCCCTAATAAGGGCCACAGGGGCCACACCCTAAAAACCTATTTTCATCTTCTTCTCCAGAACCATAAGGCCTAGAAAGCTGAAACTTTGTGTACAGACTCCTTAGCTAGTGAGGATTATAAATTGTAGCTTTGGTGGCCCTGTGACCCCTAATAAGGGCCACAGGGGCCACACCCTAAAACCTATTTTCATATTCTTCTCCAGAACCATAAGGCCTAGAAAGCTGAAAACTTGTGTACAGACTCCTTGGCTAGTGAGGATTATAAATTGTAGCTTTGGTAGCCCTGTGACCCCTAATAAGGGCCACAGGGGTCACGCCCTAAAAACCTATTTTCATCTTCTTCTCCAGAACCATAAGGCCTAGAAAGCTGAAACTTTGTGTATAGACTCCTTAGCTAGTGAGGATTATAAATTGTAGCTTTGGTGGCCCTGTGACCCCTAATAAGCCACAGGGGCCACACCCTAAAAACCTATTTTCATCTTCTTCTCCAGAACCATAAGGCCTAGAAAGCTGAAACTTTGTGTATAGACTCCTTGGCTAGTGAGGATTATAAATTGTAGCTTTGGTGGCCCTGTGACCCCTAATAAGGGCCACAGCGGCCACGCCCTAAAATCCTATTTTCATCGTCTTCTCCAGAACCATAAGGCCTAGAAAGCTGAAACTTTGTGTACAGACTCCTTGGCTAGTGAGGATTATAAATTGTAGCTTTGGTTGCCCTGTGACCCCTAATAAAGGCAACAGGAACGTCCTTCAAATCTATTTTCATCTTCTTCTCCTGAAGTATAATGCCTAGAAAACTGAAACTTGTCGCCTATATATACTTAATTTTATGATTGGTGCCCCGGTGGCCTCTACAAAGGGGGTATCATTGGCCACACTCTACAGCATAATTGATGATGAAGCCTGATGAGCTACAGAGCCAATGGCTCTATTTTTAAGAGAACAATATGGAATTGAATCGATGATAAAGAAAATATCACCCTCGGAAGTGTGCTATATTTCACGAAACTGCGAAAATTGCGTATTATATACAATTTTTTTTTTTTTAAATTCACACTCGTTTCGTAAAGTCATATGACACACATCCTCGGGTAATAATCTCTTTATATTATAGAGGCGCATTTAAATGTCCTCGTTAGACTCCTCAGGGAATAGTTATCGACTTTCCTTCCTGGTTTTACTGAGAGATAACTGATATTTTCGCAATTTAAAGGAATGTGTTGATCAGGAAATTTCTTACAAAAAAACCCATAACATTAGGTTCACTCCTTCCCAAGCGGTTTTCAGTATATAATCTTTCATTATTGCTTCACTTGCACATATATATCCGATAAGAGCCTGTTACAATGTACCTGTTTCCATGGAGTATAGGGCTTCGTTTTTAAATGACACACTATCTTACTTCACAGTTTTAATGAAACTGATTAAAATTGGCCATGTTCCAAGAAATACAATAATAAACATGTCTCCATCAGGGTTCGAATGAGGCTGGATATACTCATCTAAAAGGGTCTGAATGCAACAGTCTTTGTCGCATGTTTCTGACCAAGTTCATCTAACCAATCGCAAGAACGGCGGGAAAAGCTTTTTTTTTTGCATCATGCTAGGGAAGATAACTCCAGTGTACCATTTATTATACATGATTGCCGCTAATATCCATTTAAAAACGACGGTGAAAATGGATAGGTTATGACGGGGTTTTGTCTGCGCTAAACTTATACAGCAACATGCGATTATGCTGGCTGCATTCAGACCGTGGCGGAGGTGTTATCTCGACTGGATAAGGATAGAGAGATGTCGATAGTATAGTCAAAGAGCCACCCCATGTGTTCTAAGGTAGTTCATATATGCCAAACTTTATTCAACGGTGTCACAAAACCAATAGGGAACAGTTCGTCCCCTACTTTATTAATGTATGACAAAAAATACTTTTACTTTCTGCATAATTATAGAATAATTCATTTGATCAATACTTTAATCAGCCTAGTATAGCAATCACTTGAATTACCTTTCTGTTGTAAAGACACAAAACACACTTTGCTCTGGATAATTTTGAAGCAAGATATTGGTCGAAACAGATGTTCCGTTTTAAGGTGTCAAAATGTCTCTTTTTTAAAGTTACAAAGCTTTAATATTAACTATGTTTTTTTCTATTACCAGTGCTTTGTTTTGTTCTGTATTCTGTCAACATCAATGAAGGAATGAAACAGAACAAATGCTTCTTTTTTATTATGTTTTTTATTAAATCCACCTTCGGCTTTTCAGGAACCTGAAGCCGTGTCTCGATCATTAGAAAGTTCTTTTGACTTCAAACCAAAAAAATATTAGTCGTGCAAAAACATTTTAATCAAAATGCCATCGTGTTCCTGCCATCATTGATCTTCTATTCGGTTTTATTTTTCGTTTTATCTCATGTCATACGTGTAAAAAACAACATATATACTTTTACTTTAAAAGCCATTTAATGTTTGACAATTTATAATGTTTTTCATTTGTTCTTTTTTCAGTGTATTTTTTTTGTCATATGGTCAATGTCAAAGGTGTCGGAAAGGACGTCGGTGCCTGAAGCAATACCCATTGTCTTTAAAATTTACAATCAGTCATCAAGCGCATAACGAACTACTTGACGCGGAGTAATACATCAACGTCACTGTGGATAGAATCGGTCAGAAGTGATCTTCCAATAGTATTTTATCCATGTATTGAGTGTCAATGGTTTCTCAATTTGTTACCGCTAACAAGACAATATCCCATCATGCCCCTGTCAGCTGAAAGACCCAATAGACTGCCTTCATTGCTTTTTCATTGTCATCGATGTCACATTTGTTTTTCTTGCGTCTCTTTGGGCATTAGTGATCAACGTTTGTGACTTGCCCCTCGCAAGTACGGGATCTCTGACAGCTATAGGCTATCTATGGCATTACGTGAAGTCATTAACTTGAAGGAAAAGGCATTCTCTTTTGAAATGTCTTTGCATGGGGGCGTACAAAAAAAATACTTTAAAAAAAGAATGCGCGGATGATTTGCCTTTATCATCCAAAACTGTGTTCCACAGGAGATATCGCTTGTGCATGGAAGATCAAGCGATATCTCCTAGGAGATATCGCTTTGACAGTAGATTTTGAACAATGCCCTGTCATCAGAAAGGACATGACATCACAAACTTTTTGCATCATATATCTTTCTTAGCGGTATGCTATATTACACACTAGCTCAACGCAATATCCAATTTAAACATGACATCAGTTTTGATAATGAGAATGAGTACTTTTGTATTTACATTGAGAAGTTTAAACATTGGAGAAACGATGTCCATTTCAGGTAGCTAACATTGGCATGATCCTCTCGTGCTGCACGTGCAACCGTGCAATCTACCACAATACATTGTAGGCCCTATGCCAATTGTTGATATGACCACAGATTACACAGATTCGTACCAAATATTTCTTTAAAAAATCATCAATATCAAAAAATTAATTATTCACCGTCATGTTTCCACTCAGGAAAAAAGTGAACCCTAATCATAATGTTATGAAGAACATTCTGTATTTCCAACTGGCCCCTGTTGTCTAATGGTTAACTCACTGGGCTTGAAACCTACAGGTCACCGGTTCGAACCCATGTATGTTTCTAATGTATAACTGGTAACTGTCTTGTATTAGTACATTGCAATAATAGCCGACACTAGTAAGTCTGGCAGATCTTATATCACAGCGCAGGCAAAGTTGCGTTGCGCATGTAATCAAATTAACCGGTTTTCATGAGCATGGAGAAACGTGGTATTTATAAAACCACTAAGCAGCGCTCATCTTGGCTTATGATTATGCAAATGATTACTCATTACACAATGAAGGAACCTGCAACGACTCTCCAAGAAATACAGTAAATAGATTGTCCTCAGTCCAGTGCGCGTGATTCGAAGAAACAAGACATTTAACTATTGAATGACGTTACGTGTTAAAAAAATTGTCACGATCATTGCTACATGGTGGTTCAAGATAGGATCACGCACGAAGTGATAAAAAAACGACAATTTCGATGTCGTGATGGTGGATTTTAATATTTCAAGTCATCATGGTTTCATTTATTTCAGAGAAAAAACAATCCTTACAATTCAGAAGCGCCTGCTAGAAACAAAATGCTAGACTGACATTTAGTCTCAGAAGTATTTTTTTGAATAGTGACAATATGTTTTACCAAGTCTTGTATTATAACAAAATGGAGCTCAGAAGATGCTTAAGTTCATAGCTGAAGCTGAGTGATCTAGACTTGGTTGGTCGTCAATTGAATATTTTTGCTTTAGGACGAACAAAATGCGAAAACAAGGTGGACTGTCCGAATTTTGAGTGCCAAACCAAAACGACAAACAGTAAAGGATTTTTAAAATAATCCCACAAACACGAAAATCTATCCAGCCAATTGCAAGAAAATGTTTTTAAACAAACAATGAAGTTATGAAACAAGACTTATTTTTATCTCTTATAATTCTCAGAAACAATAAGTTTATCAAATATAAGAACATCTTCCCACGCAAAGCCTATAACGACAGTTTTGAACTGTCAGTTTTATGCCTTGCTGTTGACCCTAGAGTTTTCTGAACTTGGTCTCTAGCATGTAATGGCACTATAGCAGCACAGAAATGTAAAGGGTCTGCAGCAAGGCATAAAATGACAGTTCGGAAACGGGCGTTTTATGTAATGCGTGGGAAGATGATGTAAGAAAAGAGCCTCACTACAAATCTAGATTTGTTTTTCAAGAGTTTTTTATGTAGAGTTATAAGTAACTACAGACTGATAGTGGGACTATTATGAAACGAACCTACGGTATTCATTTAAGCTGTGAGTCCATTTCCTTACTTCAGATGTTCACACAAAACTGGTCGCCAGTGTTTTTTGCTTGATACTTGACGGCAACGCAGAATCGGTATGTTAGCAATGAGATGTTAGACAATCTTAAGATCATTGAAATACATAACTAACAGTGTGTGAGAAAACTTTGCAGAAAAAAAACATTTGAAACAAACGTGATACTATCACTATAAAGGGGCAGTAGCACGTGTTAGGAGGAATATAAGGTGATGTCAGGAAAATCAAAATAAATGGTTCTAATTGAAAGACAATGTACTTAAAATAAAAGAAGCTGTAATAAATCAAATATATAATGTAAAGTTTAGCCATGAGATTCCCTTTTCTTACACAAAATGAATTTAAGGTGTTCACACAAAAATGGCCGCCAATTGTATCTATGTAAATCTCCATAATGTGTTCTCTGACTATGGATGATTGGTTTGTGTAATGACATTTTTGACACTATCAAAATAATACATTTCGCATGACAAAACAATTCTCTGTGGAAAAATGAAGATCTGAAAAAAAATTAAAAACGTGTTACTGCCCCTTTAAGATCTACAAAACTTGTCACTTTCTTGCCTGATGTCGTGCCAGGTTGACCTATCTGGGGCATCAATCGCGACCTGTCAGCAACTACATTGCGAGCGAAAACCAACTGTCAAGAAACATGCGCCATAGGCCAAAACGCGGCAACACGCTTCCGGAATGAAATCAAAACCAAATAATTCTTCAACATTCCTGTGATGTCAACAAATGTGGCATTAAAATCAATAGCAGACCTGCATGTCAATAACAGAGCTTCGCACTGGGGAGAAAGGCCTCGCTCGGTTTAACGTAACCGCCTAATGTCATTGGCGAAATACCATTCGGAGTTCACAGAGTACCAGAGAAAGGAAGACCAGAAATGGCGGCAATGGCCACGAAGTTAGTCTTCAATAGACGGAAAACGTCGAACATTTCCGATTGTCAAATATTCGCTTGTTTTGATCAGTTAGGCAAGTCATTCAGTACAAAAGTTGATTGACGCCACATTGGTAAAACATTCTGGGTCATGCAATTTAAAGCTTTCCTTTTTTCTTAAAATAAACACGAATACAGAAGCGATATATTCAACCAAGTCCTTTCTTGCCTATTTTTCGTAAATATATTAAGAGTTTGAACGATTTGTGACATGGGTTGTTTGAGGTGGGGTGCAGTTCAAAGAAAAGAAAATATATCTTTGAATCGCAAAAAATACCCCAAACGAACAGTTCCATTAATATGCAAATATCATACCATTTTTAAATGATCATAGATTAAATAGGAATGTACAAATATAAAAAAGGAAGTGAGTTTTTATGATAATGTAAATCAAGACAATCTGTTTTGTCATACATGTATATATAACGAATATAAATATGAAAATAACTCAGCGCTGTTTCCGACAGAATTGAAAGAAGATTAAATCAACTGCCTTCCTACCAACTTGGAACGTCACAATGGACATAAATAATGGTTGATATGTCACGATTGTGTTAACTGCTAATACGAATAAAAAAAAAATGTGATGTCATCATACAATGGGCGTGAGACAAATCTCGAACCCCCCGTCCTCTCTTCCGCGAACTGCCAAAAAAAGTTAATCCAACAGCTGTTTGAAAACGCCGAGTTTGCGGGATAGAAAGGAAAAAGCCTGATTGGATGCAGTCAAAATTAGTTGTCCAATCAGCAACTCATCATTTCGGCTACTTAGCCGAGGCTACTAATAGCAGATACTTGTATCGGCTGAAAATTTTCGAAGGGTTTGTTGTTCCGTTTGTTTGCAGCTTGGGAACCTGTTGGGATCTAGGAATCTACAGAATTCGTCTATCTTAAAGGGGCAGTAGCACGTTTATTGACAATTTTATATATATTATATTTATATATTTTATTTATATATGAAACTTCACTGATAATTGTACGTGATTGCTAAGTGTATCATTTTGATTATGTCATAAATCTCATTACTCAAGCCAATCAGCCATTCAGAGGACAACATATGAAGATTCACGTAAAATCCGTCGGCGGCCATTTTTTGTGAACACCTTTAATTCATTTTCTGTAAGAAAAGGGAATCGCATGGCTAAACTTTACATTATATAATTATTACTGCTGCATTTAGTTTAATACATTGTCATTCAATTAGAAACAATCATTTTCATTTTCCTGACATCACCTTATATTCCCAAAAAAAACGTGCTACTGTCCCTTTAAAATTTCCATTTTAATTTGTTAAATTGCCCTTTATGACAGGCTTTAATGCATTCTCCCATCAAACAAAGCTTAGGTTGACATATGGCACAGAATTGTATTGTATTCCTGTTAAAGATTTAAAAATTATGTCGTTTATAGCTGTCGAAATATCATAGAACATTGAAGAACTTTGGTAGCATCTTTACTTTTTGAGTTTGTGAAAACATTAAAGTAGGTTTGAATAATTTAAAACTACTGATAACGGATTGTTTTACCTTTCTTCTTATCAAATGTTGAAAGGAAATACTAAAATAGTTTTCAAAAAAGGAAATAGTCACACTTAAAATAGTCACAAATTCCATTTTTAACATTTAGCCTTAAAGGACTTAACTTTACAGTTACAAATTTTGAAAGAAATTTATTCCTTTTGCTATTTATTTTCAAAAAATATTTTAATGAGCATTAGTAATATACATGTGCAGATAAGAATACCCCTTTTAATGACCCGCGAATATCCAATAGTATATAATGACACTATAATCTAGTATAATGGCACGTATAGAGTTTTCAAAAGTGCAAGGTTTGCAATTTGTTACTATTGATCTAAATGCTGCTTGAATGTCCTTCAAGGCAATCGAAAAACAAACAGGCGTTGAGCAGTCAGTGGTGTAGAAGTCTCACCTAGTACCTCAGAGACCCGGGTTCGAATCCCTAGGCCTAATTTTGTGATGAGTCCCTGATCAAGGCACTTCATCAACATTGCACTTCGTCCATCCAGATTTTTAAACGGGTATCTGAAAACAGGATGTACTAACCTTATTGGTCAGTTTTACCATATTTTGTGTCTCAAGAATGCATTGTAAAAATATAATTCATATCGCCTTTTTACGTGTAAGATTATTTTTATATTTATTAAAAAATTAAGAAAACTCCGTATATTTTTCAATTGTTTCATGAATTTTAATATGACATAAGGTAAAAATGGTAGAGGGTATGAGGATAGATAAATATCGTACATTAAACAAGGCACAACTGAGATTACAGCTCCTTTACATACTACAAATGTCTAAATTGCCAAAAATATTTTTATTTCTATTTCCGTGAGTACTCTAGGACGTCATTTAAAGATGCTGTATCATACTTGCAAGCGGTTCAGGATGAAACTTAGCTATTGAGAATTGAAATACACCACTTTGTAGAAAAATCTTTCTCAACTACCGAAATTGCGTTCGATGGGTATCAACTTTGACAGCAACGAATACCTAATTCGGAGAAAAATTAAATAAAATCTAGTTGAGCGCGACAAAGAGGGTTTCAAGCAGGACATTTAGAAACCGGAAGTTGTGAAATGGCCACACTTGATTCACCCTTCACTGCCGTTTCGGTATTTTTTGGTAAATAACCTCCTATTTAATGAGTTTTGGTCCGATTTTCTCAAGGTTGGTCGCAAAAAATTTCTAAAAATACAACGTATACATTAAAAATACTTACAAAACATTGCAAGTATGATACAGCATCTTTAAGGATTGGTCTTGTTCCTCTGTTACATCACGTCGCCAAAACTTATACATATAGTTAGTCGTTTGCTATATTCATCAAACACAAACCAATACGGGCAGTAAGGAGATTGCAGATTGTCCCAAGAACAGTCATCGAGGTGTTTAATCGTCTCTGGTACAATAAATTTGAAGTACCTATTCATAGGGGTAGTCAAACGTTTGCGATTTGCACCTAACATTTTTCCAACCTCCGTGATTGAAAAATCGTCCATTTGATACATGGACTGTAACAGATCAGCGGCTGAACAATCTCCAAGTATGCCAAATTACCATATTGAAATAATATTGTGTGTTGAGCAATAAGAAACTGAAACCACACATCTCGGAGATAGAGGTAAAAGATTCTTGAACAAATCATTATAAAACTTATTTCTAACGATACTGCACGTCCTCTGATACTGCGAAGACCCCTACCAATCTTTCTTTTAGTAAGTGTTCGGTGATGGTTTCGAAAGGCCTTTCAAACAAACTTGACGTGGATCTGATCAAAAAACAGTATACAGCAGCCTAATGGATTTTATACTAAATATCACGCTTTTCTCTTGCCTAGCGTTCATATAGATCATGTAGATGGTAACCGCAGAGGGAATCGTTCCTCTCATATGCTGCGAAAAGGTGTGATATTCTTTATTAGTCCTGATCTCAACCCTATAGGTCACATTTTGGATCCGTTGGGTGTCCATGTGTATATGTCGGAAATTACCTATGCATGGTTCGTTTTGTTCAGGACAAGAATTTGATTCTGAACAACTGAAATTTCTCTTTAATGTCGTACTACGTTGTGAATGTCAAGTCATGCTTACGTCAATGGAATTAAATGACATTCCCCAATAGACTTGCAAGCCCAAAAGTTTTATTCATATTTAATTTTCATGAAAATGACCGTGTTACAGATCTGCGTCTGAAAGCAATAAATGTCTCAGTGAATTAATCTGTCCTTGTATTCTTGTATTCCCAATTGTCCACTTTGTCATAACCTGTCTCGATAGCGGTTGTCTACTTAGCCATAGTCACTCAATTTGCATGAATGTCCGCCTCAGCAATATAATCAGTACGGGGTACTATGGTTTTCTATGAATATCACGACCTTTGCTAAGGTTATTAGACTCTTGTGCATTTGCATTGCTCGAAAACATACAGCTGCGTACCGTAAGTTTGTTCACTTGCTAGTGTATATGTTAGTACAAATATCATGTAATTTGGTTTTGGTGGACATGATATGTTTTTATATCAGTGCAATTCCTAGTTGCTACCAATGAATTTAACAAAATCCCCTAAGTCACAAAACGGTTTTGAAGCAAGGAAGTTTATTTCTTTTTCATCACACACAATATCATTTACGTTCAAATCCTGATAACATCATAACGTCAAAGAACTTGTTCATCCCTTCTCAACTAATCAAGTTTCTGAACATAATTATTATCTGATAAGGAATAATTATAAATTTTGATAATAAACTGAGAAAGAATAAATTGGGCTTTGGATGATAAAAATAAACTCAACATCGTGTCTGATACTATATATGACAGCAAGTGCCGATTTGAAAATATTCGCTTGTTTGCAACTTAATAGTTATCATTTCTGTTATTGTATGTATGCAGTATGTATGATATCAATTGACATCAAGCGAGATTTAATAAGTAGCTTTACTCCGATGCATTTGTCACTGAAAATATACAAGATCTTGGAAATGGCTGCTCATTATCATGATCATGCATATTAACAAAACGGTAAAATAACTGTCTCCTATCGAAAGTTAGGCTCATGTAGGTCGTTTTTGACGAGATTGGTTTGTTCTACGCAGGTAGTAGAGTACAGAAAGGTTTTTCAGATGATATAGTTTGATTAACCGTTACCATCAATCAACCTGCCTCTAAAACTAAAAATGCAGTAAAAATCTGAACTGAGGGAGAATCTGCTGGAAATTTTTGGAATTTTTAATTTGAAAGGAAATTTTCTTTAAGTAAAATATGAATTTTAATCCGGGGAACCTAACGCTTTAAAAGCTTACGTATGTAATAACCCCAATTTCAATGTATTTCCAAAATTCAATACATATTTCAAACCGAATTACCGAAGTGCGAGTATCGCCAAATATTGCATCATGCTTGAATATTCCTCTTGAAATTTTCCAAACGCTAAAACCCAGTCCGCCACGCGAGTTGGAATTTCGCCTGAAAGCTTCAACGGAATCGATCGATTGATTGAGCTCCGAACAGCGCCGAAGCAAGCGACACCCGTCATCGCTGCCCACGCTAAACCTAAAGCAGCGAGTAATTCGCTGACCAGACAAGCTCGACCAGCCGCTCCTTTCGCTGACTAGACGCCGGTTATCTGGACGTAGAGTGACCGACTGAATGACCCGCTCGGTCAGACGGACTGACCATTAGAATGCGGTCACTGGCAGGTGGCGCGGGGACGAGTGTACGGAGCTCCGTTTCAGCCATCGCGGCAAGGAGTCTCAGCTAGCATGGTTCCTGCTCTTTTGTTTGCGACGGCGCTGTTCTTACGAATCTTTTGTAATATTCCAGAATGATAAGACATGTAAAAGTCGGCTTCCTAGACACCTTTAATGGCCAAGAACATTGAGCTTTTTGTTTTTAGAATAAATGTTCGAAAGTGGACACAATACTGAAAAACATAAACTATCACACAAGAGTAAAAAAGCAAAGTCCAGCCTACATAGGCTTATAAATGAGACACCATATTAATAAAAAACATTATAGATAGAGTAATTTGTTCAATGAGTTTTCTGTTTCATGCAGATTTCTGGATAATTTCACCCGATTCAAATGGATTTTGAATCGGAAATAAGAAAATTTACACTTGATAGACTGGGCTTATTGGCTTTCGCGAAACTCAAATTGTGCACATGTAGCTAACACTCGCTTTGCGTTAGTACATCGTTAACGTTCTAAGACACATTTCCTCTTGCATTCTCTCCCGACAGAGGCAGATCAACTCAAGAAATGTTGATACAGCCTCTGTTATATTACGCCGAGTTTATGGGATAGAATGGGAGATATCTGATTGGAGGCAATCAAAGTTAGTTGTGCAATCAGTTGTTCTTAAATCATCATTTTGGCTACTGAATCATTGCAAAGGCATTGTGAAATGAACCACCCTTTCCATGTGAGAAGCGTTGTCATTTGATAAAGAAATTCAAATTGGTTGTGGTTAAATTATTTTCCGCCAGGGGAAACAGCCGAAACCGACGGATTTCGGCGTAATATAACAGAGGCTGTATCAAGATTTCATGACTTGATCTGCCTCTGTGAGGAGAGAATGTTCCTCTGGTTGCATTCACTATTTAAGATCAAATTATTTAATCAATGTAGATATAGATAGGATTGAGATAAGTATTCCGTCTATTCTATTCCAAGATTCAAATTTCATTTATTCATTGGGACATCAATCTGTTTTGTTTTAGAAATAAAAAACCGAGCAAGGTCTTTACGAATGTCAATTTATAATCATATGTATCATTTTTCAACAAGGGGATAATTTGAAAAACACTTTTTTCGATGTCTATAAAGGTCAAATAGTGAAACGTTTATTTTAATCATTTCATTTTCAAATATTTGATTTATTATCTTATCTTTACCCATTTTTTATCATTCTTTATTATTTAAAAGTTATTTTCTAATCTAAATTGAAGTTGAGCAATCAATCACTTCGTATGAATTTCATTTCATATGTTATTTATCTTTTCAACAAGGAATCCGAATACATTAAGATTAAGACTTTTAGAATGAAAACAGTAGCCACTTTCTTCCTTGACGATATGAAGATAGTAAGCAATTCCAATGCAAGAAAGACTGCAACATTGTTGTTGCTATTAATTACAAACAAATCTAAATCTCCGTTTACATGCACACTTTAAAGGGGCAGTAGCACTTGATAATTTTGAAAGGGGCAGTAGCACTTGATAATTTTATAGTCTAAATATTTCACTAATAAGTGTAAGTTATTGCTAAATGTATTATATTAACAGTGTCAACAATCTCATTTTACAAACGAATCATCCATAGTAGGAGGACAAAGTAAATCACATAAGATTCACATAAAATCCATCGGCGGCCATGTTGTGTGAACACCTTTAATTCATTTTGTGTAAGAAAAAGGAATCGCATGGCTAAAATTTCTGTTATATATTTGAAGTATTACTGCTCAATTTAGTTTAAATATATTGTCTTTCAATTGGATCCATTTTTTGTATTTGCCTGACATCACCTTATGATCCCCCTAAAAATGTGCTACTGCCCCTTTAACTTACTTCAGTAAATGTAAGCAAATTGGTCATTAAACGTATATGCATACGTAAGTCAATTTACACGTGAAATTAAAGTGCATGACTTTAAGAATAGTTCAGAAGGTGGTCACGTTAGTATTTTACACGGCAAAATCAGTGCCGACATATGCAATTGTACCATATAAACGAGGCTAATACTAGTTAATAATTGCTTCTGTTGACTTTACAGCTTCCAACTAAGAAAAAGACACAGAAACAAAGATATACTCAAATAAAAAATATTCCCTGTTAATAAAACATCATATAAACGCTTATTTAGTAAGTCAATTTACTAGGTATGTAAATAGAGAATACTAAACGATGCCCCGTGTAATAACATTTTTAGGAAACGAGTGAGTGGTTTTTTATGTGTAATCTAAAACGGGACTAGGTTTAGTATTGGTCATATCAAAGTTACAGTGATAACTTTTGTTTCCAGATGTTTAAATGTTATATATATTCAAAGAACTTGTCAATCTAACAAACTTGATTGTGTACGAATTTCAAAGAAGAAACAGTAAAGTTGACAAATTTTGTTTGTAATAAATATTTCTCAAAACAACACATTTTCAAACAGTAATCCTAAAGCGGGCAAAGTCAATAAGGTAAATTGACGAACGCTAAATACTCCAGATATTTCAATGAAGACGTTTTCATTAATTATTCATATGCAAAATTCATACCTATATGAGAAACAATGCTTGCTTCTACACAAATAACCACAGCCCTAAACAGTCTTGGCACCGTCAACAGCCAGTCATGAAAATACACATATCATAGTAACCACTAATCTAAAATAGTGGACAATTTGATGAAGTTCGTAAAATAAAAAAAATATTGAAAAGCAACTGCAAGTGTTATGCCACTTGATTATATAAATGCACATATTTTATCAATGTTTTAGTTCTGTTTCGTTAGTCTAGTTCTTACTGGCTCATTACTAAATTTTGCTTCTTTATCTAACAGGATTAGTTCCAGATGTTCCTATATATATTGCAGTTGGTTGTCCAAAGTATTATTTGCATTTACAATTCAGAGTCAATTATGCATGAACAAATTCAAAATACTAATGGCCTATTACAAGAATTATCGTCTTAGAATATAGCGCGAACAGGCCTCCATACATGACGGGCAGCCGGGAACACAGCACAATTGGTCGTTGTGGGTGTTAATAATAGGCCAGAGACTATCATCAAGTCTATCATCACCTGTGTTTGCTAACTACACGATACGCCTTGTTGAAAGAAGGCGCGAACAGGCCACCATACACGATCACTCGTTGACTGGAATCCCGCACAATACGCCTTGTCCGGTTAGCGCAGACAAACAGCCGAAGGCAATGGCGGGACCAGTCATGTGCGAACGCGCACTGAGGCACAGGTCATCTAAGGTCGTGCCAGATTCTCAGACCACGTGTTGGAGAATCTTGGGGGAAAACAACAACTTCCTCCAAATACCGGGAGGGGAACAGGGAGGGGAGCAGGGAGGGGTCCGATTTTAGGAGTAACGGTATTTGAGGGTACTTCAGCTGGCAGGAAAACGGGGGTGTAGCTCAGTTGGTAAAGTGTCTGAACATCTATCATGAGGAAGGGGTTCGAATCCCGGTCGCGTCCTACCATTAGACGTTAATAGCTAGTATGGAAGTTTTGCAACCTTGCTTTGAGCTAGGCATTATCAGGATAGGCCGTTGCACTGTAATTTTCTGGTGCCAAGGTAATATAGATAATGCCACGGGGCCAATTTACGTTGTATTGAGGACAAAAAAAGACACATTCAAAAGGGAAAAAATAACCAATGGCCTTTTCAAGGTCCATAAGTAGGCCGAAATGCAATAATCATTATGTATCCTCCAATACTTTTCGACTGCTTTCGGTTGCCTTCCGTTAATCTTTACATTCTTTATTTTTCTATGACTAAACCTCTTTCTCAAACTGTGACCCTCTCTCTCACTCTATCTCTCACCCCACTGACTGTCTGTCTCTCTATGTTTCTATCTGGATGTCTCTCTGTCTCTCTCTCAAACTCCCTCACTTTTTATCTCACTCCGTCTCTCTCTAAGAATTTCTGTATTTCTATCTATCTCTGTCTCTGTCTCTGAACCTCACTCAACCTCTTTCTCAAACTGTGACCCTCTCTCTCTCTCTCTCTCTTCTCTCTCTCTCTCTCTCTCAACCGCTCTCTCTCAACCTCAACCTCTCTCCCTCTCTCTCTCTCTCTCTCTCTCTCCCTCTCTCTCTCTCTCAACCTCTCTCTCTCTCTCTCTCTCAACCTCTCTCTCTCTCTCTCTCTCTCAACCTCTCTCTCAACCTCTCTCTCTCTCTCTCTCTCAACCTCTCTCTCTCTCTCTCTCTCTCTCTCTCTCTCTCAACCTCTCTCTCTCTCTCTCAACCTCTCTCTCTCTCTCTCAACCTCTCTCTCTCTCTCTCTCTCAACCTCTCTCTCTCTCTCTCTCAACCTCTCTCTCTCTCTCTCTCTCTCTCTCTCTCTCTCTCTCAACCTCTCTCTCTCTCTCTCCTCTCTCTCTCTCTCTCTCTCCTCCTCTCTCTCTCTCTCTCTCTCTCTCTCTGCCTGCCTGTGTCTGTGTCTGTGTCTGTGTCTGTCCGCAATCGCTCTGTTTGTCTGTTCGCCTCTCCCTCGCCTCTTAATCGCGGTCTATATATCTACATCTGTTTCCCAATCGCTCTGTCTCATCTTCTCCCTGTCTCTATAACAGACCCCCCCCCCCCTCAACCCCCCTTACCCCTTTTTCCACATCCCCCACTCTTCAAGTAAGCAACCTCTAGTCGGACTATCTCTTGGGAAAAACAATTTTCACTTCTCTGCCGCCAAAACAGAAGTTAGCGAGACAAGACGATGGAGCTAAAAATAAGAAAGTTTTTTATCTACAGAACTAAGCGTATCTACTTCAGGCTCGCCTTGAGCATACCGATCATTCTCAGAATTACTTAGGCGCATCTTCACACAATTTCTCCCCTTTTTTGCTTTGCATGCTTGGTCCCCTTAGTTTTGCTGGTGGTTTTTCATCAGACAATGAAAATAAATTTGAGTTACAATAATTAACTGCAACATTTACCAACGTGTATTGTATATACGCAAATTTAATATCAGTGTGTAATTTTGGACATTTACCAACGTGCAAATTTTGCTACCAGAATTTGCACCTAGTAGATAGTAGGTTCAAATTCATTTGTTACTGGTAAGTAAAAGCATTTTATGCTCTCCTAAGCAGATCTATCGTATAAACGCACAGTGCCAAGTAAAACACCAAAATTAAAGAAATACCAATCTCTCCCCACAGAGGCAGATCAAGTCATGTTGATTTAGCCTCTGTTCTATTACGCCGAAATCCGTGGGTTCCGGCAGTTTCCCCTTGCGGAAAATCTTTCATCACAATACATTTGAATTTCTTTATCAAATGACAACGCTTTTCGCATGGAAAGGGTGGTTCATATGAAATGGCTTTGCCTTGTTTCAGTAGCCAAAATGATAATTTAAGAACAGCGTCGCTGATTGCACAACTAACTTTGATTGCCTCCAATCAGGCATCCCCCTTGCATATGAACAAAGGATTGCTGTTTTGCTGGTATTACAAATAGACTTTTGTTGAGAAAATGCCGAATTTGTAAAACGGAAGCCATATATCTTCATTCAGAGATAATATCATGATTACTGTGTTGTCCATGTCATGCGTTGTAGGGGAATCTGGAAATGTATCAATTATTCATAATGTTATCTATTTCCTCTGATAAACTATATGATTAATCATGTTAGGTTTTCAAATATGATATATATTTGAAGATGAATGTTGATAATAATCAATCATTGTCATTTCTCCCGAACTTTTATTTTACACTGACAAAAAGTTCATAATTGTCGGTAATTCTGAACGGCAAGCTCAAGAACTGATGTTTCAAGACATCGAAGTTTAAGTGTTCTAATAATGAATTCGTCAAAATTAACACATAACGAAGTTGATAAATGATTTTCAGTCAGATTTTCGTTTTAATGTTCTTGGTCGAAGAACAGCTTTTAATTGTGGCATCTCCAAGATAACTTGAACACGATCATTGACCGGAAGCTGTTAGGACAGGGCCTTTAAGGGACAGTAGCACGTTTTTAGGGGGACTGTAAGGTGAAAATTAATGGTTCCAATTGAAATACAATGCATTAAAACTAAATGGAACAGTAATAACTCAAATATATAATGTGAAGTTTATCATGCGATTCCCTTTTCTTACACAAAATGAATTAATGGTGTTCACACAAAATGGCCGCCAATGGATTATATGTGAATCTTCATACTGTGTCCTCTGACTATGAATGATTGGCTTGTATAATGAGATTTTTGGCACGATCCAAATAATTCATTTCGCATTAACATACAATTATCAGTGAAAAATTTAGAATATAAAATAATCAAAATACGTGCTACATTTTCCTGACATCGCCTTTTATTCCCCCTCAAAAGGTGCTACTGCCCCTTTAAAACCCACACGATGAAGAAGTACGTTGTTACTAAAAAACGTCGGGGTTTTTTTTCACATGCAGTATAGAAGTTGTAACTCAGAAAACCATGCTGTTCTCATTTTCAATAAGAGAACCGATCGCGTCTTTGAAGGAATTTGTGTATAGCTTGCCATCTTCGTCAACTCCGGGACATGTAGATTTCAAAATAAAGAAGTTAAATGATTGCGTCATAGAAACATTCGATTTGGTCCAATCTCTTTCGGGTCTCTATTTTGATTTTGTGTGTTGGCACTAAGGGATGGCACTAGGATTAGGTGTTTAGGATGTTTTGTTGCTGTCTTCCTTGCTGTCTTGTTGTACATGTACTAGATTTTAGTCTCTGAAATGAAAATACATCTTAAATGCAGCTATTTACTAATAAATGGAGAGGAGCCCACTGAAGCACATATTCCTACGCAGAGCCTAAAAGGCCAGTTTCCAAACTGTCAGTTGTATGCCTTGCTGCATAGCCTTGAGTTTTCTGTGCTTGCTCTTTAGCCTGTCGGGGCACTATACAGATAGCAGCACAGAAAAGTAGATAACCTACCATGTATCCAAACGTACAATATGTCAGTGATAACAGTTAGTCTCAATAAATGCCGTGGTGGGCCTTTGTACTGAAATGGAAAATCAACCTATCACAAAAGGTTCAATCATTTATGCATACCATAATCCGTCGTTACAAGATTTTCCAAAAAGTTAGTTAGTTCCGGTAAGATAAAGTATATAAATCCTTTTGAAATGTTCGACGTCTGAAAAAGGCAAATTAACCCATCACGCTTCTCGGTCATTAGGTTTAACTATTATGCACTGATTTCTCCAGCAAGATGGATTTTATTAACTTTTTACCGATTTTTAATCCCCTTGCTTTTCAAAGGGTATCAATGTTAGTACCAAGATATCATATCCAACAAAAGGGTTATTAAATAATAACTCGACGGTCCTACCGCCTGACTTAACAAGAGACGTATAGTAGTGTTTTTATAAGAGACGGGCAAGCCATTCATGAAATTGACAATAAATGGGAAAGAATGGTGGACTCCGAACCGTGCTGTCATTAACCGGACATACGGGCAATTAAGGAGGCCACGTTTCTCAACGTTACATTCAACGAGACTTGGATTCACTCTTGCTCACTCAACCGTGACCAAGTGAACTGGGTCGAGGCAAAATTTATTGTTTTGGCCTGAATTGAACAATTTACGACAAAGGGACAGAAAGAGTCATGGCCAATTGAAATATTGATGTGCGGTGGTTTGGGGAAATTACATTAAATTATCTGTTCTTAGTAATACGAGGAGAATCATTTTGCCCTCATTTCTGGTAGTAAGAGCCGGGCTTTTTTCGGTTACAGTGTCTTACTGTAAATATTTTATCTGATTTTCATATATTAAGGTATGTGCAAAACAAAAGTCAGACAAAAATGACCTAAATGTGCCTGAAAATGGGACGCTCAATACTTTTTTAGAAAAATGATCGAATAATGGTTTAAAGGAGTTTTGACAAGGAGATTTATGTAACCGAGAGTTTCATTTAAACCTACATAAAACACTTCAAAAGTTTTATAGTTTAAAGTTCCGTAGGTATTACATTGATTTGTATATACGACACGTAAGATTGACAGTCTAAGTCAGTCTATTTAATGACGTCAAAGGAGACCATTGGAAACCTTCCTAAAAGAATTGTTGATTAGCAAAATCTATACTTGCACATGTGCACTTATGCAAAAGTGACATCGCATTTATGTTCATAGAGTAGAAATTTATAAATTATCAAAAGGACACGGAGTCGACACTCGAAACAGAGGTGATTTGAATTTCGGATATTTTGTGATGCTATCCATCGAAAAACGATTTGAATCCTATTAATGAACAGCAAATGACAAATGATATTTGGTGGCTATAAGGTTTTCTGGGTTTGATTCTAACATCACGAGTCTACTTTCAATGAGGCAGGTTGCTTGTTCTTCGTATGGGTTTACAAAGGCAGTACATGTATATTGCTTATGCCTTTTACAGCGTTTTATCTAGTCTGTCAATCAGACCCTAAAATTAGATAAGAGCCGTAGCAAGTCTATGACAAGATTTGAGAGCTCAATTTTTAACTTATTAGCAGGGCCCCGAAAGAGTCGTAAATACTCGGTAGGGACGAAATCGTTTGGATGCGAACCGCTTACAGCTGACAGCCGGTACCAAGTTTGTGTCATGTGACCCACTTACCCGTCTGGATGCTCTTGTTAATGATGGTCAATGAGGTTTCACGAGCCAGGTTGTTGATCACCTTTAAGTAAAATGAAAAAGACTCGGTATCCTCTTCATTATATTTAATTTTTATTTCAAATTTTACATCAATTGACCAAATTTTCAGAGTCAAAGTGTGAGACTCTGTTTTATCTACAGACGTTAGTGTCAACATATCATGTTTATGGTCATACGTTCTACCAGTATGAACAGTGCAAAGTTTCCTGCTATGATTAGCTTTATATCCTTCTCTCCATTATATTTAATTTTTATTTCAAATTTTACATTTATTGACCAAATTTCTTTTCAGAGTCAAAGTGTAGACTGTTTTATCCACAGACCTTAGTTTTCACATATTATCAGGTTTATAGTTCTAACAGCATGAACAGTGCAACGTTTCCTGCTTTGATTATTAGCTTTATATCCGAGCTACCACACAAATCAATTTAATAATGTTCCTTTTAAAGGGGCAGTAGCACGTTTTTTGATAATTTTATATTTCAAATATTTCACTAATAAATGTAAGTTAATGCTAAATGTACTAATTTGACAGTGTAAAAAATCGCATTACAAAAGACAATTATCCATAGTAGGAAGACAAAGTATGAAGATTCACATAAAATCCATTGGCGGCCATTTGATGTGAACACCTTTAATTCATTTTGTGTAAGAAAAAGGAATCGCATGGCTAAACTTTACGTTATATATTTGAATCAATTTTGCGTCATTTAGTTTAAATACATTGTCTTTCAATTGGAACCATTAATTTTCATTTTCCTGACATCATCTTATGTTCCCCATAAAACGTGCTACTGCCCCTTTAAAAAATGTTACCAAATGATATGTATGTTTACGATATACTTCTATCATTAGACACCTCAAAGAGAGACGTTGTACCTTCATTTTCATCTCCTCCGAGTTCTGGATTTCAGAGAGGTTGTTTTCACATAAAGTCCATTGGCGGCCATTTTTATGTGAACACCTTTACATCATTTTTGTGTAAGAAAAAGAATCGCATGACTGACCTTTACATTATATATTTGATTTATTATTGCTTCATTTGATTCAAATACATTGTCTTTCAAATGGAACGATTGATTTTCATTTTCCTGATATCACATTTATTTTCCGCTAAACGTGTTACTGTCCCTTTTAACGTTGGCATCAATGTATGTTGTCTGCAGCTGATGCAATTATATTTTGTAATGTTGCTTCGTGAATGGTCTTTGTTGACCATTCTCGCTAACGAAGCAATTTCAAATCCAGAAAAAAAATCTCAATGTAGATGTTAAATCATTAATGGGTAAGTCGATTGAAAGGCATTCTCTTCGCACAGAAGAAAGGAGTTTAGCGAGTAATATTGAGGCTAGGATAACATAGACTGATATAATTATTGATAAACATGCAAAGGAAAAGGAAAAGAAGGCATTTAATAAATGTCAAAATTCTAACCCATACCAAATAGTTTTGTTAGAGGTCAAAAGCAGGCTTCTATAATCCCCCTCCCCCTAATTAACTCACTCACAAACTGGTATCCCACTCATCTCATCATGTTGTTAAGTTAGTTGCATTGTTATCTCATCCTGTTATTACTGTTATTGTTATCTTATCATCATGTCCATATATATAAAATGTTGTACTCCCATTTTCCCATATGCTTGAAAACGGTATAAGAATCTATACCGAAACGTCGTTACAATCTACAATAAAGAAGTTGATAATCCATAAAATTCCTTGTTTTCTTGATACTTCCAACTTCTTAAATGCCTCTCAAACAACTTAAAGTTCCTCAGATGTTGTCCACTAACCATTGGTTATAATTCCTGAACATTCTAAATCTAAGTAAATATGATAAAGTTCCGGAAAACGATGAATTCAGAGACGAAGGCCTGAGAGACCAAATAATCTACAGACTCTGTGTAAACAATCTCTTTTCAGCGAATAGCGCCGGGAAATATCAGGCAACCTAATCGCGCTATTGATAGACAACGATTCCAGCCATCCCAAATGGGATCATATTCATACGGAGATATCGCGACCAAACGCTTGGGAACCGTGTCTCCCTCTTCCCCCGTGTACCATTAGGTTTTGTGTGGTTTTTTGGGGGGGGGGGGAGAGAGTCTGTAAACCGTAATATCTCTTAAAGAAACACCAGCAGGTTTTTTGGCAAGTTTTATTTTTGGTAATTTTGTTCATCTCATTTGAAAGGTTCAATATGTCTTTTGCTGGTGGCGATTTTATACCCCTTTTAATCATTTGAGATAGGAAATATGAATCGCCTTGCTTAAGTTAGTCGAAACCAGAATTCAGTTTATGATGTTTTGTCCTCTGGGAAGGGAAGTCACTGGATCTGAAGTGAACTGCATAGTCAATTGTGTGAGGCGTTTTAATACAATAAAATAATTGCTTAATAGAATTATTTTGAAGGACACAATATCAGTCCATGGTTACTGTTTCGTTTAGATAAAGTCTCTTACTAAACAGACAATGCTTTTCACAACAGTTAGGACTTCTCGAAAGACTTGCGGCATTAGAAAGCTTGTCAGAAAGGATAAAACTGACTTTAATTTTAGGAAACACCATGGACTTTACTAAATATTACCCTAATTTTCTGTACGTCCTAGGGCCAAAGGAAATTCAAAGTAATATCTTAATGATGCTATTTCATACTTGTAATATTTTAAAAGTATTTTTGATGTATACGTTGTATTTTTAGAAAAATTTAGCGACCAACCTTCAGAAAATCGGACCAAAATTCATCAAATAGAAGATAATTTACCAAAAAATACCGAAACGGCAGTAGACATAAGGGCGAATCAAGTGTGGCCATTTCACAACTTCCGGTTTCTAAATGTACGCTTGAAAACCGTGACGTCTTTGTCGCGCTCAACTAGATTTTATATTCTTTTTCTCCAAATTAGGTATTCGTTGCTGTCAAAGTTGATACCCATCGAACGTAATTACGGTAGTTGAGACACGGTGTAAATCCTACAAGCATAATGATTACGTCATCGAAAGCGGGTTCGCTAAACGACATGCCCTTTCTAGGAGGGGTACTGTGATTGAAGCTTCGAAATAAGTATGTTATTGTTGATTAAACAATTTAAATATGATATCAAAATTTCGACGAAAGATTTTTCTACAAAGTGATGTATTTCATTTCTCAATAGCTAAGTTTCATCCTGAACCGCTTGCAAGTATGATACAGCATCATTAAAGAATCTATAATACAATCCCCAATCCTATATCAAGTCTAACCAAACAGGAAAGGGTATTTATCTGTGTTAATATACTTTTTCGATATTCCTATATTTTCGATTTATATCGAAAACAAAATGCGGGTATATTACGGCAATTACGGCATCGTTATTACACGTGGCCATGTACTGATTTAGTATCCCACAGTGCATCGCGATAACCAGCACGTGCTCTCGCGATGTGACCGGCGATGCCGGTTGAGAATTCTGAGAATGCGAGAATACGTAACATGAGGAAAGATTGGCTCGAAAACACCTGAATTCACAACGTGATCATGTCAAATCTCTCGAGACCTTACTACAGCAATCTGGGAACACGTTGTTCCGGTTCCACTGTCTTTCCGCGCAATCGCATTTCCGTTGCGGAGCCAGTCATTGGACCATTGAGAATCAGGAAATTAAATTCCGGGAAATAGTCTTTATTAGCGGGGTCTTCTCCGTTTGTGACTCTATGCTTTCCAACGCTGAATGTGTCTTTCGATTTCAAATGCTTCGAATTCTCTCAAAGAACTAATAAGAAAACTAATTTATTGTAAGTAGATACCCTTAGAAATTAATAACCGCACGTCTCCAAAGGATCGTCATCCATTTTTGATGACATATACTATTGAAATGATGTTTTAATGATAAAAAATATTTATTGTTTCAAATTTTATGAATTTTGTAATCATATAATTGCTCCCTATCAATTGACATGCAGTAATGGAAAAATAGTTAAATGATCAAATTAATTTAAAATTTGATATTGTTAATTCTTTAAAAGGTTTTAAGTGGAAATTCTTTCAATATTCTTAATGCATATTGTACACATATTTTGAATTATAGGAAATTGAGGAGCCAATGCGGTTATTTCTGTCTACTCACATGGAGATACATCGAAATATCTAATGGAATATTGTTGCATGTTTTAGAATGCATCAACCATTATTTGATATCTGAAATTTGATAAAAAAAAGTTTTGTTCCTGCTAGAGAACAGTCATTAATAAGCCTCTCGGAACGTCATAGCAATGATACAGGAACGAACGTATCTTAAATACACAAAATTCAAGCTACAACAATATCCACTGGAGATTTGTTTTCAAGGTAGAAATGACATAGGTTGCCACTTGTCTAAGTATATTGAAGTAGAATATAGCGGTTGATTTATAATCCAAACCGTATTTGCAATTCCATATACTGTTTCAACTGTTACCCTTTCTTACTGATATATACGTTATATAGTTGATACATCGCGATTAGACTTAAGTACAACGAAGGTTTTACAACGAGCGTTTAATAATAATCGTTACGTCACGTTATGTCTTACTTTAACTAAACACAAATTGTTTCCTTAATTAGTATTGAAGCGAAGTTTTTAATGGTTGGTTAGCAATTCAAGACTATATGCTTTTTGTTCATAAGGTGTACTCTTTAAAGACTTTTGTTTTCTGTTCATAAGGTGTATATGTTTACTTCTATAAGTATTCATGCGTTCTGTTCATAAGGTGTTTATGTTTACTTCCATAAGAGTTCATGCTTTCTATTTATAAGGTGTTTATGTTTACTTCCAAAAGAGTTCATGCTTTCTGTTCATAAGGTGTATATGCTTATTCTTGAAGAGTTCATGCTTTATGTTCATAAGGTGTATATGCTTATTCTTGAAGAGTTCATGCTTTCTGTTCATAAGGTGTTTTTGTTTACTTCCATAAGAGTTCTTGCTTTCTGTTCATAAGGTGTTTATGTTTACTTCCATAAGAGTTCATGCTTTCTATTTATAAGGTGTATATGCTTATTCTTGAAGAGTTCCTGCTTTCTGTTTATAAGGTGTATATGCTTATTCTTGAAAAGGTCCTGCTTTCTGTTCATAAGGTGTATATGCTTATTCTTGAAGAGTTCATGCTTTCTATTTATAATGTGTATATGCTTTCTTCTTGAAGAGTTCATGCTTTCTGTTCATAAGGTGTATATGCTTATTCTTGAAGAGTTCCTGCTTTCTGTTCATAAGGTGTTTATGTTTACTTCCATAAGAGTTCATGCTTTCTATTTATAAGGTGTGTATGTTTACTTCTATAAGAATTCATGCTTTCTGTTCATAAAGTATATGCTTATTCTTGAAGAGTTCATGCTTTCTGTTCATAAGGTGTTTATGTTTACTTCCATAAGAGTTCATGCTTTCTATTTATAAGGTGTGTATGTTTACTTCCATAAGCGTTCATGCTTTCTGTTCATAAAGTATATGCTTATTCTTGAAGAGTTCATGCTTTCTGTTCATAAGGTGTTTATGTTTACTTCCATAAGAGTTCATGCTTTCTATTTATAAGGTGTGTATGTTTACTTCCATAAGCGTTCATGCTTTCTGTTCATAAAGTATAGAAGAGTTCATGCTTTCTAACCATAAGGTGTATGTATAGTTCTTCAAGAGTTCATGCTTTCTGTTCATAAGGTGTATATGTTTCCTTCTTGAAGAGTTCATGGTTTCTGTTCATAAGATGTATATACTTACTCCTTGAAGAAATCATGCTTTCTGTTCATAAGGTATATGTGTTTACTTTTAGGAGAGTTCATGCTTTCTGTTCATTATGTGTTTATGTTTACTTCTATAAGAGTTCATGCTTTCTGTTCATAGGGTGTATATGTTTACTTGTTGGAGAGTTCCTGTTTTCTGTTCATAAGGTGTTTATGCTTACTTCTTTAAAAGAGTTCATGCTTTCTGTTCATAATGTGTTTATGTTTACTTCCATAAGAGTTCATGCTTTCTGTTCATAGGGGGTAAATACTTACTCCTTGAAGAGTTCATGTTTTCTGTTCATAAAGTGTATATGTTTTCTTCTTGAAGAGTTCATGCTTTCTGTTCATGAGGTGTATATGTTTTCTTCTTGAAGAGTTCATGCTTTCTGTTCATAAAGGTGCATATGCTTACTTCTTGAAGAGTTCATGCTTTATTTTCAAAAGGTGTATATGTTTACTTCTTGAAGAATCACGTTATATGCTTCCTGTTCATATGATTTATGTACATGCTTACTCATTCAAGAAATAGCTTTCCATTCTACATCAGTATCCTTACTCGTTTCAATATGATTTCGATTTCTTTTCTCCCAGTGTATTTTTGATTATCTTAGTTCATGGTACTACTTTACCAGGAAATAACACTAACCCATTAAGTCATTTAATTACATCTACTATTAAATTGGAGTTCGTCAAAAATGTGTTAAAAGATAAAGTCCCACAAAATCATCGGCAAGAAAACATGCATTCGTTTTGAATAACTTGTCAGCTTTCTTAAATCAAAGATTAAGATAAAAAAAATTGATAGAATAATCCCCACCAAAATATAAGAAATATTAAAAATTCCGAATTAAAACTAAAGCTAAGCAGGAGTTGTACATTCAGTGCCCTTCTAACATCAGTTTTAATCTTTCATCTTTAAATCTGTATCGGTAATGACCGCATCAGTGAGTTGAGTGCATTGAGAGCGAGTTCGCCAAGTTGAGCACATGTGCAGCTGAAAAAAATACGCCGCAGCGATGAAACGTTACGGAGGCTGCGAGCCAGGCAGGCCGACTGTCAGATCGCAATCCCCAGCTCGCTCGGTCGCCTATGCCTAAACATCCCCGTCCGTCCAAGGCCGCCGGTATGGCTAGCCACTCGGCCTGACGTTAGCTTACGCGAGCAGCGTATTCACTGCCAGACTGGGCCGTCCTCTATTTGTGGCGGCAATCGCCTCGCGCTTGAGGTCAGGACTAATCCATATCACTACAGACGGCTCGACCTCGGCAGTGACGTCACTGGGCAGACACCTTTCATATAATACGCTCTTGCGTGTGTGACCAGTCGGTCTGTCCCCGTAATAACCAATAAATGATCATAGTTTGGGTTGGTATTTTGCTTGTAGCTGAATAGAACACACATATGCGTTAGAAGGGAAACATATTCAGTCCTTGCTCTTGCAAAATCATAAAAACTACTGTTTTCAGCTTGAAACTATGGCTGCGGTTTGCAGAGGGGGTTGAACGCACTCGCCAAGCCGGGAGTCGACTATTTGCTGCAATCCTCGTGCAAAATACATTTATTATGCCGCAGGCATGGATAATGAACTGCAATCGCGCTACAGTCCGTCTGATATCGTCATTTGGTCACGGGTAAGCCGTGGAAAGCAGGCTTGTTTACGTCGTAAGGAGAGTAAATAAACTAGGTCAACTATCGGAGGGCGGAGCGGCGGCTGTTAGCAAAGCCACATATTTCACTAGGGTATCACAGCAGACGGAGAGCAGACGAAGCTCCGCTATCGTAACACATGCGGCGAGTTGAACAGGCGAGCTAGAGAAAGCTTGCTTCGGGAGAGACGGCCGGAGAAGAACTACACGACTGGGGTGATCTTCGACCCATATTTTAAAGTTGTGGCTTTGGATGGACCATCCGGCCCTCCGTCAGTCGGTGACGCCTCACTTACAGAGGGTCCTGAAACGATTTCAAAACGCTTCGATTCGCAGTCTGAGCGGCCCTAACGGTTTAGCTATTCTGAATGAATACTCCAAGATGAGCGTGGAGGAATATCGGAAGGTGGTGGCTAGTGTGAAAAAATGCCTACCAAATGAGAAGGGTATGGAGTATGACCCGTTCCTCGCACCACCGCCGTTCCCAATTCAACAGATACCTGTCTTCAGTCCCGTGGACTGTTCACGGAGTGACCGGGGCGAAACAATCCTGGAGGGGGAAACGATTTCATGTTTCTTAGTCGGGGGAGAGAGACGGTTGTGTTTACCTCAAATACTGAACACTGTGTTGCGTGATTTTACCTTACAACAGATAAACGCAGTCTGTGACGATCTTCACATTTTCTGCTCGAGATGCAGTCCTGAACAACTAGACACGTTGAAAGTGACCGGTATTCTGCCCATCAGCGCTCCAAGCTGTGGACTTATTACCAAAACGGATGCCGAGCGGCTTACTAACGCCCTTCTTTATCGAAACCCTGAGAAATACCTGGAACCCCCATCCCCTAACAGTTTTAAAGTGTATCACGAATGTTTCGGGAAGTGTAAGGGCGTGTTTCACCCTGACTTGTACTCAAGTCCTGATGCTAAATGCATCCAGTGTATGGACTGCCAAGGGATTTTTAGTCCCCCGAAATTCGTGTGTCACTCTCACAAGGCACTGGAAAACAGAACGTGCCATTGGGGATTTGATTCATGTCATTGGCGTTCATATTTGCTACTGACAAAAGACCAGGATTGCCGAGAAGAATTGAGACTACTAAAGGCTAGATTTGATCCCGGTAACAAGTACAAACGAAAGCAGGTAAGAAAGCTATGCTTCGCTATGGAGTGTCTTCGTCCATGCTGACGCAATTCATCTTGGCTCAGCCATACGAGCTATGGTAGTCATGTTGGATTTTCTTGTGTTTGTGTTTGTGATCGACTGAGCAGTGTCCTGGTTTTGAGAGAGTAGAGTTTTTGTGGCTATGGAAGTGATATGTGCAATTGTGGCTTTGAAAGGGCAATGTTTGTAGATGTACAGTACTGTTTCTGTATTTGTACTGTGTTTGTATATATATCTTGTCAAGGTTGTAAACGAATATGGTTTAATCCACAAATAACGCCTGTGATACGCAAATGAGTCCGTCCACTTTGAAATTAAATTTCTTAAGGTCGAGTACAAGTGAAAATATTTTCTGTGATTAAAAATGTATTGAAGGAAGAACATATATCTTTTTAAGGTAATATTGTCAAATTGCTAATCAGTTTTATGGTGTAAGTCGCAAATACTGTAGATTGTATTCTCTAAATGATCATGCTTTTTCCAGTGTACAGGTTGGTTCTAGAAAATTTACAGTGTCAAAGATAGTCAAAACCTTCAAGCTAAGTTAACTTATTAATTCAAATATTTCTCATTCTGCACGTCAACCAAGTAAACAAGGTTTATGTACAAAATGAATAAAGTCATGAACTTTATTATGCGATATATTCTTTGAAATAATACCGACAACGTATGTTAAAATGAGTATATAGACACGTCTGTCTATGTTATTTAGTCCAAAAGCCAAACAATTACAGGGCTTGTGGTAAATTAGTTACGTAAGCATTTTCAAAGTAAACTTTGCTTTGACTAAGTCTTGATTTTATACCTCGAAAATAGACTTAATCAAAACGAAACTGTTAATATAAACTTAACAACAAATAACAAATCTATATCACTATAACACAAATTTGTATCTGTTAGAATTGAAGTATTTTATAATTTCATTGCATTCTATAAGCTTTTAAATATTGGACATAACGTTTTCCAAATCCTGATGTGCAATAGTTTGGGTATATCATGTATATCAAATTATGTTATTCTTCGAAATGAAATTAAACTTCAACCCTTCATAAAAGTGAACGTGAAGATAATAATACATTTCTAAATTTAGATAATCTGAATACTATAAATATATTCCCTCCTCCTTAAAAGTGTAATAGTAGTTAAACAAACATTTTTGTTTTATGTGAAAACGATATTTAGGTGATACTAAACTAAGATGATAACCTTCTTTCTGTTGACACAAATCCCAGTCGTGCATGTATTGCGATTTCGATTTGGACTGACCCAGTTATTCATGCATTGAGTCGTTCACGCTTGGGTGACCGCGCATTGGGTTCGACAGGGTTACTCTTTGTTGCCTAAGGCTTTCAGCGTGCAGGAAAAAAAAACAGACTGAAAAGAGTAATGATTTCGCACTTTTCAAAATTAATATTCAGTCGTGTTTTATTGAATGTGGTTTGAATGATATGTCGTGTTATGGAAATGAGTGGTTGTAAAGTTGTTCTATGAATGGCAAGTGTTTGAGAAATCTATTTTATAAACTGTAGCTGGTTACTTGTTTGTAGAAAATCATTTATGTTTCGTTTGTCTCACTATGTGGTAAAATGTTGCACAGTGTATTGTAAACAATCTGTATTATCTAAATTTCTGGTCAATATATAATATTAATGTACGGCATATGTTTACTTTCTTCAGTGTGTAACATCTGTTTGCGAGATTGAAATTAGAAACATGTCGGCGCTAGAGAGAGCTGTATACGTAAAAATGAATTACATATTCGATTTTCATCAAGTTTTGCAAAGTAACAATAAATAACCATAACAAGTCGATGAGGAAGTCTGCACCCAGAAACTTGTACAAGAGTAGTAGACCTAATTACGTTTGTTTTGAAAACTAGAAACAACAACAAACACTTTCAGCGAAACCGTAAACAAAATTTAACATCAAGGCAAGCGAACATGAATAATTATTGACCTTTCAAAGTGAACTAAATTACAACAAGATTGAAAACACATGGAAAACATCGTTTGGCTAAGCTTTTTGGTTGACCTTGCTGAGGTAAAATTCGGGGAGACAGAGTTACGCAACCTGATATCGCTTTTGCCCGAGGCGGGTCGGACTGCATTCCATGAACAATAGGAATAATCCACAAGGGGTTTGGGCAACAACAAGGCCTGCGGTATTTACCGAAATCCCACCGCAAGACGGTACGTGGCCGGAGACTGGGTGATGGATTGGCGGCAGACTTCAAACAGATCTATTTCGACTGACGCTTGGGATATGTAAAATTTCGTCTTGTAAACTATACCTCGGCAACTTACACAGGTGTTCGCAAGAAGATGTAACTTGGTCTCGCGGCCGTGGTTTTAGGAATTTTATCTAATGCTAGTTTCTAGTTATGTTAATGGTTTGAATTTCTGATAAGCTATTTTGATTTTGGAATATTTACTTGCAGAGATGATGATAAATATAAACTTGTCACTTGGCACTTGATAAGTTAAAGCCTTAAAGAATTCACTTTCTGGAAAAGCGTAGATTGGCTTTGGGAGTTTACTATCTTTTGGAATTTACTGTCTGGATAGTGTCTACGCTTGTTAAATCTTTGGTTTATATTACTATGGTATCATATCAATACAACTACTCCCAATTTGACTACTCATACATAAACTTCTAGCAAAAGTCATAAATATATCTGCTTCACTTCATGGCTCAAACAAATTTGAAGTTTTGTTAGAAATTATTCATGTTTGAAAGTGAATATCGCTTTTTAATCAACAGGAGAAATTTTAATAAATAAAATTTGTCATTTCAAACATAATGTTTTGTTATGATCTAAAGAAAATAATGTGAGAATTGTCAGAATTTGATTTATAATAGAAAAATATTTACAGTATTGTCAGAATAGTTGAAATAAATGCAAGTATGGAGTATTTAAAAAAAAGAGCTTTTGCATACTTTATATCATCAAATATTGATAAGTATTTTGTTTGGTTTCTTTGATAATAATTTTCCACTGGCCACTTACAAATAGATTTAGTGCAAGTATTGTATTTCATCAGGAATAGTTTACTTTTTCCTGAATCGGTCTAAAATATTGATGCGTTAGCACATTTTTCCTTGATTTTTCACAAAGAGCAAAAGTTCATAAGATAACTGAGAAACACTTGAAACAAAAACAAAAACAATCATTGTGAAATTCAAACAAAATCTGATCATTAATTTTATACATTTAAAGACATAAAAACTTTACTGTCAAGTGTTTAAAAAAGGATTCTCACATAAATATCAAAACATTGCATTTTGAATTTAAAAGATACTTCTATTGTCAAATATGTGAAATAAAAATATTTCTCTGACATTTCGTTTCCCTACCTGAGAAAAATTTCATAACATATTCATGAAAATTCTTTTTACACTTCGTAAAATCTCGTAATTATTTCATTTCAATAAGCCTACTCAATTAGTTATCAGTAGAGGAATTAGTGTAGGCTCATTACGTCAAGAGACGTAATACTGATGCATGTTATAATAATGGTCATACGGTCATCAATTTGCATTCTATCTACCCTTCATGATCCCATATGAATGACGAGATATGTCCATATTGGTTTAGTAGTCTTCTCATCTTAATAAATCATCCTGATAAATCACCTATTCTTTTCTTGTATCAAGCTTTAAAGAGACAGTTCAATTGGCTTCCATTCTGCCATCTTGTTTTTTTGCATCATGTCCAAAAATCCTGTACTTTTAGTTTTACTCTAAATAAACGTAATAGACCACCCAAATATTGATAAACATGTGGATAATTATACGAATTATACACACAGGTATTTCATGAATTTACATGTGAAACCTTTTGACCTAGACAACACCTTGAAGTACTATCCTTACATATGAACTTAGGGTCATATATAACCCAATAAATGTCAGATTATTAAAGACTTATGACATTGTAAACTAAAAAGTTGCGGCTTTAGTAAGTATGCTGGTACTAATGTACCCTTGATCTTACATTAACCATATAAATGTCATATCAGTTATGAATTATGATATCATAAGCCTTAAAACTATTAACCCTATAGTGGTACTGATATACTAAGGTGTCAAACTTCACTAAAAATGCCAAAGCTTTGGCTGAACTTTTCAAGAAATGTTTTCTATCATCATTCTTTTGTGAAAATATTGCAATAAAATTAGATCAAAATTCTTTTGCCTCCACTTTCAGTTTCTTCAATTCAATGGTTAAGATAAAGTGCTTTTCACATAAACATTTATGATAAAGCAATAAAAATATTAATTTTTATTTCCTTGAGATAAATGCAAAGAGTTGTCAACTACTTGAATATCACATCATTAAAGTGCTGTTATAATGATATTTCTGAAAGAGGGTATTTTATGAAAGGTTATGATATTTGTTCTTGCTAGTTAAATTTATTAAGTTTATTTCATAAAATATGACTTTGATGAGTGCCTGAGTTAAGTTTAAATTATCTGAAACAACTTGTTTGGTCATACCAATTATCAATAGAATTAATTAAATAATGAATACATACTCAAGTCATAGTCTTGGGCATTTGCAAGTCAAATATTCATGCATGCCGGCCAAAAATTTCATCACTTAAATCAACCTTTCCCATATGTTTCTAAATATATAGTTCTGTTTCAGACAAGTGTGCAAAATTATGTTAAACCAAAAGACACATTCCATTTGCAAAGTCATGTTTTCAAGTACAACTTTAGCCATTAAAATGACAGATAAGCATTCCAATTATAATTTTCATCAATAACCAGTAATTCTGACATCGTTGAAAATGTCATATATGACTCTAACTTCATACTCATTCCCTTTGACATACCAAAACTCATTATCAAATTGAATTTTTAAAATTTGTTTGGTTCCCTGAGGGTGATATCTCGGAAGTGAAATGAGTAAATTCACTCTGCGTGCATATGTTCTTGGACGAGATCGTTGTTCTTCAGCGCCCCACCTTTGACATTTGCGACACCTCAACTGTTCAAGGGGATTATAGCTTCATAATGTCAATGTCTGCAGGCTGTAATTATCCATTCTCAAACCCTAGTGCCTGCGTAAGAAGGATTTGCCTTAGCTGACATTTCTTGACATTAGACGTTCAGATTGCAATCTTCTTGCCTGTGTATGAGATAAAAAATGGTTGGAACCTAAGACACTTCAGAAACATAATCTCTAGTTTAAGGGCGCCACTGGATTTTTTTGTCCACTTTTCTGTTTTTGATAATTTTTATTTAAACATTATTCTACATTGTTATCTCTAGCTGTTGATATGAATTACATGTAAGCTAAAAATATGCATTTTTAATTTATTTTGAACAATTTTAGATATATTATGATAAGGAAATTTCTTCGAGTAGCTTATTCAAATGTTGAAGTTTGTTCGAATAATTTGAAATACCAAAATGAATATGATGTGGATGAATATGAGTTGCCAGTGATATCATATGATATCAATGTGTGTCTGTTCATTGTCAATTTGAAAATCAAGCTATATAAATAAAATTGGAGTTTTCAATGTAATTAAGTTCGTTATTACAGAAGTCGTGCTAACATATCTTGAAACGTGATCGCCAAAGGTTGTCGCGACATTGGTTTAAAAATCACATCACATGATGTGCGGTGATTAGATAAAAGATGGCAAATTAGCAGTTTTATGTCATGTCACTGTGACCCCGATACCTGACATAGCGTGATATAGACTCATATCACACCCAGTCTAGTAGGTAAGTGATATATAAAAGCACTGTCGAGACAGATTAAATAGATTCTGACTACCGTATTCGTCCTATTAAGCGCCCCGGGCGCTTAGCTTAAAAAAATCCAAAGGGGGCGCTTATTAGGATACCCCAGAAAGGGGGGGGCGCTTATTAGGAATACGTTATAGACAAGCGAAACTAGCACTTGTCGGGATTCTAAACGAGAATGAAAGTAGGTCGATCGGTGAAATTCAGTGCAACTACACATTCACAGGCCTGGATAAACTAAAACTATTGGAAAAGCAGTAGAGGTAGGCCATTTTACGTATGAAGGGGAGGCTAGGGGGGCGCTCTGTTATATGGAAATTTGTAATAGGGGGCGCTTATTAGGGAGGGGGCGCTTAATAGGACGAATACGGTATATATTGTCTCAAATTGCTGCACCTGTGTAGTGCATGTGTTTCCAGTGAGTGAGGCAATTTAGTTATTGTTATCCGCCATATTCGTTATTAAAGGGGATGCTTGTTGTTTCATAAAGAAATATTTACTCCCAAATTTTATATCATTTATCTAGACTATTTTTCTGCTTTATGGTACCTATTAATTTTTTTGACTTCCTTGAATGACATTTTGAAAATCCAATAAGGAAATATTTTTGATTATTTCAAAAGTCAAACAAAAGGAACAAAAATACCATAATCAAAATACAGACAGAGAAATATATTTCATTTCCATTTCTTGTTAAAAACATCTATGTTCAGCACAATAATTACTGTCAATCATCCATACTGGGCATATGAGACACAATCCTTGCAAAATATCATATGTATAGCTGTTGTCTGCTAGGCTCGATATTCAAGTACCAATGGCATGGTTTCTGCAACTTTTAAATGTTCATTCCATTGCATGCAAATCTCTCATAGATAACGTCCTATTAAAGTTCATCGGTATATTCTTCATCGTTCCATAGTTTACATGATATGCAATACAGAAGTTGTTGATAAGATCATCCAATACAAATCCAGTACAAGCTCAACCAAAGTTTTCAACTTCTTGAACACCATGGTTACGTGCGGCAACCATGTGCTTTACATCCTGTCGTCCATATTTTGATAAGGAGAGTAACTCTAAGACAATGAAGTTATATGAATACCGCTATAAAAAAATAGTATGAGGCGATACATGATTGCCGTTACAATATGTATGTGTCCAATGTCACAATGTACTGCAAAGAACAAATAGACAATATACAAATATATAAACTTGACTGTTCCTTTGTGCCAATTTTTAATTAAAATATAGTTGATTGATCAATTGATTGATTAACGACCTTTCAGTGACCTCATTGAAATGACCAATTAAGATAATATATGTTCTTTATTCCTCAACAAAAAAACCCATCCCAAACAAACTACCGGGTATGTTAAAGTGCCTTCATTGCAAAAAAGCTAAAACTTTTTCTAAAAAAAATGGAATATATCGAAATTATGAAATAATAAATAATGACATACCTATATATCTACATTGACCATCTGATGAAAAATCAATTATGACAATTTACAATATTTTAAAACTTGTTTTGTGCAGTATATGTTCTCAATCCAGCAGACAACAGATAATTTATAAGCATGACCTCATCAGATTATATAAATTCATTTAAATAGCTAAAACGTCTTCTAAATGACCAATTAAGGCAAAGCATGTGGTTGTTTCCTCTAAATGACCACAAGCTTATTATGAAGCCTATTAATTACTGGTTTATCCTCAGCAACCATTTATCCAGAGATATTCCTGCTAAGTAGAAGAGGTCAGATTTCAAACGCCAACAACCACAGACACCGATTCCTAAACCAAGACATGTTATACTAATATGTTTAGACGTTTGATGGCCTGAGAATTCCCAGTGGTCAGTGTCCTGCTGGACATGGGTCATTACTTGGTCTGCTTGTTCAGGTAATGGCTGCCGGACAACTAATCCCAGCTTTGTGAGAATACCAGACATATCATGGACGGTATTGATGACAGAGGTTCACTTCTGTCCAGACCCTCTTTATAGTTGTTAGGAAAGCCATATGTCTTGTCTGCTTGTGGTAATGGAGAGTGATTTTGAGGAATTTATCTGAGGATGTCATCTTGAGCTTTGAGAAGATGCTTTAGAGACTTTGTAACTCAATTTTAACTTGAGCAGTGTGAAGCTGACCTGACTTTTGGAAACTTTTTGACTTGTGAATGTTGAAGACAAGAAATAATTCCTGTAAGATGTCGACTAGAGTTTGATGTTTGCACAGGGACTTTCAACTTTTTGAAAGATGTCACCCTGAGTTTGGTGTTTGACTCAATAACTTTTTAACTCGATTTCAAACTTTTTAAAGAATGATAGATAATTGCATCTTGAATTTGATGGATATACAGATGGAAAGACAGACATAAACACATAATCTGTAAGCCAGACCCTAAATCAAGATAAAAGCCTAATCAAGTCTATAAGAAGACTTGAGAGCTCAATTTCAGGTCTGAACATGAAGAAAACTTAGTCAGACTCACCTTTTCATTATTTTGAAAATTTTAGTTTTATTGACCATTTCATCAGTCAGACTAAAACACCCAACACCCAAGCAATTCTCAAAATTTTGGTCTTTTGTAAGAGAGACATTTAGACAATACAGACCCAAACCTCTTTTGTATCGCGCCATTCTCAAGATTTTGGTCTTAATTAGACATGAGTACCAGGAAGACAGACTCCTTGATTCCAGACCATTAAGACCAGCAGCGAGAGGCATGCCAGTGATAATGATGAGGACTGATTGATGGCTGACTTGTCTCTAAGAGCTAGACAGAGCTACTGGTTGTTTCTTATCTACACCAGGGCAAGAAAAGGCTACTTTAGCCATGGGGGAGGAAGTATGGTAGAACAAGTGACAGCTGAGACCATGATATATGGTTCCATAGTGGATTCAAACCCAGCAGGAAAGTGACCACAGGAGCCTGTTATGCCAAACTTAGTCCTGGATGATAGAGTCTCTCAGCATGGGCCGGACCTCTGCACTGTGTTTGAGTTCAAAGATAAGGGCTGATGTGTAGTGTAGACTAAAGTTAATCTTTGAAATATTTCTCTCCACACCTCATATATGGCTTAACTTACAAGGTTCTGAAATACTGGTTTATTGTATTCTTTCTGCATTTTGTCAATTCTTTTCCCCTCTTTGGTCTACAACATTTTTTCAAAAAATTTCTTAAGGTTGCTTCATTTTTACCATGTTCAAAGCTCTCAAACCACAGAATCAGAAAGTTAGGCCCTCAATGGCAAAAACTAGAAACTTTCAGAAGATATGAGACAATATTGTGTAAGAATCAATTGCCTTCGTCCTTTAATAAATGAACGTTAAGTTCGTTGAGTTGACTCAGCTGCTTATGGTGGTTATATTGCCCAAAAACTGCATTAAACTCCCAATTTTATCACGCATGAAGTTGCCTGTAAAGCACACTGCAACAATGTTGTACCATACTCAAACACCACCAATACCCCCCTCTCTCTCCATCGAAGTCTTATCATACAGTTCAAGACATTGCCATATTACCATATTGCAACAAAATTGTGTAACAAGCAACCACAGAGGGTTGGTGTACTGATACAAATCACACTTTGTAGCAGATTCAAAATCCATCTCCCCCTCCCCTGCACCCTTCTCTACCCCTCCAGTTACTTGGAAGTCTAATCTTACAGATCAAGAAATTGCCAGCACTCCATATTGCAACAATGTTGTGTAACAAGCAAGCACAGAGGGTTGGTGTACTGATACAAATCACACTTTGTAGCAGATTCAAAATCCATCTCCCCCTCCCCTGCACCCTTCTCTACCCCTCCAGTTACTTGGAAGTCTAATCTTACAGATCAAGAAATTGCCAGCACTCCATATTGCAACAATGTTGTGTAACAAGCTACCACAGAGGGTTGGTGTACTGATACAAATGTTGTACAATGTTGTACCAGATTCAAATTCCATCTCCACCTCCCCGCCCCCTTCTCTTCCCCTCCAGTTACAGGGTAGTTTTTATCATACAGTTCAAGACATTGCTTGCACATCATATTGCAACAATCTTGTGTAACAAGCAATCACAGAGGGTTGGTGTACTGATACAAATGTATTTCAGCTGCTGATAACAAAGACAGACCCCTAGCTGTTGATAAGGCCACATTGTGTCACAAGCTGACACAGGATGGTATAAATGTATTATTCACTTGAATCAGTTGACCTGTCAACTCATATTGATTGTCTATGTCCCATCCGCTTATCAAGTTATCACACAGTTGGGGGTCATACAGTGAGACACGTCTTGGTCTAGGCTAGTCACGTTGTTGCATTCGTGTGTTGTCTGGAGGTCTACAGGTTTATTCTTGGGCTTTATCTTTGTATGAGTATGAAATAAATTTAAGGTTTTGCTCTCATACAGGGAGTTTTCTTGGCATTCAAGGTGTGAAATGTCAACATATGTATGTAAATGAGAGATATGCTTCTATCAGAGCCAATCATGTTGCATTTGAATGTTGTCTGCATTGGCTGCTTCAGAGGGGGTGAGGTGCCTAATCGACATTTATATTAATATAAAAAAATCTTTTCAATAGACCGTGCTTGTGACACATAGGCACATAGTCAATATCAATGTTTCAGTGTGAAATACATTCTTGTATGGCAATGATTATTATTTGTATGAACAAAATATATAATAGATTTTAGATCAGTGATAATGATAAAAATCCATTCATTTATGGTGTGAAAATGCCATTAACTGAATGAAATGTGTCATCGTGTGTTTTCAACAGTTGGTTTATTTTGAATGTCGTCTTGGTTACCTAAGGTTTATGCAGTCTTAGGGTAATTTTATATACATACAGTGACTATAACCTCAAACACAACTTATTTTTCAATATGTGAAAATACCTCCTCTACAATTCCTTCATCCGCCGTTATGGTGATGTCTCTTAGTAATGTACTGTGAAACCCTCCAGAATCCTCAACCCTGGGCCTTAAAATCAATACTTTGGTCCTAAAATGTAAAATCTGTTTTGACCAATTTGCCTGAGCATGTTTAAATTCTATTCAGCAGACGTCAAGTAAAAAGCTCTTGATATGAAAATAAGATAACAATTTGTGGAAAGTGACATGCACAGCCTTACGTGAGCATCAGAAAGTATGGCCAAGGATTGAAATTTTCAATTTTCCATTTGAAAAGATCTCAGCGGAAAATTGCTGGTTTGACGTCATGAAGGTCCCCGTGAGCTGTGGGTAATAATGTCGCACTTTGTAAGGGCGGATCACTAGTTGTGCTTCACTGAAGTCAGGCAAGCCGGTGTAATAGAGGAATCTAAGCTTGTGTGCAGGTCTAATCTATGGTGTCAGACTCTGAAAGGCCAAGGAATTCATCACTGGATATGACGCCGCTGCGAGACCTTCTTTATAAAAGTTTTTGAAAATTGCCTCGTGGAAAAATCGATGTTGCAGTAAAATCAATATAATTTCACTGAGTGAATTGTCACAAGGCTTCCATTTTGAGCCTCGTAAGATGATTTATTGGGCTTTAATATCTAGTATTAGTTTGTTCAAATTTGCAGGATTTATTTGACTGAATTTTTCAAAATATTTTTTGACCTCTGAAAATCCATTTTCTTGATTTTGCTGATGTTGAATTCAAACTTTTGAGTGTAGTTTTCAAACAGGACGAGACCAAGAAATTAAATTTCACGATCATGCATAAATCTTTTTGTTTATTTTTATATATTTGTATAAATGCAGCAAAACACATGCATCAAATGTCAAAGAATAAAAAGCATGTCCCTGAAGAATTATAGACATCAATGGCAGATTCATGAATTTTTATATCAGGGGAATGGGGATTCACATTTTGAAGAGTGGAAAACTTAAAAAAATCTTAAAAGAGGGTTGTGGAGGGGGCTCTAACCTCCCTGAGCCCTCTGGAGAATATCCATACGAAAACAAAATCAACCCTTTTTCGATATCGCAACACAGACACTATCTACAATTGTATATCAGCCCACTGCAGTTGAACAGGAAATGAACCTCAAAGTAGTCACATGAAGTGGTTCAATGTAGGGTATGATGTCTGAGGAGAAATGAGGTCCACTTGACCCTATTACAAACCTTTGTTGACCTGCATGTAGTATAAGAATAAACAAAAAATTCAAATCTTGCAAATCATAAACACTTTCAAAAGGTGCAAATCCCCAGTATGAAACTCAGCCTTTTCAGAGGTTACCACCCACCCCCCAACCCATCTTTAAATTTTCAAATTCCCCGGATGTGTTGCTGCAAAAGTGTAGCCCAATCAGGCATTTTAGACCAAAAGACAAATAGGGTAAAATATTTCAGGGAGCAGATATAAACCAACTCCAATTCATCTCACAGACAGTTAGTTTATAGTGGACAGAAGGCTATAATAGCAGTGGCAGTTGCTTGGTAAACATGCCAGTGTTTGTGATGACTGCAGCGGGAGTTAATCAAAATAATTCTCCAAATTGGCCTCTATCCTTGTGGTTTATGGCTCGTATAAAGGCTACAATTTATCATCGTTAAATGCAGACCATAAATGTCAGGATGAAGGCTGCTCAGATAACATGACTGATATTCTAGTAGGAGCATCAGAGACCATCTTGGTTTGATCTTTCTGGTCTCTTGTATTGCTGATGTACAGGGAGTCCATTGATGGTTGATACTGTATCTTGTGTTGCTGATGTACAGGGAGTCAATTGATGGTTGATGGTGTCCCTTGTCTTGCTGAGCTACAGGGAGTCCATTGATGGTTGATACTGTATCTTGTGTTGCTTGAAGGCTTGTTAGATGAATTTGTTGATGGTTGAATGATTGGTTATTGGATTGATTGCTGATTTTGAATTCGCTGTCCATCATTTACTATCAAATGAGTCTGTTGGTTTTTGGGCTAAAGCTGAATGATCTTAAAATGATCTTTGAATGATCTTTGAATGATCTTTGAATGATCTTTGAATGATCTTTGAATAACTTTTTCTGCTGGTTGAGTGATGGTTGAATGATTGTTTATTGGATTGATTATTGATTATTGATTATTGATTTTGAATTCTCTTTTCTTCATTTACTATTAGATGAGTCTGTTGGTACTTAGGTAACGGTTGAATGATTCTTGAATAACTTTTTTCTTGTGGTTGAGTGAGATGAATGTTTTTGGTTGAATGTTGATTTTTGACTCTCCAATCCAGTGTAATGATCAGATGAGTGGTAGAGTAATAGGTGGTTGTTTGAATGATGGTTGATGATTGGTGGTGTTTGATTGTTGATTATTTCCTTTGATGAATCTAGTTGATGGAATTAAAGAGATTTTTCGTGGTTGATTTTGAATGCTCTATTGCTGTGTGGATGAATGTTTGAATGGTTGTGAATTGTGGACCCTACTTCGGTGTGTTCATCAGATGAGTCTATGGGAGTTAGAATGCACACTTAGTTCATTGATGTTTAATAATGAAGACCAAGAAAGTACACAAATTTGAACTATTACAGAGGGTATGGTCCAAATTATGACAATGAAAATTTTTCCCAGTGTGGTCTATTGGTTGAAGTTAAGATCATGTCAGAAATATGTTTTTCCCAGTGTGTCTTATGAATTAAAATCTTCTGGTTGAAGCAGAGATCAAATCAGGAATACGCTTTTACCAGTGTGTCTTTTGAATTAAAGTTTATTAAGCTGAGATCGAATCAGGATCTTTAAGAAGCCATGGTGTCCAATCTTTTCATGTTAATGCTTGCCACAGAGCTTGTAGAGTTGCTGATGTTGCTTCAAACTCCTTTGAATTATTGATACTGGTATTCAATGACAATATTCATTACTAATTTATGTTGTCATTTGACGATACAGTTGGTCATCGATACTATCATTACGGTTGATGATGGCTACTAAATACTATCCTATTCCAGGCTTGTGTCTGATAACATGAAATGTCTAGATAAACTAATCCAGTGCATCTCATCTAAGAGCTTCTGGTCTGATGGTGCCACTGGAACTAGCCATAATACAGATGATGCTTAGCCGTCCTGCCTTTATGGTTGATACATGCCAGCTTTGGTTGTCCATTTGCATTTTCAGAAACCATACAGTATTACTGGGTCTTGCTTAAGGGTCCTAAAGGGACTAAACTAGTCCTATAAGGGACCCTGTCTGTCCTGGAGATCAGAACTAATTTAGGATCTATCGAAATGTGGCCTCGATATTTGCATCAAGCTGTCTTCCGATTGAAATAATTGTTGTACTGGGATTTAGGCATTCTTGTCTCTAATCATGCTTAATTATGGTAATGCTTTTAACATGTTGACTTGATTTATCAATCAGATCACATTTGCAACATATTTGCATGATACTGTCCATCTCTTCATATAGCCGGTCGGGACAGTTATGTGAATCAATTGATCAATCTTTATAGTAGGAACATTGCAGGGTGATGGTTTTGGTCCTTGTGAATTGGTACTTTTAATCCACCAGTTTCTAGAATTTAAGACAATTTAAAAAACCAAAGGTTGTTTTTCTAAAATGAAATTTTAACTGATAAAGTGCTTGTCAACATAATAAATAAATTTGCATGTGATTTTCGACAATTTTTCGAAGAAAAAAAATGAATTTTCAATTATGTAGATGTTGAAACTCCCTAAAGGGACTATTTACTATTTAAAGACTAATTTCAATCTTTTGGCACTATAGATATTAACATTTGAGTTTTTCCCCATTTAATGATAAATTGAAGCAAGTTTAAACTGTTCTGGTTAATTTCAATGGAATCAAAATTACAACCCCAAAGGCCATAAACAGGTTTCTGAAACTGGCGTTATCTCTGCTATCTTACTTTGACCAATTAAAAGAGGATCAGTTTAAATTTATGGACCCTTGTTATCTGAGACAGAAGGCTCTGTTTACATTTCAGAAGATTTGGCAATAGAAGCTGGTTTTAAGAAGGTTCAGGGCCCTTAGGAACAAAATTTATTACAAGAATAGCCATCTCATCAGCTTCACGTTTTTAGGAGGATTTTGCCCCGGTGAAATATCCTTTAGACAATTATTGTGATGTATTTGTTCGTTGAGAATTTAGCAAAATATTGAAAATATTTTGTGATTTAAGTGAAATATGCTTCAAACTTCTTGCATCAAGTGATTTGAACTTGCCTAAATTTTAATGAAGTGAGGATCAAAACTCTCATCGAAACCCCTAAATATCTCTGCCATCCTACTACTCTTTAATTTTCAGATGGTAATTCCTGGTAGTCGATTCCTGATAGTTAGTTCTTCAGGAATGGTCATACACAATTAACTCATCTTGTAGGATTACATCTTCTGTTTTCAAGCATAAGCTAGATCTCTTAATCACTAAACAGGCATGTTAAGTCAAATCAAACACACACCGACCTCTGTGACCTCTGATCCCGGGAAGATTGTGTTTATGAGATAAAGTGATTATCTTCTAACATTGCCATTATCTCCAGTTGCTAACCAAACAAGAATTAATGAACTCTTGTAAGGGGCAGATCTAACCTAATACAGGAGTATGTGTAGTAGTTTTTATGAGTAAGGGTACCAGGTACATATTGGGGTAAACAGCACTCAAGTTGACAAACAAAGGGCTGGTTAGGTGGGGAAGGGTTGTGTCATTGTGATGGATTTATTCATAGGGGGCCAATTCAAGAGGGTACGGTTCTTGGTGGTTGAACATCCAGCAACGGTCGAAGTGGTGATAACGATGTTACTGTCTACATCAAGAATGGTTGAAACGGTTAAAACAGTGTTAGTATCTACACCAAAATGATGCACTCTTGTAATAAAGAAGTTCAGACATCCATAGAATTCTTCCTTATTCGAACATCAACAGTTTTTACTCTAGGTATACTAGAAGAAATCAAAATAGTTGATGGTTATGAGGGAGTGGGATAGTGACAGATCCAACAAGGAATGGAGTTTTAGGGGTTTGAACCCCCCATTTGGAAAACTTTCTATTTCACTTCTTCAATGACATTTTCAGGTTGTTGCAGATTCAATAGATTTACAAATTTGCATGGCAATGAAGCCCCCTTAAAGGGGCAGTAGCACGTTTTTTGATAATTTCATATTTTCAAATTTTTACTGATAATTGTAAGTTAATGATAAATGTATTATTTTGACAGTGTCAGAAATCTCATTACACAAGCCAATCATCCATAGTCAGAGGACAAAGTATGAAGATTCACATAAAATCCATTGGCGGCCATTTTATGTGAACACCTTTAATTCAGTTTTTGTTAGAAAAAGAAATGGCATGGCTAAACTTTACATTACATATTTGAATTATTACTGCTCCAGTTACTTTAAATACATTGTCTTTCAATTGCAACCATCAATTTTCATTTTCCTGACATCAAGTTATATTCCCCCTAAAAACGTGCTACTGCCCCTTTAAAGCATATGAAACTGAAAGCTATGTAATACATTGGCATCTTTTATAGTCAATGGGCTAAATTTGAGATAAAAGTAAAAAATTCAATATGCAGTTATATCCTTCTTTTTTCCGTTGCATTATGTTCACTTGTGTGGATTTAAATCTAAAAAATGTTTCAAACTTGCATGTAACATAAAAAAATACATAAATGATATATATTAATTTCAAATAATTTTAAAACTAAATGTATCTACTCTAAATTCTCTGATTAATGATAAACATTTCATTCCTACATAGTAATATCATATTTCATATTTTAGTAATACTAGTACATTGTAGATGTTCAAATACTATCATTTCCTGTCACTATTATACTTGCATTGCATTTCTATCTCAAACATGAAAATTTAATGGCATAGAGAGTTCTAAGGAGATCAAGGGACATTAGGTAACAAATTAATGAGACAAAAGTACTAAATTCTATCATACAAAACGGTAACGATGCGTTACGACGACAACGATATCACAAGCTTGCTCATGTAATATTAAAAGATATTTCCTTGGCGATCAGATGAAAATAACATCCCAGCTGGTTCAGAATGCAGTGTCATGCATGTCCGTTGATGTGGAGAAGATCAGCTGTTGCCAATGTAGACTATTCATGTTGATCATAGGCACATTTGTTCGTTATGAATATTTATTAAAGGGGTCAACAGTTCACACATCTATATATTGATTACCTTATTGGCCTGTTCTTTATATATTATTTATTCTCTCATTGTCTATATTTAAATCTGATACTTACACTTAAAAATTGTATATAAGGTCAGTTTGAATCCAATATTTCTTTTTGGGGATTTATTTATCATTTCTGCTACAATATGTTGTTAATTGAAGTGAACAGTTATGTTTTTGTAAAATAAATTTGTTTCTTCTTATGAATTTGATATTCTTATTACTGTTGATTTTGGCGTCAAATTACAACTAAATGCTCAAATAGGATTCAGGTAATCTAATCTAACATATAGGTGACAAATTGAAAATTTAATAAGGTATTCACAAAAGAAAGAACAAAAATTGAAATCAACTGGTCATTTAGTATTCAAGTGATTTAATAACTTCTCTTAAATGTAAAATTAAAAAAATAACATATTTTCAACAGAAAGAGTTTACCACAACTTTATCTATCACGCCATATGATATATAATGTCATCAAACGACACTTAATGGATATTTTAGTTTTTAATAATTAAATAAGCTTCACATGCAAGCTGTTTGTTGAAGTAAGTACTTCAAAGTCACTATGATGACCCATGAAATAATGGAATTTTTCATCTGCCTGATATGTAACTGCTTGAGACAGTTATTTACTATAATTAATTTATATGCAATAATTGATGAACTGTAGAGACAACTAATTGAATAACTTCAATAACAGCCAGCTGTAATCAAAGTTAATGAAACTATATTTCCCTTAAAGAGACTGTCCTATGGACATCTGGTCGGCCATTTTGATGTTTGCAAGATCAAAGGAAAGCGACCGCTAGTTTTAAAACCTATTGAAAAAGACTGATTGTTTTGATAGAATATCCTAACTTTTACATAGTATTAATTAAGGACTCAGCAATGACTTAAAATGTCTTAGCAAGGATTTTCAAGCACATGAAGCCAATCAATGACTTCACTTATCACTAGATACATTTTCACCAATTGAGCGCTCTAATATAAGTATCAAGTTGACAAATGTTCATCAGCCAAAATGCTAGCCTCAGTATCACATCTCTACTGGATTGTCTAATAATTATTCATCAATATCATTTGCGCTTACTGGAATGTCACCTTGCATTTTGTTTCCGCAAACAATACCCTGATAGGACAGTCCCTCTAACTATATCTGAAATGAACTTTCTGTATAAAATTAATTGTCTAAATTAAATGATGGAAAATAATATATTTGATGAATAATTATTAGAGGCCAACTCTATCTACAACAATATTTCAATTGAAAAAATCATAAATGTGCATACATTTAAATAAATTATCACTTGTGCTTTAGAGTTATCTGAGAAATATGAAATATGCAGTACTCAATTTGAACTATATAAAAGTCAGAACACCCACGTAATTGATGTCAATGGTATGTCACATATTTATCTTTAAACAAAAGAGATAAAATATATATCAAATATGCATAGGCTATTATGTGTTTAATGCGACGTCAATTTTCAATTTATTTATTTGTGTGATTCAATACATATCATATATAAAATGTTAATACATTGCAAATATTAGTTTACTAAAGATAAGCTATTTTCTTGCTATTTCAAGAATTTTAAAATTTAAAAAATAATCAATACAGTTCGTTTTCATTTGTATCTATTTGTAGCTGTAGTAAAGAGAATGTTTGAAATATGTGCTTCTATCATGACATTTAATACTTAAGGGGAAACTTTAACATAATCTATGTGAAAAAATGCCATTTAGATTTTGAAGAAATGGCACATTGTTGAATTGGGAATTACACTATCTGCAAAAGTTATTAATGGAAACATCCATTGTAGAATTTGAACCCAAGCCCTAAGCAACCACAAGCACCAACTTAAATAACAACTTTGTGTTTATCACATCCGACATTGTCATATTTTTATATTTTTTAAATTATGAATACATGATATTTGGACATTTTCTTATATATATTATTGCTTTAGAAAAAGATATTTAACCATAGAATTTATATTCCCTTTTCATCCTCCTCTCTTGCCAAGACATTTAATATTATATGTTTAACATTCAAGATCATCGGAATACATTCTTCACACCATGCTCCTCATCAAACAAATCCTTACTCTAGTATATGTGTTAACTTATTCTATCAAAATTCAACAATTTCAATTTTTCTCTCCTGCAGAGTCCAGACAGAGATGGGTGCGAGGGGAAGAGACACAAGGGGGAGGGGTCTGTATCCCCCCCAGGGACAACCCTCCCCCTCCCAGAACACGCTGCAGGACTCAGGGGGATGTCTGCGTTCCAACCCTGGTCCCCAGCGGTCCTCAGTGCGATCAAGGACGGGAAGCTGCTACCTACACCCCCAGCTATTATGAGGGAGGGGTGAGTACTAGCTTATGAAGTTTTAGGATGATAAAGGTCTGAGCTCAGTCTGTCTGAGGTAGAGGACAAATATCTCAGAAATAGTTCCAAATAATAAACCAAATTTGCAGATAGTCTCCAATCCGGAATACTTTTCTCAGAAATAGTTTAAAATAAGCTAACCAGATTATACCAGTGTAAGGCTAATTGTTCGCTAATTGCCCTTGTTCTGTTATTAATCAATCTGTTTAAGACATGTCTTTTTTTTTGTCAAAAGACAGAATTTGATATGGTACTAGCTAGGGCATCCACCAGTACTCCAGTACTCAAGCCTGATGTCCAGTCCAGGTGGACTTAAGTCCATTTTTTTTTACTTGATAACTGGAAAATGTACATCACTGTTAACTATTTAAGTCTGTTTGTCTGTAATGTGTTTTTGACAGGCAATCAACATTAACATTTCAAGGTATTGATTTCAAAATAATTCTCTATTCGTCAATTTAAAATATCTAAACTTTACATCAATTTAAGTTTTTTTATGTAAGGCAAGGAATTTGAGTCATAAAATCGGAAAATCTTTGGGTAAGGATAAAATTTTGGGTCCTCGGGTCACAGTTGAGTAAGACCCCTTGAGTACTCAAGTCCAATATTTTGGACCATCCTGTCTCAGGGTACGAATGTTACGCGAACTATCTGTACCCTGGGCTGAGAAGTAAGATTGGCTCGCGCGGCCCGGCTTGGGATAAAGCCAATCAAATCATTTCTCGTTGAAATTTTACTGAGAAGGTTGCGTGAAAATGATTTGATTGGCTATATCACCACGTGAGCGAATCTAGCTTCTGAGCCCAGGGTACAGATTAGTGGAGTTAGCGTAACGTTTGTACCCTGAGACAGGATGATTTTGGACCTATGGAAGCCCTAGTATGAGCAGTGTAAGAAAAAAACTTGAAATAAGTCAAATAAAACAATGTATCCTTGTGTTATTATATCTTTATCTTTTGGTTTTTGCAGTTTGATGTTCAACATTTATACTAATCTATGTTTGCCTCTTCTATTTCAGACTGCCGGGTATTCTGCCCTCGTATCTACATACTGGACCCCCAGTGTTACTGCATCCCGAGAGGGTGGTTCCGTACTCAGAGTCCGAGAGGTAAGTTAACCCTAGGTCTGCTGGTCCTGAATCTATTTGAGGCTTTTGAGGTCTGCAAATTAGTTCCTAGGTAGTGGTTGATACAGTAATTTTGAGAGGTGGTATGGTAAGGAACAAGATATGGCCTTTCCATATGTTATTTTCACACATTTTGCAACAGATTTCCCCTCATTCACAATTACACATTTTGAAACAGATTTCCCCTCATTCACGTTAACACATTTTGCAACAGATTTCCCCTCATTCATGTTAACACATTTTGCAACAGATTTCCCCTCGTTCATATTCACACATTTTGCGACAGATTTCCCCTCATTCACTTTCACACATTCACGTTCACACATTTTGAAACAGATTTCCCATATGTTCACATTCGCACATTTCGCAATGGAGTTCCCAAACATTCACTTTTACATTTTTTGCAACAGTTTTCCCAATTCCTTATCAATTGTAATATGTTTTTTCAAATTGTTCCAGATATGAGAGACACTTCACGCCAAATGTTGCTCTAGCTCCTCCTGCACAAGAAAAGGGAAAATCAGAAAACGGGGACGTATCTCCGACACCGAAAATAATCGAGATCACAGACACAACACAGTTGTCTCCCCCAAGGAGCTCTAAGGACTACCGAGAGTACGATCTTCCCACCGATACGGACGACTCGTCAGTTGGCCAATCCTCTCCGTCGGATGGTAGGCAAAATATGTTCTTGCACATCTTCACTGTTCACAGAGTGCATCTTTTAGCCCATTTATATGGTTATATTGTCTGGGTTAGAGCTTAAAACAAATATTTTAAAATGAGAGTGAAGTGTTTTTTTGGCAACTTGCTAATAGAAATAATAAATTATTAAAATTATTAAAATGAAATTTTAGAAATTGGAATGGTATATCCACATATTAGAAAGATATAATCCAATTTTTTCGAATTAATTCTGAAATTCTGAATTCTTACATTTGTCAGAAGCAAAAGGCATAATGATACGTTTTCCTCAAAGGAAACAAATCTTGATGAGTTTATTTTAAGAACATAATATAAATGTATGTTTTTGGGTTTTAAACTGCTCTCCTAATTAGCTTCATTCGATTTCTGTGATTCATTAGTGAGTGAAAGAACTAATTGATTTTTCTTCAGAAGTTTCTGGAAAATTATCCAGGTTATGATGATATTTAAGCTGCCTTGAATATGGTATTGTCATTAAATATTTTGCGTTTCAAAGTTTAATGAAATCTATATATGATAAGTGAATATCAGTTATGAATAATAGACTTCATTTAATATATTTAGATGATAAGTTATGTCATTACAAATATTACTTTAAATTGTCATAGGTGACATTTTCTTAAATAGGACAATTATTCTATATTTTAGAAAATTTTATTTTAAGATAAATTGATAAGAAAATTAAATTTGATGTTTGGAAGTTTTAATGAACAATTCTCATCAATGATTTTTCTGAGATATGACGTACAAGTTTAAGAGGATATTTTTCTAACCAAAAGTTTCTAAAAATAAAGATTTCTTAATAGCTTAATCAATAACATAATTGAAACAGGCCTTTCATAATTTGCTGATTACGTGATCGTTACCATTTAACTACCTTGTTAAGAGGTAATCAGTTAGTGTAATTAGTCGAGAGAAGATGATACTGCTGTATATCATCTGAATTAGCAAGGTCTTATGATTGAGAATATATTTAAGAATGTCAAGAACATAGTATTCAATGTGGTAATCAAGAAAATTTTCAATGAGCTATTTTGAAATGATATCGTGTAAGATCCAATAATTGTGAAACATGCTCATGAGTACAACTGATTATGTTCTGATGTGAATTATTGAGTGCACAATGACTTGTTTCTAAACCATTTTTGAAGTACCATAGACGTAGGTCAACTTAAATTCGAAATAAAGCCGTTTGACCAAATTTGGGGTTTACACAGAGTGGGTTGACTTTAATTTGAGATTGTGTTTTGAATGTGAACGAATATATTTTGCGTCACAGGTAAAGTTGACTTTTACAGTAAAAATGTTTTTTCTTGTCAACAGGTGAGGAAGCAAATTTGGAATCTTTGCGACCTGAAACCTCACTGGAGGCGGAAATAGCAATGATCAGACGCGCGCTGGATGGAAAGGTTCCAAATACGAAAGAATCAAAGGATATTTTCCTGCACGAGTTTTCAAAACTACGCACACGGCAAGAGGAGCTGTTGAACTCACTGTCAATAGCAAAAAATTCTCTCAAACAGGTAATTGATATTCAAATATCATCTTTTTTTGGCCATTGATGTTATCTTCAAAAAGATTGATTATTAACTTATCAGCCTTTTCAGACCAGATATGCTTATGATTTTGGCTGTTCGTCGTCTTCCTTGTTGGTTTTGTCTCTCAACTTATGACTGCAATGTTTCGGCGTTAAACAGCAACTCACTCACTCACTCTGTTGGGCATAAGCCCTAGTCTAAACTTTTCACATTTCGTTTTCTCCGGGGGAACTGCTTCAACCCTGAAGCTGAGATTTTGTTTGGATGTACCTTGCACCTAGGTTACATCCCGGCTTCTTCCAATGTCTTTCTTCTAGAAATCATTATCTAATGCTAGGAATCTCAAATTTATCTTCAAATGAAGACCCTTATCTGTAAAGTTCCTTGTCCTCCTCTTAAAAAAAAAGCAAAAATGTCTATAAAATTCAAAATTTTGAGAATATTATCCTCGAATGAAGACATCTGTCTTCTGATAAGTCCCTTGTCCTCTTCAATAAAATGTAAAAATTTCTAGGAATTAAAATTTTGATGATATCATTTGAGAATGAAGACCCCTATGAACTTTTTTGTCCTCTTCAATAAAATGTAAAATTCTAAGAATTTAAAAATTTTGAGAATATCATCTACCAATGAAGACCCTTATCGTCAGTGAAGTCCCTTGTCCTCTTCAATAACATGTAAAATTAATTCTAAGAATATAAAATGTTGAGAATATCATCTACCAATAAAGACACCTATCTTCTGTAAAGTTCTTGTCTAGTACAACAAATTATTGAGTCCCTCAAAATGTGTGTATTTATTGCAGGAGGTATCGATGTACAAGGGACGAGTACGGGATGGCGTGGAGAAGCGACGGAACCTCCAGAAGGAGCTTGAGAGAATACGGATCGAGAGCGAGTGTCGACTACATGACCGGGAGGAGGAAAAGGAGAGGCTTCTGAAAGAGATCGATCTTCTCAAGTCGCGGGACGACCCTTCCGTAAGTTTGCTATTCATATTTTATATCATTACCGGTATAAGAACTATAAGCTATCAAGACCACAAAGTGTTTACCTGTCAAAAGGATTTTTAGAACAGGAAGATGATGGTTGCCAAGTAGGGTGTAGGATTTGGGTGGTCACCCTTTTAACATGGAAGAATATATTTCTTCGGAAAAAGGGGTTTGATTATCGACGCTGTAAAAATGCTGGGATAGGATGGTACGAGTTGTTGATTGGGGTCTGTTGCTTGCGGTAGAATGATACGAGGTGTTGATTTGGGTCTGTTGCTTAGGGTAGGATGATTGGAGGGTTTTTTTTCCATTGCAATGCATAGCCACAATGGTGTTGCTGGCTTTCTCCCTGCAATAATTCTAGCAGCCGCAATATAAGTGGAACCCCAGATCACCTAACCTCACTTTGAACACCATATCACGGTTTCAAGAAGTTATTTGGTACACCAATAGTGTGTACCAATATTACACGGTGAACCAGTCAAGCTCTGTGTTGTGAAGGCAGCTGAGCGGAACAGCAATTTGCACTTGGCAGTTAGCTATCATTATATAAGGTCACTCAGTGTGGATAGGAGATCAAATGTGTAGGCAGTGTTTGAAGTAGGCCAGTGAGGTTTATAGAGGAAAAGTTGATAGTAGGATCAGTAGCATTTGATTTATAGATCTTTCAGAGTTGAGGATTTCAAATGTGAAGCATCTTTGGATAGTTTTCTGATTAGATTATTTATGTGTGAACCAAATGAATTCTTATGTCGAGGATTATATGCTGTATCTAAATGTGATAAATTCAAAGAGGGGAGGGGGAGGGGGGGGAGGTTGTGGTATGTATTGATTACAGTTCCTGAAAATGCCTAACGGTTTCACAGTAACACATTACCATAGTTCAAATGATAGACATGGAAATGGAGTGGTTGAGTGGTTGAGCTGTTGAAATGGTCAGTGCTGCCTGACTGAGACTATGAAAATACGTTACGTAGATAATGTGATAATTTTGTTCGTCTTTATGGAATATAAGATAGACTTCTTAAGTATGAAGACAGAAAAGGTTTGAAAGTAGAAGTATACAATACCCTGTTTAGGAGAGAAAGAAGGGGGAGGGTGCAAGTAAACGAGGAAAGCAAGGGGGAAGAGGAATGCATTCGGAAGCAGACAGACAGTAACAAATAGAGGTTTTGCAAGGTATAGGTAAGGAAGGCGAGAAAATGCTATGGAGGGGAAGTGACTAATGAGTTCAGAGGGACAGGAATACAAGAGGGTAAAAATGGTGATGTTGTTACATTTGTATCTTAGAGGCATATGCAAGTAAAAAGAGGGTTAAAGAATATGACTGGAAAATAAATTGGTATGTAAGGGGGAGATGGAGGGGAATGCAAGGATTGGGGGGGGTGGATGTAGGGGAATGTGGGACTTCAGGGGGGGCACAGTCGAGACGACAATGGTTCCTACAAGGAGACAAACATGTTGCCGCTGTAGTGTGTTTGGGTTGAATTCCAGGGAAGTTTTGGTAAATGGCAATCAGTAATGTTGGCATCGGTCCACTGCGGGAGACCAGCTGTACTCAGATTCCCCATCTACCTTGTCTTCTTATCTCCCTTACAGGAGAGCTCTTTGGAATGTGGACCTGTCTCTCTTATATAAGCGATTGCTCTTGCTTGGCAAATGCATTATTCAGCTATGGTTTAAACATCAGTTTGGACTCTGATTGAAAGGAGGGATGCTAACTTCTTGGCAGGGATTTTTGAGTTGTAGCTTGTTGTTAACTGAATTGTGAAGATCTTTCCATGGTAACTATAGTTATTGTTACATCAGTTGCCATAGTAGATAAATTTCCAAAGATTTCGGTTCAACTATTGAAACGTTAGTTGAATGGGGAAGGGGTAAAAAGGACATTTTCTGCAGTGCAACTTTTTTTTATGAAGTTTTTAAAAAGGGTAAGATCTTGAAATTCAGAAGACTTTGGAGACTAACTCACACCTCTGCAGAAATGTAGAGCATTGAATTTGTAATTGGCCCGAGTGAGTGAGTGAGTTGGGTTTTAAATGTTGTAATTGGCTCAAATTGAGGGTGTGAGATCGACTATGGTAGGAAAATCTCACGGTAGGTTTTATACTAGTTTTATGGCAGGAATGTGTGTGTAAGGGTGTAGTGGCGCCCTGATTAGATAGCAGCCTGCCACCGTCTGTACTACACCCAGTGAACTCGGTAGACTGATGCTGGGGTAGGGATTAGGGGACAACGCCGCAGCGGGTGGAGGATGGGGTGGCAGTTGAGATGTAGACGGTGTCTGACAGGTAATGTTTGGAGGGGATTACATAGACTAACATTTTTTTTCAATATTGACAACATTTTAGACAATTCATGTATAATAAAAAAAATGGAGCCAAGAAGAAGCTTTAGCGATCTAGACTTGCTATACTTTTCTAGACTGGGTTGGTCAACAATTAATTTTTTTTTGCTTTAGGGTCTAGATGACAGACTAGGGATGACAATTTGAATGTTCGAGTTACATTTGGAGGGAATTACAAGTGGAGAGTCTGGTTGGTATTTGAGGGAGAGGGTTTGAGGGGTTAAGGGCCATATTGAAGGGGGCAAGGTTTACCATTATATTCATAGAGCTTGTCATTTGATAGTTGTGAAATTTATTTGACTTGTCAAGGAACTCCTGTAAAATGGTGACTCAGAATAAAGGTTTTGACATAATGATGTGACGTGAAATTTCAAAACAAGGACAATGTGTACAGCAAATAAGCAATGGCAAATCACCAAGAAATGATACATCATTGTAACAATTTCTTTTAAAAATTAAAGAGGATTTCTGTTCTGAATGATTTTGATGTTTGTTGATGATACGTTAATGATGTATTTCTGTCATAATTAAACTAAATTCACATTTTGATTACAATTAATCCTTGACAACTTACAAACGCCAGTGTAGTCTGTCATCCAGACCCTAAACAAAAATATTTAATTGATGACCAACCAAGTCTAGAAAAGTATAGCAAGTCTAGATCGCTCAGCTTTAAGTTAAAGTATCTTCTGGGCTCCATTTTGTTATAATATATATAATTTGTTTAAATATTTTGTCAATATTGAAAAAAATACTTCTGAGACTCAATGTTAGTCTAACGCCAGAATTAATCTCCAATGAAGACAGAGCCATTGCAAGAATGAATATTTCAGTAAATGACCGTCAGCGATGCATACCCTTAGTCAGCATGAGTTCAAAGGGCTATTCATTAACATATCTCTTAATCGCTTATCTCTGGTATGGTTGGGATTCCTATTCATGGAGCTCTTCTGTGATGTAAATAATTCAGGCTGACCATGCGTCAGTACAGACTTTACACCAGTTCATTGAGCAAAACAACACATGGTCCTTTGAGTCTTAACAACAGTGGATAGCATGTGCTTTCATCATGAACAGAGCTGTGTCAGTTTTAGTCTGTCATCCAGACCCTAAAGCAAAATTATTTAATTGATGACCAACCAAGTCTAGAAAAGTACAGCAAATCTAGATTGCTCAGCTTTAGGCTGAAGTTAAAGCATCTTCTGGGCTCCATTTTGTTATAATACATGATTTGTTTAAAGATATTATCAATATTGAAAAAAATATTTCTGAGACTAAATGTTAGTCTATGTCAGTTTATAAAGACAAAGATCTTGGAAAGGGGGTGGGAGTGCTATGGCAGGAAAGGATGTTGGTTATGCTGTAGAGTAAGTTGATGTCTATGAAATTATTTATATGACAATTTTACCCTCATCAGTGTTTTTTATTTATATCTTAAGCTTTCTATTTGGTTAGCACTAAGATCTAGACTGAATAGGGAGCTAGACTGTATGAAAGGCTCCATTTCAATGGTCATGATGAAGGTCCAGACAGGGGAAATCTATATTTTGCTTTGAAGGTCATGTGCTTCTTTTTGAATACTGCTGTGTGGTGGGGTGGAGGTGGAATGTTGTGGTGTGGATGGGGGATGGGCGATGGGGATGGGCGATGGGGGATGGGCAGGGTCAATGGGTCTTGAAATGTGGGTGATGGGAAGTAGTAGGGTAGTCTGTCTAAATCAAACAAAATATCTTCCCAAGCAAGTCTGTATTATTGTATCAAGTCTAGATCACTGCCATTTCTGAAAAATAAACAGCTTCAGTGGGCTCCTTTCTCTTTCAATAATAAAAAGATGATTTGTGATTATATTTTTATATCAGAGACTAAAATTTAGTCTAGTACTAGGGGTATGGGACAGATCTATGAGTTTTGCTTAGCAGGGTATACATCTAATCATTCATGCCTGTCAACCAAAGTTTGATGAAAGGAGGAAGAGGGATATGATAACTGATATCTCAATTTCCTGATTATTTTGGAACTGAAGTAACACAGAGAGAGGAATGATGGAGAGTTGATGGGGGTGAAGGGTCGGAGGGGGGAGGGGGGAGAGGAGGGTGGTGTTGGGGATGAGATAAGATAATTGATAACTCAGTATCATTGTTATTGGGGGACATGAGTGTATCCTGGTCATTCAGCGGTCAAGTGGTCTAATTGAGAGGTGATGTAAGCCCTATGATAAAATTTAACCTTTGCTCTTGTATGTTTGACTACACGGTAAACACTTCAGGGGGAAATGGAAGTTTACACAACAATTTCTGTTTGTGTGCAGATCTATGAATTTATGATCAAGACAACGGAGGTCAGAAGGTGGACTTTAGGAATATTTAATTGTTCTATTTAAAATTTTAGGGCCGCTTATGGCTGAAATATTGCCCTAGCGACGTAAAACAATATTTCACTCACTCACTGAAATTCTAGACTTGTACCCTATGCTGAGAAATCAAACTAAAGTCATTAAATATACAGATAATATATTTTGGTTGGAAGTACAGAAGTTTTTTTTAAGGTCTTATTCGTCTGTTTTTTTTAATGAAAAATTGGAAAATTTTAATTTCTTATATTCTTGAACCATCGATGTTTGACAATGGTGAAAACTTCAATTGCAAAAGTAATATCTTTGTTGATACCCAGCAGGTTGTGATTCCCCTAAATTAGAAAATGGAATGATCCTGCTTTTTAGTTCAACACCAAAAGCATCAATTTTTCTGGGACGTAATGATTAACAAGTCCAGTTTTTTATGATCTCATAATTCTCCGACCCACAGGATGGTTTAACACCTGTTCTTGTTATAAAATTTTCAAAATTAGACTGTAATTTCCTCTGGAATATAAAAATGCCTGAAGTAGTTTAAGCACTTGCCACTTTTCTTGCAAGCACATCCTGATGCTCATTTTGCAGGTTTTATGGACCACCTTGAGAGTAAAATTCGTCAAGTTAGACTTTAATTTCCTCTTGTCTGTAAAAAAGATCTCTTGGCTTATTTGCACTGGCCACATTCCAGAGAACAATGGTGTCCCCGTTTACTGGGTGTTGTTTTCCTCCACGGTAGATAGGCAGAATGTCAGTGTCTATAATGGGGGTGAGAGGTGAGAGTCTGTTACAACCCTCGGTAAGGTTGGGTGAACCCTCGGTGAGATTGGCTGAGATCGGGAGTCCTATAGACTGCTGTGTTGCTTTATGTATTTTGGTATATTGCAAGTTATTGCACTGAAGCATATAAACCTTAACATGCGTTTCTCCATAACATTTCTCAGAGTGTTTTGCCTCGAAAATGATGAAATTAGAATTTGTTCCAAACCTCTAATTCCCCACACCCCTTATCTCCCCTTTCCCAAACCTAAAGGTAGACTAACATTTAGTCTCAGAAATAAGTTTTTCCATTATCAACAACATTTTACTAAAATTACAAATAGTAAAACAACAAGGAGCCCAAGCAATGCCTTGATTTCCTAAAGCTAAGGCATCTAGACTTGCTATAATTTTCTAGACTATATTTGTCGTCAATTGAATATTTTGCTTTAGGGTCTGGATGACAGACTAACCTAAAGGATTTTATTGTCTGTAGATTTTCATCCCTCCCTCCGTCCTGTTTCTGGAGTAGTGCCTGATGCAAGAGAGCCTTGCTGATGAGACATACAGTCTCTGTTTAGCGTAGTCTCTAGTGGAATAAAAGCTGTTTATTCAATATAGATAACAAACCAAGGTGAGGGAGGATTTTGCTGAATCTTGAGAAACTTTAGATTGTTAGCTCAGTGTACACTATAAACTGACATGGGTCAAGGGTAAGGGGGGAGAAGAATGGAGAGCCTGGTATACCTAGACAGATTAATAGACGGCAGTCAAGATTTATTACTGGGGTTCCGTGCCATACTTCTGACCCAAGTTTGTGAGATCCTTGTCTGACCTCCTTAAATTCCACCCCCTCTCCCCCCCCCCCCCCCCACAAAAAAAAAAGGACCATAACCAACCAAACTTTTAAGGTTGGTGTCCAAAGCCGGTTGTTCAGCAAATAGAATTTATGAATTGTCATGACCTTATGTTAGCCGTTAAGGTATGTATCTTGCATACATAATGCAAGACGTAGTTAACCGGGGACGTAGCTCAGTGGTAGAGTGTCCGCTCGTCACCCGGAAGACCGGGGTTCGATTCCCGGTCGCGTCATACCAAAAGACGATAAAAGGTGGGAGTTGTTGCTGCCTTGCTTGACACTCAGCATTGTGAAGGCAGAACAACGCATTAACTTGCGCTGCACTGTGGCTGCCGGGTGCGAAATGCACAAAAAGAATTTCCAATGTACCTTGTATTGCGGACAATAAAGAGTTATTATTATTATTATTACAGTGAACATTTATTATACCCAGTGGCAGATGAAGGCTTTCCTTTGAGTCCCCATCAGACTTCATTGATTTCTAAAAAAGAGTTGAATCCTTGTATTCAAAATATCTATGCTGTCCCACAAATGCACTCAGTATTATGAAGTGAGCCATTTTTAATAGTTGATCCTCTGTAATGTGAATTATCTGAAAAGGAGCTTTACAACTCTTATTCAAATCACACTATTTGATGGACAGAGTTTGGGGAGGGGGGTGAAAAGGTTTGGGTTGGGTGATGTTCATTAGTGATGTCTTAGGGCCAGGGCTAGTTTTGAGGGCGAGTAAGGAACCCTGACCCCCGTAGACAGAGGGACGCCATTCAGAGACCTGGTCCCTTCACTCTCTAACCTTTTCACATTTTACAGCTAGCTTACAATTATATTTTAGACTGAAATCAAAATACTCTCAGTTTAAAAACATAGTCGTTATCTATGGTGTTTTTATACTCAGAATTGGGTCCTGAAAATGTTAAATGCTGATATTATTCTTTAACTAAACTGGAGGGAAAATATTATTAGATATTATTCAAAATTAGCTACAAAATATTAAATCTAATAAATGCTTTTTATTCTATTATTGATTTGAAACTTTTTGAAGGTCACTAGCACTTAATTATTGAGCCAACCACTTTCTATTCAAAATTAAACAATAGAAATAATTTTCAGTTGATTTTAGGGTAGTTTGATCTAAGAAGTCTTGGAATGTTTTATCAAATCAACAATTCATGAACTTGAAAATTTTAAGGTCTCTAAGAAGTATTTGGCCATCGCAGTCTATTCAGAAAGAAGAAATGGAAAAACATTTTCAGTTTATCTTTAGAAGCTTTTGATCTCAGCAAGTCTTGAAATGGTACATAAAACAATTCATGAACTTGAACATTTTGCAGTTAACTTAAACGTATTGAGCAAAGAAAGAAAACAAGAAAATTTTGAAAACTATTTTCAGTCAATATATTTGGGATAACACTACCTTGTTACATTGTTCACTATCGAAAATGGCATTTATTATTATTATTATTTTCAGTCTATCCCACGAAAGATTTTGATCTCAGAAAATCTTGAAAATTAAAAGTTCTTTGTCTGTCGGCCAGACCTACCCCACACAGTGTGTCAATTCTGACACCTCTAGAGAAATTAGCTTGTACCATGTTCCCTTGTACCGAAGTAGCTTATCTCTTGACCCCCTTAATGGACTTGAGGGTGGACTTGTACTAAGGTCCTTAAAGGGGCAGTAGCATGTTTTTGTGTGCAAATTTTATATTTTTAATTTTTCACTGATAATTGTACATTAATGCTAAAAATATTATTTTGATGGTTTAAAAAATGTCATTAGACTAACCAATCATCCATAGTCAGAGAACAAAACATGAAGATTCACTCTAAGTCCATTAGCGGCCATATTTGTGTGAGTACCTTTAATTCATTTTGCGTAAAAAAAAGGAATCTGATTGCTGAAGTTACCATTATATATTTGTTTTATTACTGCCCCATTGTCTTTCAATTGGAACCATCTATTTATATTCTCCAGACATCACCTTATATTCCCCCTAAAACCTGCTACTGCCCATTTAAAGGCACTGTTGCATGTTTTAGGTAAAAGAATTATTTCACAAAACGAAAATGAAAGTTGCCAATTGCAAAACAGTGCATTTTAAAAAAAACCATTCAGTTTTAAGATACCTATACCATGTCAGTTAAGCTACACAAAACCAATTCCCTTCTCTGATGAATAAAAGGTGTTTACACCTATCTAGACGTGACCCTCTACTAGGCCTTTCTAGACTCAGTATAGGAGTGAAAGGGATAATATTGAGGCTTGGTTCACTTAGACTGCCAGATATGATACCTTTGTAACTTCATATTCCCACCTAGCGATTTTCATCAGTTATGTCATCTGTAGTTGAAGTTTATGAATCTTCTAGAAGTCTGCACCAGAAGACATTCAGTTTAGATAAAGGAAAGTTTGGTGCAAAAATTACGAGACTGTACTAGTAGAAGACCTCGCCAATGGTAATAAAGTCATTTTAGTGAAATTGAAAATCCCTGCCGGGCATGTAAGTGTTTGAGATAAGATGGTGCATTCAGTACAGACCTGCAATGAGTCGCCCTTGAAGGTAATTATTTATAACAGTCTGGTCCCAACCTAATGGCCTATTTACTTCACAATTACAGGGCGTTTGAAGTCTTTTGAACTTAATGTCATTGTTTTGATAGACAGGTTGTCTCAAATATGAATAATTTTATCCAAATTATATGCACATTAATTTACATGAAATTAAATTCAGCTGTCTCTACTTTTCAAGCTAAGGATTTAAGAGAAAGACAAGTTTTTGATATGGTTTAGGTGAACAAGTGTGAACAAGTGTGAAATTAATATACACGTCTGTGAATACTTGGTGAAAAGTGAAGGAGCTTTGGGTTCAAATTTACAAAATTTGGGAAGTCATTATTTTCTTGGCCCAAAAACTAAAAATCTCAGTTGTTAGCCTTATAAACAAAATAATTATTGACTTTGTAAGAGAAATAAGAGATGATATATGTTATTTTACAAATTCATGATATATTTGAATCTTACAAATTCACTAAATATTTGAAGTATGAATTTCTTTTGTAATGGAACCATGCAACAACACCCTCCCATCCCAAACTGCCACCCCCCATCACCAAACTGTCCCCTTCCTTCCTTATTAACAAAACAGCATGTGCATATGCACTCAGACACTGACATAACTGAACACCACAACAAATACAACAGCCGTTACAACCACATTTTGAACTCCATTCACCCGAAGTAATTTACAAGCACATTTTTTTGGAGCTCATGACGTAAAACCACAAAACAGGTTTGGCCTTTTCAGTTGGAGCCTGTAGCAAATAAGTGCACAGTTTGTTTGTGTAAATATTCACTCAAGCAAAAACCAGGTGGGCTAGTCATGTGACCCAGTCATGTGACCCAAAAGGGGCCATTGATTCAATAGCAGAAGCCCTCAGCATGGCTGCGGTGACCTTATTCAGGGGTTATGGGGTCAAGGTTGCAAGGTGTTTTCTTGTTAGATAATATTACAAGACAGTCAACAACCCTGGGGCCTTTCAGAGGGTGGTTTCTCTTTTTATTTTCCTCCATGGTAGCTTAAGCTGTGAAAACAGACCGGCAGCTATTTACATTGTAATGTTAAGCCCTGTCTTTCTCACTTGTGGGATTCCTTAACACAAGACTTGCCCCGAACAGAGTTTTAGCAGACAAGTTTGTTTTCAGAGATTTTGTGTTTGAAGAATCAGGATTATTTATTGTATATACACCTCTTACAGGTGGAGACAAAGAGGACTAACTTGAATTTAAATCATGTATGAATATATATATACTTGGAGGGGTTCTCTTGTACAATATATATCTTTTTGAATTTGTCAAAGAAGTGTGGATTCTTTACCCCTTGTGGTTGAACTACAAATTATCTTTGCATTCAAATAAGTGTAAAGCAAAAAGTGTGAGGTTCCCTATTTTTCTATAATTTGAAATGTTTCAGATTTCAGAAACTGAGAGTTATGGAAAAAATATGCATAATATCATATGTTGAAAATAACAGGAAACAGTCAATCTGGTGACTGGGAAATAATCCTCCTTAGGTTGAAATATACTCTCTCAAATCCCCTTCAATCCAATTACTGAGTTTTTGTAGCCTCTTTTCCATCCATGCCAATTAGCGCTCGACTATTACACCGCAATGAGGCCTGTGTGTAGGGGAGAGTTATTACTCTAACTCACAGTCTAGAGAGCTCCACATCTCTAATTGATGGTTTCCATGGAAACATCTCCTTTTTTGCAAGAGGGGAAAGGTAGTCCATGACAGTGGTTGTTGCGATTACGTTGGATCACTCAGGTGTTTGAGGGAATTACCTCCCTAGAAGGAAATATGTGTCTGGGAAATTGCAATCCTACTCCCTTTTTACGGAGCTCGGGACTCGTACCTTCTGTTAAAATGAATTAAACCGGATTTTGGTTCTGGTTAAGTGGCGTATTTTTTGCCACCTAGGGAAATCTATTTGTAGTAAATTGAATTAAGGCTTCCCAGAAAGAAGGTAAATCTAAACCAGATGCTCTGTGTCTCTTTCAGGCTCTGTTTATAGGATATTTATCTATTTGGTCCTGGTGTTTGTCAAGGCATGCCAAAAACAATCTAGTTTTAATGGCTCTGTTAGGGGATTTAGGAGAGTTGAAATTTTCCCATGCAATTTCCTCGAGATATGATATTTTTGTGATGCACTAACAATTTCTTTTTGAAATTTCTGCATGAAAATTACGAAATCTGTCAGAGTTTTATATCTTATAGATTTTCTTCAAAATTATCTTGTTAGGTTTTGGGAGGCAATGTGGAGTGGGGGTTGGGGGTTTTGGGGGGGGAGGGGTTGGTGGGGTTGATGTTGGGATGTTGGCCAGTTAAATTGTGTATTTGTTTCAATCAACGTTGATAAATATAGTTTTAAGAAACATAAGTCAGAAATACTAAATATAACTTGTTAAGTTGCAGACATACATGATGTATCTTTTCAATTTTGTATTAATCTTTTCTGTCGTGTAAGATTTCATACATGTCAAAAATCTACTTTTGCAATGGAAATTTACATACAAAATTGTACAATTATGTTTATAATATTTTGTGGTTTCATTCTGTACTTTGCCATGGAAACACAAAACATATATGGTGTAAACAATCTGTTTGAAGGTAAATTGCCCAGATATTTGATTTAAAACTTGAATTTTTGTATTAGGCGCAAAAGTTAAGATCCTTTACTGTTATAGACATATAGCAAGGAACAGTCTCTCTATAGCGATATTTTACATTGAAATCTTATAGGGGGATAAATTCTTAGAGAGGAGGAAATAAAAGAATTGTTTGAAATGATTTGTGACTTCTTGTTCGGAAATGTACCAAAAGTACTCATTTTTGTTTTTGTTGATGTGTTATAAAAGATTATTGTTATAAAGTGTTTGTGACTATAAATCTATATCAAGCACAACCCAAGTTAGACCACAATTGGAACTGTGGGATATTACTCCTTTGACTGGTCAAAGGGAGATAATTCAGCACTACCAATTGATCTTTGGAAAATCTTGCTTTTGTAACAGGGGGATTTGTTTTATTCATTTAGCTTTGGTTCTAATATTAATCGAAAAGTACAAAATAAAAATTAATATTGTTTTTGATTTATCTCTTATTAGGGAATGTTAAAAATTAAATAATGTCATTTGGCCAACATCCAATTATTACTTCAGTAATAATTTGGAAAATCTATTTCAAAACAAATTTATTAAAAATATTTTTAGATTTAACTATGTATGAATATAGTTTATTGTCATCTTAGTGCTTTGTAAATAATATTCAAAATTTTTTTAAAAAGTAGATTGCATTTTCTTTTGGAGAAATTGTTTTTTATTAAACTTAACCCACTTCTATTTTTTACAGATGTGTGAGAAGTACGTCCAATTGAATCGAGAGTTGACGAGTCGCCTAAAGCACTTTGAGAGTGCTTATCATGACGTAGAGCGGGAAAACGCCATATTCCGAGAGGAGCTCAAACGCCAAGGTGTGGACTTGGCAGATTTGCTGCAGAGCAAGAAAAAATACCTAGGGTGCAACGGAACCACTATCGATGCTGCCAATAGAGTTATCTCCCCTGGAAAACTGCCAGAGGGAATTGCTAAACATGACTTTCTCCATTTCCGTCATCCGAAATGTCTGCCCCCGAAAAAGGAACGCGAGCACGTGCTCGAATGACTATATCGGAGGGCCGTACAGAAGCTGCAGGCACCACAAGCACCCGCATAGAACGGACGTTCCTTGACAAGAACGAGGAATCCAAGAACGGTGGAAAGACAACTAAATGACTCTGTACGGCAAAAATGTTGTCGTTTTTTGAAGGCTGTGATTGATATGTGGAACCTCTCATCCCCGTGACTAAAATAGACTTGTCTGGGATGAGCTACTTGCTGTCCTCCCTTTTCTCACGGGGAAGATGGACTGTTCGGGACTGAGAAACTATTTGGATGACTGGTGATCCATCTTTGTGACAATGACTGTAACTGTTTGATATTTAAGCTGTCATTGTGTGCGCATCTTCAGTGTCTGACAACAGTGAGTGGCGTAGGTACAAAAATGGCAAACCTTATGTAATCGTATGGATTTTTATTTTTACGGGTCGCACTTTATTACTTTTTTTTCATTTTAATTGTGTATTTATGGTGCTATAGCCTATTTGTAATGTTTTGATCAAAACTTGTGGTTTTAGTTGTGCCATCGTCACGTTACTAAAAAAAGTGACCCTTGGCCATGCTTTCACTATTTTAACTGCTGAACAGACTTTCATCGTCATGGTGATTCGTTACCATGGCAATGAAAGTCAAACTAGCTCTATGTGAAGATCCTTATTTTTAAAAGGAAAAATATGAATTTGAAATACCTATTTCGTAGATGTAGGACGAAAAAAGGTCTTCCTCGCCTTGTTGAGTTTGTGAAATCGTGGACTATCTATCTGTTACTCACGGCAACGTTAGTGCTAAAGTGTGTCAGTTGTTATGTTAAATGTTTGCACGTCTTGCTTTGTATTTGTTAAACCTTAAATACTTTTCTTTCGACTCAAATGTTCATTTTACCACACGTTCAACAAAATGATTGGGGAAAAGTATTTCTGTCTCAAATGTAGATTCGTGTTTAGTTTCAACGAGTAACTTATAAAATTTCGTTAAAAGACCATTCAAAATTTTTGAGTTTTTGATACCAAATTTAATTAAGAAAGTAAAAAACATTTTTGATATTTTGTATCTACAGATTCTTTAATAATGGATTAAGAATTAAAAAAAAAGCATATATATAAAAAATGACATCGCAAAGGATTATGGTTAAACATTGCTTTGGAAATAATTTTGGTGTGTTTAGAAAAACAAGGTCAGAAATGAGAGATACCCAAAATATGAATGGTCAAAAAAATTAATAATAGGGCTCTGTTATTAGATATTTACATTGTGTGGAAATTACAGCAAGTAACATTCCTTTCCTTTTCTTGTCTCAAAACTATTTATTTTTGTTCTTATTTATGACAAATTATTTAAATCTGAACAACTCTTGTTCACTTTTGGTGACAGATAAACAGAAATTGCACTTGTCAAATTCATATGTTCCAAGTAAAAAATATTTTGTGAAAACTTCTATGGAATAATTTCATGTATGACATAATATATCTTTCATGAAATTAACATTAAAACATAAGAAGGTAAGCATTTATCAATGAACAGTAGTTCAAAGATATTGATCTCAAAAATAATTTGCTTAATCTAACTCGCTTCTTCAAAGATGGCAGCACAAATCATAATTCATAAAGTAACCACAATCTTAATCTCATTGATTCAACGAATATTATAAAACTGCTTCATAAGAAAATTCAGATTTTTCTCAGATTATTTTATTAGTGAAAATACCGTGTTTAACATGTGTTGTCATTACCCATTGTTAGATGCTGTCGTATATTTCATTGTATATGTGTTTATTCTAATGTCCTTGCTGTGAAAGTGCTTTCCAATCTGAAATAAGAAGAGAGTATCAGAGATTCAGATTAATGACAATTAGCAGAAACTAGGTTCAAGTAACTCTCCCCTGTTGAATGTTCAATAGTTTCCAACCTACAGTTGTATATAAGTATATATTATATAGATAGATATATATATCAGATCAAGGTATGCCACTTTCTTTGTCAAAAGAACCACGACTCACGTGCAATTTTACTATTTTTTTTGTGATAACACGAAAACCATTATACCTCATACGATGTTGCTGTATTAAAAAATAATACGTTCAACATAAGGCGACGCCCAAAGAAATCGTCACCAAAGTGTCAGGCTATTTATATATTTCTGATAAATTGCTTCATGGTTTATCTGAAAAAAATATATTCTGGATCAATTTTACATAAGTTTTGGATTGATCATTTGTTTAAGGCTTAAATAGAGCTAACACTTTTATTTATGAAATTTCATTTTGAAATCATAATATTACGATATACATAACCTGATCCATTGGTTGATGACGGAATATAATCTTTTGATATATTTTATAGGACAGAAGCTAATGCAAGACAAAGAAAAAATTACCTTTAAATGTTTAGCCATCTTATCCCCGTTTACCAAAGAAATATTTGAACAATTTCTAAAAACAATGAAATTTTTTTTTTTCAGTTTTCAAAATTTACTGCTCAGGAATATTTGATAGAAGAAATTAAAAATTATTTGATATTTGGCACGATATTATTCTTAATCAAGGTTTATTTCTAACTTTATACAAAGATATCCAAAATTGTTAGGAAAGTGTTAATATTTTTTACAACTTTGTCAACCGTGCATTGAAGCCTTTGGAATGCAGCATTAATATAGAAACACCTAAGGTTTGGGAGATCCCACAAAGGTATTAATCTTCATCATCGAAAGACTTGTCAGAATTCACTTTCTGATAAAAACGATAGGGCATTGGACTTACATTCTGGATAATACATGCTGAAATTAATTCAAGATATTGAAAAATTGACTTCAGAATCGTTTTTGACATCACCTCGACTGATTTTTTACAACTGTTGGCCAATTGTATTATCCTCAGTGTAAGTCTTGGAATTAACGGGTACGGTTATCAATAACGATAATTTCTGCGCTTTAGAAGGGACATTCTTTGTTTATTCTTCAAAGATGGAATACCAATTTTGTACAAGTTAGAATATACCTTAGAAAAATCAGTAACTTCATCAAAGTCAAGTCACCTCATAACTAAGCAAAATATTAGGTGTTAAAGGGGCAGTGGCATGTTTTTATGAAATTTCATATCTTCAAATTTACCTTGAGATAAGTTCATACCAAATGTGTCATCTTCTGATAGTCAAACAACTTAAAGTCAATCGGATTGGAATTAGATGGTCAAATATCTCGTAAGTCGATCTGACGATTTGGAATAAGTTTAACTTATAGATTATCAAGCAAAATCTTGTGTGTCGTTTTAGTGTGATCACATTTGAGATAGGGAAATATATTTCGAAGCCTAAGCAAAAATTTGTCAATTATAGAACTTAGACTTTTAATTTTAAGAATTGTATTGCAATTGGTAATTATTATTCCTAGAGTTCTTGTTGTTTACCTAAAAAACGTGCAACTGCCCTTTGAGAATAATGTTTTCACTTCAATAGACCTCATTTACAAAGTCATCTTGCACTATTTGTTAAGGAACCATTTCCTTCATTTCTTTCGTTCAATGTTGTTGGCAAGCGCCTGTGTCGTAAGACAAACTTGTAGCATGGTACAAGACTAAAAGTTTATCTAAGAACAATATCAGCGAGCAGAAATACATAATGTCGGCATAGGATGCAACGTATATATGATTACTCTTGATGTAAATGCATTGATTATCTTGATGACCTTCAAAAGGTTATTTGAAGCACAACACATCGCCCCTGAATGTAAATAAAGGGCTAACAACAACAGGGACAATTTAGGGCATTAACTGGGACCGAAGCAAAAGAGAAGAAATAAATATATTTGTTTGTAGGACAAATGTCATAAACATGCAGTAAGCTGTATATATGTGAGCATGAATATGGCTTCAAAAGTATGTGTATAAACTTGTTGCGTGTACAGACGGTTATACAGCATTAGTCTGAAAAGAGTTAATTGTGTTATGAGTTTATTTCTAGCGTGAAATATGTGTGCCATATAATCTACCAACTGCCATTAAGTTTAAGACAGCAAGTGAGTTGAACTTCGTACTCGATTTGATTTGTATTATTTTTTGTTTATTTGAAACATTGCTGTTACCATTGTTCACATACTTGGTGTTAAGTAGATATTAGCTAATAGGTAGAACGACCAAGATGAATTTGAACACCCCATGAACTGTGAAATCTTGAGTTGGAGAACCATTCAGCCATTTTTGACATGTTACATGATATACTTAACACCATAAGTTAAGGAACACCTAAGTTTTCAATTTGAAAGTTGTTCATATTGTGATACATATGACCCTAATGAATTGAATATTTGGGGACTTCTTAACTTTTTCTGTTGAGTATGAAATAAGTTATTTACAACATTTTGTTACTGGTTTTTGACAATGTTCTGAATATAAAAGTTGTCAAATTTCTTAAAGCATATTTTATACCGATTTTTGACAGTCGTCCATGAATATCAAAATTGAAATTACTGGTTAAAAATATCTTAAGACGACAGAGTACCGAGTTCATGAAATAAGCTGTTCATCTTCGAATCATTGTCATTTATTCATAATATTCATTCACGATGTTCACTTGTTCATGAAAACTTGTATATTTATTGGAAAGCTGATACGGAGAGGTTAAATAATTATTGAATGTGTTCATAGCTGCGATTATGGCAAGCAAGCACTTGTGCAAGTCGGATCACAGGTTGATGTAGTTGAAACAGCATTGTATAGACTAATAACTCATATTTTGTGGAAGTGTTTGAGTCACCTTCAGCATAGATTGTCAATCATTTGCACATTTAAGAGATGACCTTCACCTTGAGAGGTTGAAGATGACCTTAACCTTGGAAGGTTCTCATGGTTGTATTCAGTGCATTGGGCGAGTTTCATGTTAAATATTTACTTGATCGTTGACATAAGATTTATGTCAGCTTTTTTCCATTTACGTCTGTTGATATTCTTCAAATTTAGGACTTATTTTGTCATTTCAAGGTTGATGTTTAGCGTGTTGCTGTTACTCTGTCAGTCTCATACCTTGTCAAAGTTGATTCTGTTCTCAGTGCTCTTGACTTTCCTTGGAATATTGTTATGAAGCTGTACACGTAGATTTTTCATCTTCCTATTTATCTTATTTGTTAAATTTTGAAAATTATTTGAAGATCATGTTTGACTTCAAACTAAGCCCATCTGCAATCAATTGCTGGATGTTTAGGATCTATGTTTTGATATGTCAAAGGGTACGGAGACACAAATGACAGTTCAACCGATTGATAAAATTTGACCAAAATTTTGTACCGATTTTGTACATTTCAGTTGCTGCATTAAGGTCAATACCAAAAAATTATTAATTGAAAAAAAATGTTTATTTCTGAGAATTGCTTTTTGGCCAGAAATTTTGTGTCCTTTACCCTTTGACAACCTTTATTAAGTGAACTATTTGTGAACTTTGTTTGGTATTGTTGGTCCTGTGAGCATTACTGCGGTAGAGGGAATACATTGGGGAAGAGTGGTATGTTCCATAAATGCAGTTTGACGAGCTTAAGAAGCTTCTTTGAAGAAATGTCATAAAAGGAGAAAGACACCCAGGCTCACGAGAGCTTAAAGAAGAAATGGTTATGCAATCTTTCATGTGAGGAGCGATGTCTCAGCAAGTGTATTTTGCAAATGAAAGACTTTCTGCGTCACAAATTGTCTCTTCCATCCTGAAAACATCTCGCAAATCAAAACAATTCATCAAAATTATTTTTGTCAAAATGCGATTTTCTTCTTTTCTTCTATTGTCTTTGTTACGGAGGAATTTTGTAATCGCTGAATGAATGATTTCAGTTGCTGGTTGTCCCCCCTCCTTTCAAATATTTCAGATATGATTAAATAGGGTCACCACTTTTCAGAAGGTGAACCCAGGATTTGAAGATTCCTAGATCTTTATCATAGTAAATGGAAGGTAGACATTACATGAGATTTTGAGGACATGTGTGCAGAAGATAGGATTGTGTAAAGGAAACTATAGTGGCTTGAAGCGTGTCGAGGAAAAAACTAATCCAGCCATAAGATGGCTTCCCGGTGGGGTGAAAGAGCGACTTTGCATAGCTGATATTCATCTGTGCAAAGGAAGAACAAGCTCATTTTAGAGGGTTGTCTCTAAACTTTTGACAGTGGGAGTAAAATTCACTTTGGTTGATCAAACAACTTTCCCTGCAATGTATAATGTTGGCCAATCTAATGTTATAAGGCTAGCATTTCTGTGCAAACTCTTTAGTCTACTGCATCTGAACTTGAAAACAATCAGAAATCTGGAGGTTGTAACTTCTCCTTGATGGGTGACTTACCTTAAATCTAAAATTTTAACACAATGAAGTAGGGCTTGGACAAGACAGATGGGTCTGCATATCTATTGTTGATTAGCAACTTACCTCAAATCTTAAATTTTGGCACAATGAAGTAGGGCTTTGACAAGACAGAGATGGCGTCTGCATATTTCTTGTTGACAAGCCAATCTCCAATTTTGATGCATGTAGTAAAGCTTGATTAATGATGGAGACTTGCGCTAAACTCAAATAATATTTTGTGCAATAAAGATAAGCTTGAACAAGCTAGTGATGTAAGTTGGCAGATTCTTATTGTTAATGAGCCACTTACCTGAAAACCAAATTTTGGTACAATGCAGTAAGGTTCGAAAAAGCCACTGATGGAAAATGGATCAAAGTTATCATTTATGAGGCCTTAACCTAAAATCTCAAATTATGGCACAATGCAGTATGGCTTGAAAAGTCACTGATGGAAAAATTAATCAAACTTATCATTTATGAGACCTTAACTCCAAATCTCAAATTTTGGCACAATGCAGTAAGTCTTGAGTAAGCCAATAATGGAGATAGGCAAGTTATGCCTTGCAAGGGAAGTTGTTTTTCAAGGAGCGTCCTGTCAAAAGTTAGACATCCTGGAGGACAACTCTATTATTATGACAACCTGTGATTTTGGTTAGGAGATGCAAAGACATTTTTTACCTTCTATGCCAGCCCTTCAGCTACAAAGCCTAATCTTTTGGAGAAATTGTCAAAAATAGAATATGACATTGGTTTTGTAAGTAATTTGCAATTCTATTTATTTGCTGACTTATGTGACTTTGCATCTTTCTAGTTATGCAGTAAACATTTTTGTTGACATGCAAGGCGTACAACAAAGGCATGTATTAGTGCTTTCAGATAAAAATCGGCGAACACAATTTAAACAGGGTGAAGAATTAATGCATGCATGTTTGCTCAACGAGGCAATTTTTCTTTAGCTTGCTGTTAATCCAACATGATAGTGACAACAACATTTTGGAGAGAAATACAAAATCTGTGATACTTTAGCCAAGGTGAACTTGATTACATCATTACTAGCAGCTTTTCTTGTTTTCATTAGAGAAGAGAATTACTAAGGCAGTTAAAATATAAGCGGAATTGGGAGATGTTAACCCCAATGATAGGTACAATAGGTGGAGAATTATGACTAAAGAATGAAGTTCTGTAAACTTTTAGCGGAGTTGGGAAAATGTGAGCCCAAAACCGACTGTAAAGTGCGAGTGTGTGAGGTGTTCGTAACTATGACAATGTTGAAGGGTTGTGTCCGCCATGAAGGAAGGTTTTTCTTTACAATGGCTGCGACACATAGAAAGGGGGTTCTTATTGAAATTTTGTTTCTCATCTCTTTTAAACATGTCCTATGTACCGGTAAATGTGCTTCTAATTTGTTTGTTACCGCTAGTAACTTGTCTGATATAGCAGAAAGCTAAAGCTGTATGAATACAACTGTTATATTATTACTTTAAAATTTCTTCAAATAAATCTTCTTGTAAGTGGTGAGATGGACTGTAAAAGCAAAAATCACAATCACTACAATTAAAAAAATAAAAGTTATAACTTTGGAAATTAAAATTTCTAGCTTTGTAAAAGTGAACCAATTTAACAGAATGACCGTTTCTTGAGTCAAGGAATTATTTGGTATTCTGCAAATTGTAATTTCATGGCCGTGCATAATTACTTAATGAATAGAGTGACAGTAGGTCTTAAATTGTCCATTTGCCAAAGTGTATCTGAGACTTACAAAGAGATGAGAAATATAAAGTTTAAATATGACGCCCTTCTAGTGTGATGGGTGAAGAATGTACAGAGTAAGGATACTCGGAAATCTTGTTTCAACTTTAATTGTTCCTTTGTGTCTGTACTTGCTTAAAGATTAAAAAGTGCTATATGAAAATGACTGTTTTGTTTTGTTTTGCTGAATGAATATTTGAGAGGTTTGGTTGAAATGAAGTCAACGCCCACAAGTTGACAAGGGAGGCAACTGCTGTGCTGAAGAATTTCTAATTCCTGAGCATTAACTCGTTAATTATCCAGGGTCACAATGTTCTGATCCTTTACACTATATCACCCCTGACATTTTCCATCAGGAAAACCTGTACTCAAATTATCAACCCTATACATGTATATGAAAAGATGATGAAATGAATAGGCTTGACTTCACCTGTGAACAGGAAAGAATTGAGAACTGGAATTGCAAACAAATTTCATCAACACAAGACCAAACGAATTGTCACAAGTCTTTCGAGAGGTGTGAAGGTCCATTTGATACAGCAGATTTATTGGCTGGTAATTTCAGAACAGATTTTCCAGATGAAAAGTCCCATATTTGGAGACAAAGCATGCAACACTTCATGAAGCATATTAATATTTGGAGATTTAAAAGCAGTCACAAAGGTGCCTTTAGGAAATGGTCATAATCTACAAAATAGACTGGCATCTTGGTATTGGCAGACAATGCTGAGTTCAATGTCCCTAATTCAAAATTGCGGAGGGGACAAATTCAACTGCAACCTCTAGTAACTCAAGAAGAAGCATAATGAATGTTACCTTGAAACCATATCATATTAGAACTACATTCTCACATGATGAAGCTCAGTATAGAATGTATATCCAGTCGAACCTCAATTATCCGGACCTTTTGGTGACACATGAAAACCAGTCTGATTAAAATCGACTGTGATTCGAGGAAAAAAGTGTAAAAATATTATCTCTAGCGGGGTTCACTCTAACCTCACCCAGCCCGGCTTTCTTCTCATTCACAGTCTGAAGGCACACTATTGCCCGCATGTTCTGACACGAGCTCATCTAGCCAATCGGAAGGAGCGCAGTGAAAGCTTCGATATCATGCAGGGGCAGGTAACTCCAGTGAACCATTCGTTATACATATAATTGCCGCTAAACGCTATTTAAAAACGAGGATGTGATTGGATAGCTTACGACTGGGTTTGCGCTAAACTGGTTATAGCAACACGCGATAGAGGTGGGTGCATTCAGACCGAGACGGAGAGGATATCCCGAATGGTTCGAGCCCCAATAGAGACAATATTTTTTATTTTTTATTCCTCGGAGCACGGTCGATTTTAATCAGACTGCATGAAAACAGTCCGGATTTTGAGTCGTCAGGTTAACTAAATCAAAACGATATTTTGATACGGTCAATCCCAAGATGTTGAAAACCCAAAAAGGCATATTTACACATGCTGATTGATCCATATGTATTTACATCCATATGCAAAGATTTATTGACATAAAGGTCTTACGGTTCTTACTTCTGCTCTGAATTGAAGACACAGGACAGAGGACAGCGCCCATTTGTGGGAAAAATAAATCAAAAGGTTACATAACAAGAAAACATTATTTTGGAAGCAACTTTTTAATAAAATAAAAAAACTTGTAGTAAGGGTTACCACATGACATCATCGTCAGCTGATGCTAAACAAGCTGCAATATGGCCGTCAATCTCAATTTGTGGTGTTCTGCAAAAGTTAAAGGAAACATATCAGCCACTGTTAACAACACTTGGTTTAAGTAAACCTAGCTTCAATAATACCATCTTCGCTCCGATATTGCGTCTAGAAAGGTACAGTAAAAGGTCGTTTCAGCTGACCTTTCGGCGATCTTTGACCCTATATTAAACATGAGGTGGCCAAATGGATTTATCCAATCATTAAGCGGCTTCTAATGCTATCATTTGTTTGATATTTGAACATTTGAACACCTACTGCGGTAAGAGGAACCCTGATGGTCAATTTGATTGGTAGGCTGACGCGACCAGTTACTGCGTCTTGCTAGACTCAATATTGGAGTGTTTTATTGAGGTTAAGAAAATATTTTAAGTCAGAATTAGATTTATAGTGATTACAATATATCATTATTAAGATTCAATGTATGAAAATGTAAATGGAAATTTAACTTAATTATATTCAAATTTGGTCATAAATGAAAATATTCTTCTTTAGTCACATCCAACAATCTAACCTATAAAGTATTTGAAAAACAAATCTGATTAAAGCTGTTTGTGATACATTACATGACTAAAAGATTCTGAATCTCTTCTTAAAACAGCCAAATGAATCATGGATAAAAATATAATGTTGATCAACTGTCTTCACATATCACAGTCAAAAAGACTGAAATAACTTGAATAGTTAACAATAATATTCAACTTTTCCAGTCCTTAAGTCCAAGAAAATTGAATCGATTCAAGCTCAAGTACCCGTGGAAGCCCTAGACGTCACAATGAGAGAGTGATATGTTGTGATATGTTGATCGTATAAAAAATATGAACCCCAAATGACTGCCCTCCTAGGTAATAATTTTTATCAATAGAGTAACTGTATCTAATATTTTGTAATGGCTAAACATTCTAAAAGCACACAATATGAAAAATACCTACCCTTGTGCAAACTCAACTGCACATAAGGGACAGGCTGAAAGACTTGCTTGCTTATTATCAATGGTTTCAGGGTTTCTAGTCATGCTTTTGCTTGAAATATTTTCATCTGTTTTTTCATCCTCAGTCTTAATACTTTTCCTTGAATCTACTACTTCACTATCATTTTGATGACCTTTTGAAGAAGATTGTTGAAAGTTTCTGTGATTTGAAGTAGATGATGTCAAATTTGTTTCAGTTTGGACGTGAAATTTGTTTGTATTCGATTCAGAAACAATTGAAACAGTTTTCTTTCCAATGCTTTCAGAGTGTTTATCAATATTTTGCCTGGGATTTTCAAAAGTAAAGTCTTTGACAGTTCTTAGTTCCTCGTCAGAGCCAAAATTTGGTTGCTTAATATGAGCACCATCAAAAACAGATTTTATAACATCATCAAAGTCACAATGAAGTGGTTTTCTTTTAGCACATGCTGAACACATCTGGGGTAAGGGAGAGAACTCTTGAGTGTAGTATTTCAAGAAGGTATCAGGAGTTGCTTCCCTTGAATTGTCAGCAGCATCTTCCTGCAAAATTGGAATTTAATAGACAAATAGAAAGTATTATCCATGAAATTATTCAAAATTGTTTGAAAATAAAATAATAAAATACTTTCTTATTACAATTAAAGAATCATGAACAATAATGATAACATAAACAAATTTCATGTCTACATTTTCAGCTTCTGTTTGGCTTCAATAACAAAATGCTAAAAAAAATCCTGAAATTGGACTTCTGTGGCAATATCATGTATGTTTCACCTTGTAGTTATTTTTTTCAATTTCACTTACTGACACTTCACTTTGTGGGAAGGGAGGTAACTCTCTGTAAATCTGGTGATGTTGTATTCTGTGAAGAGCCAGTAACTTTTCTCTTAAGCTTCTCAATTCAATATCTTCCACATCAAGCAATGATGTCCTGAAAAAATTGAAAATGTAAATTAATTTCACTTCATTATATCATTCTCTCGCCACAGAGGTAAGTAATTAAAGGGAAGTTCTATTGGGGTATTCTTTGTGGAAACAAAATTCAGGAGGACTTTCCTGTTAACAAATATATCTGTTTTGTACATGATTATCCTACACCTAATTTCAAATATGTTTGTGAGGTTAGCATTTCAGTTGTTCAAGATTTAACAAATTTAAAAAAAAAAGTGTATCGCTCAAAAAAGAAAAACTTCGTGAAATAAAGCCAACCATCTAAGCTATGATCGTGGAATGCATTACACACAAAAAAAATGTTGTCATAACTGATAACTTTTATTATGAATTATTTTTAAATATGCTCCTCTTCTATCAATCAAGTAGTTATTTCTTAAAGGGACATTAAGTATTTTAAAGTTTCTGATACAACATTTTATTCAAAACACCTATAAATTGTATCAATTTGTAGATGAATCTTTTAACTACAAATAGGTATATGAGAGTATGCTCACAAATCACAATAAATCGATGTTATTATGCTCAAAAGAAATTTATTGTAACCGGAAGCGCGCGCTAGTTAATTGTGATGTCATTGAGCAGATTTACAATATTTGCGTACTACGTCAGCTCGCCTATTATCAGCCGCAATATCAATATATTACAAACAAATACCAACATTTGGTTAACTCGAGAACAAGAATTTATTTAAAGATTATGTTGATATTGAATAACCAATTAACATAACCATCTTCTAAACATTCCATGTAGCTTTTCTTTTCCTTTTCACTCGTTGTCATCTGTGTTAACATTCAGTGTGTAAGCAGACTACGACATGAATATAGTAAATTCGTAACCAAACGAACTCGTACCGGAAAAGTTTCCTCATTTTATTTATAAGTTTTGATAATTCAACATTAATTTTCGTCTAAATATGTAACCATAACTTTGTTGACACCAAGATAATACTAAAGGTAAACAAAAAACTACAAATAGCTTTCTTGTCGATATCATATTAGACATATTCGAAATTTCTATGCAAATTAGGCATTTCTTCATTCCGTTAAACTGCCAGTTCGACCGCGTTTTCACTGATAAGCTTAGGCTGCTTAAGAAGCTATTTTTAGACACAGTGCGTCATTTGTTGAGCAGATCTATAAATAGAATGAGAAATGTCCCTTCCCATAATGCAATGTAGTGTGCAGGGAATTCTGAGCGGGACCTATGTTTTCAGTGCCCATCAAAATTCGACAATGGCACTTCGTTTTTTAAAAACAGTCACTACGTTAATATCATGGAATTTACATGGTTATATGTGTAAAAGGGTCATTTCATCCTTAGAAAAATCTTTCTCCTGTGAACAACAGTAAAATCAGTTGCATTTAGGCCTCTTGCAGTGACATGTCAACTCATGATTGTAAAGCAAATTTAAAATATGTTTATCCAGTTAAAAATCCGTAAATTTATTGTAGATTTCAGGTTATTTCATTCTGGGCCAATGTCTCCCAAATAAATCCGCTTGACATATCCGATGGCGTTAGCGGGTGTTGAATAACAATGAATCCTGGAAATTTTACAAATGCAACTATTTATCGATATTGTAAAATGACCGTTAGTTATAAGCATTTAAAGAGCGAACTCTATTTTTGTGTAGGTGAGTTGAAAGGATCTAACGACTGATCCATTATTGTTATAGGTGTTCGCAGCTATAAAGTAGAAGGAATTCCCAGTGTTATAGACATTAAAATAGTGTTCTTATATTGCAAACCAGTTGCACTCATAAAGATGAGATCTTATAGTTTTCACATTTATGAGAGAGAAAACAGTTATATAATTCATAAACTAACAGGAACAAACCCGTCTGAACAAATATCTTAAACTAGCCTAGACCATTGTGACGGTGACGTGATCGTTATGACGTCATAACCGTTGGCCTTTGTGACGTTGTGCCATGGGAACGGCATTCGAAAGAAACCGGCCGCATGGCACAAGGCGGCAAATTAGGAGAAACTTAGCCAATTAAGAAAGTTTAGTTACATAAAACTAAAGCAAATAGAAAAGGATTTTTGGCATCTACGGGAATGCGCAAGTGAGAAAATGACAACAACAACAGTAAAATGTGAATCGGGCACGAATATTGGGAGAATCAGAACATTTTAATGTTGAGGCGGACCAAATAATGTATCCTTTCGCGGTGATTCACCTCAGCCAATTTGCGGGGGTTCATTGCCATTTAACACTGGGAAATCCTTCAAATCAGAAACGAGTATTTACCAAAGTCATGTTACAATAAAGGTTATCGCCACTGTAGCCAGAAAGAGAGTTTATTTCACTGATAGAACAGAGTATCTCACACTCAATCATATAATAAATCGGTATATTGCAATACAGGAACAACATGATAGGAATCGGTACACATGCACTTCTGAAAACATCAAATATATCTAACATTTTAAAACGAGCTGTTTCCATCTCAAATTGCAAAAAAACCCAGCCAAATAGAACATAAATGCTGGAAAGTTCTTTACAATGTGTGAAGTTGTGTTGTTAAAATATAGTTCAAACATGTGTTCAGATCAAAAACAGTGATTGAAAAAATATCTCTATCCAAAACGGCTCATAGCTGAACAATGATGATCGTTCTTAACGCTCATATTTAGACAAGATAGCATGCACATTCTTGAATTAAAGAAGTACCAATATATTGCAATACGTATTGCAATACGCTTTTCCGTATGGCAATATATTGCAATAGTTATGTACAGAAATGAGGAACGATATACAGTGCTGACGGGTAGAGATACGCACCTAAGAGATGAATGATCAGTCATGCAAGGAACATACAAGATATGAGAAAACCCAATGTCCATGTGAAAGTTTAGGGTTTAGTTGAAAATTCTAATGTGGAAGAATCTTTTGGAAAATCTTTTGTGAAAGACAATCAATTTTTTCTAACGACTACCCCCTATTTCGGGAAGACCCGGAAGTGTAGGCTAAAGATACGCAGGGTGGTTTTGAAAACACCTAATATTATCAATTTTATAATATTTATAGGTTTTGAAAGTGTTTTAGACGTTCAGGGAATGACATATTGATTGTAGGACCAATGAATGTGTATCCATTGACATTTGATATTGGAGAAGAGAAAATATTTGATGGCAATTAATTTGTTAGGAATTTTGTCAATTTGTACAAACATGTGACTGTTTTGTGTCGCTGTTCAAAATATTTCTCCGTTTAAATCAATCTAAAACGCTTTAATGTCTTCTTAATTTCAAAAAGATGTAAAGACAACAAAAAATTACAAGCTTACACTTAATGTGCATTTATCATGGGGCCCTCTATTATCGCGGTAGTTAAGTTTGTCGCTTCCGAAAAATCGTATCAAAACTCGCATGCATAAATTATTGTTGTTAAATGTTCAACTAGGATTTCTTCTTCAATTATCATGTATGAAATTAATATTCATACCATTATTCATTTATCGCGAGAGCTATGAACTTGCCTGCCATGTTTACACCGGAAAAAGTCGGCACTCTCTATTATCGTGGCAGTTCTATTTTTAGCACATATGACACGCCTGTCATAGCAAAATGCCCAATACTTACCGGAAACGAATATTTGTTATATTTTCATTTGATTAAAGATCGAATTTAACAGTTTCATTCAATATTGGATAAATAAATAAAACTTAAATACGTAGTTGACATATTTTAATTGTTTTTCTTAGTTGCTCTATTTGCAGTGAGAATCAAGGGATTCCTTACTCTGCCTGAAAACTCTGACATCTGTGCAAAGAAGGAGAGAGGGGCCCAGAATCGTCACGTGTCACATTGTAACCACTTGCCAACTGATTAATTTTCTGAATACTAACGGAGAAAACTTCAAACAATTAATCAAGACATCATCAAGAATTTCAGAGTCGGTTCTATCATCACTGAGTAGATCCACTAATAATAAACTGATGGCTCATGGTTGACTTATGATGGCTTGAAAGTCTCAAAAGTTATTATGTATAAAATTTTCTTTTCGTTTGAAGTTGTTTTATGTTTTGAAGTTTTCTCTTTTCAAGTTCGTTTTCTTTGGATATTTCTTTTTTTTTTCGGATTTTTTAAAAGTTTTTCTTATAAAATTTAATTTTGTGTACTTTCTTAACATCAAATTAAATAAAATAGTTTGGTTTCTTTATTGTTATAATTTATGAAAAGGTAGAATTCTTTTTAGAATTTGTCATAATTCCTGTGTTGCTAAATATTTTCTAACGTTCCCATCAAATACTGCTTCGAAACTCCTCGAATGTAACCAATGTTTACACTTAATTACAGCAAAAAAACACAAATATCTCAATTATTGACAAACAGTCTCAAATATTAATCTTTGTAACAGACATTATTCTTTTTTTTATATTGATTAAGGATGAATATTGATATACATTTACGTTTAAATTCTTTTAAAACAAGGTTTATAAATATTCATAATTTATGAAACATTAAGATCGTGGATAATCAAGGGAGATTTTTAAAATATATCATTTTAGGGGAAAAAAAAGATTTAAATTGAAACAAACGAGAATATTTTAAAATAGTATAAGGAACTCAATATAAATTCATTCTCCATACAACCTAAGAGGAATTGGTCTGAATTTTTAAGTTCAGATAAACAAAACAAAAATAAACAGGTGCCCCTAAAAATGGGAAGGATACTGATATCAGTCATAATGACCTTAAATTTTTGCCATAAAACAGAGTACCGTAACTTCACAAATAATGTGAGAAACGTCACTTCCGGATCTATTTTTAGAAACTTATGGATGCAGACGACCTTTTGCTGGTCGAATGATTACCTGAAGAGGGGTTTATTTTTTCCCAGGATTATTTAAACAATGGCAGGGGTCCGGCGATTTTCAAAGGGATCCATGATATCGTAGTAATGCCAATATTTGACCATTTCTACGATCTAATGATTCATTACGGTGAGAAATACTTTTCTACCGAACCGGCGAAATTTGTTGACAACATATGCATATCGCAACAGCCGATAGGGGTCGCGGTATTTCCGCATTTACGATGTTTTCACGTGCCGCGATAATAGAGAGCCCGCGATAATAGAGAGTCCGAGTATGTTAACTTTTGTGTAAGTGCGTAGCTTTACCCTCCGCGTATCTTTGCCCGACACGGCTGTAATTATATGCATTCTTATGAATTAGCATAATACTGTCATGCATTATGGATATCGTGAAGTTCAGGCTATCTGAACAAAATGAAACCTTGTATAATTTGGTGGAACAGCTACAGAACCGTCAATTTCGTCGGACAGACAGATGACATCATCAGTCGCAGATTCACTGGACCGGACAATGGTTTCCTCCTTTGACTTTTCTACGATTCGTTCTAGAAGTGTTTTGGTTTCATTTTTCATTGCATTATTTTCACTCTTGATCTTTCTTTTCTTAACGATATTCCTAATATCGTCATCGACTTGAACATTTTCTGGAAAATATGACTTTTTAGTTTTCAAACTTAATCGTTTACGTTTGGCGTCACTCATCATAAAGTTTGTTGACTTTTCAAGTTCAGCGCCAAAGGAGGAACTGAACAAACACAGCTCTAAAGCTGAAAAGTTTGGAAAGGGAGGTCACTCTTGTCGATTGAAGTTCTCATTGATAAACTTCAGAATGACGCTGGGAAAAAGAGTTCGCACCAAGGTAATTTTTCTAAATTTTAGGATCGTTGGATTTTTACATTGTTATAACTGCTAGGCTGGACTTGGAATGTCTTCCTAATGTGCATTTTACTTACAACAATGTTGGTTAATAAATTATATATATACATAGCATGGTCTTCTACAGTAAAGTCATGATCGTCAGTAATTGTATCATCTTTTACTCAATTATTATGTATAGGCCTAATCTATCATATGATAATTAAAATATGGTTTATCGACATCATTATTTAAACTATTTTTTTTAGTGAAATTGGGAGTGATTTGACAACTTGAAACCATTAATTTTCAAGGATATTTATACGCAAGAACGATTGTTTTCATTGCATCGTTTAAGTGTTGAGAATGAGAGTTTATATAATTATGATGTCTGAATTATGATAGAACACTCACGTCATTAGATTGTATGTGCATGATTTAAAAATAAAATTATTTTCTATTTCACCCTGAAGTCACTACCAACATATGCTCAAACAATTCATTATATCAGTCTCAGTAAACCTAGCACTCCCGATATTGAGTCTCGCGAGAAACAGTAAGAGATCAACGTTAAAATGCCTGCTGGGAAGTCACTACCAACCTAGCCTCAATAATACTCGCTGCACTCCCGATATTGAGTCTCGCGAGAAGCAGTAAGAGATCGCGTCGGCCGTTTTTACGGCGACCCTCCAATGTTAGATGTGCGAAGGAAGACTATTGTCGCTTGGTAAGTCGATCTCTGATTGGTCAATTTGATAAGTCGGTTGAAGCGAACCTTTACTACGTTTCGCTAGACTCAATATCGGGAGTGTAGCGAGTATTATTGAAACTAGGTTTACTAAGACTGTCTTTATACCTATTTCAAAATTCATTCATTCTGATAAGAATTATATGAATGTGATGTTAAAGAGACTATCTATTAACACAGAATCATTAGAGTTAATAGCTTAATGTGAATTTAATGTAAGATTTATATTATACTAGAAATTCACCTCTTCTAAAATATTCATTGCTGAAAGTTTTTGTTTTGCGCATGAAACATGAATCCATGAACACAATGTTTTATTCACATAGAGCCATGTATATACATGATTAATGATAATTTGGACACATATTTATGTAGTGGGAGGGTCTGTGATATGAAATACTGTGTCTTGTTTGTGTGTTTTCATTTATCTTTTTTTAATGTTCAAGTGTTATGGCTGGTGGTCTGTCAGTTGTGGTAGACTCAAAAGCAAAAGCAAAAGCAACGTTACCACATTTCCAAAAGAGTAAACCAAAATACTGATTACAGAGAAAAACGACGTTGAATTCCTGTGATAGGCTTATATGTTGTCCATTCTCTCCCCACAGAGGCAGATCAAGTCATGAAATTTTGATCGAGCCTCTGTTCTTTTTACACTTATTCGTGGCTTCCGGCAGTTTCCCCTGGCGGATATAGTTTGCACTATCCACATGATTTTTAAAAGCAAATGACAGTGCAACCTGGTTCCCGGGCCCTCTTCCGCGTGCGCCTACCTCACCTAAGAGGGCCCGGGAACCAGGTTGATGACAGTGCTTATCGCATGGAAAGGGTGGTTCATATCACAATGCCTTCGTCATGGTTCAGTAGCCGAAATAATGATTTGGGACAGAGTCGCTGATTGTCGTCTACCATTCTACACACCAAACTGGGCGAATAAGAACAGAGGATCGATCAACATATCATTACTTAATCTGCCTCTGTGGGGAGAGAATGCCATGTTGTAAAAAAGTACGCACAATGACTTATATTAGAGTGAAATTGAGTTTCCAGTGCATGTCCAAGAGCACATTGGTTCCTGAAATATCTTTTTAAAATGTTTTTGGTGAGAATGTTTTGAATCGAAATTAAAGTAACATGTTTAGTAGATATTTAGGTAATTAAGATGTCATGAACTTAAATAACTTTAATGGAAATTTATTTATTAGCACAACTTTAGAGAAGAAAAGTAGCCAAACCCATCCTGACTCTCCAATCTCGTATTGTAAAGTGACACGTACAGGGTGTATGTTGATGGGATCACATATGTCAAATTTTGAAATTGATGTTATTACATCGGGAACCACTAACTGTTACCGAAAATTACAAGTTCAAGGTCAATCGCTACAATGGAGCGAAAATACAGCCATTCAAAGTCGGAATTTTGATAGAAAACCGTACAAAGTGGCTCGTGTGCCGCGCGCTAATACCGAACGTAATTCTGAAACCTTAATATATATCGAAAGCTGACAGGAAATACATTCGATTCGATAGTGTTGATTATGTGTTGTAGCTAATAGGTACTAGGTTAATTGGTTGCATAATTTCGACTATTACACGTTAATATCCATAAATGGATAGATTTCCAGATAGAAGTCCAGTGATCAGATCTGAACTTCAATCAGCATATTATATATTTTGTAACTTATCAAAACCACATACAATTTAAAGAAAGATAATCAGTGTCTCTTTAAGGAGATTCCATGATGATAATATGATATTAAAAGTTTTAGTATATATTTTGAAGAAGACACGTTCTAAACACAATGAATTTGAGTATTTGGATGTTTTATATGCACCTTTTCTTTGTTATCAAATTTCAGAATTTGAAATTTTTAAGGTTCATATTGCTGTTACAAATGACTGTTGTAAAACGACACTTACAAAAAAAGTATGATCCCTTTATTTGACAGAAAGGTTATCATGACATTCCAACAACCAATATCGATTTTCATTTCTCATAATAACAAAACAGTGTAATGTGACAACATAATTCCAAAATGCATTATTATAATCATAAAGAGATTAAAAAAGTGAAATGTTATCTGACTGGATGTTCAATGTCATACTGTGTATACGACGTATTGGCGAATTATCAGTATTTCCCGAGCGAGAGCGATTTTAAATAAAAATGTCTGTTTAATGTGTGGTCTGCATTTAAATCAAATGGTTTGAAAATGTAATAGGAAATAAAGTGCGTTAAAATTATCTTGCGTAATTTATTGAAACGTATTCTCTTGTAAACAACCTTGTTCAACTTCTTTTGGAGCAGGTTTGATGAAGAAGAACAAGTTCTTGTGGATAATCAACTTCTTTATTGCATGAACATGCAAGAACGAAGTTGATTAAGGTTCAACTTGTTTTTCTTAACCTTGTTCAAATATGATTCTCGAACTAACGTTATCTCGGACAATCATAGTTGAACATAAAAAAATACATCGATGAAAAAAAGAGTTCCTAAAGTTCTAAAAACTTAAAAACTAAAACATTAATCTAGTGAAAAGTCTTAACACTCCTATCAGCATTCAAATATCATTACAGCCAGTCTTGAGCTCGTTATTTTGAACTCAATCGTCCTCACATACGGGCACTGCTGAAATGTCGACATTTCATTGACAGGTTGTATGTCGCGATATGAGACACTTAACTAATAAATAAATGATAAATAAATAATAATAACTTACTGTGGTAGATGCAAGTGTACTGTAGGAGCTTTTCAATCGATAATATTTCATTCATCCGAAATTTACAGTGGAACATGACGTATATAAACCGTAGAAGCGATTCCGCAAAACGTGAAGATCGAGGATCCAAATTCTAAATGAAAACTAGGATTTGGATTCGTAGTTAATTTAGAGTTCTTCCCCAGGAACTTATTTAGGTAAATGGAAGATATATTCGCAAATATTTTGATAAAGCATGGACAATGAAACGTAAAAGCGTGGTTTATCTTTTAACCTTCAAAATTCCCCATCAGCAAGCGTAGATACAGGTCAATAGTATGTACATGGAAGGAAGTGCACGCCTGGAAACATTCTCTCCCCACAGAGGCAGATCAAGCCATGAAATGTTGATACAACCTCTGATATATTTAATTATGCCGAAATCCGTGGGTTCCGGCAGTTTCCCCTGTCGAAAACAAAATACATTTGAATTTCTTTATCAAATTACAACGCTTGTCGCATTGAAAGGGTGGTTCACATCACAATGCATTTGCCATAATTTTGGCTACTAAATGCGTCACTGTTTGCACAACTACCTTTGATTGCCTCTTATCCGGCATCTCCCATTCTATCCCACAAACTCGGCGTAATATAACAGAGGCTAAATCAACATGACTTGATCTGCCTCTGTGGGGAGGGAATGGCCTGGAAAGTGTTACAAAAGAAAGAGAAGTGAACGACTTTTTATGCGAGAGGGATCCGAAGTTTGTTTTTGTGCATTTGATGAAGAATTTTGTTAGATAAATCGGTTTTAGAGATTTACGAGAAAGGGGAGCGTGTGGTGATATCAAAATAAAGAAATTATTTGCTACAGGATTTTGCATGATAAAATTTAACTTAAATATATTCTAACAACAAACGTAAAACTACACAGGGTTACCTGATAGCGTAGCTCAAAATAATCACTGCTTTACATGTTACAAGTTATAGATATACATTTAAAAAAGTCAAGCTGTCGCCAATTGAAATCTTATCATATACGCTCAATCTATGTTTTGGATATGAAAGTTAATGATACCATATGCTAATCATATACATACCTATTTTAAAAACAGAAATATAATTAAAGGCTTTAATGAAAAACAAACTAACTTTGAACAGAAACATCGATAGTGAAACGGTCAACTTATTTGTTAATTAACTTTCTCCGTGCATGACGGAATTGTGTTACAAGGGTATGCATATTCATGCCGGAAGATTGGCCACATTGTATATGATATGAGAGGTCAGAGGTCAGAAGTTGAATTTTCGCATGGATATCTTATGTAGAGTTACTGGCAAACAGACAGCTTGTGAGTATTTTAAATGTAAAAACAATGTAGATCATTTTTAAATATTTGATTTTGAAAATGCAAATATAAAGGCAAGGTAGTAGATATTATACAATCATTTATTGCTTAAAGTTAATAGTTGATGTGAACTATGTTTCCCTTAAAGAATCCCGGTGGAGACTTGGGTCTCATCCAAGGCATTTCATCCACATTGCACTCAGTCAGCTCAGCTGTTTAAATGGATACTTAAAAACATGGACATATTAAAGAAAAGTGAGATAAGACACTTAAAGTGTATTCATGAAGATGATTTTACTTATGTAGATCTATGTCCGTACCCGTTCTCAGGATTTGGGGCAAGAGTGTTGCCCCATTCCCGGCGGTGCTTAGCAAATTTTTTCACAGTGTAGATTTTTTATTCCTGTATTCATGGTACAATTCACAGTATCATATCAGGATTACAACAATGTACAGGAAATTAACAAGAAAACTCATTCATACACCACAGTCATACACTTTCATACCTATTTTGGCAGATTTTAGTAATCATATTCTTGTATATTGCCCATTTCCTTACAAATTCATCAAGCACAGATCTTTTACAATATAGAAATTTTTCAATAATTTGATAATATTTCAATTCTCTTTTAAAGTGAATTAGAATTGGTAATTTCTTTTGTAGCTTGCATCTATAGATGTGGTACTTGGCGAGTAGGATAATTAGATCAAATGTTTGTTCAGTTTTTAAAGAAAGTGAACATCCAAAGAGGATCAATTCAACATTGAAACCACTGTGAGAAATCATGCCAAAAACTTCTGGTTATTCTACAATTCCAGAAAAGATGAAGGATGGATTCAGGTTTTATGTACATTAATTATCATCAACAATATGCATTTTGAACAAGAAAGTATTAACAGGGAAGATTCTGTGGAGGAGTCTGAATTGCATCCATCTTAGTTTAGGATCAAGAGTAGTTTTAAAAGGTTTGATAAATATATCATTCCAATTTCACAGTGTAAATAACTTCCAATTCCCTCGGATTGGGTAATAAGGTCACACAAGCAGATTGTTATATCGTGGTGCAAACACGATTCAAGATTATGGTATCCCTTTTTCCCAAAATATTTACGGTTGCGATGGATATCTACATACATAAATAAGAACATTGCAAAACATTAGGGCGTGAGGTTAGTTCAGGTAGGTCACTTGATATGCATGCTTTATTGGAAAAGGTGGAAATTGTCAGAATGGACGAATCGTGGTGCTGAATACATGTTGCGTTTTTTATGCGCAAAATCTCAAAGAGACCCCTGGTTCCATTGAATGAGATTTCTCGTGTTGTTTTTCCCCTAAGAATTTTTTTTAATCTATCCTCATTGTTTTAAGGTCGAATGTTCCTCTACCCTATACAAAGCCTTGGACTTTTTGTAAGCAATTCTTTACTGAAAATTGTTAAATGCCCATTCTAAAAAGTCGATTTTGTGAGCTAGAGAAAACTGTCCACATTTGGTCTTTTACGAAATTAGGCATCCCTCCCTCAGCTCATAAAATGTCGACAAAACCTCTGTTCGAATTAGCCGAGTTTGTGAGCTAGAGAAAACTGCCCACATTACATACAGGAGCGCAATGGCACAGATTAGATGTCGGGTGGCGCTAATCCGATTAGAGACGGGAAGATATTGCCAATTTAAGAACGAGTCTGTTTAAACTGCCATGTCGTGGAAGATGAAGTACACTTTTATTGCACTGTCCGCTCTACGACAATATAAGGAAACCCCTGATAGAAAAGTGTGCTGAAAACTGTGATACTTTTGATCTTTTTAATGATGAAACAAAAATATGTTGTATCTTGTCCAACCCTAATATGTATTTTATTTGTGCCAAAATCTGCAAGCTTTTATTTGACCAAAGAAGAAACATTTTATACCGGTGATATTTATTTTTATTTACATTTTACGTATACTTTTTCCTCATATGCCATTTATCTACATTCTTACCATGCTATAGTTGCTGTTGTACAGTGTATATTTATGTAACTTAACTGTGTATATAATAGTCTCTCGTAACCCTCAATGGGTGGCTCGTAATTGTGAGTTTTATTGTATTTTACCATGTATATATGCACGAGGTGAGACTTAAATAAACTATCTGTCTGTCTGTCTGGATCCACATATTAGGCGGCATGATGTACATGGTTTGAAGGTAGTTAAGCCATAATCTTAATCTTACTGATCGTACGATCTGACTTAGAGGATGCATTATCTTAAACATGTAGTTTAAACGGAACAACTTTAGACACAAATATGAAATGGAATCAGATAGTACCTTTAAACCTGGCCCAGAAGGTAAATTTACTACAAATTGGTCTTCATAAACCGGTTGGGCTAATAAAAACGTGTGATTGGTCCAAAAAGTGGTAAAATTTAGACAAGAAAGGACCCTAATAATCCTAATAATTGAATTGGACTATATTTGAACATTAAACAATTGAGTTATTGAAAAAAAAACCTCATATCAAAGCTAAAGAAACTGCAGAAAATACAGAAACACACACAGAAACACAGCAAAATTCAACACTTACAAAACTGTAACTTTAATGGACTCATGCCAAAAGTATAACAAGGACAACATAAAAGTTCTTGAAGGATTCCTTGGAGTAGTTTATGTTTTATAAAAACATCCTTTTAATTTTTGGAAACTGAATGTGATATCCTTTATGTTGATTCTAACATAAATAATTATGAGATTTTAATAAATGTTTTTTGTCGATGCAGGAATGATTGAATGGACATTTTACGACCTACAGATTGCTTTATTAACAAAGATTTACGACCATGCATCTGGAAAGTGTTTTCGATGACCTCGGGGGTTTTGGGAGATATCAACGTATCTTGATATCTCTGTTTGTCCTAATGGATATCGTTGTTGTCCCTACGATGTTGGCGATGGTCATCGTTGGTGTAGAACCGGATTGGTGGTGTGAAGAAGTGGATGGTAACGGAACATCAGTAAGGGTCAACTCCACAACAAGGAACTGTGCCTTTAACGGCACCTGTATAAGGGTATTCGACAACAAAGCTGCCACGATAGTCTCCGAGGTAGGTAAAAGATGCTATCCTACGGCTTTTTATCCGCCATCTTGAATTTTTAGTTTAACGAGAAAGAATACTGCTGATTTATGGTATTTATCGACAAAGTTAAGAAATAACTAATAAGTGGATATGATATGAGCATATTTTCAAATAATTCACAATAAAAGACATCAGTTATTACATTGTTAGGCCGTAGTAATTCGTCCCACGCTCTCATAGCTTGATTCTCTTCATTTCACTGGTTTTGTAAAGTTTGTTTTGAGTGATGGTGTCTTTTCTATGTCAAATTGTTAAATCTTGAACACATTTAATGTTCAACTTATAAAAATCTAAAAAAAGAGAGTGTAATTTATGATGTAATGATGATTTTTAAGTAGAACAAGAACGTCCTCGAATTTCGTTCGTTTCGTTTCCACAAAAAATACCCCGATAGGACTGTCCCTTTAGAGAGTGATTACATTATCAATCATCACTGCGGATGTTGAACGGACATTGAGTATGTTGATTGGGTCCTTTAAAGTTCACATAACCACAAACATATTTCACTATTTTCTTTGGAAAATAGAAAGTCTGATTACAATATTGTATAGTGCGGTAAAGGTCGCTACTCAAATATGTTTAGTTTAGTAATGAAGGCCGTTTTTGAAAGCCACATTTGATGGGCCGCTTAGACCATTCTGACAACAAACAAGTGAATGCATGACTGGTCACGCCCCCATTTTGTGACGTCATAAACAGAATCAGCCTCGTTATCTGAACATCTATCGTAACAATAACACAGGAAAAAAACTAATTATTAACGATTTTTAGGAAATGTTTTCCACTCAGTTAGATAAATCATTTGACGACGTAACACTACTAAACAATTGGTGTAAAAAAGATGGCAATTAAAAAATTATTTAGGCGGTATTTCAGTTGAAATAATGATGCGTTACTTAGTATAGTATGTTTATTACGTCACACCCGCGCGAGTTTTATGGCCCCTAACCCAAGTGGGTTTTTCACAGCCGATAATTACGCTGTCTAAATGAAAGGCGAATAAAAGGTGTTTATTGGAAAAATTAAAAAAAATTAAGTCCAGCTTTTATTTTTTTGATAAATATTTGAACGAAAATCGAGAAGTTGTAAGTTTGAGGTTAGTTGATGTTTAAGTCAGACGTTGGAAACATTTAGTTTACAGTACTTACGGATGTTGAAATGCTAATTGAGCAAATTTAGTGACAATAATAAGTCACTGATCGAAAACTGGAAAATATGTGTATAATTTAAAGAGACAAACTCTTGTTTGCTATAGTTACATAAGTCTTTTTTGACATTTGTATGCTTGTAGAATCATTATAGGGACATAATGAAAATGAAATGGACTATTCTAACGAAAATCGCTAATGCGTGCAAATTAGCAAAAATCATTTTTCGAAAAAAGACACGTGGATAGGTTAGGTTAGAAATAGGTCCATTGTATCAATATCAAATTAGATGCAATTATGTTTAATACATTTGATATTTCGGAATATTTTCCACTTCGACTTTATATTTCACATACATGTAGTATTTTGGTACATATTAAGGGTAAAGTTTTATATTTTAACATCAGCTGTTTGTCAAGCTTTCCCGGTTGAAGAAAAATATCAAAATAAGCCCATAACTTCTTTTAGGAATTTAAATTAATATATGATACGTCTTTCCTTCATGCTTAAAGTGGCATTTTCAAATGAACAAATCTTTTATATAATCACCATTTCCACTACATCAATCGAACCTCCATGAAAAGAAAAGAACAACATTTGATTGGCATTATTTTTAAAGAAATGATTTTCCATTAAAAGAAAAAATAACATAAATGAAAAATAATTGAAATTGAGTGTAATGGTGGCAGGGAAATCGATAATATCATATTCAAGTTTTCATTAAATGTATATATATATATATAACACAAAACTTATCTGTATATCTGTAACATAAATCTTAATTATTGACTCGACAGTGGGAGCTCGTGTGCGAGAAACAATGGCTGACAAACACTATCATCTCAGTCCAAATGGCGGGAGTTCTCGTTGGTGCCGTCATTTCCGGTTACTGCGCGGACACGTATGGCCGGAAGAAAGACTTATATGGCGGACTGCTACTCCTAGCAGTTGGCAACTTGGTTGCAGCATTTTCTGTCTCTTGGGTAATGTTCACTATTCTGAGGTTTCTCCTGGGCATGTCAGTTGGAATTCTTCTTCCGGTTCTCTACCTCTACATGATTGAATTTGTTGGAACAAAATGGCGGGGACTGATTGCGTCACTTCCGGCTTGGGCAATTGGCGTTTTGACCTTTGCTGTTTTGGCATGGTGGATACGAAACTGGAAATGGCTTCACCTATCTTTATCTATCCTTAGTGTTCCTTTTCTACTCACGTGGTTGTAAGTAAAACTCATTTATTAATATAACGAATATTATGTCAATAATATCTAAGTCAATTCAATTCAAAGTCTCGTGAAAACTTTGTTTAAACAATCTAAGATCTATACGGCATAGATTCGAAATTACGCGTTTCTAAAATTTGGCAGGAAAATATCAGATATATTTGTATCAACTTTAATGTTTAAGGAGAAAAATACAGAATGTAGGTACAGCTGTATTTTGGGTTTAATTTACCTTTATATGCATGAAATGGTTGTTTCGTTTCTTGTGCAAACATTACAAGAGCTTGATGTGACCTAAGCTTTCATTTTGATGCTCAAAAGATAATGAAACCAAAAAAATAAACATTTCTTAAATTCAGTGTTGTGCCTGAATCGATTCGATGGTTGACAGTAAAGGGTCGACTTGAAGAAGCCAGAACAGTCATAGCTAAGATGGCGTCCGTCAACAACAAACCGATTCCGGATACAAGCATTCTAGAACTGGTTGCAGAGGAGGAACGTAAAGAAGGGGACAAATACACCGCATATAACTACCTTGATCTCTTCAAAACCAAAACACTGAGGAGAAAAACTCTAATCACATTCTACATATGGTAAAATAACACCCAATATTTCATTTAAGCCTTTTTGCACATATCTGATGATATGTGTAAAAGTTAATTCTAACATGACACGAAAACTAGTTTGAAAATACTGCGTTCTGATTGGTTACTCATAAACATTTTGGAGTAATTATTTCGCCGATAATCACCTATAAATATTTACGACCGCTTCACATTCCTCCGCGCACGAGTATACAATCTGCACACCTACAAATTTTAATCGAATAACCAGGTTTTTAATTTGTTCCTGTTTGAAGTGTTTCTTACTGCTTCGCGATGTAAATTAATCACAGTCCACAGATCTAAAAACAAAATCAACGATCGCAACACCTCTCATACAGCGATTCGTCAAATGAACGGAAGCGACTTTATTCTTTAATTTCGCTGAATGCTGTCACTGCCCCTACCTCAAATTTACAAGTGACCACTTTTCCTGCCACAGTCTCCCCAACCATGGCACAAAATATAACTTTTCAGCTTCCACTAAGTTTGAAACAGTTCACCGACACGTAGTGAACAACTATTTTCAGAGTAACGTCCCTTGATTTGGTCAGTCCTTGTCGCTCTTGTAGGGGTGATGGGTCGACCCATGGATTTAGGTAAAAATTCGTAACTTTGACGACATTGAAAACTGTTTTCTATTGATAATATGCTCAATAGATAACAGATGAGTCTTTTCAAAAACGTGTTTTCTGTATGTAATGACATTTTAATTGTTATGTGTTCTTTATGAAAGTGGACTGTACCGTTGTTTTGCAAGTGAGTGGAACCGGTCTGCACCGGTTTGACCTAATCACATTGCTTTTGCGCAAGTCAAAATAGTTCCACCTTTTTTTACTAATAAGTCATGTTAGAATGGTGATAAATCCATTCTGTTTTTTATTTTGGGGTTGTATGTCGTGCATTCTTTACCCCTAAATATAATTTCAAACCGAGCTTGCGAGTAAAGAATGCACGACATACAACCCCAAAATAAAAAACAGAATGAATTTATCCCCTAAATGTTAATGGTTTATGTGTTGAATATTCATTTAAAATAGCAAACTGAAGATTGTAGTTCATGAAGTTTTTGAGGAGATGTAAGTTCATTACAAAGCGGTTTAACATCTCTCTCTCTCTCTGTCTCAGTTCCAGTGTCGTCATTGTTTTATATCTCCTCACTCTCTTCATCGTTTTAGTTCTCTTTCTCTCGCTATCTACTAACCTTCCTGATATCTCCATCATGATAAAACTATTTTTCCAGGTTTTCGTTATCCCTGACATACTATGCGATATCATTTGGACTGAAGAATCTTGCTGGAGACTTCTACATTAACTTCATGATAATGGGAGTGCTAGAACTTCCTAGTTTCTTCGTCATGTTGTCAGTGGCTTACATGTAAGTTTATGAAGTTTTCATTATCATCTAGTAAACCAAACTGTCTGTTGTTCATTATTTGCGTGCAGATTATTGTCGTTAAGGTGACAGGAAATTTATCTTTTAAAGGAGCAGTAGCACGTTTTTAGGGGGAATATAAGGTGATGTCAGGAAAATGAAAATTAATGGTTCCAATTGAAAGACAATGCATTTAAACTAAATGGAGCAGTAATAATTCAAAAATATAATGTAAAGTTTAGCCATGCGATTCCTTTTTCTTACACAACATGAATTAAAGGTGTTCACACAAAATGGCCGCCCATGGTTTTAGGTTAATCTTCATACTTTGTCCTCTGACTATGGATAATTGGTTTGTGTTATGAGGTTTTTGACACTATTAAAATAATACATTTAGCATTAACGTTCGATTATCAGTGAAAAATTTGAATATAAAATTATCAAAAAACGTGCTACTGCCCCTTTAATATACTAGTCGCATGTTATTCAGTCTGATGTCTGATGCTTGAGTTTAATCAGAAGCCATGTTCATAATTAATGTTTAAGATATCAACGTTTTCATCAAAATTAAAATTTGTTTGGTACCTTTATTGCTTACCCTTCTTCGCTACGTTATGATGGTTGAGATGTCTACGGTATTTAACCGTTATATTCCTGCCCTCTGAATTCATTAAAGTTCTGTATCCTCTATGTCATCTGTGACATGTGTCATTGATATCTCAGGTTCGGAAGAAGATGGGCCTGTGCAATCTTGTTTATTCTTGCAACAGTAACATGTCTTGGTGTTGCAGTATCAAACAGACTCGGTAAGTAACCCCTTTTACATCAGCATATTTATTGCCGCTCAGGCAGAAACAATAACCTGATATCTATCGAGCCTAAAGCCTCGTATTGCTCTATGTCTAACCAGTCACGAAATTTCTTGCATCCAGCAGAAGGAGCGAGGGATGCAGGGAGATTTCACATCAAGTCATGGTTATCCACCTGAAACGAGGCTTTTGGCTTTATAGATCTATATCAAGGTATTAGAATGAGCTAAGCGCTTTCATAGCTGGCTGGGTAAGTATTAAGGGAACCAACGTCTAATCTGGTTCCTTTCTGACATGACAAACTCCATTCTGTTTACACAGGTAACTCAAATCATGAAAATCTTGATCTAACCTCTGCTGTAATAAGAGCAGGTAACGAATTCTGTTATTATGATTTTCTTAAGACTTGAATCATCTTTATATAAAACCTAAATAATTTTCATTTTATTTTTAAAATGTTGAAATTTCTTCATATTCAAGCCCCTAACCACCTGCGTGTTCACCTTGAAAACGGGTTCGCCATATCAGCCAAGGTGTTCACCATATCTGCATGGGGCGTCTCACAAGCCCTCACTAGCGAACAGTTCCCGACAGTTATAAGGTTAATAAAACTTTTATATTGTTCTGCCTTGCACAATAACCTCTTTAAGTAACATCATTTCAAAATATGAGAGAAGGCATGTCCTTATGAATTTCACTGATAATTTAACGTTAATGCTAAATTTGACAGTTTGAAGAGTAAAAAAAAATCTCATTACACAAACCAATCAATCATAGTCAGAGTACAAATTATTATGATTCACTTTAAGTCCATTTGTGGCCATTTTTGTGTGAACCACTTTATTCTTTTTGTGTAAGAAAAAGGAATCGCAAGGCTGATCTTAACATTATATTTTAATTTATTACTGCTTCATTCAGTGTAAATACATTGTCTTTCAATTGAGAACCATTTATTTTCCTGACATCACCTTATATACCCTCTTAAATCGTGCTACTGTCCCTTTTAGTAACACATTTAAAGTTACGTATTTTCAAACAACGATATTTTGGGCATCACCAACATAAATAATATCAACAATAACTGTTATTACCTGAATGTATTCAGTATAATATTATTCTTTCAGGAACCTAGCCGTAGCAGCTCAGAATACAGTGGCAAGATTTGGGGGTATACTTGCGTCACAGGTCATATCAGGGGTAAGTCTTTGAATAATCTTCACGTTCTACGTCCAAAATCCTTGAATAATACTGGTCATGTTCTCCGTCAACAATTCTTGGACAATCTTGGTCATGTTCTACGCCAAACGTTCTTGAATAATCCTGATCATGTTCTACGTCAGATGTTCTCAGACAATATTGGTCATGTACTACATTAAATGTTCTTTGAAATGTTGGTCATGTTGTACGTCAAAAGTTCTCGAAATAATCTTGGTCATGATTTACGTCAAAAGTTATTGGAAATCTTCACCCTTAATTCACCCGTGAGAATAACGTTTGACTGAAGCATGTGTTTTAAGGAAGAAGGGTTCTTCAGTCAGTGGCAAGGCATATGACCTTTACGATTGTTGTTTATCTTTAACGTTTAAGTGTTCACGCTATTGAGAACTTGCTTGTTTAGTGGTTGATGTAGGACCATTGAGGAATCAAATAAGTCTGGATTCACTTGTTCTTGGTCTCCTTGTACTAACTTACATCACGCTATACACCCCTTTTACATCAATTTGCACATAAACAAAGTCACATGATTTTAATTTTTCCATAATGCTTAATCATATGTTCTTTTCAAGTGAAAATTGAACTATATTCTGATAGTTCGAAATTTTAGGGATGATATCCTTTTAATTCGATGTTAACTGTTAATTTCAGTTCAAAAGTGATATTTGTCTTTTACAGATGAGTTTATTTACTATATAGTATTACTTAAATTAGGTTTCGACAGAATTAAAGACCATGATTTATCTTTCGTTATTGCATTTGTGTGCATTTAGTAGCATTTAAATAGGTGTTATCTATAACATATTTGTATCACTTATATGTATCGCTCTAAATTTATGTTATCCTTTCGCGTTCTAAGTCAAACCAATATGTTCTAACCGAAAAGAAGGTTTGGGAGGGAGGTAGATCTACAAAAATTCATATGGCAAGTGCAAAAATTGCCTTACCTGCGGTAAAATCATGAAGTTCCACATTTCTAGGTAGTTGCACTTGATGAAGATTAAAGAGTTTTGGGAGTGGCCCTTATCAAGGGTCACGGGGTCATCAAACCAATGCAAATCGTAACCCCAAGGGAGTTTGCCACAACAAGCTTTCTAGTCCTTGTGCTTCTGGATATAAAGATGATAAAAATGAAATTTCAAAGTGTTGCCTTTGTGACACATTTTAAGGGGTCACGGGATCACCAAATGTATAAAGTGTTTTCCCGTCTGCTGTTGAGTCTGCACAGAAGATTTCTGCTTTCAATGGTCTGTGGGTCTTAAGAATACGCTGTAAAAATGAAAGTCGGGACAGTCGGGAAAGAAGGACGGAACCCGGGCGCAATGTTATGTTTTGCCAAAACCCCGAGGTTAAGCTTAAGAGCAATGTCAAAGTCATGGAGGAGAGAAAAATAGCAATGCTTACAGAAACATATATCTTTTCTTTAGACTTTGATAAGGTACATATCATAATGACGTCATGGTATAAGTCTTACTAGATTACATGCATTGAAGGTATATGTAGGCTGAAACAAATGAAGATGTCGAGGAGTTTTATGCCTTGCTGAAAACCCTTGAGTTTTCTGTGCTTGCTCTCTTGCCTGCAGGGCCACTATCATTCTCACCCCACAGAGGCAGCTCAGTTATACCTGAATTAGCCTCTGTTCTATTACGCCTAGATCCTGGGGTTCCGGCAGATTGCCCTAGCGGCAAAATGTTGTACCTTAAAATATCTCTCTTATTTGCTGCCAATGAAAACACCTTTAGGATATCCATGACTTGGGGAGTTTTTAACGGTCGTATAGTGAGATGGAAATATTATGATTGTTTTATAATTGTGTAAATTATTATTTGTTTTATGATAGATTTTATTTTACTAATCAACCAAAAAATAACTAATTAGAAGGTAAAATTTTAACGAAAACACGGAGATGGCCGAGGTTTTGCGAATGACCACGTTTGAAACGGCGTCGCTGATTGCACAACAAACTTCGATTGCCTCCAATCAGATTTCTACTTTTCTATCCCGTGTATTAGCCGTAATAGAACAGAGGCTAATTCAGGTATGACTGAGCTGCCTCTGTGGGAAGAGAATGAGGAAGATAGGAGATAGATTATTGGCCTTCAAATTGTCTCTTTTTCAGGAAGGCGATGGAGGATTGATGGCACCTTTCCTTGCTATGGGAATTATGATGTTACTCACAGCGCTTTCCTGCTTTACACTTGAGGAAACGAGGAAACGAGCTCTTGAAGATACCATGCGAAATACTACACTGGAAGTGACGCCAGAGGGTCACGTGATATATGGTTGCTGCCGGACGTCATCCAAGGGAGATAACTTCAAGTGTCAGGCTGCCAATGCGTTGACCAAGGAAAATGCTGTAACGTTGCAACTTTAACATCCTAGTTCACAAAAGGGATTGATGTTTTAGGTCCACGATTTTCAAAAGTATGTTATCCATGTTGTATGACTGTTAAAGAGAAGATGTAAACTTAGAAATAAAAAAGTTATTCATACTTTAATGTTTTATTCTGGAACATTGGAACGTGTTTTAATTCAGACAGAATTCATGACTTGAGCTCCCTCTATCGGAGGATGTTTTGGGTTAAAGTAGGTAGGGCTTTTAATAATCAGAGACTAAAGTGATCGTTATGATACATGGTTTGTCACTGATTGACAAAATATACCAAAACGTATTGATGAATAACATCGTCTTTCCATAATGAAACAGCGTCATCAACAATGTTTCATGTATGCTGAAACAGTATTATCACGAGAAATTAAAACGTCTCTAATTTTCAGTCGTTCAGTAATTTTGGGATTGGTTGACATATTTCTAGCAGTTTTCTTTGTTGAAGTAGAGGCACTACAATGTGTGCCAAAATACTCTATTAAATCGCCTGTTCAGCCTCGGAACTTTAATGGTCCCGATAACGTAGGTCGTAGAGTCAGGCGTCACCTATTCCTTAACTCATTGATAAGGACTTGGTCACTTGGAGTTCAATGATCAACTCATGTAGATAAACCATGTCACGTACATATTGACAGGTACATCCTACATCATACAAATTTTTTTTTCTTTCCAAAACCCAATATTGTTATGTTGCGTACTTACAATGAGTTTTCAATGTCTCTTTGATATTCTAGAATGTCATTATGGTATTGTGTTCAAGGGTTGTAATGCTTACGTTCTCAAATTATTGAACACGAAAGGGAATTCATCCAAAGGACAGGCCAATTGTTGGTAAATTTAGTAGTTAGTGATCATCTATGATAGCTGCAGGGCCAAGGGTGACAATACACCATTTAAAGGGACAGTCCCATCGAGGTATTTATAGCGGGAACGAAATTCAACGAAATTTCAGTTAATTCACATAACCATAATTATAACACTACCAAGCTGAAACAGTTTGTTTTCCACAAATACCCGATAGGGCTGTCCCTTTAAGAATGAGTGAGTGAGTTATTGTTTACTTCGCTTAGGCAATATTTCAGGCATCAGCGGCGTGTATACCATTTACACTGTGTATAACCGTACACCGGAACTAGCGAGGCGTACGGCGGAGAAATGTTGCTAGTGAGGAGCGTGATCGCAAACGGGATCACTTAAAAAGCAATCATCGCCGTTTCATCAACTTTTTCTATGTTATTATCATGTCAATAGCTTTCCGAGACATAACTATTCAATGTCATATCCTGTTCGTAGTCAGAGATAGCAAATATGTTACTAACAACAGCATTACTCGCAACTGTCATTGTTACTGTCCCTTGGATACGGAATGACAAGCACATACATTTTACTAAGTGTGTGTGCTAAAATTACCACATGATGTTGATTATTTGAAAGTTATGAAGTAAAATATTACCTAACTTTCGATTTCGGCTCCTCGCTAGCAACATTTCTCCGCCGTACACCTCGCTAGTTCCGGTGTTCAGTTATACACAGTTTACAGAGGACACTGCTTATTTTCAACAGATGTACGAGAATCTATTACCATGTAGTATGTGTATTTCCAGGGACAAAAGATCTCTACAGAGTCTTGCAGTTCCTAAGTTTATTTCAAAACACGAATTCATTTCCCTTAAGATCCTCCATTTATTAACATTTTAACAGAGACCCTATGAAGTCCATTCTCTTCCCACAGAGGCAGATCAAGTCATGTTGATACAGCCTCTGTTCTATTATGCCGCAATCCGTGGCTTCCGGCAGTTTTCCTTTGTAAAAAATCCATTTGAATATTTTTTTTTTTATTTCTTGTTTTTATTTGTTCCCAAATGGTTACACGGCCATATATATTTGCATATTGACATCAAACCATGGTATGACATAGACCTAGATATATATAAAAGGTACAGAAATCATAGTTGGTTGTTGAATAATGGGACGAAAGGCCACCATTTATTATGGAATTTTTCAATTTCGTTATTTCTTATGAAAATAAATCTTTCAACCAGAAATATCTGTTTTAATAGTTTTTAATATGATCTAATTTTGGAATCATCTTTTTAATATTACATAAGTCGATATAGTTTTGGACGGAGATAATGATTCGGGTCATTAACATATTATTATGTAGTGTAACGAACCAAATCAAGTATTTGGAGAAATTTATTATCTGCGGGAAGTAAATATTAATCCAAAGTTCAAGTTCTCTCAACAACTTCATGGTATCGCAACAATCCCAGTAAACATGACAACTACTCTCAGAAACATCATTACAAAAACTACATAACTCATTGTCAATGAGATTCATTTTCAACAGTTTGTTTTGGTATATATTACATTTGGTAAAAATCTGTATTGAAAATCAAGAAGTATAACATCTCTGAGGCCATGCCTATAGAAATTAAAAGTGTTGTACCAGTCAAATTCACAGTCATTAAATGATTGTTCCCATTTTTCACAAATCTTAAGTTTGTCAAGTTTGGAAATGAGCTTCTCATAAAATAATCTTGAGTTTTTAGTAGAGTTCAACAGATTTCTTTGGTAAACATTGATAAACAAATTATAACAAGACATATTTCTTGTTTGTTTGATGACACATTTCCAATTTTCAGGTAAGATGTAAAGAAGATAATTATGATCAAGCATTGTTCCTCTTATTTGGTATCTTGTTTTTAACTCATCAAAAGACATGAATCCATGTTCATTACAAAGGTCTTTGGTGGACCAAATGCCAATATTGGCCCAGTGCTTGATGAAATGGTGATGATTCTTGAAATTATGATTTAGCCATAATGGCTCTGCAAGGATTTTGTAAATATTGTCCCTTTCAACATTCACTTTTTTACTAAATGTATTCCAAGCTATTAAAACATCTTTCCAAAAAGGGTTTTTAATGTTAAATGATTTCTCACGATTTGCTCCATACTTCAGAAAATCATTGCAAGGAATATCACTTTCTTAAATGTTTTTTACAATAAAATCGAAGAGTGGATATTTTCAAAGATTAGATAAATGTTTTTACATCAACCATACCTAATCCTCCTTCAGTCTTTAATCTTTTCATTGTGCTTCTTTTTATCTTATCTCTTTTATCCTCCCAGATAAAATTAAAAAATATAAGTTCCAAAGATTTAATAAATTCTTCTGGAGGATTTGGCAATGCGCTGAAAATAATTATGAAAGGGCTAATGTCTTTATGACTTTATGACTTTATTTTCCGATTAATGTTAAATTTCTTTTTCTCCACACTGCCAATAGTCTGTTTATTTCTGCAAGTCTTTTTCTGGTATTGATTACCCATAAGTCAGCCAAGTTTTGTGTAAATTTGATTCCTAGCACTTTAAACTCCCCATTTTACTATTCAAAATTGTCTTTTCACAACCTACCATTGAACAAATCCAATTGCTTTAGTCTTGTCAATATTGATTTTTAAAATGTGTTTATTGTTTCAATAGCTGCATATAGACTCTCAGCTGAACCATCAAGAAGTAGTTCTGTGTCATCAGCATATTGAATTAACTTGTATTTGCATTTGACTTGATCTGCCTCTGGCGGGAGAGAATGTATGAAGTCATACCATTGATACAAAATCAGCACGCTGGGAAACATATACACTGTATATCGAGACACCGTGGTTAACTTTAGTTACCAAGGGAGATAACTCTGGCGGGAGAGAATGTATGAAGTCATACCATTGATACAAAATCAGCACGTTGGGAAACCAACCTGGTTCCCTGGCCTCGTTCCGCATGCGCTACAGTCAGTAGCGCATGCAGAACGAGGCCAGGGAACCAGGTAGGTTGGGAAACATACAGACTGTATATCGCGATAGCGTGGTTAATTTTAGTTACCAAGGGAGATAACTCTGATACTTATATAGTATCTAAGTTTAGGTTGTTGATATTTATAAGACGTTACGGGAGACACGTGATGTCTTTAATGTTTTTGATTATGCAGACGCAACTAACATATATCTAGGAGCTGCTACTGTTATAGTGTACAATGTTTGCGAGTTTTATTTCCTGATTCTTGAATGTCGAAGTCATTCCTATGACCCATCTGGCTTAGCACATGACCTGTTCTGGCATCTACAAGGTTTCGTATGCTAACCATTCAACTATCAGTTCATTTATAAGTTTGTCAAAACAAACATTCATTTCAATAATCAAAATAATATGGACACTAAATATGGCACCATTTCCACGTCCTAAGGCATGCTCAAACTCAACCGACACAATTACCCTCAAGGAGTGTACTTTTACAGCTTCTAACTAGCGTTAATATCGACCATATAGGTCAGTACATCCTGTTTGAGGGACCTTGGAGGTCGACTGAATGCAAAGTGTATGAAGTGCCTTGTCAAGGGAAACAACCCAGGATGAGATCGAGGAAACTAAGTTTTTTTGTCTCAATCGGTTTTGTCCCCCATGCTAGCCGCTATACCGCTATACCGCTATACCGCTGTGCTCCCCACATTTGATAAAATTGATATTAAGTTCGCATGAAAATGTTTATAGATGAGTTTATGATAACCTAATTGATATAAAATATAACAAGGACGAATTCGTCGCATACATTTAATTGTGAAATTTATGCGGCAACTTTAAGCATGTAGATGGTATGCTTGAAGCATTCAAAGTTGGCCCTGTTGTCGTGGTAGGACTGTTTAACGGCTGCAAGGTCGGTTACAGTCTCACCAGCGTCCTTCTTGATCTGAGCGTAGATAGCATCCTGGAAATAATATAATATAATATGATATAATATAATATAATATAATATAATTCTTGATCTGAGCGTAGATAGCATCCTGGAAATAATATAATATAATATAATATAATATAATATAACACAGAACACTAAAAGAAAAGTGTTTAGCTGCCAAACAAACGTTCGTTTATAATTCATTTATAATTTATTCGTAAATAATATGATATAATATAATATAATATAATATAATATAATATAATATAATATAATATAATATAATATAATATAATATAATATAATATAATATAATATAATATAATATAATATAATATATAACCTTTCTTCACGTGAGAAACCAGCTCTCCTTTTTCAATATATATAAAATAGAAATATAATTCAGATGTACCTCAAGTGCCTCCTTGGTGTCCTTGTGAGCTAGTTTGGTAGCAATGTCCTTATCGACATCAACGATGAAGCAGGCGCTGGAGTTGTGCACTAACAGGAGATCCTGTAAAAGCGACCACGGTGTAAATATGGTCAATATAAGTGGAAGTGTGTCATGCAGAAATTACATAAGCAACTTTGATAGAGGAAAAATGGTAAAGTTGAAACTTACAGATGCTGTAGCACATTAAAACAATATTCTTTTTTTTACCAAAAGAATTTGAATTAGTCTTAATTTTACTGCCTTCTCACCTACCACCATCATCCCTAATCTCTTTTCAGATAGGCAACCTCCACGTGTTCAAAAGCTGAAATACTGCTCACAGCACGTACATCAAAACCAACCTTATTTATCATATAATAATAAAACAATCCATTGTCTCCTCCCCTCCCCCCATCACCCGTAACCCTTTTCTTTGGATGGGCAACCTCAACGTATTCAATAGCAGAAATCCCAACCCATCTTCTTACTCAATCAATTATCCATATATTCTATTGTCTTCTTCCATCCTGCTACCATCCGTAGTCTCTATTTAGATGGACAACCTGCACGTGTTCAATAACTGAAATACTGCTCACAGCACGTTAATCCAAACCCACCTTCTTTCTCAATAAGTTATCCAAAATATTCTATTGTCTCCTCCCCTTCCGCCATCATCCTTTTTGATGGGCAACCGACACGTATTCAAAAGCTGAAATACTGCTCAGAATACGTACATCAAACCAACTTTCTTACTCAATCAATCATCCCAAAATTACGATTACGGAATACTCCCTCCCGCTCTCTTCATCCGTAATCCTTTTCTTCAGATGGGCAATAGCTTTCTCTTTTTGTTTTGAGAACCTTTAGTGTAATAGCTGAAATACTGCTGACAACACAGTTTTTTAGCCAATATAAAAATATAAACAGCTATTGCTAGCAAGTGGCTTGAGTTTCACTTCTCATTTTCACAAGAAAATATTTATAGGTATACTTACTTCATGTCTATGGTACTCAAATGAGTAGCCGTGAATCCTGTCACCGAATCGGAAAATGTTGCTGATATTTGGCCACTGGGCCTGAAATATGAAGGAAATATTTATGAATGGAAGTCCTTAAATTTGTTATCAATCCCTTTTGTGTTTATTGTAAAGGATATACGGTATTATCGGATATCGCTTCAATGCAGTGCAGAAATCGGTATGGTTGAGATAATGACCTACAGCCGAGTGGGTATCGGATATAACCTTCAAACGACAGCGAGAAGGTTATATCCGATAGCCACGAGGATGTGGTCATTATCTCACATACACAACATGGCTTTACCAATTTGAATTTTAACAAAAGTAGAAGATCAACCAAATATTTAATTATTTGATAGTTGTTGTTATGGGGTAAAACTCAAATACAATCCACTTCTTAACATTTTATTTGCACAATGGCGAAGTTGTCAATCAGACAAATCTGAGCAAGAAACAATCTGTTTCTATATGTTTCGACACATAAAAAACCCCGCCAAAATTCTACATTGAACTGAAATTAAATAATGTGAATACGAATTGTCAAAAACGTCACCGAAATTGTCATTTATGGAAAATGACATTCTTATGTTTAAAACACTATTCAGTCAATCAAATATTTCCCTCAAAAAAGTGTTGCTACACGGACGTTGTCAATTTCATCTTGTGATTCACGGATTTTAAGTAAATATCATATCCCACGAGCTGTACAAAATCGAAAGCACATGTATAATGGTTTCATTTTGATTGTTGTTGAAAATTATTCTTAATGTAATTATTATTTTTAATATCATTTAGTAATGTATAAAGCAATGTGTACATAATATATTGATAAATACATGTAACGTGGTGCTTAAAAGCTTATAACTCTGAAATTCTGAAAAATCACTTTTATTTAGTTACGGTTTTGCTGATGTTGGCTTAAGCGGCAATAGCGTATTATTTATTTCTCAGTTTAAGGAAAGGCGCAAAGACATTATGCAGCAAAGTTGGATTGTAGATTTGGAAGCTTTTCCAAAGTTGGAATTCTTTCGGACTCTTAATAATCAGTTCAGTTAGTTAAATTTACTTGAAACAGTTACTGTTATATGTTATCATTTTCATTCGATTTTGCTGTTCAAATCATGATTTGTTAATCGAATCAGGTAGAAAGTATAATATTGCTAGACAAGAGAGATTATGTCCATTTTGCATTGTCCCAAACATAGAATCTGAATACCATTTCTGTTTAAATTGCCCTCTCTATCATACTTTAAGACGTGAACTTATTCCAAAATATTACTGGGAATATCCAACATTAGACAAGATGCGTTCCTTATTTTTGTCAAAAAGCACATTGTTCTTTGTAAATAGATTTTCTTAGCTACAAAACAAAGGCGCAGTGGTTAGCGCGTTCGGCTTCGGATCAGGAGGTCCGTGGTTCGAATCCCGCCAGGGGCTCGGCAATTTTGTCTGCAGTAGAGAACTGTTCTACACGCAGTCAGGTTTGTGTGTAATGCTACACTGAATTTCAGTGCAGTACCACCCATGGTTGCTAGTTCCAGCCGATGCTTGCAGGTTTCACCGCAATGCATAGCCACAATAGTGTTGCGGGCTTTCTCCCTGCAATAATACTAGCAGCCGCGAGATAAGTGAAATACTCTTGAAAGCGGCGATAAACTCTTTATCACCTCACCTCACCTGTATTATGGGCCTGTGGCCCCTTTACGAAATAAAATATATCAACTTTGAAATTGAAATTAATTTAGCATGTTTCTTTCTTACAATTAATCACATCATTTGACATTCATCTTGAAAATATGATCGCTCCATTTAAAAGTATACTCTAACATTATTCAAAAGCCAGGTTCAAAATGTTTTGAAATAAAATTA